>CM072886.1:108851794-109533044 GCA_037013685.1 Acridotheres tristis
GAAAGATTGGGAAGGGAGTTGATCCAAACTTGAGCAGTTATCCTTTTCTCAAAGAATGGGGAGTGAGTATTTTGTTTTCTAAAGCAAGTGACAGAAATAAGGGCAAAGAGTCACAGGCTTTGCAAGGGTTCAAGTTTCCTCCCCTTCTGCTTCAAGTCAGCCTCAGGGAAAGGACTTTGGTGGAGTTTTGCCCATGGGCTAATGCAGCCTTCCCCTGGGGAAGGGCGTCCGGTGGATCCCCTCCAAACTGGGGCAAGGGAAGCCGTGTTCAAGCACATGGCCCAGCTCTCCAGCTTGGTTCTGCTACATTACATCCAGTTAGAGGAGCAGCTACAAGACTGTCCGGGCTTAATTCAGGGTATTAGAGCCGATTGAGGAATTTTGATGCCTCCCTTGCCTAGAAGCTGTTTTCACATTTGGGCCCTCTTTCCCTGTCATCCAGCTTTGAAGAGCACAGCTTTGTTGGGATCAAAAGTGATTGGTGGTGGTGACTCTCACTCAAAAGCCGCCATTCACACACTAAGCTGCTCTGCCTCAAAGGCCTGGCCAGGCAATGCTAACAATAAACAAACCATAATAACTCAGGACTGCGGCTGAACCCAGCCCTTAATGACATTGTTCAATACTGCTTCAACACTGTGAAGAGCTTCACCGCTTTGTTCCCATGCTCCTAGGAGCATTTCCAGATTGGCTTTAGCAGGGGTGATTCCAACAGCTTATTCTAATTGCTTTGCTCGTACAGCACAGGGGAGCCAACCTGCCGTGAAACCTGATGCTTTCTGCCGGAGCAGGCTATTGCAGGGTAACAAGAGGCTTTTTCTGCCGGTGCGGTACCACAGGGGGGCACTCACATTAGCATGTGCACCTCCCCGGGCTGCGCTCCCTGCGCCGTGCAGGTGTGCACAGCTGGGCGGCGCTTCCAGGGAGCCACCGCCTTGGCAATGTGGCCACAGCCACCTCGGATCGCCTGTGTCTCCAGGCAGAAAACTGTTGGTTTGTATTTTGCTTTGCCTTTTGGGTGAAAACAAAGGGAAAGCTGAAGAAAGGTGAAAATCTGGGGGGGTTAAAAAATTAAAAAATAAAAATAAGCAGTCTGCTAACGCTGGTTTTTGTGCATTTGCTAAGGAATTTTGACCCAAGGAAAAAGGTACAAAGAAAGTCAAGTTTGAGATGAGAGTGATGAAGGCATAATTTCTGATTTACTTCAATAAGAAAACAATGTGCAGAAACTCCTGTCAAATCACGTGGTGCAGCACAGGAAAATGTACTGTGGACAGATATTGCAAGGCTTGAGTAACTACTGTTTGAAAGGGCTTATCTGTCAGTGGCTTTCAAAGTGTTTAAGAGCATTGCTAATTCCAGAAACTGCTTTCTGGCAAATTTTTAGTTATTTCAAAGCAAAGTCTGAGCTTACAAGCAAGTTGTTTCTCCTGGTTGCTACTGGTTTGATCAAATGGGATCACACGCCACAGTGCATACATTAGAGCCAGAAGAGTCATAACTTTGATGCTTGCTTCAATATTTTAATTCTCCCAAAGAGTGCTTTTAGATTATTAAGTGCTGCAGATAAAGGTACAGTAAAATATAGGATATTTATTTCCTGAAGTTTTGTGCATGTCTGAATCTCAAAGCCAGTATCACAAGGGGTTGAGAGAATGTCACAGAGATGTTGCCTGTTTGTCAGATGTGAATGGTCAAGCATGAACTGTCCAACTGAAACTCTGCCAGAGATGAGCATACAAAATTTCTTGATTTGTTTTTTATTTAGTCATCCCCTTACAGACACACCACCAGACTCAGTCTCTTGCCTGAAATTCCACCTTTTCCCTGGGAGTACACTTTTTCTCTGGGTGCATCACATTCTGTCAGAAATAGCCTGGTGCATATTGTAACTTGGGAATGAGTAGACACTGCCAAGATTTTGTAAACTACTTAGCTTCAGCTTCACACTGGTCCCACTGTGTAAGCAGTTCAGTCTAATATTAGTCTCATCTGAAAATTTCACCTCTGGAGCCAAGGACCACTAGATGGATAAAGGAAAGGGGAGTGTGACAGTGATCAAAATCTGTCTGGTCCAGACAGATAAATATCAGACTAGCTTGAAGGTTTTCACCGCCTTGCTGCTGCCGGGAGTTATATTTTTTTTTCATGGCAGAGTGCTGTGGGCTAATTTCATAGCTGGTGTAAATCAATGTTGCACAATATACTGTGGTGGAACGATGCTGATTTATGCCAGCTAGGAATCTGTCTGCTCATACTCCTACCAGTGCAGCACTGACTTATAAATCTTTCTTCTAAAAACCTGTGGATGAACCAGAGGAACTGTTGCTGAGCTGTGACACGTTTCAAAATTTGCCTCGAGAAAATAGAAGAGCCCCAGTTTCAAACCAGGATTAAAATTGTAGATGCTTAAGTGGACTTTTTCCTAGAGGTGCTAGTTTTACCTCTGTGGAAGCCAAAATCCCCCGGCACCTGTGGAAACTCAGTTTAGAATCAGGAATTCAGCTGTCCAGATGCACTTGTGTTCCCTTTGAGTTTCTGAGATCATATATTCCTTTTGAGTTTTTTTAAGGATTCACCTCCTTCCCCATTAAACAGGTATTTTCTAAAAAATGTCCTGTTGCTTAACTACTGCTCCTTCCTTCTTTACTTTCTCTCTTTTATTTTTTTCCTCCTAAATGTACATACATATACCTGACTCCTTGGAGATCACTTTGTCTCTGTGATTGCAGGAGTCAGCCAGCAACACGACAGGACTTGCTTGTTTACATAGCTCTGAGGGTTATGACAACACATCAGAATGTACAGGTGCCGTGTAGAGATGCAGCTTGCAATTAAGATCAGCAAAGCTGACTAATAAAGAATTCCTTCATTTTATAACAGCTTGATCTCATTATGATACACACAACAAATCAACTCCATAAAGCTCTGCAAAAATTTGTTCTGCCTTGGTATTAAATATTTGAGCTAAAGTTAAGATTAACAGTTGCAAAACAATTGCATTAATTGAACAGAAAATTAAGCCCATAAAACATGGTTAAATGCAATTTCCTTGTAATTGCAGTGAATGTGCTGCCAAAATAATTACAAAACAATTGTTAATGTATTTTTTAGTCCGTTTGGTGGCATTTCACCCCTGCAATATAGCAGTCAGAGGTAAGAAAATCAAGGGAGCACTCTATAGATCGCAGTCTGGTTTGGCCTTTAGTTAAAGTGTGGCTTCAAGGCTAAACCAGTGCTAAGGTTGCTTACTCAGCACAGCAGAGGAGGCTTCTTGCAAAAACCTCTCCTCAAACTTGAGCACTAAGTAGGGGAAATTTCAGGAGTAACCTGCTCCTTTCAGTCATAAAAAGCTTGTCAGAGCAGCTCTTCATAGGAAAATTCAGTCCTATCAAGTTGCTTTTGAACAATAGCCTGAGAAAGTCTATTTTTCCTTTTAAATACAGCTCAGAATACCTCCTGCTTCCTACTAGATCTGGGTGATTTGATGGCTATCTGTAACTTGAAATGTGGAGTAGTTTTCCTATTTTTTTTTGGTGGGATTTCCTTCTCACTATATAATAGTCAACAAGTGGCTGCCACCTTTAAAAAAAAAGCTCTAAAACCACGATTTCTGTTAAAAATGCAATCAGATACTCTGTTTTTAGCTACAGTCAGGTGGAATGTGTGATCTCTGCAGGTATCAGTCCTTCACCAGAGGACAGGAGATTCCTGACACGTGATATGCCCTTTATCCCAGAGGAAGGCAACAACATGTTAACATGACACATCCCTCCATTTCAGAGAATTGCAAAGTACACTGATGACACATCAGATACACACATCTCTTTTGGGCTTATTCTTTTGGAATCAGCTTTTCCTTTTCCCTTGAGTTTTTTACTTTCTACTGTTTGCCTGTGCTGCCTCTTCTACAGAACAATTAAAATTATTTTCTCTGGAGCTGTTTCTTTCATATATCAGCCAATTCATCCACACTGGATGAATTTCCTATTCCCTGGAAAAAGACTGAGCTTATTGACATAAAATAATCCTTGGCTCAAGTGTCTGAGAGTGGACAGGCAGGCTGGGAATCTGGACAGAGATCCTGCTCTGAGAATGTCTTGGATCACACTGTGATTCTGAGCCCAGTATTTTCTCATGTCTCCCCTGCCAAACTATCCTTCTTTTTGCTGTAAAAATCCCCTGCTATCAGCAAAGGTTCACATCTTCCTTACTTGGAGCAGGCCTCACTGACATCTCATTTTATTTATGCTTATAACGTAAACTCTGTAGAGAGTTCTGTACAAAGGTGATAGGAGACCTTTAGAGTTATGGACACATTTATCTCTCCTCTGCCAGCAGTGTTTTTACTGATGTCCTGTTCTCAGCCAGTTTATTTCCATAATTTTAAATTTTTTCTGTTATTTTGACTAGTATTCTTCCATCTTCTTTTTTATTATATATCTTTTTTTGGTAGTTTATTATTGCTTTTTCTCATACTACCGATCAACTTCTGTGAATGCAAACAATTTATTAGACATTTTCTTGTTTCAAATGCTTATCCCAATAAGATTGGCCAAATTAAGTTGTGACTGAAGGTTTTGTGACTCTGTTTAAATTTGAATCTGAAAGTGCTGGAGTTTGAAACCCCACACAGATTGAAAGTTGTATTTAAATGCCTTTGAGAGCCTGAGTCTTACATGGAGTAAGATCTACATCAATGCAGTGACTGCATTACCTTTAATATGCATGACAGTGGGCTGAATTCCCATTTTACTTGCCCAAGTTCTCACCTACATTCCTTGGATTATGACAGACAGCTTGGGTCCAGATAGTCAACACAATTGCTTTCTAGCCACCTAGTTACAAGCTTGCAGCGTGTAGGGCTTTTCTGAAAGAAATGTGGTATTTTTGATCTCTTTCTCCTATGGCCCATGGCTTATCTGTCCCTCAGAGGGAAAATGATCAGTGAGATATTTAAAAACACACATCTGGAGTGGAGAGGAACTGGGAATGGGAAATGAGGGTAGAAGGATGGCAGGGAGGTAAAAGTCAAGAAGAATTTGGGTTTGATGTGGAAAGATCCAGTGTGCTGTGGCCTGCCTTGTGAGGAAAGGAGTGTGCCTGGAAGGCTGGTGAGTGACAGGCTAACAGGAAACCACTGCAATAACCCTGCCTCTCCCCTGCCCACCATCTACCTGTAGGCACCAAAATTCCTCTCCTTGGGGGAGTGCTCAGTGATCCATTTGCTTCAGTGACTGCCAGGGAGAGCAGGGAGCTGCAGGGACAGAAGGAGCTGGGTTACCCCAGGGCTCTCCTGCACAAACAGCTCCTGGCTGTGCACATGAAGGAAGAAGGGAGAGAGACAGGTGTGTGTTTGCTTGCGTGGGGATCAGTCACACAAACAAACAAATAAACAAAACTACATCCAGAAGGGATTTTTCTTTCTAGCATAAGTGCCTCTACCATTGGTTTTGCAAGGAATTTTGCTAGATTGTACAGTTCTCAGAGTGCAGCAGCTGCTGATGAAAACAATTCACTCGTGCACTTCTGTCCTTTGAGCCTGTGTTTTCAAAGCTTACTCTGTTTTCCTGTCTCTTACTCATATCACCAAGGGCTGGGACTGGAAAAATGCATGCAGGTCAGTGCCTGCTTCTGAGTCTTCCAGGTACTGCTGAGCTTGAGCAATAAGGTATAGCATAAATTTGGCTTCTTCCATTTCCCCCCCACCCCTCAATGATAGCAAGGAGTTGATCTTGTTTTTAAGTACCTTCAATTTCCAGTCCAAATTAGTAATTTCCTTTAAACTCCATCCACACCACCTCATGTTTTCAGCGGGAGTCTCTAACCATTTCAAAAGCAAGCAGCTAGGAAAACAGATATCCATGTGCTATCACAGAGCGATGGGTTTGGCTGAACAAATTGGCATCTCTTGACTATTCTGAAATCAAAAGAGTTCCTTTGTCTGTTTCTGTGTTTTCTGGCAGCTTTGAGAGGTTCTTCACTTGATGATTCATCAAATCTTAAGGATTTTGCTCTGCAAAAGCTTCCACTGCTTCAAGTGTGTCCTTTTGCCTTTGCTGTATAATCATGGATCTGAGCACAGAATGCCCCTGTGGTGTGGCTGTGGTCTCTGCTGAGCATGCATTGAGAGCTGGCCTTGGCTACTGCGGGGTGGGCGAGCAGCATGTCATGTGGAGACACGCAGCCCCAAACTCTGGGCCCTTTGTTTGTAATGCCAGGGGAATGACAGGGTCCTGTGGGACACAATGAGCCCTTGGTAGGCACAGGAGCCGTGCAGAACAGAGCTGCTGGCACAGCCCTGCTGCAGGTGCTCCCGGGTCACAGCTGTGCCACAGGCAGGGTCCAGCTCTGCCTTCCCCAGGCACGGAGCCTTACTGAGCACCAGGAGGTGAGAAGGACCCTGGAGCAAGCCTTGGTGTGCTGTCAGGTGGCAATATGGATACATGCTGGCAGCAATGGGGCACATGTGTCTCAAAAGCAGGAGGACTTGGACACCTAACATCAAGGGGAAACCAAGGAAACCAAACACCCAGAGTTTTCAAGTGGCAGCTGAGGTGAAGTTGACATTTTTCCTTCAACCCATGAACAGAATCAGACAGATGTGAGTCAGCCTCAAATATTGTCCTTTCTCTGGTTTACAGCAGACACATGCTTCAAAACTCTGCCATATCATCCTCGTCATGAAAAGAAATCTCCTGATTCAGAGACTTCTCCGAACCACTTAAGATTTTTGTGTGTGCTCTCCCTCCCCAATTGCTTGGAGCCCTGAAAACCACAGCCTTTGCTGGCAGACAATAAGTATTCAACAAGAAAAAAAAAAACTAACAGAAAAAAAAAAAAAAGAATGGCTGGTGAGGAGGCTTAGAACATGTCCCAACATTTTCTGCAGGTTTTTTCCTTTCTTGAGGCAATCAGAGCAATGCCTCAGTTTTGCACCTGCCATGGGCAAGTGCCTCTGTCTTTTAGTGAAATAACTTTATGCATTTTAGTGCAAGCCCTGGCCTGCTTCGTATCCTGCTTTACCTGAATGATTATATCTTCTTTACTTCGTTAACTTTTCAATAGGCTATGAAAACAAAAGCTGTCACTCTGATACCAGCTATTTGATATTCAGCAATGCCTTCAGTACAAAAAGACCCCCTCCATCTCTCAGCCCTCACCTCCAAGCATCACGTGGCACGATCCTGCTTGTAGCTGTTCACTATACCAATGTGTAAAACCTTCCCCTGTCAATGTTTCTTTCAGCAACAATCCTAACATATGCAAGTATAGGCTTTGCTACAGTGATGTAAGTTTGATAGAGAAATCAAAATTACTGTCCAGTGAAATATCAGTTGGCTGTGATCATTAGGGCATCTCAGGGATGCCCTGTTTGGGCAGACAAATCTACAAGGCCCTTTTCTGTGTACGCACACAAACTAAAATGTTATAATTTGGTATGGTTGGACTTAAGAACTTTGGGAATTCCCAGAACTATGCTTCAGATTCACAGAGATCATAAAAATTAGTTCTGCGGTTAGCTCATGTTCTGTGGCAAGAAAAGATGTCTTCTAAAGTCTGTTTTTATAAGATATCTAGGTTTTATTTGACTGTATTTCTAAATTATTACTTTGAAAGCTTCTACTCTATTCATGTTAGCAAAGGAATCCCTCTAGACTTCTGCAGTCCAAAGACAAGCTCTTGGCTCTTTGTAAGGGCCAGCTCTCAGAAGACAGATAGCGGGCTTAGAGTGGGTGGGCTATAGCATCCTCATTTATTCAAATAACCTTCACTTGAGAGATCTCTCAGAGGAGGAAAATCTGCCTGGAAAACACAGAGACCACATAATAGAGCAGTGTACAGCTCAACAGGCAGGAGGGTAGGTAAAAGTAAACAAAAGGATGTGTGTTTTGGGGGAGGAATATTTTTTTGGATGGATTCAAGCTGGAGGTGTAAGGGTACACAGAAAGCCACAAATTGCTGAGGACAGAGCAGTTTGTAGATCAAACGAATATAATGTTGCTTTGGGATGTAATGGCCCTGATGAACTGATTTTCCAGCACTTTCTCCTGAGAAGAGATGGGAGAAAAACTCTGAACGTGTTTCTCGTGGCCTCAGCTCTGGTGATGCAGCTTTTTCAGTCACTGACTTGTTTTCTGCTCTATGTTCACACATGGGTGCAGAGACTAGGGAACTGAAACTCTGGGTTTCAGATGAAATGAATGTTTCTGAGTATCCCAGTTTAGAGTGAGCAGCTCTAATTCTGGACATAAAGAGAGCTATGGTTTAGGGAAGTGTTGAGCCTGTGCCCTCTGAACATTTTATGTCCTCTCAGGTTGGGCAATACAACTGAAGGTTTTGATAACCTGTCTTCTGGTGCCAAGGTAAGACAGTTATGAAAATGTAAATCAAATGTTTTTAGCATATCAAATCTCCAGTGATGTGAATGAGAACTAACAGGACCTTGAGTTCTCAACAATTACCAAAATCAGGCCATTTCTATTACTAGTTTAACCATGTGTCTACCTTTCTACATTCTTGTTTCTCTGTTTCCCATCCTTCTTTCTAAAATCCATTTTTCTTGCATCTGTCAAAGGTGGTTGCAGATGTACCAACAGCAAGCTGTGCCTTAAAACAGAGGATAACCAAACTCACTATTTCAATGAAAAGAAAAATCTCATAGTTTGCTTCCTTTTGGGAAGAATTAAAGTGCCTCTCTGGAAAAAATTGTCTTTTCTCATGAGATTCTGAAGTACTTGGAACCCCGTGAAGATCTTATGTATTAATATCAGTGAACCTTTTATCACTTTCAATCAAGCACTATTTTGAGACTGTGAATTGTGATTTCATTGGATTTTGGGATGAAGCCTGTACAGCTACATGCTCTAGGAAAGATGGAGAACTCTGATAATGGACTTTGCAAAGCTTATATTTGTTCCTTGCAAAAGCATCTCTTAAAATATTCAAATTCTTGTCCATCTTATATCACTGGGGTTTAGCACATTGTAAATGGTTTAGACATGAATCAAATATCTCCCTTTCCCCTTGGCTTTGAAACTCTTCTTAAAATTTAACTGGGTCTGTATAACCAGTGTCATTAATTCCCAGTGTAATTTTATGCAATGAATTTTGTGCAAAGAACCTGGCAGTTTGACAGTAAATAATGATTCCAGGTCAAGAAATATGCTCTTAATTATTTCATGATCTCAGTGTCTTAAGGGAGGGCATTGAACAGGCCCTGGAGCAAGGAAATAAAATGTTTCTTAATTCCAAACAAAAACCCCTGAATTAATTTCTGGGCTTTAGATAGAGAGCAGCTATTCTGTTCTTTAAGGTGTCAAACCTCTGTTTCTTTGGCTGACTCTAAACGCAAGCACACAAAGTAATCCAAAGTAATGTTTAATTTTCTAGAAAAATGTGGGCATATAATGAATCTTCTTGTTAAAATGGGGAAAATAGGGCATATTTCGGGTGCTTCCACTCGACTTTGGAAGACTAGATTGCAGCATATGTTTTTGAAAATATGACTAACATTTCAGGGGAACGTGATTCCAGTTTTCAAGTTCCACTGTTAGAACCTGTTGCAAGCTGGTGGTAAAACTCCTCTTTTGGCCTCCCAAATAGTGGCCCTACCTACAGTACAAAACATTCCTGGTTCTATCATCTTGGCATTAATTATCCTAATCTCTTTTCTAATGTTCAAGCTGTTAATTTAACCACGTTGTCTAAACTTGCATTGGAAATGGGGCTGGATTTGTTGCCTTGCATGTGCAGACAGAAAAGCTGAAGGTAGCTTATCAAAATAAGTATAAGATAACAGAACTCTGGGTTGGCAGAAAAAAAAAAAAGAAAAGGAAAAAGAAATAAGATATTAGTGAGCTTTATTTATTTATTTATTTTTTTCTAAAATTCCAGCATTCTGAGTTTATCTGAACCTGGCTTTAAAAACAGGTGGAGCTTCAAGAAATCCAGCTTCCTGAATACTTTCTCTAATAAAGAAAAAGGCAGTTTCTTAGCTCTGTCTGTGGGGACTTTAAACACAGACCACTGAGCTAAGACCGGGAGTTATGAACATCAGATTCACACATATCTTACTCTTCCTTTCATGGACTGTGAAAATTGTTCCTGTCCATATTGAATTTTCATAAAAATGCCAGTTTGCACACAGAAGTTCTGTAAGCATCAGTGAGTTAAATTAATCTCTTAAGTGGCTGGCTAAGATCTCCAATGCAATGCTGACAGAGCACCTTAATCTACATGAAACTGGTAAATCTCCATAAAAATACTGGTGAACAGGTGGTTGTCACTAGATTCATTTGAAGAAATCTCGTGGGCTAGGCCACCTCAGCAGATGTGGCAGTGTCAGAGGTGTTGAGTGACCTGTCCCCTCCTCTCAGAAGGTAATGTGTTACATCTGACACAACTGTCTTCAAACCATATAAGTGACCACAGTTTTTATGTTAACAATTCAACACCTTGCCTAAGCTTTACTTTAGAATACTGTTAGCTTTTCAGCAGTGGGACTTGTGAATTGTAATTGCACTACTGAGGAAATTAGTGTGTGAGAGTGCAAGGGGTCAGACTGGATGGGTATGATGGTCTGTTCTGGCCTCATATGGTGTAAACTGGGAGGAAAATGTGGCCTCCCCTCTGCTTGTTTGACAATAAAAGAGCGGTACCATATAAATAATAGTTGGTTCTAGTAATTGCATATAAAATATATGAAACGTGCATCTATACTACAGTGTAAATAGTGGCTTGTATCAGTAATTTTACATAAAATATGAATTTACATGGAACTGCCTTTTGCTGTATATTATACAAAATATATTTTCTGCAAAAAACATTGAGCAAAAAGTATATGAGGATAAGAAGGAGCTTTTAATGCTAAAAACCTTTGTGTCATCCCCTTCCCCCCCCCCTTCCCCCCTTGTTTTTCTCCGTGTGTTTGAGAGCGAGGGCTCAGGACCTGCCGTAACGGTCCATGTCCTAGCAGGGCTTTTTGAGCATGGGGTTTTTGCTCCTTCTGTGCACTCCTCACTTGGCTGCCATTCCATCTGACTCCAAAAGAAGCGAGTACAAATTAAAGAAAGAATGCAGCCCCAACGCCTACACCCAGAAGCTTTCAAAACAGAAGGCTGCTACACCTGTGGGGATAGAACAAGTGTATCAGTGTCCTGGGCTCTGCCCTGGCTCGTCTGCCTTTGTTAGCTGGAATGTGCCGATGAAACAATCAGGTGCAGTAGGCGCGTGGCAGCCTGCTTAAAAAACGATTCTTTGGAGACAGGGAGTGGGCTGTGAATCATGCATCCACATAATCTGATGATAACAATTTTAAATGTGGTGATTAGTGTATAATGGAAAGTATTGTGCTATTTGGTATGATTTTTCTGCCACTGCACTACCCAGTGTTTTAAAGGTCTCATCTTCTATGCAAAACCTGATTTATTCTAGTAGCAAAAGAATAAGGCAACTTTAGGAGTGTTTAGGTACTTGTATCTTCCTCACTCACACAGCACATGTATGTGTATACCTATGCAGGTGATTACCTTTTGGCTCAGTGTCCCAGCCTAAAAGCATGGACGTGCTCCTGGGCAGCTCACAAAGCAGGATACCTCACCGTGGAGCTTACATGCTCAGTTGTGAACTCCAAGTACAGGCAAAACCAACCTTCAGGTGCTATGCAGGGATCTAGAAGTGCAGAAATGCTGTTGAGAATACCAGCCCAGAAGTCAAGATGCATCAAGCTGTTCAGCTTGACAAACATGGCCAGCAAGATGCAGTTTTAGGACTGGTCCTTTGTTTCAGGTCCCTTTTAAGACCCTACAGCTCTGAGTATACCTCTGTCCCCTTTGAATGCTGGGAGAGCACAAGTAATCATCTGAGGGGTACCGGTGTTACAAACATTAAAAATAGAGTGGGAGTCTCTGGGGTTTGATAGGAAAATTGTGAGGCAGAAAGGTTGTGTTTCAATTGTGCCAGTTATTGAAATGCACAATTAAATTTTTTCACTTTGGGACTAGACATGTGTCATGTTTGCTTTTGGTGAGATTCATTTTGGCAGTATCTTGTAGCATCAACTTTCCATTTCAGGTTTTAGCTCACTGGGCATTTATAATCCAAACAGATTCAGGGCAAATACCTGTTGACAGGGAAGAAAAACAAAGGAAGCAAAACAAAAATAGAGAAGAAAAGCCATGGCAAAGCCAGGTGCCCTCATGAAGTCCTCCGACAAGATGAATCATGATTTGGGATAATTAATAACTGTAGACAGCATTGTAAGTTTTTCCTTTTCTAAATCACTGAACCTGTGTGTGTCCTTCCCATGAATACATAACAAATATGATCAGGAAGTGAATTAATAGATAATTTGGCTTCTATTTACTCATATACAGGAGTTCATAAAGAATATCTATTTTTCATGTAGCTTTAGGGCCAGATGTAGTTCTTGCTTTGGCCATCATATATTAATAAAATATATAGGAAACCCAAAACTGCAATTATTTTGGATTTAATGAAAAGATACCTGAAATTCACGTGTGCAATTTGTACCTATAAATTTCATCTCAGTTTTAATCTTGGACAATGCAAGATAGGGTGGAGGATCTCCATCCAGCATTTGCATCCTGGTTCTGTTTGACTGAACGATATAGCAAGAAAGATATTTCCATAATGAGGCTTCAGATACTCCACTGAAGTGGCTGCCTGGATACTTACATGAATCTGATGAGAACTGTAATTTGGTTTGAAACACCAATGGCCAACTCTTATACAAGTCAGTTGGATTGTAGACAGAAGTGCTACTTTTCTGAAAGCATTTGCAGTGAAGCAAATCTTCAGTGTATGCACACACACCCCACACGCAGACAAACACAAAACAAAAAAGGAACAAAAAAGGGAAAAAAGGTAGAGACTGTGTAAAAAGGGCAGCTATTGTTGGCAATGGAAAAGCTTCTAGACTCCACCTGCCTTGCTCGTGCCAGTATCTTTAAGTACCACCTTCCCTGACATGCTGAATTCACATTGCCGTCAAACCTGAGTATTAGGTGGATAGATATGCAAGCCCACACTAGCAGCCAGAACATTCAGGGGAAATGTCAACAATTTTCTGCAAACACTGTATATGGTATCTTGCTGTGAGTTTGCTCAGGAGCGCATGCACAGTGTGAAGCAATGTGCTCGTATTTTACAAACTGCACGTTGTGTGCCAGTCAACTGCACTGCCCAGCAATGGAAAAAATGATATTATATGGATGGGGGATCTCTGACAGCTGAGGATCAGACTGCCGAGCCTGATGCCAAACAATAATAAATGTACGTGTTGGGAAATCTCCCTGGATAACCGAGGTTACACTCTGACCTAAGTGATAGAAAAGAAAGAGAATAAATTCTTCTGCACACTAGTCTCTAAATCCCCAGATCTCACTGCACTGCAATAAACCTGACCTGATATTGCCCACAGTGCTGGAGATCCTGTTACCTACTGAACACGAGGCTGCAGTTGCACAAGCATTTCAAGCAAGTGCAAGTCTGCTGCTGGAAGGAGCAAAGCTGCAGCAAATGAGCAGCATCCTAGAGCAGGGTCTAGGGCATGGTAGCTTGGTTTTGGAGGAGCCCTGAAACCAGTATCCAGGGCTGTTTAATGCAGCTCAGTCCTGCTTTGTTCATTGGGCTGTAAGCTGCAGGCCTGGGAGGGTGAAGGCTGTGTGTCAGGAGGTGAATTTGATGAGAAACTTTGCTGGTGAGGGCTTGTGAGTGGGACAGAGCACAAAGGGGAGTGTTGTGAAGCGAGGTGGGAGTTAACCTCTATTTGGGACTTAGCTGGAAAGGTAAGGTGGGGCAAAATTGTGATGGGCTTTGAAGATAAGGCCAAGAAATTTGTGCTGCATACGATGAAAAAGGGGAAGGGCTTACAGCAAAGGTAGCACATAGCCATCAGTAGGAAAGAAAGGTTAGCAGCAGCATTTTGATTATCTCGAGGGGGACCCTTTTATGGCTGCTGATAGCAGAGCAGAGCGGATTACAAAAATCTGACGTAAGTTGTCCAAGACTTGGATGAGAGCTCTGCCCTCAGAGTTGGGTCTGGAAATCCTTGTCAGTTATGCTTAGCAGGCATTGTAAACATGCAAGGATAGACTTGTTTCTTAGCCTGGGGAACTTAAACAGATACACAAAAACCCTGACAGCTTTTAAGTGTGGCTCTCCTGTTTGTACTAATCACTGCAGCCCACTCTTACTGTTTCAAACCTAATAAAATGAGGAAATGAAAATGAAAACTAGCTCTGGTCTATGACTATCTTATCTCCTTGTCGACTACAAGGGTAATCTGGCATTTTAAAACAATAGCTACTTGCTTACAAAGCCCCTTTTAATTAATGGAACTGGAGAATCTCTCTCAGACCACAGATGTTAACCCCTTCGAAGTAATGTGAGCAAAATCAGCTGCTCGTGATGATGCACAGCTCTCTCAGTTGGACAAAACCATACATCCTAACTCCAGGGTTCAGTTAAGCCCAAAGAATGGAAATAAATGTACATTTGTTTTGAACTCTTCTCTGACCACTTGGCTTCTTTGTTGTTCTCCAGGGTAGAAAACCATCCTTAGGACGGCAGCCTTTTTTTTTCCATTTAATAACAGTGGTACTACTAATAATACTTCTATTATATAAAATAGCCATCACAAGGGAAATTAAGGCGATATTGTTTTTCCATTTGGAAGCAATGGATTTTAATTCCATTAACAGAACTGAGACAATCACAGTCCTCTCCCTACAGACATTCCTGCTGAAAATGAGGTGGAATACATTATGTTGCAGTCTAAATGCATTCTTTTGATGAAGCCACAGAAATGCCACTAGCAACCTATGTAAAAACTTACATACAGATTTTTCAATAAAATTTTCTCAGAGATAAGAGTTACCTAATATTTGTAGCAGTACACAGAGTATGTAATGAATTAATAATATCTACTATGCTATAGAGAAACATATTTATATTGACCCAACTTATTTTTTAAGGTAAAACCTCCATTACATTTTGTACTGCTACCATACCATGCCAACTAGCACCAACAGGTATGTAAGCTAAGGTAGGAAAATGAACTCTTTTTTGTGGGTCGTCACAGCTTGTGCTGGGGCAACTGGAATGCAAAGATTATACTGAGAAATCCTGTAATAAACAAGCTTGAATAGAGGCATTGTAGATAAGTATAGCAAGAAAATTCTCAATAAATTCAGACCTTAGGGAAATTTTTGAATAATATCCCAAACTTTACTGAGTCTGTGGTGATGGGATGAGCAATAAAAAAATGTCTACACATTATAGGGTATATTGTCTAATTCGTGCAGGCCTGGCCTGCTCCCAAGTAAAACCTGTCTCCCTAAGTTGCTGAGGCTTGAGAAATAAAAGAGATACTTGGTGTGCAGATCAGTATTGTCCATGACAGAGTCAAAGAAACAGCCTGGGTGAACAGGGGGCCCCTGTTTTCCAGATTTAGCTGTGGTAGCATGTTAAGAGACTCACTTTTCTGGAGAGGACTGCATTTCTGAGATGATCCTCTTTCCCTGACCTCCCTCTTAGCCACTGCAGCATGTCCCTAGTGAGGTGGTGGCTGAGGTGTGTATACTCAGAGCGAGTTGCAGACCCACAGCTCTGCCCCCTTTCCCTCTCTTGGGGAGGCAGAGCTACTCCTATGGAGGAAAAGTGGCAGCTCAAATGTGGGGCACCAAAGGCTGGGGGACCTCAAGGCATCTCCTGAACCACCTGCTGGCAAATACCCCTTCCTCACATCAGAAATAATCTAGATTGAATTCCTTTCCTGTCTTCTGAGTTCAAGCATGTTGTTTGGAACAATATAATATAAGAAAACTACTGGTGCTGTTTGTTTTTTTTTTTTTTTAATAGTATCTGCCTCAACAGAAATATTATTTACAGGTGTCTGTGCAACCCAAGACACCATGGAAGAACTTCAACATTGTAGCTGGAGACAGACTTGTGGCCCACTAAAAAAGAATAGAACATTGAAATATATTCTCCTCTTCCCTCATGCCAGCCCATTGTTAGAACAGTGTGACAGTAATAGTCAGGAGGGGCATTCTTGAATCACTTAATGATGGTATATGACTACACTGTATGGTATTTCTTTTGTTGGGCATGCTGTATTTGAATGCCATATTTTCCTCTTAAAATGCTTTAATGATATTTTTTTTCTCTTTTTGTTTTGGTTATTTTCCTCTGGGCTTTTATACCTCTCCCTACCCCAAAAAACAACAGGAAGAAATAAAGAAAAGCCCAAACCCCAGCAAGCTGCAAACACTAAATGTAAAATGTTGTTACATAGGGTCGCAAACATAGCTCTTTCTTTGGCTTATCTGTATATTCATTCCACATATGTGGTGTCCTAAATTTTGATTTCCCTCACACAAACCCATTTGCTCAAAGAAACAAGAGGTTCAATGTGTTGTGTTCAAGCAAGAGCTGGTTAATTTCGGGTTTGCCATTTTGCTGATTTAGTGCCCTTAGGAAGTATGATACATATCCATTCATGCATCATCTGTAAAAACTTGTGGATGTACATCCTAGCCTTTCATTAACGTTAATGGTGCCCAACCCCTGAACGTACACTATGTCTTAGCACTCCACAAGTTAACTGAGTTCATGCCATAAACATCTTGTTCCCATTTTTGTAGCACAGGCTGACTTTTTTGGTGGGGAGAAGTGGAGTTTGGAGTTAAGATTAGCAATCTGACTGTGCACCTGAGAAGTTATTTCCTGCTCTTAAGCTGAAGAGTTTTCAGTGGATACAGGCATCTGAATAAAAATGCAATACTGTTTGCTTCCATTCCAACTGTTTCCTTGCAATCTTGTTAATTAAGCTGGTAGCAGTTTTATTAGGTGTGTTATTTTATGTACAATGTTATAGTAATGAGATGAATGTTTAGCATCTTCTGCAGAGTGATGTTTGTAGAAGGGCAGGGTTACATTTCCAACTGAAATAGTATATTTAAATAATATGTGGAGAATGTACTGTGAAATAGTTGGGGCTGATGAAACCTTGAGAAGTTTTGAGTCATGTGAAGCATTTAGACAGTTAAATATGAAGATATCTTGGGTTTTTTTTCCTTAAAAGAAACCCCAACTACAAAACTGTTATCAAGCTTATAGAATCTCCTCTGGGATTCAGCCAAAAATCAACTATAGAGGCAGTTCAGTGCAGATGTAACCAGCTGCAGTATCCCCCAATATAGTGGGGAAGAATCTGATGTGAACGTGCCACTGAAAGCTTTTTTGGCACAGTGCTTGTTTGTGTAATTCAGAACTTCAGCACAGGGTTTCTTTAATAAAATACTGATTCTACAGGGGCAAGATAACTTCCTCAGCTTGGTTAACACTGGCCTGATGAGAAATTGAAATACATTTTTCCTAATCCTCCTTCATCTCTGCAGAAATCACTTTTTGATTGAGGTCAAACTTTAGCTTTGGCAAGTCATGCAGGCTCTCGTTAGGCTCTGATTGCATGCATATGATTGTCCAAAATGCACAGTAGGCAAAGGGTCAAGGATACAAAGGCTGCTGTTGTTTTTTCTTCTTTTCCCCAATGCACCCAGCATTGTGGAAAATATTTATCAGCCTTTGGTCTGTGTCCCTGAAGCTTCACTCTTGATGTGCCTTTTCAGTGTTCCCCAGGGAATCCTGTTAAATTTGGATCCACTCATCCATGAAGTGGTGTGTGGCTGCTATTATTTCTAAAATGAAGTGAGTGGCAAGATGACAGTGGTTCAGAAAAGTTAAATCTCTTCACAGTCCAGTATGTTTTTGTTATGGGGTAACCACAGCACATGTGAATATCTGAAATACGTTTAATTGCTACAAACAGAAATGCTCTTTAGACGCAGGCTCTTGTTACTGAGAAGTGGTGTTGACAGTCCCAGAGGGTATTTTGGGACTGAAGCCTCTGCAGATGAGGGTAAGGAAAGAAAGGAAGACTGTCAGTATGTGGATCTGTGGCATCCACTTTGTTACACGCACATCAGTGGTTGTGAGTCACTAAATCCATGACAAAGCTGCACATGAGGCGGTAAAAGCCAGCAAGGTGTGTTTGCTTTGGCTTAGCCTGGTCCCACGAGCTGCTGGGAGGAGAAGGAGCTTCTATATGGGAAGAAGCAATGCAGTAATTTCTCTGTCTGAGAAATTGAAAACTCTACATCTATTGATGCATGCTATGCAAATTGTTCACATCAAACACATTCAGTGCAATCCTCCTCTAACTCGGACTGAACAAAGAGCTACATTTTGACTTATTCAAATAAGTGTTATTGTTACCACATATTCTAAGTTGCAACTGATCTCTTTTTTATTATATTAGCTTCTTCTTCTTTCTTTTTTTTTTTTAGTTTTTTTTTTTTTTTTGAGGCAAAGAAATAGTGCACTGAAGAGCAGTGCTCTTGAGAACTGACAAACTCAATACAGGGCATGGCTGGTGGGGAAAAAAGCTCTGACAGGTGCCAGTGAAAAAAAAATTAGTTACAGCAATATTGCTTCCTTTTGGGAGTTCTTTTTGGACATTGTATCGAAAACAGAGGCAAATTTTTATTAGCACAAATATGAGTATTTCACACTAAACAGAAATATTTTCAAAGCACTTTTTCAGGGTTCTGTGTTCTCTTTATAGTTCCTGAAAATTGTGTTTTAAGAAAACGGCTCCAAAGGGACATCTAAACCACAATTTTTCCATAAAGGAAAAAGCTATCCCAGTTGGCTATTCTGCCACTGCTGCCATTTTTATTTGTCTTTTTCCTTTCTTTTACTTCTTTCTGCTTTCTTTTGCATCTTTAAAAAAATTCAAATCGAATTTAATAGGTTTTTGCTTTCTCTTAAAAACTCAAGATATTGGCAACAGAAATTATTATACTTTCCTCATTTAGAAGGACGTTTTAACTACTATTTTTTGTTGAATTCCTGTCCCACCCTTATACTTGTGTGTAGCATGGATACTTGTGCTCAAACTCTTGAAAGTAATGCAGCTTCTCTGTTCGTTTATGCAAGTTGAAGACTCCAGCAGCAACTCAATGATAGTGTAATCCAAGCAGTGCTGTACTGGTAGCCAAGACATTCTATAATTTCAAGTGAAAATACAACCCTGCAGATTTTCTTCACCATTTCTTCCCACAAAACGATTTTGAGGGGAATTATAGTAGTAAAAAAATGCATAGTGTCAGTGAGTTAGTCCTGACATAGCACATGGAATGCCAGTTATCATACATATGTGGTATAAAGTAATCTTGGTAGCAGGAGACCAACAGGAGGACAGTTCTGCAGTTTTCAATTATTCACTCGGTGTTGCTTTAATATGCAGGCCTGCATCAAATAAATAAATAAATAGGTTCTTTCTTTCTTTCATTAATTTAAGCTAATTTTAAAGCTAAGATGATCTGAAATTTTACTCTCAGAAGGAAAATGTATGCTGCTTCCACATAGCTCTTTGTTAAAGCATCACTTTGATTTGCAGCTAGGAATCCTCAAGTGCCTTTAACTTTGACAGCTATTGACAGGATTGGAGAGCACTCAAGGTGTCAGCCTCCTTTAGACTGAGAGGAAGGCTTTGAATGGAGCTATAAAGCATAAGCTGCCATAAAGCTGAAGCCAAAGCCTTTAGCTGGCTGTTTTAAAATCTCATAACCTTGGTGGATCAGGCTCTTGAGACTGGGAGGGTTTGCAACACACACTAACTAGAGAGTTACACACTACAGGGCAATGTATCCAAATATTTAGGACCACAGCAGTATTCCCTGAGTCTGGGAATGGTCCCAGTTTATGTGTCAGCTTGCCCTCTCATTTAACATATCAGGTCAGGGACCCAAAGTGCACAGCTCAATTTTTAGTGCCTGAGTTAAGAGCCAAGGCTCTGCAGCTGGGTGCTTTAGCAACATATATCCAGGCTGGTCTGACAAAAGCATAGGATTTGTCATACACATGCTTACTAGTGGTTACTGAGAACCTTGGAGAAGTCCAAACTTAGAAAACAAGACTGTAAATATCTATGTAGAGGATTTTAAAGTGATTAATATTTTCATGAAATAAAGCAATCTCATAAAATAAAGCAATTTCTTAATAACAGAAAACTTTTTTTCACAGTTGAGATTCAGAAAAACAGTTATGCTCACACTTTGCGCTAAGTATAGTGCTACTTGATGGAGAAAGTAAATGGGCTTGAATATGGCATTTGGTGGTCATTAAAGGATTTCTTGTAATCAGAGCCTTTAACTGAATGAGATTATCAAGATACGTTATGTTAGACATTTTTCTCTTGAACAATCTGCAAGGGTTTTCATGCTGTAATATAGCTGGATGGTGACTATGTTTTCCTCTGATTATGTCAGAGGAAAAATGTGTCTAAAAAGATTCACAAGTATCTGACACAAACAGCTAAATCCATGTTGTGTATGCCTGATTCTTCCCTCCCTTTCTAAATAAAATGAGCAGGAGCCTTTAATACAGAAATTGATAAGCTATGTGCCATGTTTCTATTTGGTAAACTGGAAAATAAAATAAGTACCACTGTGTGTGTTTAACTGGTGTAGGCAATAATATGGGTTTTTTTCCCACAGAATACTTGTTTTTTAAAATAATTTTCTCAATCTACATATATGAAAATTCAAATTTTCAGATACCTTAGCTGTGATTCATTTTTGCAGCCTGCCCTTTGAAAGAAATCTGAATATTTGGTCTTGGAAGTAATTTTTTTATTTCCACTGGATGTTATATTACAATTTATGAGATTAGTTCTACTCAAATGGGATTTTGCACCTTCTTTTGGGAGAGTAAAAAAATCTATTTCAGAGAAATCTTAGTAATTCAAACCAAACAGCCCTTGCTTAGTATACATTTACTTTTATACTCTCTTGGGTCACCTGAAGCAGTGCTGGACTGAAGAAGGAATCCTAAAAATATAGGCCATCAGATGGCTTCTCCTGGGGAAACTTTTGTGAAATTGTCTGAATTGTATCAATGTCACATCTGGGTTTTGTGAAGACATTACCTAAAGCAGGAGGGCAGAGAGATGTTTTCCACCTGCATATTCTGGAATACAGACCTACAAATAGGAAGGCAGCCTTAGCTTTTCTGAGTATGACCCAAGTGTTGTACTTCTGATGCTGTATTCATTTGGCTGTTTGCTGTGGATCTATTTTATCTGTAACAACAAGGTGGAACCAGAGTAAATATGTTCCTGAGCATTTTATTGTTCAGCTGCTTTTGAGAGTGGTCTCTCACGTTTCATTTCTGGATGCTGTGGTTACAAGTTTGAGAAAAGTAGCTTTCCACCTGGATATTTCTCCTTGGTTGATCTTCCTTTCTTTTTGATCCCTGAATGCAGACTTGTTTTAGACCTGAATTTCAGTGCTCTAGGCAACTTCTCTTCTCAATATAAGGATTAAGCCATTTTACTGAAATCAGACTTATGGCACTATTCATAGTAAATTCGCCTTCCTTGGGGTTAATTTTCTTTGATGGAAATCTTTCTGTGTGCATCTCTTAATTTCTGTGTTATAGATGAGTGTGGCTTTGTTGAAACACTACCATAATTCTGTTGCTCTGGATTACTCCATGTCCAACTAGATACAACTTTCCTTTGTTTCAAGCTTAACATATAATGTGTATGCAGTCTGTACCCACATCATATGCAGGTCTTGAACAACTGATCTATTCTCATATGGATAACACCTTTAAAAGCTGACAAAAACAATTGGAGAGAGTAGAGGAAATTGAGCTTCTGCTTTATATAGTCATTAACTTGAAAAAGTGTTCAATAACTGTCCTAAGGAACAATAGCATAGTCAAATGCAACAAGTCAATTTTATTGAATTAACTTCTACTGTTCATTTGTTCAAAGTCAACAAAGCAAACAAAATCTGTTTCATGCATAATTAGAGAATCATCAGTAGTTTTGGTATTACAAATATTTTGAGTTCTTACAAAATATAAATAGCCTTCCTTAAAACATTGGTATTTTCCAACAATTTTCATAGGCAACGCAGACGTCTAAGTTTAGTGAGCTGAATCTGCTGAAGTCACTTCCATAAGATCCAAGGACAGAGGAGCTGAGCTAAGGACTGCATTTTTCCAGGAGGGAATTGTAAGAACTTTGTTTCTTTGTCTCAAAATTAATTTATTCTCTATGCAGACCAGACTACATTTGGGAAATGCTGCTATTACTCTCATTATTCTCTTGCTGGTTGGCTTCTTCTTCCCCCAGTTTTTCTTTCTATTTGTTTGAGGGGGTATCTATCTCCCGGAAGAGGCATTCTTCACAACACGAATTGCTGCTTTTTAGGTGGAATATAAAGGCTTGTTTCTGTGCACCCCAGATGTCACATATTTTTAGTGTGCAATGTGCATACTTACCTGTGTGCATGCGTACTTGTCAGTCCGTGCAGGCACACATGCACACACACACGTGTACTCTGCAACCTGAGTATCCTGGTTTGAGATTCAGTCTCACTTACTGTTTGGGGATTTTTTTTTTCTCTTCTACTTTCTTGGCAGAGACACAGCATACAGCTCTGCAATGACTGAAGCAGAGCTCAGACTGGAAGAAAGGAGACTTTCTGTCAGAATACACAGGAAATATGTTACCTATAGTGACCTAGAAATCAGGTAGCTGCGATACCCATACACAGACTAACCCTCACTGTAGGGATCCTGTAACCCTTTCTGTGGCAGTGCTAAAAATAGTTCCTCAGGACTTTTTTTTTTTCAAACTATGTGTCGGAGAAACCTCAGGCTTGATTTAAAGTGTGAGTTTGAAAATTCTGAGCAGTGAGCACAGTGTGACAGAAAAATTATGTCCCAAATATAAAGGTATCCAGACTTCTTCAGCAGGCAG
This sequence comes from Acridotheres tristis, assembly GCA_037013685.1. Taxonomy (NCBI): domain Eukaryota; kingdom Metazoa; phylum Chordata; class Aves; order Passeriformes; family Sturnidae; genus Acridotheres; species Acridotheres tristis. Next base: position 108,874,659 of record CM072886.1, read on the forward strand.
CAGACCACCTATGTGGCAGACTTGAGATTCCTCCAGAGCCACTAGTTGAATTTTCTGTGCATGTGCCAAGGGGAAAACACTGAAAGGGTATTTTCTCTAACTGCACATTAGGGTCTTCTGGTCACTGCCCAAAGTGGAAGAATGATACCTAGCAAACAACATTAATTGCATATGCTGGTGATGCTCAGGCAAATGTTATTTAGCAATAGTTTTCCACCAGGAATGCTACTCTGAATGGTTATGAATCCATGCATGATTAACACTTTCTTCCAGCACTTGTACTTGTAATGTACTTCAACCAGATCTCTAAAATGGCAAGTGATGTTTTTTTCCACTTCTCTGTTAGTATTTTTCTATTTGTGATCCAAGTGCATTATTGGCAAATCCAAAAGGCATCTAAAAAGGCAAACCAAGACAGTAGGCTGACACCTCCAAATACCTGGTATACTTGCGGAATTTGAAACACATTTTGAGCTTTGGCATTAACAAAAATGAAAGCATAACTTTTTACACATGTTAAATATTCCCCCAGACTCTAAAATACATTTTACAATCCATTCCAACTTACCTCTAGACAAAGGGCTCCACAGGCCTTTGGAATTTGTCTGATTTTGATAAAAACTTGTGTGTACTCCTTTCACTGTTCAGAATGTGGATATTACAATAATATCTTGACCATCACAGTATAAATTATGTTAGGATGAAACATCTGTAATAATTTGTAATGATACTAATCTACAAAATAAAGACAACTTTATGTATACATCTGAATTACAGACTATATGCAAAAGCCAATAAACTTGGCTTATATTATTAAAAAGAAAAAAGTATGCAGTATGCTAGATTTCATCTTATTTGATATTTACAAATCACATACCTTCAGATTATTGTAGTCATAAACATGTGGATTGATCCAATTAAAATAGGAACTTACTTGGAAAATAAGTCTTTTCCTTGAACCAAAATTAATATTTGTTAGGTTCAAAAACACTTTGAACCACACAATCTGTTTCCTCAAGTCTTTGACTTGGCTTTCCTGACCCCAGGCATTCACTCTTCCACTGCCTTTCAGAAGTACCCTGACTTCCCCCTCCTTTGTATGATATCTAATGCATTTTCCTCAGTTTCCTACACCCTGAAAACTTCTGCGTTTTTTTTTCCAGATGACTGGAAAATTTCTACAGTTCTCTTCTCCTTCCCCACTTCAGCGACTCCCTTGCCTCTGGAGGACCTCATGGCTGATGGATCCATCAGGATAAATACTGAAAGCATGCCCCTCCCTCACCTACAGCTGATGGGCTCTCTGCACTCTCTGATCAACCACATACTACAATGCCCTGTTGTGCTGGTTTTGGCTGGTATGGGGATACAGTCTGGATTTGTGATGAGCACAGGATTGATAATACAGAGATGTGTTTATTATTGCTGAGCAGGGCTTGCACAGAGCCAAGGCCTTTTCTGCTTTTTGTGCTGCTGTGCTGGTGGGGAGATTGGGGTGCATGGGGGAGTGGGAGGAGACACAGCTGGGGCAGGGGATTCCAGCTGACCAAAGGGCTGTTCCAGACCATATGACATCATGCCCAGGATATAAAGCTGTGGGGAAGGAGGAGGAAGAGATGCTTCAGGTTCCAGAGCAGGGATTATCCTGCAGCCCGTGGTGAGGAGGACTCTCCCTCTGTAGTCCATGGAGATCCACAATGGAGCAAATCTCCACCTGCAACTCATGGAGGAGCCCACACTGGAGAAGGAGAATGCTCAAAGGAGGCTGTGACCTTGTGGGAAGCCCATGGAAGAGCAAGTTCCTGGCAGAATCTGTGGCCCTGTGAAGAGCCCACACTGGAGCAGGCTTGCTGGCAGGACTTGTGACTCCATGGGGGACACATGCTGAAGTAGTCTGCTCCTGAAGGACTGCACCCTATGGAAGGGGTCTATGCTGGAACATGGGAAGAGTACAAGAAGTCCTCTCCCTGAGGAGGAAGAATAAGCAAAGACAATGTGTGATAAATTGACTGCAACCCCCATTCCCCATCCCCCTCCTCTGCTGGGACAGGAGGTAGAGAAAAATTGGAAGTAAAACTAAGCCTGGGGATAAAGGAGGAGTGGTTGGAAGGTGTTTTTAAGATTTGATTTTGTCTTATTATTCTACTCTGATTTGATTGTAACAAATGCAAAGAATTTCCCCAGGTTGCATCTGTTTTGTCCATGATGGTAATTTCTGTGCGATCTCTCCCTGTCCTTGTCTCTCATCCCACAAACCTTTTATTGTATTTTCTCTTCCTTATCCAGCTGAGAAGCTGAGTGATAGAGCAGCTTTGGTGGGCCAAGGCCAACCCACCGCAGTACTTTTAGTGGTGCATGAGGAATTTGACACAAGGATAGTAATCGGGAGAGGTAGTGGGTCAGAGTCAAATCACTTCAAGAATATCATAGTAACACTTCTTAGGAGCTAAGAGCTCTGGTATCTACAAAGTTAAATCTTTCTCATGTGGGGGACGCAACACTAAGCTGTGCAGTTATTTATATTATTGGTGGAGATACAAAAGGTTCCCAGTCCGCTGTGGCACAAGAAGAGAGAATGGCAAGTTACCTGTACCATAAACAAAGTGCTTCTCCAATGCAGCACTCTTCATAGGATTCTGGGGTTTCTGTCTCCTATCAGCATATATTTTGCTTGACTATCATCTAGTCGTAGACTTTTAAAATGTATTGTACACGATTTTATATGAGTTTCTCTAATTTCTGAGTAAATCTGCTATTGATGGAGTTAAATCAGGACAGAATGAAGATGAAACCATGATCCTATGTACAATATACAGAGTCTCTCTGTCTGTGCATATAGATGCACCACAGTGCTGCAGCAGTTCTCAAAAACGAAGTTTTACTGGTAAGCCCTAAGTAATGTATCCATGTATCCTACGGACCACAGCTGAGGTTCTCACCCAAAAGCTCTGGCCTCGGTGTAGAAGGTGATATAAAGCCGACTCTGTTTCCTGTGGTGACTATTTTCTAGGCCAGTTCCCCAATTTAAGTTAGAAGACCACGAGTAAACAGTGGCACAGCATATTTGGCAGAGACCTGCTGTTAGGGGTGAAACAGGAATACTTGCCTGGTGCCCCCACCAAATCTTCCTCCAACCATCTTCCATCTCCACAGCCTTGAGTGTTGGGCTTCTCCAGCACATGGGCCTTGGGGCATTTGCATGGTTCCACACCCAGAGGTATAGCCCACATACACTGCGTTGTGTTTTGCTGCTGGTTGGAGCTGTAGCCTTGACTGCATAGAAAATAACTAACAGGATGTACACAGTTGCAAATACACCCCTCTATTATATGTCTTCTTATTGGGAAAGGCAACAACTCATAATCTTTAATTAATGTTTTCTCATATGACCCCTGTGAGATAGGGAAGTATGAACTAAGAGAGAGAAGAGTTAACATTAGCCATCTAGAAGTTAGCTATCAAGTCTAAACCATCCATCTGGGCTCACTATTTAGGCAGGACAAACAAAGAAATATATGGAGTAACTCTGAAGACAAATGGAATAAATGAAGATAAGGTGAATCACCATTTGCTAAAATCTATAGGAAGCCTGGTTGTCTATTTTGGCATCTACTTTTTAGAACAAGAGGAATCCTTTACACACAGTTTAATAAGATACCTCAGAAAGCATGTGAAATTCAGCTGGGCTTTCCAATACAAAGACTAGTCTTAGCTCTCTGTCTTAAATTCACATGGCCCTGCTTGGGCCATTTTAAGGGCTACCCCATGCTAATGATGCAGAACAAAGCATCTACACAAGAGCACTCCCTGGTATCAATATCTACCTCAGATTTTGAGTGTAGAAATTATGTACACACACAAACACTGATGCACATATTCCTTGGAGGCACAAAAGGAAAAGGATTTTAACTCTTTGCAGTTTCCAAGAAATTATGAATTGACAGAAAAGATACTAAGGGAGCAGAGAAGACTAAAAAACCCCTAACCCTCTCTGCTAAATGTGATTGGTGGATGTTTCATTTATCAGTAACTCATTCTGAATTGCTAATCTATTAAGGCCTTGCTCTGGTGCCCTGCTCTCTGTAACTACAGCATGCAGGACTAATATCCTCACTAGCTCTTATGCGTTTGGCAATATACTCTTGCCCAATTTTTACTGCCCCCCTAAGGAAATAAGAGCACTGTGTATTCTAGGAAAAAACACACTTTTAAAATATTCATATTTCCATGGTTGTGTGTGTGTCTGTTGTGTAAGTTTTCCTTGGTGGCAGTGAACAAAGTGCTCTTCTGTGGAGCAGGCTCTCCTGTCTCCTCCAGCAGACTCAGTGTCTGTACAGGGAATTCCTGTTCCTGGCCCAAACCCACAGGCCCTCGGCACTGGAGGACAAGGTCGGCCATCTCACACTCTCTCTTTCTCCTGGCTTGATAGTTGATCTCCGTGCTGGAGAAATGGGCTCTGAAGGAGAAAAAGAGGGGGGCTGAGGTGAAGGAAAGAGAGAGCACGTGTATGTACTTCTAACTTGTCCTGGGAACTTGGGCAAACATTTCCTCCCTAAAGAAAGTTTGTTCAACTTTTGCAGAAGTCCTGATAGTCTCTGATTTACTTGGCTCTTCATTCAGATGAATTAGTGGTACCTGGCTGTGTTATTTTACCAGCACTGTGACAGGCATCATCCAAGCCTCATTTCACACCTCCCATCTTGCCTTCTGCCCGTGAGGGCTTTTTTCCCTTGTTGTAGCACTGACTGAGCAACAGCATCCACTGCTAGGCAAAAATCTGCCTACAGAGAGCTTCCTCTGTTTAAACTTCAGTCAGAGGACCCATGAAGCATACTTTGTGGCTACTTATGGTCAGGGCGGTATGCATAGTTTTTTATAAGTTGCACACTGTCAAGACAAGTAATTGTGTAACCTTAGCTGCACTCCTTTTTTTCCCCCTTCCCCTAAGGCTGGAGTGGCACCTTGCATTCCAGCTGGTGCCGAGAGCAGGGCTAGCTGTGCTGCTCTACAATCAGCTGCAGTCTGGCTCATGTTCTGTCCTTCACTGAGGAGGATGGTGTCAACCCTTTAAGGCTCTCCCCTGGTGCATGTTCCTGGCTGACTGCTCTCCCTTTCATGCACAGTACAGGAAACTGCAGGGCACAGTGTATGAGGCACTTTTTTATCCTCTGCAGCTATGCTTTCCATTGAAAGAAAGAGTAATTATCCTATTTCTGTTTCAGTGTCAGGTACCACATGGTTTATGCATTTGTCTCTTCGAAAACATGTTTTGCTTTGATGTTTGCTTTTCTAATGGGGTTAGTTTGCATAATACCTTCTGCTGCAAAAGAATGCTGAATCTACAGATGAGCTATCACTTCTCAAAATACTGATTGCTATCAGCTGGCTTGCCGAAGGCCTTGGCTGTGGCTCTGCATGCGTGTGTCTGTGCGTGTGTGCACAGTCAGGGGAGGGAGGGAGAAGGTTAATTTCCTTTCTTTGACCAGTTCTGACATAATGCCTGAAATGAAAGGGATGGATCCATCAGAACATTAACATTTACCTGCTTTCCCAGAGCAGCGAGCTCTCTACCTGAAAGGGTGCGGTCATAGGTGGGTAAGGAGCGAGATGACAGGGAAAAGGGAAATGCTGTATTTGTGATACTAGTTTCTACAGCACTTCTGTCACAGAAATACTTTTTATCTGACTTTTACACCTGTGGATTTTCCCCAGTGTTGACCTCTCGCAGTGAAGATGTCTAAAGTCACAAACGTAAAGCATACAGATGCAAAAGCCAGGTCAGGGGGCATGAAGCAGAATAGTTGTAGGGAGCGTTATGGGATATACATACACACATAAATAAAAATAAATGAACACAGATACATGCACACATGTGAGTGTGTGAATATGTGTGCGATGTTTGCAGTGTGCTTCTTCCTTTTCCCAAATGACACCCAGTGAAATTCCCTGTCTGTTGCCTACTGGTCTGACTTTGTTGCTTTTCTGTGCCTGGCCCTGATGCCTGATTAACTCATAGCAGGCAAGAAAGATGTGGGGAGGGAAAGAACTCCTCATTTCCTTCTCTGAACAAAGAACCCGAACCAGAGACTGCCCTTCCTCAGAAAATGCTCTGACAAAACAGGGAGCAGAGTTTAAAGTATTCCCACCAGCAGCAAGCCTTGGGAGTCAATTTTGAACATTTTGGTCTCAGCTTGTTGCTTGCTAGACTAAAGCTCTAGGATGCTTTTTTCATAAAATTCAGGAACTGTCTTCTTAGAGCATTTCACACTCCTCTGCCTTCAGGATTCATGCAAAACCCTCAAGGATCCAGACCCCTATTTCAGTAAATACTCCTGCATTCCAGTGCCGTCTGGATATATCTGTCTCCATCCCCCAAAAATGAGGTCCAATTTTTAGAGAAGAAACTTTCTCACAAGATTTTTGGAACTCCTTGGCTTCAGTGAGACAATTGGAAATACCATGAGAATCATAATTAAGAAAAATTTGTTCTGACATAATGCCTTCCATCTGTAGATCTGAAAAAGCTTTATGAACATTAATAAATTAGTCCCCTTACTACCCTGTGAGACCAGGATATTACTGTCCCTGCTTTGCAGGGGGTTAGCTAGGGGACTGTTAGGAATCTAAGGGCCTGGTCTAGCACTCACTGGAGCCTATGGGAAAATTCCCAGTGGCTTTACTGGGAGCTGGATCTGCCTGCTAGTGGCTTCCTCAAGGCCACACAGCGAGTGAGCGATAGCTTTGGGAACAGGACCCAGAGCCACAGGACTGCTTTGTTCCTTTCCAGCCCTCGACTTTCTTCAGGTCTTTCATTACTTTTCTGTCTGGATGAGGTGCCTGAAGTTGAAAGCATAAGGCAACAATATAGAAGGTTCATTTATAGCATTTCAAACCTCAGAAGAAAGCTTGGCTCTGGTCCTGTCCGAGGGAGGAGTTTTAGCAAGACCCAATTTTTAAAGAGGTATCTGAGTACTCAGTTCTCACTTTTATGGGCAGGAGAGGCCTAAAGACCTTTAAAAATCAATCTGTAAATAACAGCCTTGCTCCGACAGGTAAACTAACCCTTGTGTGAGCTCCTGGAGAAACTTAGGAGAACTGAAACCTAGCTGAACCAAACCTTGCGAACAGGTCAGCTCCCCAAAGTGTGTTCCCACCCTGTGGAAACCTCTCCCCACCCAGGTATGCCCCCAGATCAAAGCCACATCTGCTGCTGCCAGGAGACACCTGCCTTACTTACCTCAACACAGCAGCCCACTGGCTCCACCACCCCAGGGTGGCCCTGGCAGTTTCCCCCCAGGCTCATACCCCTCTTTCCTGGTCTGCCTGCTGGCCTTATTACCCTTCAGAATGGGTTCTCCCACCTCCTTTTTAATCTTTTTGCAGCTGGGTTGCTTTCCACCTGCTCCCCGGGTTAACCCTTTCCTTGCCATTGCAAACATTGCAGATGCCTGTAGATCTTTGCACAGGAAATGCAGATGGATGGGAGCTGAAATCAGCACGAGCAATGCATTGCGACCTTCCTAAGTACCCTGGTGACAGTGAGAATGGCAAGTGGGGGTTCTGATTTGTGAGAAACAACTTGTTGTTGTTTTTTTTGTACTGGCTGGGGACAGTTTGATGTTCTGAGCTCAGCAGGAGGGATCCTGCAAAGCAGGGAAAGGGCTGGTCCTCCTGGGGCTGATGCTTGCACAGCAACCCAAGGCCAGCCATCTGGCATCAACCCAGACCCTCTCCAGAGCAGGGACCGTCAGGAAATGTCCTTCTGCTCTGCACTTTGAGCAGCCAGCACAAATCCAGGTAGGGCTGTGGGAAATCTGTCCTGCCCTTAACAAAACCTTGTAAAGTTAGAGACTTTCCTAAAAGACTTTTCAGTTGAGACTGCAAAAGAGCTTTTGAGCCATTTCCATGTTGAAAGTTTATATAAATTATTATTTTTTAATGAATGAAATCAAAAGAGAATAGCTTAAGTTTTGATTTGAGACCGTGAACTAAAGACAGAGGTAATGGAATAACCCTGGAGACTCCTTATAATTGAATTCAGTAACAGTCTGTGTAGCTGTTTTTTGAAGGATTGTAACAAAATCGCACTACCCATAGGGCAAGTACTTACACAGACTCCACAGTAGTCCCTTTCTGAAGCACTTCATACAAGGGAAAGTTGTTTAAGAGGGAGCTATGTTGCTCAGCAACACTATGTATTTAATTTTCTTCTTTTTTTTTAACATTTCATAGCTCATGGGATTTTAGGCACTACAGCTAATTTATATGAAGGCTCCACTGTAGTTTTCTGAAGTTTATTTAGCTGTATGAAAACATTTCCAAATAAATTATGTAATCTACAAGATATGTATGTTATTTGTATGCTGCTTTGCTGGTATTTCTACTAAAGTACCATTTGATAGGGCTTGCAGCTGAACTGGGATGTCATCTGTTCATTCACTGGTTGAAATTATTATTTGGGTCATTTCACCCTGCTGCCCACTAAGAGGTAGGGAGAACCCTTTTAAAATTCAACCCATTATTTATCTTTATATGCTTTATACAACTAAAAAACTGGTTGAAAAGCATGCAGAGAAAGAAGGTCTCTGAGGCTCTATGAGAAGATTACTGTTAGAAGTATTAAACCTAATTCCAAAGACACAGTTCCCCCTCCCATTTAAATAAATAAGATCAATCCCTAATAATTTCTCACTCTTACATACCTTCTTTATGGAATTACAAGAGTTATATGGAAGTTTATGTGCCAATGTTCACTCTTCTAAATGCTGTTTCTTGAGAGTGACCATTTAGGAGTACAAATAAAGCCTGAGAAAGGTTTGTGGCTATATATTGGTAAGGCAAGTTTTTCTTCACCCAGCTCCCCCTGCTCCTGGAAAGCTTCCACACCTTCTGGCCTCATTACCCATGTTCCTAGTTTCCTCATTACTTGTTCTCATCTACTGCTGGGTAAATCCTGCAAAACAGTATTCATAACATGTGTTCAAAGACAGCCCACACTAACTGACATGCCTCTTTAATGCACTTTCTGTGAACAGGGGAACAAGCAAATATTTGTTCACATAAATACTGCTGAAAGAGAATCTTCCATGGGTAACCACTGATGTCCGTAATTGCAGAAGGGTTGGGGCTTGGAGGGGAAAGGTGTGGAAGATGTGCTGGTATCATCATTTTGAAAGCACTTTGTGGGTTTGACAGTTAGGAAGTAAGTTATGTGATAACTTATTGTTTTGTGATAGCTTCTGATCGTCATGCTGCTCAGTCAAATCCCCAAGTCCTCCCTTCAAGAAGAAATCTCATTCCAGAGAGAAGTGTGTCAAGTTGGTGCAACTTGACAGGAATAAACTATCTGATACATAAACTGCAGTAACAAATGGTTCCGTACCAGGCCAGGTCTTTCCAAGAGTAAAGCACATGTGGAGTTGGAGGCTTGATGAGATGCTGCTGAAGACAGAAAATAAACCCATTTTTGTTCCCATCACTTAGAGGAGTCCCAGAATTAGGTCAGCTGTAAGCTGGCAGGTACTTCAGCCAAGGGATCTCATAGGCTTCATCAAGGGCTTTGGCCAGTAATAAACTAAAGGAAGCTGTGACAGTGGCAGAGAGGGTAAATTGGTTCAGGAGACAGCCATTACAATGTGAGGAGAGCTTAAAATGTGCTGTTTTCCACGGAGCTTAGGGTATGGTTAATATTTATAAAAAAGGGGTGTTAGCTGCTTGAAAAATGAGAAAGGTTATCCTTAGTAACTGTGTATTTGCATTTCAAAGTGGTAATTACAGGTATGTGTACACACAATTAAATAGGCTGCACAGAGTGAAAATAAACAAATAATCAGTGCTATTAGGCAAGGCTTAATGAACATTTTTGTTATAACATAAATTAATATGTGTTCTTTGAAAGAGCAACAAAATGAAGTATTTCTGTTTGAGATTCTCAAGGATTATACAGACAACAAATGAGCTAAAAAAACTAAAGGTGTAAAACCCTTTGACACCAACATGTGCTTTTAAGCATCCAGAAATTGGAGCTGGCCAGCTACCCCTATGCAAGCTTTTTCATTCCCTTTGGTAATACATTCAGCAAGTTCCTCTGAACTCCAGGCAATCAGACACATAGATGGCATACCTAAGGCTTGCTCCAGCAGGCTCCATTGACGTTTGCACTGTTGGAAGCCATTCTAACACAGCTTTTTATGAATATGTAACATGCAAACTGGATCTTGCCCAAGACCTGCTTCAGTTTTAATGACTCTGCTCCTGTTTGCACACACTGACTGCAAACTGTTTATCTGTAGGTGAGCTAAGCAGATCCAGGAAATGTTAGCCATTTTGACTTTGGGATTTGGTGACAGGAATTGTACGCCAGCTGCTCTTTCTTGCAAACATTCCTAACATTTCTGACACACAGTAGGGTGGATGCATGTTGTGTAACAGCGTTTTAACCTTAGCATTTAACTGGTCAAGTGACAAAATGCTGAAAGAAAACTAGTGTGTTCAAATGACATTGGCCAATACTTATCTCACATACCAAATAACCACTCTATTTACTGTGGCTAGTCCTGAAAAAAATCTCTTCTTGGAAAAAAAAAAGGGCTTTGTAAAATCCTGTCTTCACTGTGTTATACTGCCTGAGGACAGCAGCAACAGCAGAGTGACCTGCTCCAGCCACATGCCTTAAAGGATTGTCTCAAGAAAATTAGAGTGTAGCTGAGTCTCTGTGTCCATTCAGCCTAAGTAAAGATTTCTGTGCAGAATGTGCTCTCAGTTAGCTCTGTCTTGATTTTAGTTAGAACCTAGTAACTGGACAATTTCACCCTTTCTCATAAAATAATTTTTCAAGGTAACTCTCTACTCTTTCATTTTTCTTCTGATTTCCCCATGGCTTGGACTGGGGTTTGATGTTGAGTTCAAATATGTTCCAAGCTTGTTTGCTAAACCTCATCATCCTCTTGCATTCTCAGCATGCTATTGTACTGCCTAATCCTTGGTGGTAATCTGCCTTTTCAGATCAGTGCTTTCCTGGTATTATCAGAGAGATCAAAAAGAGTTTTCAGCTGGCTGAAGGCATCACTTAACACAGTAGGGATATCTGAACCTGCATCTACCTATGTGTCTGCAGTTTAAAAATCTGAAAATGCTTTTGAAACAAACCAATAAAAATAAATCGGAGTTGCAACTGAGTTCTTAGTGAATGCAAGGTAAAATAGAAGATGTAGAAAGTAATTATACTGTAATTATATCACCTTCTAGGCAGCGCTGTATTCAAGTCTAACAATTAGTATTTCCATTTCCACTTCCAGATTCATATAGAATCTCAGTTCACTACACAGCTCAATTAGCAAGGTAAGATTTTTCTGTTACAAAAGAAAAAAGAAAAGAAAAGAAAAGAAAAGAAAAGAAAAGAAAAGAAAAGAAAAGAAAAGAAAAGAAAAGAAAAGAAAAGAAAAGAAAAGAGGAAAAGTGTGTTGTCAGTCCTGATCAAAATATTACTTGCTTTCATAACGCTAAATATATATCTGTATATCTAAAATATCTTCCTATAAACTTTTTGGGCTTTATTCTCCTTTGTGGAGAAACCAAACCAACCAAACACTACACAGTTCTTACAAAGCTTACAGCTTTTTCTTCTGTTAAAAGGCAGTTTCTTGAAAAAAAATATCCAGAACTCTTTTGACCTATTCTACCTGTTGTGAAGATTTTTCTTTGTTTTGATATTCTTATCATCTCTATTCTCAACATAGCCCTAAGTAGATAAACTATTAAAAACTGATAGAAGCTGCTCACTAGGATAGATATCAAGTGGTTTAACCACCTGTGGGAATTTAGAAATGTTGCATGGGTTTTGTCATACAGGATACCTTCCAAAATGATGTTTCATATCTCTAAACTTAAGGCTGGCTGTGCAGGTGCTCTGATTTTGCATACAATTATGTTAAGTGATATCAACCCCTCTGCCAGATAAAGGCCAAAGCTCTGCTGTGCAGAGAATGAATAATAGTTTATGAGCATGTGAGGGCATAACTGGCTTGAACCACAAGTAGCTCCTGCAGAAGTCAGCTGCAGCTTCTGTCGTGTCAGGGAGGAAAGGGGGTGGCAAAGCAGTGGATGCATCTGAGACCAGCCATGCTGATGTCCCTGATGTCTATTAGCATACTTGACCTGACTGGAGCAATATTGAGCAGGAAAATGCCTGTGAAAGCACTGCCAGGTCACCCCTGCTGCTGTTCCTACAGCTGCCCTTCCCTTTGGCACTCTGAACGAGCTGTGTCCTCTCTGCTTTGCACTCACAGGCTGTGTAATGGGCTTGGCAGGTTGCTCATGCTGTTGAGAGGTGTTGCTGTGACTAATGTAGGAGGGCAGCCTTCCCTTAAAGCTTTTGTACTCCAAAATTCCCAATAAAGTGGTGCTGTATAAAAATGGGGACACAATAGGAGATAAAAACTGTTCACTAAATCTTCCCAGGCTGAAATGAATTTGGCACCATCAGCTTATGCTGTGGCCCAAGACCTACAATTGGATGAGCAGAGTAGAATTCCAGCCTGGTCTAACAGAAAGAAGATTTATGCTTATGTTGCTCAGAGAATCTAGATAAGGAAGGGTGAGCAAAATATACCCTAGGTCTGATATTAGACCCTGATTATCACTAAGACCACCACACTACTCCCATCCCTGACGGCTGCTCTGGAAGGACCTAGTGAACAAAAGCCAACAAAACTGGCATGAAATTGGGGGACGTATGCAAGATGTGGCCTGTCCCTTAGTGAGGTCCCATTGTGTTCAGGTATCCGACAGGATGATATACACTGCAGTCAGCACTTGCTGCTCCTTGTGCTGTGGTTCAACCTGTTTGTGAGTTACATGTATATTCTTGTACAAAGTCTGTGAACGTGCATTGAACTCCTCTGCCTTTTCATCTCCTGTGCAGGGTACTTGCAGTGTTGTTCTCATTTTCTAATCAATTGCACTTGTTGCTTGGGGGCCTTTGCCTTCATGTTGCTACACTGTACTAGCTGTCACGTCTATTTCTCGACACTCGTCATTATTGCACTAGGTAGAAGACACATTTCAGAGGTCTTTTTCCTTTCCTTCCCTTTTTAAATGCTGTTGTATTGAGCGAGAATGAACTTTTCTAGCGTTTCTTCTTCCTCCAATAATGATCAATTTCTAAAATGTTGATATATATATATAAATATATATACACGGCTATTCATGAATTTTTAACATACATTAAAATTGCCTTTTAAGGATTATAATTTGGATTCAAATATTACTGTTTTGAAATTCTTTCAAACGTCTCCTTCTGATGTAACATGTTCAATTTAAAAACAGGACAAACAAAAGAAATCCTCCCATAATGGTGACATCACAGCAACACAGAAAAAAAAAAGAATCAGTCACTATTGTTGAGATTGTTAGAATAAGAGAATGAAATTTTCTTGTCTGAATAAGATAATGATGAGATCTGTTTCAAAGTAAAGTATCTCTAGCTAAAAATTGCCCATGGCTCTGTAGACAGATGCATGAGTCCATTTCTTCCTCATCAGCGCCAGCTTGAATTTTTTTTTGGCATGTGTGGAATTAAACATCACTGCTCTGGATAAAGACATGAAAATGATAGTTCAGTCAGTTGTTTACTTCAAGCACTTAACTTGCTGTGTTAAATTAATTTCTTTATGTTAATAAGTTATTTTTTGTGGCAAGAGAATTACATCACAATTAGAGGATACAGCTACCAAAATATTTCCTCAGTACCTCTGAGATGAGCAAAACTATTATTTGTTTTGGCCACTAGCTGGTTCTAAACTTTATTCTGTACCCTTTGATAGGCCTGCCCATCCATAGTTCTAAGATCCTTACAAAGGGATCGACAAGGAACACTTATTTCTGTAGTTTGTAGGACAAAAGGGGACAGAAATACAGAGTAAGAGGAGGAACATGTGCCCAAGCAGTGTGCCTTTGTGTGGAAGTGGGGCATAATTTGGGTGAGAATCAGACACTCTTCTAAGTTGGTTCTACTGCCTGAGTAGTTATTAAGGAGAAAGTTGGACTGAACTCCTCTTACGTGTTGTATTTCAGCAATATTTTATATATACTCTAAAGGTAAACCAAATTGATACTAAATGCAACCAGGCAGCAAATAGCAAAGAATTGTGTTCAAAAGTCTTCTACAACCATCTTAAACTCTTCCTTGAATTATCTTGTATTTATCCACTAGGTCTTACATTCCTGAAGTAAAACAACATGGTTGGTGGTTCTATTATCCCCTTTAAATATTTGCAACACATCCCTTTTGGCATTCTGTAACATGAACCTGAAACATCCATGAACATGAAATCCAGTCCTTGAAGTTCTTGTTTGCTACAGAATCCTTCTACAGGATAGTGACAAATTACTAGAAAAGACACCAATGTAGAAGTCTCATCTTAAATCCTCTATCCCAATGACAACAGATTTTGTACAAAGAACAAATTAGCTATTAGCAGTCCAGAGAGTGCTCTTGTGGCACAAATTCACCTAATGGACTTAACACCTACCTGAGAGTCAAGAAACATAAGTCCAAGACATATTCTGAAGCAGATAGAACAGAAATATGAACTCAAATTTTCCCACACTCTGATAAGTGAACTAAACCAAAAGGGCAACCTGGGACAGTGTTTCCACAGTTCCCAGTTATTTGTTTGTCTCCCTGCTCTGTGCCAACCCCATCCTTATATTTTGACCAAAAAATGATCATCACCCTGAGAAACTTTTCCTAAAACAAATCTAGTGAAAACTCACACAAATAGTTTTGGTTTCAATGAATTTGTGCTTTTTTAAAGAAAAAAAACCCCAAACCAAACAAATCACCAAACACTCAATTGAAAGATTTCCAACAGGCTCTGCTTTGGTATTGTGTGACTGGATTATTTCTATGACATTAGAAAAGTAGTCTGTGTACCTGTCATACACTCATAACTTCCATTTAAGTAAGTATCAGTGTTTTATATGCCTGGAGATACACTAGGACTCACCACAAATTTCACTGTACAATGAAGCAGAATTCTGCCCTCATTTTCCTCTTTAGCAGTGCACTAAATACCATATTTACCTTTTGTTTTAGAAAGCTGAGGGGAAAAGGGAAACTGACAAAATGGCCATGAAGTTTTAAAAGACTGATGTACTTTCAAAGAGATTACACAGGCGCAAAAACCAAATCAGCAATGTGTAAAACCAAAATCAGTAATGTGTTTGTAAACTATTTCAGCATTCTCATTGTGCTCCCAGAATGAGAATATTTTAAACTTTATGGCAATGATGGCCTTTGAGGCATGAGATTTTCTAAGAAATACCAAGGAGTTTCTAAGCTACAAACTCAGATAAAGAGGCTGTGGAAAATGAAGTGAACAAAAGGAGCTGTGATTTCTTTTAATGATGTTATGTATGATCATTATTAAATTATACCTTTGACGTTATTAAGGTGTGTTAACAGATTCTGACAGTCATGAAACAGGCCATTTTTCACCTTTTGTGGTGCCCAGAAATAGAAGTCTGCTTCCCTGAAAACCTGAGGAAAATGTCAGATAAATGCCCATGAGGAGGATGTGCTGGAAGCTGTCATGTTTTGGGAGCCATGCAAGATCCCACGTGATGTTCCCAAAGCTCTGCAGAATGGGCTTGGCCAACCACCACGACTGGAAAAGCTGCTGCATTGAAATCTCAAGACACACTCTCCCTGCCTGTGTAGTGGTATCACTAACAGTCCTGGGAATCAGAATTGAGTTATGGGATTTCTGGTAGGCTTAGAGAGAGGAAGAAAAGGTATCCCCACCATCTCCCATGCATCACTGCCAGATGTGTGCTGCTCCCAGTTAGAAGTGATTTCAGTGCATGACTCATGAGGTGCTCTTTAATTCTGCACTTGGTGCACGGTTCCCTGAAGCCTGCCAGATTTCCCTGTGACCAAAGTGCAAGTGTGATTCCCACCTAAATTTTTCCCCAATTAGCAGTTTTAATAGAGTGTCGGCAGTTCCACCCATTTGCGAAAGTCAGAGCAAATATCTTGACTCTCAGTCATTGTTAACTTTTAAACTAAATATAGAAAATTTAATTTTGCCCATTTCTTGTAGGAGAGATTCAGCTTTACATCCAGTCTATGCAAGAAAAAGAAATGAAACTTGTTAATAGAATCTGGCAGATCTATTTAGTTTGTTATATGACTCCAGTAATGATGTTAATATGAGAAGACAGAATGAATATTGTTGTATTGAAGGAGTGTTTGCATAAATTTACAAAAAACCAACATAATTTTTTTATTCAACTATTTAAACTAATTTCAAGCTCGGAGATCAAAAAAGAAGTCAAACAGGTGCAAAAAAATCTGCCCCTAAATATTTATTAAAAACGAGTGACCAGTGTTCATATATGGTTACCTCACTTTGAAGCTAGCAGTTGATTTCTAGGTAGGTGTGAGAACTACATCTAATATTGTGTCCTTTTATTGGTTATTCCCCAGAGGACATTTCAACATTTAATGACAATCTAAACAGCTGAAAATTTTAGACTGAGAAACAGAGGGCTAATTTTAAGTGATGCATTACAATATGTGGGATTAAAGTGTTTTACGCCTGAGCTTTTTGCTCTACAGCAAGTTTCTTCACTAGCATGCCTCTGAGGAGTAGGATCATCATATCTCCTCCTCCTTGTCACAAGTAGTATGTTGTCTGAGTCCTTGGCTAGAAGGCCTTGCAGCTGAAAATTGAAAATTATTTCATTTTATTGCTGAATGTTTCTTCTGTCTCGTCGCCTGGAAGCTGAGGTTTTCTGAAGACAGGAGAAACTTCAGATGTAAAAATCATGCTAATTCAAGAGCTCTAGTTATCTGTCAGAATGTATTTTGTATGGAAAATTTTCAATTACCTTCAACTAAATTATTTTTTTTTGTGCTGGTAAAGCTATTCATAAGAATGAAGAGAGTGTACATAAAGTAGCAGGCTCTACTAAATCATTAGCTAAAAGGGTCTTGTAATGGGTTAAGTTAACTTTAAAATTTGCATGCCAGTTGGAAGGAATAATAAAACCTATCACCAAACCGAGAGACAGCCAGTGGGTTTAATTTTAGGGTTACCAGCTGTTTATATTTGGTGATGCCTGTCATTACAGAACAATTTCTATGTCTGTGGCTAGAGATTCTACTGCCAAACTGAAGAGTAATAGAGAGAGAGGAGCAGTGTAGATTGGTTAACCTTTTCTTCGTGGCAAGCAGATTATCTGCTCATCGGTCTTAAACTGTTAGTGGGTACTGGCCATTGTCATATCTAGTTGGCTAAATCCAATCCTCAAATTAAGTTTTCTGCCTGTATGAGCAAGACTGCCCCTTCTTGTTGAACTCTTACTAGGGCTCTGTGCTATGACATCAAAACAGGAGACAGACAGAAAGGAAAGAGGGGAGAAAATGAAATTTGGCTGAACCACTTATATAATTGAGTAACTCAGTATGTTAGTTGTTCTATGATTTTTATTGGCCTTTTTAATGCCTAAGTGAGCGATATATGTTGCCAGATTATCATGTCATCTGGTACTTTTGTGGTATCCCCACAAGTTAGGAAAGTCTCATGAGAAAGCCAAATGTCATAGTTTGTTAGTGCTATAAAACACCAGAATGCTACAAAACTATGAGGAAAACATAAAATCATAAGCTCTTCTGTGTTTTCATGGTTATTGTCCTCTTTGAAAGGGCACATTTCTGAGAGACCTTTGGTATAAGACTTTCATGAGACATTTACAAGAACCCTCATATCAGTTCCCTCTGCCATAGTTTATACTAGGACTTTGCTAAGAAAGCATGTTACTTCAGCCTCCTAATGACTTTTCAGAGATACTAAGATTTCACAAAGTCCTTGTTCCCCAGAAGAATTCTGGTGAGATGCCTTTTGCTTGTGTAAACGTCTAGTTCATCCTAAACCTAACTGAGTGAGAAGATTCACTTGGAGTTAGTAGTGCAGTTTTAGGGATATTTTTCTGGGTGTCTTTTCTAGAACAAAAGATAGGAACTTTTGCTCTAGATAAAAGCTCATCTTGAAGTGTCTTTAAGAGTACCTGAAGACTCACTATTGTTGCTGTTACAGAAATATGTGGATCTGTCACCCAATGTGAATCCTAACATGTTACTGAGTACAGAGAGGAGATGCCCTTGAGAGAACTGGAGTTTAAACAGAAAAACCATGTGCAAAATGGAGGAGCAAAGCCATGTTTCACAGCCAGGGATCTGATGTAGAAAGAGACTGAATAAATTTCTCAAAACTTTCACAATAAATCATCATTGCTCTAAGAAAAAAAATCTTGATGTGGATTATAAGAAGTATCAAAAATAATATAAAAAAATAGTGTGGCCAGCAGGACTGGGGCAAGGATTGCCCCACTGTACTCAGCATGGCTGAGGCCAAACCTCAAGCTTGCCCAGAGAAGCTGGTGAAGGTCTAGAGAGTTAAGCTGTTTGAGGAGCAGATGAGGGAGCTGGAGGTGTTTAGCCTGGAGAAAAGGAGGCTCCAGGGAGACATTCTCACCCTCCACAACCACTTGAGAGGAGACTGTAGACAGGTGGGGGGTGGTCTCTTCTCTCAGGCAACAAGTGATAGAACGAGAGGAAATGGCCTCATGTTGCACCAGGGGAGGTTCAGGTAGGACGCCAGGAATAATTTTGTCATGGAAAGGGTTGTTAAGCATTGGAATGGACTGTCCAGGGAGGTGGTGAATTCAACATCCCTGGAGCTGTTCAAGAAATGACTGGACATGGCACTTAGTGCTGTGGTCTAGTTGACAAGTGATTAGTCAAAGGTTGGACTCAATAATCCAGGAGTGTAATCCTGCAGTGATTCTGTGAAGATATATATTTTTTTATTCTTTTTTTCTTCCTTTACCTGTCCCAGAATCAGGATTAAGCCTTGCTGAGTGTATATTGAAAACCTTGATTCACCCAAGTCAATGAGGCAAAACTCACCGTCCATGCAAATAATCTGTTATAATAAATTTTCTTTTACAGTGAGCAGAAGGACAATAGGAAACTTTCAAGTGTGGTTTTTGCTGCTATTTTTAAAAGGTATTTGAGTAGGTTTCTTTCAGTGTAACAAAATGTCAATGTTCCATTGATGTCTCCACAAGCATGCAAAGATAAATGTATTGCTACCCTAACAGAAAACATGTCTGAAGTCCATATTCTGTATGCTGTGCAGAGCATTAGATAACCAAAGAGTCCTACTCATAAACCAGCTATTTTACCTGAACTGCAATAGTGCAATAGTACAAGACTAATTTAGTCATTTTAGGACATTTGTTCTGTGCTAACTAAATGTTGATTTCTACTTATTGTATAAGTAAGGTAGAAGTAAGGTAGAAGGTTTCTTTTAAAAATCAAGAAAGAAATTTATACAAGTTGTAGTGGAAAATCTGTAGCAGATGACTAGGAGTAGATATGCCTTTACTACAGAATAATTGTACTCTTTTGTAGGATTAGAATATAACAGGAGTACATACTCTGATACGAAAACCTCCTGTTACTGCCAGCAGGGTTTTTTTTGTTTGTTTCTAGTGAAAGATTCATTACTATTCTATTTGGTGACAATTATGAATGAAGAAAAGTAAATAATTCACACTAGGTACACTTTTTTCCTTTTCACAGTCCTTTTTTGTTTTCTGCTAACTTTTATGTTAGCATTTTGCATTTGTTTCATATACCCCTCTTACTCAAACTTCCTCTGGGTGTGACAGTGACACCAAATTGGATCATCGTGGCAGCAAGATTTTGGAAGCTGTCAGCTGTTTAAAGTATGTCAGACAAATAGGAAGCTCTCTGCCTTTGTATTGGTTATACTTGAATTGTTCTTGGCACATCTGTCTAATTCCAAGAGAAACATAGAGTATGGTATGGCAGGCAGGCATGGTCACAACAGGTTACAGTTAGGTATGTCATTTCAGAGCATGCAATTTCCTCTTTGAGTCATTTTGCAAGAAAGATTGAATCACTACATCCTCTTTTTTAACTGTGGTTCCACCTTTGCATATCAATGCCATGACTAGATCCGAGGTGGATGCACCTTTTTAATGTTAACAGGAGCTAAATGCCACACACTGCAGCAGAATGGCTGTCCTTTTTGCAAAGCTTTTGGAAGAAGTCAAAACCATCCAAAGTACATTTGCAACTTTCACAACTGATCCAGCATGGAAACTGCTAGGCAAATAAAATGGGATCTGAGTCATGAAAAAAAGAGAAAATAATTATTAACCTGTTTTGTTTTTCTTTAAATTGACGTGTGAAGAGCTGAAGAATTCAGTCTCACAATTGTTCAGGGAACCAGGTTCAAGCCATGCTAACCTGCTCTATCAAAGGAAAAATTGGGAGCATGATTTTCTATTTCAAAATGTCTCTGTTCCCCAATCAAAGCCCAAACAGCTCTTTCATTTGTCAGGGTCCTATTTGTTTAGAGTTTTTAGAATTTTCTGAGTCACTAAAACTGCAGCTTTGACATCTGACATCCGTTTTCTTTACCATGGAAAGGTAGCAGCAATTCCCAGTGGCAGCTTCCCAGAGCAGAGGGACTACCTCAGTGGATAGTTCATTTGTTATGCAGCATCTGGGATTCTTTTCAGCATCTCCAGTTACTGGCCTGATCCAATTTCCATTAACATCAAGTATAAGATTCCCATGACTTCAGTGGGGACCAGAACTAGATCCTAAACTTCTGTTGACACTGAACATTGGAACAGAAAGTGCACTGTGTTGCTGAGTTTCATGTAGCACAAAACAGATCCAAAACTCCATATTCACAAGCTATAAAAGAGAGACAGAATGCAAATACATGATATTGCTAAGAGTTGTTTTAATTTTTTTATTGTTGTTCATTTTTTACAGTGTTTGATGTCTAATATAGTAAAGGACTTAATAGTTTCAGGATCATGAACTCCACATTGTCATACTGTCTTCCTACACGTGTGAAAGGATGGCATCTGTTAATATTCTGATGTCTGTAAGATAAATCAATGCCAACAGGAAAAGACAGCTCCATTAGAAACAAATGGTTCTAACACAATATCTAGTGACAGGTATTTGCAGGGCTTTGGAGGCACCATTTCAATACAAGCTGTGATTACACATGGTATTTAGGAATGGTGACTTGTCGCTTGTAAATGGAGATACTGTTATGGAGCAAGAATTGTCATAAAAGACATTTAATTTAAGGGCAACCTCAAAGCTGAGGCTGTTTTTTATTAAGTACTCTCTTCTTAGTGTATGAAGCTACAGCCCAGCTGCTTATTGGCAGCACATAGAATCATAAGCAGTGGCAGAATTACCCCCTTTATAATGTCCTTGGGACACAAGCAATGTGATCATTATAAAATGGTGCACTTACAAGCTTAACACATGCAGTATAATTTTGGTTTGATGTACACTGTGTAGGAAAAGATTATGTGCATAATGAGAGTGAAGTCATCTACTCCTTGAACAGAGAGTACCTTGCCAAGTGAGCTTCCCTCCCACAGGGATCCTCCAGAGTACATCTGGGTGAAATAGTTTGCCCAGAGCCTGTTCTTGAGAAAGGCAGAGGATTTTCATTCATTTGTTACTCAGGTTGATTTCAATGCGTAATTTTGCCTTGGGAAAAAAAAAAATCAACAAACAAAGCATCCAAAACTAACCAACCAATCAAAGAAAAAATACAAAACCAAACTTGAATCAAAAAAGCATTTCACATCTTTTTTACAAACATCAGTGTTTTGGAGCCTTGAGAAATGTTATAAACATAATAAAAATGTGGACTTCAAAGTACTGATCCCCACCCTGTAAATAGAGGAGTGCAAGTGGGAGTTGATCACGATCTGGTTGCTCTAAATGAAATCCTGGTCTTGCCTGCTTATAAAATAAACCATGATAGTGGTTTATCCATTAGGGTTCACTCACTGACCTGTGAAAGCAACTTTGTGGCCCAGCTCAGACCAGTAGCCTCTAAAAACCTCTTGCTTTACACTACTCTCTGAACACTGGCTTTGCTTCACAAGCCAGGACAGAGAATAAGCATCTTTTTGTGCCTGCTAGGACACTTGAGGAGCATCATGACTGCAAGAGTCCCTTCCTCTCCTGAGAATGCAAATGCATCCAATGTGGGCTACCCTATCCTATGCTGTGTGGGAGTTGGTTACTGTGCTTTTGCTTCCACGTTATGTACTCAAGGCTGTCATTACTGTATGGAATACTGTTGGGAAGGTTATCAAGATAGAGGCTATCTGAAAATCCAGGTCCAGGCCTGAACTTCATATTTTAAACCTGCTGAGTCCAAGGCTGTTCAGAGCAAAATGTTTGCTCTGACCTCTCACAGCTCTCTGTATGTGTGTATGTGTGTGTGTCCTGGTTTGGGCTGGGATAGAGTTATTTTTCTTCTTAGTAGCTGGTACAGTGCTGTGTTTTTGATTTAGTATGAGAATAATGCTGGTAAGACACTGATGTTTTGGTTGTTGGTAAGTAGTGCTTACTCTAAATCAAGAACTTTTCAGGTCTCATGTTCTGCCTTTGAGCAGGTGCACAAGAAGCCAGGAGGGAGCACGGCCAGGACATCTAATCTGAACTGACCAAAGGGATATTTCATGCTGCAGAACACAGTGACCAGCAGTGTATTAACTAGAGGGTATTGACTGGGAGCCGCTTGTTGAGGGACAAGATGAGCATCAGTGAGTGAGGGGTGAGTGATTGTATTGTGCATCACTTCTTTCTCCTGGGTTTTACTCCCTTCTCTCTCTACTTGTCATTATTATTATTATTATATTCCAATTATTAAGCTGTTCTTAACTCATGGTTTTTACCTTTTTTTATTTTGATTTTCCTCCCCATCCCATAGAGGGTGTGAGAAGTGAGCAAGCTGCTGCACGGGGCTTAGCTGCTGATTGGAGTTAGCCCACATCAGTGTGAATACACCAGGCAGTCCGTACAGTGTGTGGCTATGTGTGAGCTTCTTTATGTCCCAGCATAAGCCCCTGCATGTGGGTATAGTGAATACCAAAAATGCAGAGATACAACAGCATTTTTTCTTCCTGTAAAAGAAGCAATTGAGTCATCCTTGGTTTATATGCTGCTTAGTAGAAAACAGCAGAAGTATAGGTTGTCACATGACAGCAAGACCTCATTCTCATGCCTTCTTTTAAGCAAACTGCTCTAGTAGCAAAGCCAACAGGTAGAAAATTTGTTCAGACAAAAAAAAAAAACGGGATCTTCAGAGGAAGCCTCAGGAGTGCATGTGAAGCAGAGAAGGCAGCAATGTGGCAAGGGGGCCAAAGAGGCCCCCTCATGTGCTCCTTCTCCCCAGAGGAACACACCAGGCAGCACAACACAGCCAGGCAGTGTTTGTTGAAAGGGCAGGGTGGCTGCTGTTCGCCCCTTTGCTGTCTCTGGCTCGCCTCAGTGGTCGAGGTGAAAGCAGGAGGGGATGTGGCACAGCTGCCTCACCAAGTATCACCACTTTCAAATTCCACTTCTTATCTCAGCCCTTCTTCCTTGTTGCTAATTACCACCTACTCCAAGATGTCAAGAACATACTCCCAGGAATAAACTGCTAGATAAACAAACCCCAGACAAACATCAAAGCTTAAAACAAACTGATAAGTCCCTTTGATTGATTTTAAGGGTCGGTGGGGAGAGGTGTGTTTGGATTGGAAGGTGCAAATGTTGAGCGGAGCAGCACCTGCTGCCTTGTGATCTCACCAAACCATTTGGCTTGAAAAGGCCAGGAGATAGGGAATCAGAAATCCATTTGGAGTTACAAAAGCAGCAGGGGAGGCTTAGATGAACAAAGGGGCTCTCCAGGCAGGGCCCTGTGCTGCTTTTTGTCAGCTTGGTATCACATTCCCTGCCCCAGCGTGACAGACAAATGCCAGGCCAGATGATGTGATACGATCAGCCGTGCTGGGATGAGGTCTGTACCTGTATTATATGATGGCAGCAGATGCTGATTCAATATGGGGGCAAGCACAGAGTAAACCAAGGCTTAAACTTCAGCAAAAATTATTTCCAGGTACATGTGTCAGAAGGCAGGAAGAGAATTGTTCAGAGACAAGGACAGGCTTGGGATGTGGCTGTGTATGGACGGAGCATTTGTGAAAAATGCTCAGTTGGAGAATAAAACATGTATGAGACTGCAGAGCTCCCCCCACCCCTTCCTGGGGTCTCACAGACTCTCAGACCTGCTCTGCAGAGATTGTGATTACCTCAGCTGACGTAGGAATAGGAAGCCAGCTCATGTCTACTAAACCAGAGATTAGTAGAGAAAGCTTACAAAGGCCTAAATATGCCAAAGATCAAAGTGATACAATTTGCTGTGATAAAGCAAAATATCTTTCCTTCTTTTAAGTTTCAGTGCTGCAAAAATACTTCCATGCTCTTAACTGCACACTTACAGTAATGGCATGGGAACTGGCTGGCTCTCCATATGCTCAGTAAAGCAAGTAGGATTCAAGGACTCAGACTCCTATCAGTTGATTTTCTATACTTTTATTTGTGCCTGAGGGTGTCTAGGGGTGTTTCAAATGCTGCAGTGATGTGCTGAGGTGGACCTACACCATTCATGCTTTAGCATTTCCTCTAAAGGTGACTCTCCACTGAGGAGAGCAATTGCAGTGGAAAGGAACACAGCGTGACTGGGAATTCTGCTTTGATTGTACTGTGCACAGTTAAAAGTGAAAAAGGTGCAGCCTACACAGTTATTTTACTTACTTGCTTCCCTGAGTAAATTAGTTTTCTGATCTCTTACTAGAAAATGTTAGTTTTATCCTAGGTTTTTGGGAGATTGTTTTTTTTTTTTCCCTCTGGCAATGGAGGGGGAAAAGAGAGGGAGGGGAAAAGGCAGTCTCTTTTTGCTTATGAATTTGCTGTAACTGATGGAAATTCTAATGTAAAGCTCATGTTTACCAAGCTCAAAACTTATAAAAAAATCTTTCAGTTTTCCCTATTTCTTCAAGTGAAGGCAAAGGAAATGAGACTAAAGAAATGATGGGTGGGTGAAAAAAAGACAGTTCGTGTTACTGAAAAATGGAAGTGGGTGGATGTTTCAGAAATGCTTGACCACCGTTTGCAAAAAAACAGGATCCATGTCTAGGAAAGTAGTTTACCCTCAGGAATAATAAGAGAAAAGTAATTTTAAGTAAACTACTGAAATTCTCAACTTGAATTTTCATCATACAAATCAAGTTCTTGGATCATTACTTATCCAGTTATAGACTGGGAGACTGTGCTCACTGAAAAACAAGCAATGGAGGTTAAATTTCTGTAAATGAGTTTTCAAAACCATATTTATTTCAGGACAGAGTGACTGACTCAGTCCTATTACTGGCATTGCCTACAGTGTTTAAATGGTGTTTCAAGATGCACCTCTCTACACAAGAAAATTATAGTAAAAATTCCCAGGCATGCTCCATTTCCTAGTGATTTTCACTGAAACCACTTGGACCGTGTGCAACAACTTTATATTACTGAAGAAATATTGATGTACATTGAAGAGATCAAGGGGGGACATGTTCTTCTGACTCTCTGCTTACAAAAAAAAAAGAAAAAAAGCAACATCACCTCTCTGTACATTAGACTTTCTGTCTACTGAAATGGCACAAAAAAGAACATCTCTGAGGGCTTTGCAGTGCCAATAGGGATGATTTATAGATTCAGCACTATTTGTTTTAATCTCGGAGGGAGGGGAGGAGGAAGGGAATGGATTCGATGATACACAGAGAAACATTATTTCCCAAAGGCAGATTTTATTTCTTTAACAATTTATAAAGCTCCAGAAGTGAAATATCACTATTTTGGGACTGGTGTTATATATCAATGAGTTTAGCAGCTGCCAGGCTTATGCATGTATTTTGTACTGTACCTACAGTGCAAAGGCCATTGATTCAACAGTGGTAACAGGGTCTTTATTGTCATTGTTGCAGTAGATCACCAAATTTTGATCTTGAGAGACAGACTGTGCACTGAGAAATGTCAAAGGCAAATTTGTATAATAAGAAAACCCTGTTCTACCTCCACTAATCATCCTACTAACTACTTCAGCTGCTGCATCTCATTTTTCTGCTCTTTGCTAGTAGCAGATCGGACCACAGTTCTGTTCATTCTGCTACCATTGACTGTGTAGGCAAATAAATGTGACCAAATAATAAAAAACTTTCTTGGAGTCTAGTGGGGGGAGGTGGATGTGTATTTTGGGAGAGGTAGAAAAACCAAATCTTGTGGCTCTTACTGTAGTCATACTAGCTTGATAGCCCCTATAGAATACTACAGGGAGTACCTGGATTTACAGGAAAAATACAAAAATTCTGCTTTAAGGTGGAAAATTTAGTGATCAGCAGTGACAACTGTTTTAGTAGTAGTTCTTGAAGCCATAACCCAATTATTTAGAGGTCTCAAAATGGTACAAATGGATGTATGCAATTCACAGGCCACTCCATGACTGCTTTCTGCCTGAATGCTGCTAATTATAAAACCAAAAAGCTTTTTCCTCTTGAGGCTTGAAGGAACCTGACGTAATTATACAGTTAAGATACTTCTCTTCTGGATAGTAAAGATATATGTCTCATTTTGGGGAAAAAAATCAGAAAAGAAACTTCCAGAGGGTCTCTTTAGCCCTCCCTTTTAAAAAGGGCTCTGTAGTCACTGCCTGTGTTACCTATGTTTTAATCTCTCAGAGCACAGTGGAGGTGAGAAAGGATATAGCTCTGCTGAGATACAGACGCTGTTCCCCTGCGTGTTTTCTCTCCCTTTTAACTTAGTTTTGTTTGTGTTGGAGAAAAATCTAGTTTTCAGCTCTGTGGCCACAGAGCCTTTACTGTCAGCAGAATCAGTGTATTTTCCCTAGGCAAAGGCCAAAGAGACAATGGCAGGGCAGTATATACAGTGTGCATTGTTATAGCCTCAGCAGGGACTTCTGGTTTGGAAATGATTATGGGAATACAGAGTGAACCAGGGCCATAGTCTTCCCTGAGAGTGTTGGGACCCCAGAAAGCTCTTGCAGACACTGACGCCTTTTTCATTGCTTTTATTGTGTGCTAGGTCTCTGGATTTAGCTTATTATTATACGATGTTTGAGTATTTATCTGCTTAGAAATAATTTAGGCCAGACTTTGCTGAAGATTCCACTTCACTTGAGATGCATCAAGATTCAAAAGATGAGAATCAAAAGTTTGCTTGATATTAATATCACTGTTGATCCAAGGCTTTGAAAATTGCTGGTTATGGCAGTGAAACGGGAAGCAGCTTTACTAATTTCTGATGGAGCTTGCAAAGCAGAAGTCTGCTGATTTTTCAGTTCCTAAGAATGTCTGCATAGTTTGTTAATCCCTGGAAGTGGGAAGCCAGCTTTTAGCAACAGCAGGAGGGACTGGACCTTTGGTGTTTGCTAGCTCTGAAACTGGGATTTAGCCAGATTATTCTTCATTTCTCACAAAAGGAGAGTCATAGTGCTTGCTGAAGCCAAATGACAGTTGTGGGAGCTGAGACTTCCATTTACTAACATACAACAGCAAAGCTAAGAGGAAGCCATGGCTGCCAGATGTTTGTTTTACATAAGCCAGAGGATGCAGATGTCTTTCTTCAGCAATGGACGTTTTGTGATATTGTTTAAAGGCTGGTACCTAAGAAACTGATTTCTAGACTGTGACTTGAACTATGTCTGCATGGAGTGGAGCAAGGATCCCTTTCCTCTTTGCAGGTTACCTGAGGCAGCTCAGAACCTGAGGTGAAAGAATAGATAGGGTTTATTGGCTTACTTTTGCTAGATGGCTTACCAGAGGAAAGTGAGTGAGAGAATAGCTCAAGTGGTGGCTTCTTTCCTGTAGTAACCTAGGCTGAACCTGAAGAAAGGGAATAGAATAGAATAGAATAGAATAGAATAGAATAGAATAGAATATTTCTGTTGGAAGGGACCTGCAATGACCATCTGGTCCAGCTGCCTGAACACTTCAGGCCTGACCAAAATTGAAGTATGTCATTAAGAACATTGTCCAAATGCCTCTTAAACTGATAGACTTGGGGCATCAACCACCTCCCTAGGAAGCCTGTTCCAGTGTTTTGACTATTCTTGCTGTAAATGATTTGTCCCTTATACCCAGTGCAAGGATTACAGGCTATAAGGAAGAAGAGCTTGAGAGGAGCATGAGGAAATCAGTCTTTGTCCAGCTGTTGGGTTGCAAGCATCTTTGAAACCAGCCCTGTTTAAAAAGGACCACTTAAAGAACATGGTCTTTTTTGTATTATTGCCTACTGGGGTACTGAGTTGACAATAAAGTAGACAGTAGATCTTGAAATAAAAAAAAAAAGCATTATTGACTTACAGTAAAAAATATAAGAGGCAGAGATGTTGGATAAACTGTGCTTTGCATTACAGAAAAGTTTGTTCTCTCTGTAAAAAGTGAAGGAGAGGAGTTAGAAATGAAACAGTGGAATAAAACAAGTCCCAGATGCCATAAAGGATATCCAGGATTCAAATCATTAGGATGATGGCTGTAAAACACTGTGTCCTCAAATGATAAAGTAGAGAGAAACCTAGATGCAACTTCAACAAAAATAAAAGAATATGAATGCCTAAAAAGACAAATGTGTTTTCTGCTGGCAACAAGGCTACATGGATGAACAGATTTCTCTAAGTGTCGTAGGCTACATCTGTACTAGTCACACATACACACATGCAAGGTCAAGCCTTGAGCAGTGGCTGATGATTGTTCAAGCAATTCAGTTGTTTGCACAATATCAACAAATATATTCCATATAATCTCTGCACATGAGTTAGGCACAAAGCAAGGATCTTGATGAATAACTAAGCAATAAGTAGTAATAAGTCTATATGCAGCCACCCTGTTTTTTTGGGTAAATGAATCTTGCAACCTTGCTGTTAGACTAACACGTAACTTAGACCATATTCTGAGATCCCCTGATGCATGATTTGGTTTATAATTTCATTGGTACTTGCTGTAAAGGTCTTTAGGTTCTCTTCTATTTCCTTTGATGGATAAGAATCTTTCTAATTTCAGTTATATTATATAATATATATAATCCCACTGTTTACAGTAAATTAGTCTGCAAAACTGGCCTAATGCAAGCAACTTACAGTGAAATAGCCTGAGTCCATAAGTAGGCATAGGTCATCAAGAAATTAATGAAACAAGAAATTGGAGAGATTAGTAGCCCTGAGCTAGAGGACGGACCCTGTTCTAGGAGAAAGTATGGCACTATATATGTGTGAATGCTCATAGCTTAATCTTAGGCAATAATTATAATTAGAAAAATTAAAGTTTAAATTAGCTGTCACACAAAAATGACATGTGGGTCTTACCATGTAGAAAGATAGGGAACTACAAATCTTAGTAGACTTTGTTAGACTGTACTCCAGTTCAACACCAAAACATCCTCAATGTGAGAAAGGAAGAATAGTCACCCTGCCTTTCACCCAACATGCAAATCCAAACAAAGCTTATATTGGAGGAGGTGGAGGCGGCTTCATGCTGAGCTGAAGATAGAAGCACATTGGACATGTAGGCACTGAGGATACAGAGAATTTCTTTAGCTTCAGGAAGCATTGGGCAGAGGGAACTGTCAGTCCTGCAGAGAAGAGGTAACAATACACCTGTTGAAACAAGCAGAGAACCAGTCAGAAAACTCGTGCTTCTGATCCTAGACATCTGTTGACTTTTGAGAGACTCCAGCTGCACTCTGAAAAATGTAGAGTGTTTAGGAACTAAAGGGTGGGAAGAAGTTCAGTGATTTATAGGGATGCCTAACTTATCTTTCTAGATTCTGCACATGCTTATCAGAAGCCTGTGAACTCTTGAGACAGTTAGCACATAGTGGGCGTATGGTGAGATACCAACAAACAGGCATTTGAAGGAGTAAAGAAAAATGTAAGTGATATATCAGGCTTTAAGTACTATCAAGCAAAGCAGCCCTGGAACTATGGTGACTATGTCTATATAGACACACCTCTAAGCAACTGTGATTGTTCCTTTGAACCATGCACCACAAATTTATGCCCAAAGCAAAAACCATCCAAGGGATACCCTAGTGTCAAGAGTCTGCTTCCCTCTCCCTTAAATGTCTGCAGTAAATTACTGCAAGTCTTTTTTTTTTTTTTTAATTAAGAGGGCATAAAATATATATAGTGTCTATAAAAGTAAGAAGTCTTCAGGAGAAAAATAAAAAGGGTCAACAAGATTTTTCTTCTGATAATGTAAAGCTGTTTGGTTTTGCTTCTGAGCCAACCCAGCCAACCCAGACCGGGAATAAGGTGAACTGGGCAGGTGTAAGTGAAAAGCAGATGTGTCTGTCTGACTGGCTCACATGAACAAAATGTGGCTATGATGCCCTTGTTCAGAATTGTATATTGATTATTTTTTAAGTGCCCCTGGCACTAGACGGAGAGAAGACTTAGACTGGCATTGAAGGCTGTCCAGCATTCCTGGAGGGCTAGACTTTCAAATGCTTATCTCTGGCATTGGAGGAACAAAGGTGTTTAGGTACGTGGGCTCAAGGTGAATTTAGGCACCTCTTAGAAGTGAGCAGCAACGTAAGATACATCTTGGATACAACTTGTGGAGTTTTAGAAGATGGGCTGTAAGAAGTAAAGGAAACAGACTACTGCAACTGTCACCAGAGCTCACAGGGAAAGAGGTATCTTAGGACTGGGAAGGATGAAATTACTGAGATTTTGGAATACAGAAATCCAGTTACTTTATCTTTGGGTGGGACATGAACATGTGATCTCACCAAATCCATTTGAAATAAGTTGTGTGAATAAGCTGATACTAATACATCAAAAGACCTATCCAGTGTAGTAGTTGAAACTACATTGATCATGAAGGAAAGAGTAAGGCTCATGAGCATTTTGAGGGCTGACAGACGCATATGCAGTATATCCTATTGCAAATATAGAGCATCTGGGACCCTGGAACAAAAGACAAAATCTCCAAGTATGCTTCAGTACCTTTCCATCCCTCATGAGACACTTCAGAGAGCTGAAACAAATGTGCTAGGAACAGCAAAATGATTCATACTCCAGCATTAATTGCTTCATAATAAAAGACCAGGGGTTGTTACTTTTTGTTTAGTGAGTAGTGACTATGGTGTGCAGCACATGATCCTGAGTGCAAGGGGCCAAGCAATCATACCATTGGATTTAGGGTAGGCATGAAAGCTCAAATGAAAACGTAGGTTTTCTAGAGATGAGCCAGGAAACATAGTCAGTGGCCAGACATGAAAGGCATACGTAGAACAGTGTGCATAGTGCAAAGTGCTGGCAGCAACAGGAGACTAATGTCTGATGACAGCCCAGGGAAACACTGTGGAGTGCTCTGTTCATACTGCAGAGCAGAAATTGTATTGTTAAAATAAATTATAATCCAATTTCTAAAAGCTGGATTCTCTTTTTAGATGAGATCTTTGTTTTACAGGGCTATTTTTTCCACTAGTATAATGTAGTACTTTAAACAGCCAGGAGCCAATGACTGCTGGAAAGAGCATAAGACGGATGACTACCAACTTTCGGCACAGGGAAAGCTGGGCAGAACTGTTGACTCACAGGTGTGTCACTAAATCACTCTGCCAGCTTGAATTGTTCCTCGGGTGATGCAGTCTGAGCACCACACCTGTCTAAGGGCTGTGCCTGCACAGATGAAGAAATATGAATCCAATTAGTTCATAAAGAGAAAAAGATTGAGAGGGGAGAGAAATGAATTTTTTCTCAGTATACATACACATGAAAGCAGGAAGCCTGAGGAAGTCAGAAGAGATGATTAAGATAAAGGACTGCTCAAAAGTAACTGTTCAAAAACTGAATATGAATATATTTAGACTGGAAAATTAGAATGAATTTCTTACTAACAAGGAATCGGAGGGGTAAAAAAGAGATGTGTCTGGTTCAGTAAGAGGCTCAGTCGACTCAGAATGGGACAAAATTTTCTAAGTTTGCAGGAGATAGATTCACAGTTCCAGGATTTCCCTTTTCATCCTATATTCCTATATTGTAAATAAGACAATACCAAGATTTGCATTCAAATATGCTAAGTGTAACTGTTTACAGCTGTAGGTATTCCTGCCAAGGCTGGTCTGTAATTGGGATATTTATGTACAAATGAACACTTGGGCATCTATCTTCTGGTTTGTGCAGCCACGTGGCTTGCTGTACAAAAGTGGTTGTGCACTCAAATAGACTTGCACAGCACTGTGTGTACAGAGCCTATGCAAATTATGAGCTACTTTAAAATATCTTGAAGCGAAGAGAATAAAAAACTATGTCTCCTACAGCTGGTTTTTCTTCTGTTTTTGTTTCTTTGTTTCATTGCCGATTTCAGCATTGTCTAAGCCTCAGCATATGGAATATGGACATTAATATACCTGTAATCTGTAATATATTGACAGAAATAAATATTTTAGTGTTTAGGGATTTTTTTCCCCCAATTTTTTAAAAGAGTGTTGGTGGGAAAGTTCCCTCCTAAGACTGATTGGATGACTATCTAAAGGAAAACATTTTCTAAGATATCCTTATATTTTTACCAAAAAAAGCAGGAGAAAATCTTGATGCTATCCTTTGGGGAAATACAGACTTAACAAGCTACTTCAGCTAACCCCAAAGTCATTGGGAGTGAAGATCTCTGAAATCTCACGAGCTCCAGTTTAGCAAAAGACTTTAGCACATCCTTAACATTAAACATGTGGGCTGTGCCTTTGAAGTCAGTAAGTGTGCTCACATGCTTTCGTCTGCTGCTGGATTGGGCTTTGACCACCTGTTTTTTATCACAGCAGGACAGAGCACCCAGTCATTCCTGATATTCCCTTACTCATGCTAGTGGTTCCTGAGCAGTCAATAGGCCCACTGTGCATCAAGGCTTGCTCACTTCAGGCAATGTTAAGCCCACCAGTAGCACTGGAAGTTTTGTACTGTTTGATATTCTGCTTGGACTTCTTTTTTTAAAATTTTGACTGATAATTCTGTTTGAGCTGCATTGCTCCAGGGATTCCTGTACTCTTCCCTCCAAAAGCCAGACAGACATTTAGTTAATAAACATGTGTAATTACAGGCAGTCCAAGACAGAAATTAGCTTATCCCTGTAAATTCATTTATTCACTTACTTGAGTCAAGCTTCCATTATTTTGTTTTTCTTATACCTACTGGAGGGAACAGAAATCAACCCCCTGAGCTCCTTCAGGCTGCATATTCACTACTTTTTCTTTTTAAGTGCCAAAATACTCAATTTGTATTTTCTTCCCCAGTCTGCAAGGAAAATAAGGTAATGGAAATTTAACTCCAGTGAAAAATCAAGTGCATATAAAGTGCAATCTAATGAAGAAGATTTATTTTGAGTGTCCAGAGATATGGCTGCTAATTTCCTCTTCTGGGGCCCAGACTCTGAAAGTACCTTTCTTTTGGGAGATGGCTGTGTGCCACTGGCTGGTATCACTGGCTGGTTGTGCCCGTTTGCTGCTTATGGCCTGCCAGCTCCAACATTTTCCTGTATTGACAAACAGAGTCCTTGACCTACTTTTAGAGACTAAAGTCTGATTTTCTTCTCAGACTGATTTTGAGACCGATATTGTCTTACTGCATTTGTTGGAGTAACTGCTGCATGTAAAGCAGAGAGAAGACAAGACCACTGGAGACAATAAATGGGATTTCACTAACAGTGTTTTTGGGTCTGTAGGCAGTTCCTTGTTCTCTGCTGTGCCACTGCTATCAAGTTTCACATGGTTTTCTGTTGACTGTTCTGGATATTCACATTGCCTTCTAATGCCATTGACAGATGCAACGATACATCCTGGCAGTTGGCAGACTGAGGTCTATTTTTTCTACCTAGAAAACATCAGTGAAAAGGAGTGAATTTTCACAGAACAGATTCAGGATATTGCCATTTCTTCTATGTTTATGAGAGGAAATGTCCATTTTGCCCTGCATCACATTTGCAGATGCTCCCTGGAACATTGTTCTTGATAAATTCATGATGACAATGTCTCATTTTTCAAACCTACATTTTTTTGAAGGAAGTAATGTCATACTGGGCTATGGAAAGTAATGTGCCTGAGTAGGAAAAGTAAAAATTATACTAAGAGAGAAAAGAGAATAAGGATGTTTACAGAGAATCAGCTTATGAAAAAGGAGTAGGGCCTGTGCATTTTTTCATTTCAAAGTTCTACTGAATGAGATTTTGTTATTTCTTGTTGCTCAAATGTCAATCAAACATCATCTTCTCATAAACAAACCATAATATAAAGATTAAACCTTAGCCTATTTATAGAGTTACTGGATTAAGAAAAACAGTAGTGAAAAGAATCTGACGTTTGGAGCTCATCTGGCTCTTCTTTCATTTTACAACAATTTAAAGTTCTTGTTAGGCAAATGCACCTCAGGAGGAGCTCAGAAATCAATAGATGGAGGATTTTATGAATTAACTCTGAGTCACAATTTTTAGGTTTAGAAACTGAATGCCAGCACATTGTATTGATTTAAAAAATACACTCACCAAAATCTACTGTGCTGACAGTGTAAACTGAAATAGAATCACAACTCAAAGCTGGCTCTCAACTAGCAACCATTTTATCTCTTCACGCCTCTGTTGGTTTCCATCCTCCTGATTTACATCACCAATACATGAAATGTGTCCATCTCATGGCAATCATCTTAATTGAGAAAGCAGAAGCACAGGGATGACATTGACTCAGGAAAATGGAGACAGACAAGTATAAACTTTCCATTATTCTGGATGCTGATTATAAGTGTTTTTCCTCTTCTGAACTTTGACTTGTTATGGTTGGAAAATCATTACAGCAAGTAGCTGTAGATGCCATTCAGTGAATATTACATGTCTGTTTGGCTACTCTTCTAAATCCTCCATTAGAGGTTCAGCCAATCTGTGTAATCTTTTCTAGTCAGTCTCATAATTTTGTCTGCAAAAGATGGACTTCAGTGTCCATCCACTACAGCTTCCCTGCAGCGTAATGGTGATGTGCCAAATCAAAACAGTGCAAGATTACTTCCAATTTTCCTGAAACTTTATAAAAAGTGTATTTACTCTCAAAGTAGGTTACTAGTTCTGAAAACTGCTGTAGTGACAGACCTCCTGATTCAAGTCTTCAACCACATAACAGAAAGAGCATAGTTAGCAGCAATACAGCTACATTTAGCCTGCCTGTAGCAAACTTCTAGGGATGAGAGGAAATTCAGTTTCCATGCCCATTTAATTTTCACCTTCTCTGTTAGAACAGACAAGCAGGATGCTAGTTTTGGACTTTGCAGCCTCATTTTAAGCCTGATCTGTGAAGTCTCGTGACCTTAGGCTTATTGAATGAGCCTGACAATGAATGACACAGAAAGGCTTAGGGCAGAACTGCAGTACATTTGGAATAGTGGAGACTGCAGACTGGTTATAAGAAAAAATAGAATACTTTTTATTTTGCACTCTAATATCCTTCATTTGCCCAGGCTCATTTGCACATTGGTAGATGGTTTGGCAGAGCTGGAACGGGTCTATAAAACCTGGGCATTTGCACTGACACTTCTTTTTCTTAGCTCATCTGAAACATTCTTCTTCCAATTCCTTTAATCCTTTTACATACTACTTCTTTTCATGGCTGTTCATTTGACAGGGGTTACAAATATTGACAAAATGGTCTCCAAAGAAGAGAATCTGTTTTGTTGTGGTTACAAGTTATTTCAATTCCCTTGGATCGTATGGGCAAGGCAGAAAGCGAAGGGACAGAAACAGTTCTCTGATCAGAGACACCCTTCCAGCCATATGGCTTCAGTGGGGAGAGAGGACAGGAGAGGTTGACAAAGGATTGTAGAAACAAAGAAGGCAGCTGTTTTGTCATCAGAAGAAGCTGCACAATGGAAGGAAGTGATATCCCTATTAGGTATCAGATTGAGATCTGTGAAAAAGGGTGTCCACTTTGTTGTACTGCATGTATTCAGTTTCCCTCTAGGAAATTGGCAGCAGTTACCAAGAACGAGACATACATGACCTGAGGGGCACAAAATACTGCGTGATTGCTCTATTTAATTCTCTTCTAGTCTGCTTTCACTGTTTGACCAAATTGGATAATTTCTGCAATGAAAAGAAAGAGACTAATAAACAGGTTGTTCTTGCAAAACATGATAAATCAGAAGGAACACCTGGAAGACCCCAGAGCTAACACAGACCACACAAGTCTTCCATGCGAATAGAGGTAGAGGCAAACTGGAAGTTAACAGAGAAGCTCACACAAAAAGGCAAGAGCTCGGACACTCAAGGAAATAGGAGTTAAAACACAAATTCACTGATTTTTGAATGGAAATAATCTGAACTGCAGCCTGAGTTTGTCAATATTTCACATGAGACCAAAGCCAACACTTTCATGATTCTTGAAAATGAACATTTTCCCCAATGCTCTCCTGTGCTGGTAGAGATTGGTAAAGCTAAAAGTCATGGTGTCACTAAATTGACATCATGATATTCATATGAAAATGGCTGGAAACAGAATCAGAATAGATATATTTTTTTAAATCCACATGATTTAGTTTTCTAATATTTATTTTCTGAGTGTTATTTCAGTTACAAAAGTTCATCAGGAAAATGAGATTACTCCCCAAGTGATCTAAGGACAAAAAATTGACATCCAAGAAGTGTCAGCTGACAATCATAAAAGTTTGCACCAAAGAAGTATTCAATTTCAGCATTTAAAATATTTTCTTATAGCCATTCATCTTAATTTCTACTTTTTCAACTTTTAGTTAAAAAAACCCTTAAAATTACTTTTTTTTTTTTGCTAAAACCAGCTTCACTGTCAAGATATTTTCATTTTCCTTGTTACAATTCTTTCCATAGTTGAACTACAGTGATTCTTTACTATTCATCATTACATTTTGCTGTATCATCAATGGTTTTCTAGCACAAGTATCCCCTAGAACTGACAGTAGAGATAAGTGAAATATTCTTCTCTTGCAGGAAAAGCATTGGTTTTGTAAGCTATCATATATTATACAGAGTCTATTCTTACATTTCAATTTCTGATTGCTTTCTCTGTTTTATAAACAGATCAAAATGGTCATGCCAAGTCTGCACAATACATTAGAAAAAGGTTGGTCAATATCTGTTAGAATAAAGCAAAGTGAAATTGTATTTAAACTCCTGAGAGGAAAAGATGTCTAATAAGCATGATATTTTTATTTGGGGAATAGAAACAATGAAGAATTTTAAAATCATTGAAGTTAGAGCCAAAATATATCCAGAAACAGTACCCTGAAGAATCTGAAATATCTGTTTGGAAAATGACATGCAATCTTGTGTTAGGACTTAGTTGCCAAAGTTGTCTGTCTGCTTCCTGGGGATTATTGACTGCAAGTCTCCAGTGTCTCACAGTGACATGATTGCCACTTCTCTGTTTAGTTAATTGAAGATTTGAGTAACTCATGGTAAAGAGAAACAGAAAGAGCAATTGTCTTGTGGTGTTTTGCGGTGTGAACTTGAAGGGCCATACCCTTCCAATGAGTTAACACCTTGTCCCCAGAGTAAAGAAGGATAAAAATAAAGATCTGAACAGTATTGTTCCAGTTGAGTAAAATTAGAAGCCGTTTTTAACAGCCCTGGCTCTGCCATGCTATTGTTAGAACTTGTTCACTCTCTGAAGTGTTCTGCCTGATGCTACAGTGTGTGCTCCCTCCTCAGAGTAAGAGCCCTTTTCTGATCACCTTGGGGAGCCCAGAATGTGGCATATAAAATGAAGCAGCTATTAAAACTTTCATGAAAAAACAATTTGCTTTGTGCCTAGTTATACCTTCAAGGGTGATCGTTATCAATGTATTTGATCTGGGTCTCTGTGTATAATCAGCCACTAGAACACAAAATGATTGTGGGCACAATAAAACCATGGCAAGTAGGAAAAGCAGTGGAGACAATTCAGTGATTTGCTGAAAAGTAGGTGGGGATTGAAAGAGGGGAAGAGGAGGAGGAAGAAGAAGAGGAATCCTATGAAACAGGGTTATCCTGTCATTCATTCTGTTTGCGCGTGGTTTATGCACAATTTACGCTAGCTGGTTGGATGATCATCCCAAACACTTTATAATGAGGAAGAATTTTTGTGCAAAATTTGCATGAACTGTAACATGGACACTACATGGATAGCCAACAGGACCCTAAAACAAGAGCACAACAAAGACCCTGCCTCTTGTAAACTGTTGGAACAGATTCCTTCTTCCACTAATTTTTGTTGAAACTTTAATTTGCATGTCTTAATAAATTAGTCACGCCAGAATGACCCCAAAAGCATAATTTTCATCATCATATTCTTACTCTTCTTGTCCTCAATTCAACAATTTCTAGCATATTTATGGGCATTAGCAGACATGAATAGTTTGTTAATAGAAGTGTACTATTATAAATTATGCTATTGTTACCCTATATGTTATCATACTATGTGCTAGCAAGCTAGAAAGTGTAAGGGAAAGAGTTAGGAAGGTAAAAGAGAACATGCACTCTTGGAAACACAGACAGAAATTCTAGGTATGGAAAAAATGCACATCCTGCCAGGAATTTATTCTCGTTTCAGCATAAGTGGAATTTTCACCTCAGTGACTCTATATTGCTGCATGTGCTGGTAGAAACCTGTGGATTTAAATAGGCTCTAGAATCTTGAGACAAGAAAGTAAATATTTGGTGGGCTTCTATGGAGTTAAGCTTCACAGTGACATCTGAAAGTAGAAGGAAAACATCCACACAACACCAATCCTTCCTTTCCCTGATCCTTTGCCTTTCTGAGAACACTCCAAGTAATAGTTTGTGGCAGTATGAGGAAGTACCAGCAACACAAGTATCTGAAAATTCCACAGAAACTCAAAACTGCAGACCTCTAAGATGCATTTGGATCTATGAATGTGCCTAAATGGATTTAAATGTCCATTCTAGAGTCTGGCTTCAAAATCATGAACAACCTAGCAGAAAACCCTCAACAAAAAAGTGAAAAGGGATAAACGAGGCACCAAAATAATCATGTTCCTCTGCAACATAGCCTGAATGTAATCTTGACTTCAAGGATTGTGCAAGATTGAGGATCTGGAAACCCTTGTAGGTGTCCTGGACCACTCTTTGCTTTCTGATATCCAGGTGCAGGAGTCTGCTGAAGGGTGCACTATGTCATGATGTTGCCTTAGAACTCAAGCCAGGCCTTGATCCTCTGGACTGTTGAAAAGTTAGTGGAAAAGATGCAGGTCATTCCCACATAGCTCATTGGTTCACACATTTCTAACTGAACAACCAGGATCTAATCATACGTGTTTCTTACGTGAATAATATATCTGTTTCCGCCCTGTACGAGCCTTTATTTTACTTTGAACTTTCATTATACCAGAGTTTTTTGCAAGTGATAATTAAAACAGTAAGTACCTTTGTCTGGATTCAACTTTAGTAGAATTCTTTTCAGAGAGATACAAATTACATTCCCCTTTTCTAAAAATAGCTTTGGTGGAGGGAGACCTGATATAGTCTCTGTCAAGTATTAGAAGGCCTATACAATAAGCTTTGATTTTCTCTACATAGAAGAATAACCTGGCAAAATTCAAGGGAACTGCAGCCGTTGACTGGAGGAATTTCTAAGGCATTTGCCTCTCACTTACTGAAATGTGTTAGTCCTTGGACATGGCTCCTTCTTTGAATGTGGTAATACTTAGAGCCTTGTGTTGCCTTTGATCACATACTTTAATCATAGAAATTAGAGATGGAACAGACATATTCATTGATCTAGTCCATTTCCTGCTGCTGCAGGATTGGTCTGCAGTTTATTTTTGAGGGCTTTCTAGTTCTTGCATTTCTCCCTGAGATCAATGTGAGTTTCTCACCCAGATCAAGGGCAGTGAATGGCTCCTAACTTGTGAAACTCATAATGAATTGTATTTTAGACCATTTTGGGTGGTCAAGTGGTGGAAATAATGGAGTTCTCACATATGTTGAAGCAAAGCATCTGATGGAGAAATAAGCATGGTTCATTTGTGCAGGTATTAGCTGAGTAGAAAGGAAAAGATATCACATTAGTTTTCTGTATATTCAGCTTTCTAAACACAATTACCTTCCTGTGTGTATCATCTATCTTGTCTGTGCAATGCTTTCAGTCAGCTCTTCATTCCTCCTCGATGCTTTTCTCTACATGGAGCTGGTAAAGTTTTTCATCACTGTGTTTTAAAGATGTTAAATCAGTGTTTTGCTGAGTGAAAAAACTATCAATTTTTAACTGGCTGGTTGTGGTGTATTCCTAACATTTAGCATTTAAAAAAGAACTGTCAAAAAGGTTTTCATGTTTTATGGTGAATTTTTGAGTTTTGGTCTTTGAAAGAATTGCTAGCAATTTGCCTAATCATTTATGCTATGGAAATTACGATAGAAATTTTGTCTTTGGGTTTCTGGTAAAAAAATATTGTCTAATGTAATGATCATGCAGTAGGGGTTGTTTACACTTTTTTTTATTACCAAATTTGTTATAATCCCTGAACCTTTCCTCCACCCAACATTCCCCACGTTAATTGTTGTTTCACCTCAGAAGGTTCTGATGCTTTGCAGTATTCCCCTGGCTGCCATGATACAGTCTATCTGGCATTTCCTTTTTAGTACAGTACTCTTCAAAGTAATTAAAATATAAGCCACAACATGAAAAAGCCTGAATTCAGCTGTCAGGCATGTCTGCAGATCATGGCACTGGTCCGACAGTAAGCTTCTTAAACCATGCCCTGCCACAGAGTTCCACACAATGGAAGATTGCCAAACAGTTTTTAATTCATATAATTTGAGCTTGGTGGCATGAATGACTAAGTGTGAAATATAGAAAACTGTCAAAAGAAGTCCAAATACTTGCTGAACTACAAAATCTAATGTGATTTTTCAGCTTTCTCTGTGGTTTGGAGTTAGTGTTCATTATCCTACAACAAAACATAGCATCTCTAGTACCTGCTGCTTATTTAATCCAGGTAGAAATTCAGTCCTTGCTCTGAACCATGGCAGTGGATAAAAAGCAGCAGAAGAAAAAGCATAGTACGTAGTAGCAAACATGGAACTGCCCTTGCCCTAAATATATTTTAAGTGGGCATCTAATGAGCAGGACCAAAGGAATTCTATGGAGGAGGAAGTCTTAAAATAGTATGGTTGTGAGCTGAGCTGTGCGAGGTATTTGGCTGGCTCTCAAGCCACAGAAGGCAACGTGTCGCACAACAGCCTAGTGTTGCTGGGTGCAGGTCATTGTTAGTCCCCGCAGGAAAGGGATTAACTAGACAATTGCCTTTCTGCAGAGCAGAAACAAACTTCCCCATTAATTGCTACCAGCCCCTTCCTGTTCCAGCAGGTTACTCTGGCTTCTTTCACTGCAAAGCCTTTGCTATCAGAGCAGACAGTATCTATGGGCACAGGAGGCACTTCCCAATTAACTCTTTCTGTATTTGCTCTTCTGCATTGCAACCTGATGTGACAAAACTTGCCTTTTAGAGATAACAAAATATCTTAAAAGATATCAAGGAAAACTGATCATTAGTATTATACACAGCAGATAACTACAGCATAAACTTCTTTTCACTTTTCACAGTGTAAGGAAAAACTCAGGTTTTATCATGCCTTTTTCAGAAGAAAAATTAATTTGTGTGGTACTTGGTTTATATATTTCTACCTTAGCTTGAATTGTAGTTGCATGAATTGCCATCCTGGAGCAGAGCAGTAAACTAGCTGAAGTGTTTATCTTCCCTCCCTCCAGCTATAGTCCAGGCTAGATGCCTCTCAGGACAGTGAGGCTGCATGGCTGCAGAAATGTGTATTTTCTATCTCTTAGCTTATTGACTATACACAGACAGAAGTCTGTGTTTTATATATATACCAAGGCACAAGAATCTTGTAGTTTAGGTTAATGCTACATTATTGCTGCTGAAGGACCAGAATCTTGTTCCTGTGTTAAAAAACCTAAATAATGCTGCACTTTTATCTTCATCTGAGGTTTGGAGAGAAGCATAATACAGGCTGATCTTGTTTCTTTTTTATTGTTTATTTTATTGTATGTTCACTTTGGTATGGTTGAATATGTCAGAAACCGTTCATAGAACTAACATCTTTTGTTATCACTTCTAGAAAAATTTCTAGTTATTCATAGTGGTAAGTGGACTATTTGAATTTTTGCCTCTTCTGTCTACTCTCCTGCCTCCTTCATGTACATGTGCATGTATAGCTATTTTTTGCAAATATTAAGATTTCTTCTCATGTAGATGTGGAAAAATATCAAATTTCCCCACCATCCAGGTGGATCCAGGTATTTTCTTTATTTTCTGGATTCTTGCTGTCACTGAGCAGGGTTTTACTGACAATGCCACTCTACTCTCTTGCAATGCTACACTTCCTGCCTTCACATATTCTAGTAGCCTTTTTCATCTTCCGGTGGTGCTTATGCTCTTTTACTAATGTCTATGCCCCTTCCTCAATCTGCATCAAATCTCACTCCTGACTTTCATATTGGTCTGTATGTCCTCTGTGCTCATTCACAGCCTGGGGGAATTGTGCCTTCTTATTTCTAAGGGTTCAAATGTCGTAATCACAATTACACATTTGGGGAAACTCTCCTGGTTTTATATGTCAAGCACCTTTCCTCCTTTCTCAAAGAAACATGCAACCCTGCCAGGCTCCCGATGTGCTGTTCTCTTCCTACTGGGAAGGACAACAAAACTCAGGAAAAACTAAAAACCCTTGGGAAGTTCCTCACTGAAACTCATTGCATACCACACTCAGGCACTGTAAAACATGAACTTTTTACCTGAAATACTATTATGAAGTTCAGCAAAGAGTACAAAACCTTGATTGTTTCCCAAAAGTGTTTTTCATGTGTTGTCTGAAATGTGTACATTGAACCTGACACTTCAGAGGAGGAAAAATATCTCATCTTGGGCACTTGATCAGCTAGATGGTGCTGAAAACATTCGGATACATTTCTTGTTACATTATTATTGATTATAACTTTGCCATTCTCACTGGTAGCAGTGTATATTCTAATTTTAAACTAGATAGCTGGAAAGTATATGATAATCACTATTTAAGAAATGGAATTAATGACTGAAAATGTAAATGACTACATATCTGATAAAGTTTGACTCTGCTATGATTTTTTTTTCTCTGAAATGTAAGCCTTTTCTTTTCCTACATAAAGATTTAGCATTTTTAGTTCTTTGACTACTTGTGATCACATGATCTTTTGAATGCCCTATTTTCTAAGTGCAAAATTGATTTTCTACACGTATGCTACCATGAAGCATGAGATCCTAGGCAGACAGTGTCTGAACCAGTGACTTGTGAGATAATGAATGACTTCAGTTTCTGTGTCATGATAGCTGAAACGTGATAATGGATGACAGACCCATGCATGATTAGGGAACTGTGCTTCTAAATATTATAACTGCTTTACTCAATCACATATAAAATAATTAAAGAGCCTTAATATTTTTTTTCCAGAGATATTTTTTCTGGAAAGATGGAAGGGTTTCAAGGCCTACCTTTAAGCAATGATATTGTTGCTTAAATAAAGTATATATTTGATTTCTCCCCAAGCCATGGATCCAACAATTTTACAGTTTTAAATATTATAGAACATGAATGCAGTGTTGCAGTTTCTTATAGGATCTTCAGGGTCAGACTCTGCTACAACAAGAACATGATGGTGATGTAGATGTGTCAAGGGGCTGCCAATGGCCCCAAGCAGAGACTTTATTTCTTGTTTGTCCCGAGGAAACTGCCAAACTCATTCCTTTTACCATGGGCAAAACTCTGTAATATCCTTTTGTTTATTGAATAGGTTAACCTAGTGTTGTAGATGTATAGATGTATATGTGCAAACATGTGTATACATATATGTTCATATACATATATGTGTTATGTCTATGCATGGATTCATTGCTCTTGCTG
This sequence comes from Acridotheres tristis, assembly GCA_037013685.1. Taxonomy (NCBI): domain Eukaryota; kingdom Metazoa; phylum Chordata; class Aves; order Passeriformes; family Sturnidae; genus Acridotheres; species Acridotheres tristis. The sequence goes on from CM072886.1 coordinate 108,918,585, forward strand.
CTGGAGCAGTAGAAATGTGAAATAGCCTGTACTTCTGAAATGTTTCTTGGAAAATATATTTGGATGAGCAATTGGGAAGAGCCAAACACCTTGCACAGTTAAAGAAGAGCACAAAAAAGAGTACTTGGCAAAAGTGAATGCAGTAGGCCTTTTTCCCCAGAGTCCTGGCTGTCATCAGTGGGACTGTGGTAGAGAGAAAGAGTATTTAAGTGGGTGATTTGCAGGGCAGAACCAATCTTTAGACATGCAACTGTGGAGAAGCCACTATCTGCTATTCTCTTTGTCCTCCCCATTCCAGATGCTACATGGTATAAGATTTTTTTTCCTTTGGATCTCAAGAAATCCCTGTGGTTGGGTCTCTGTAATCTTTAACTTGACCATGGCCACCAAATGAATGCTTTCCACTGAAGGGAAGTCTGAAATCAGTAGAAACCAGTTGACTGGACCTTTCTTCTGAGTTTTTGTAAGAGATAACTGGTCTGCCTTTAAGCAAGGAAGAGACCCTAGGAGTTATGGGTGAACTTTTGCTAAAGCATTTGCTTCATTAGGTCATGAGCTTTTTCAAGAAAGATTGATTCATATCAGCTTGTATAAGAAAATTATCACATGGACAACAGAAAGCAAAATATGACAAAGCTTCTAATTCTGATACTGAACAGTTTAAAGTCTGGTTTTCATTTTCAGCTTCATTAGCAGATCACTAGAGAGGCCAAAGAAAAACCCAGTAAATGAATACATTAGAAAGAACTTTGTGAATGCTATTGAGGAAAGAGACAGAAAAACCCCATAAACAACCAATGTTAAAAAGTTTTCTTGAAATGCAACTGATTATTGGGCTACTTCAATTGACTGCTAAAATGAGGTTAGTAAGGGTTTTGCTTTTTATTACTTTTATGTATCAGACTAAGGAAAAGCTGTGGGGGAAAGCTCCTGGTTTGCTTTCCTCTGTACTGTGTGTATGGTCTGTTTGCTCCCAAGAGCTTTCTCTACTGAATTCACTGCTTTTGAAGGGGCCCTGGGCAGTACAAAACATTGTTTTTCATCTTTACCACTGTTTTGAAATTCTTAGAGGGCAATGGAGTAATTTTATGGCCTGAAGAATAAGGGGAATCGGCTGAAGGATCAACGCTTTGTGGAGCTTTCTGAAGGAAACACCTCGAATTACAAGGGCAGAATTCATTGTGCCTCGTGACCCTAATGAGTCTGGCATTCCCGTTGCCAGCCAGGGGTTATCAGAAAGAAGGTCTATTTGCTCTGTGTTAAAATGAAAGTGAGGGATTTCTACTGAAGGGATCTGTCCTGTTTTTCTAACAAATTGATTCTTTGTTTTGTCAAACCTTGAAGCATGTCACAATCTCCTGATGATCACAGACACGAGTCTCAAAATGAAATAATAGACTTTTGTTCTAATCCAGTCTTATGGAGAGCAGTACATGAGCATCAGGCAGACGTGATGTGTCATGTTGCAGATCTGAGAGAGCACAAAAAACCCCAGAAGTGAAACCTGCCACATTTTACCTCTGATGCTGGAGGGCTGAGTGGGGGAGGAGGAGGCAAGGAGCCAGCAGAAGGAGTGTGTGGGTACCAGACACTCACTGCCTGGCTGTCTTGTTGCCTTGAGAACTGGAAGGGAGAAATTATCATTTGAAACTACCTTTTGTCCCAGACATATGGCACCAGGAAATCCCTAACTTGAGAGAAGGGGCTCTCAGCTTCTACTTGCATCTCTTACTTGGCCCAGAAGGCTGCTAAGAAAGGCACACTCTGAGCTCTGCTGGATGGAATGAGACTCAGTAGACACCTGGTACTTATTGCTAATCACCATTTGTACAACCATAGTGAGCTGCTACCTCTGATTATCGCATGCTTTTTGGTGTTATAATTTCTGAGGGCTTGTCTAAGTAGCACCAGTAACCATTGGAATAAAAAATTCCACTTATTTCAGTTAAATCAAATGTGGTTGCAGTTATATCTGGGTAAGTATTACAAATCTTAAATAGCAAGAATTTTTTTTGGCTATGATATTTCAATTCAAAGTAAGAAGATATAGATTATTTCTCTAGAAATTGCTCCACGTTGGTTGCAGGTGTTACTATTAATAATCTGATGCCTGGGCATTGGATGTTGGAACAAGACGACTATTTTTTCTGTGGTCCTGACTATTACAAATCCTGTAATGGGCTCAGTCTTAGCCCAGTTTGTGCTTTGAATTTAAGCACTTGACATCAAAATTTTATTTTTAAGTACACTTCAGCATTATTTTTATTAACTTTTAAAATAATAATATTTTTAATAATAATAATAATAATTTTATTATTATTATTAACTTTTGTTCAGTATAAATTCTTTATACGTGTGTAAGGAAAAAGGCTTTGTAATCTTTAAATATAAAATTTAAAATACCTAGAGGAATTTAAAATTATAACCCTTCTCCCCTCCTTATTATATAATAATAATTTGACACGACTGATCTTGTAAAGAACGAACAAAAAGATTTGATAGAGTAATTTTAAATTATTATTTCTGTATGCTGAAATAGGCTGCCTTTGCTAAGATGCAATGATATTTTTTAATGTTCTTTTTTTTCCTAGATAACAGTAAAAATCTAGTTAGAGTTTTCTAGAGGTACAATTTCCTAAACGTCACCCTTCAGTATTTTCCTCTCAGAAGTCCCAACAGATATTTTAAAGCCTATGTGAAAGGTTTGATTATGACTAAAGTCATAAAGACTGACTGACAATTTTTTATTTCCAGATTCTGAATCTATGTCCTGTATATGTATATAGAAGGGAGCTATTAAGTACAAATTAGTGAATTGGGCTTTACAGTAAATATGCCAATTCAGGTTATTGAAATTCTTCAGCTTGGAACACTTGCAGTCCCAATTGTAGTAAGAAATACTCACAGTAAAGAGCAAGACACAGCAACATGCAAGTAGCTGTTCCATACTTCAGAGGTAGCAGGCTTTGAGGCACTATGCCAAAAGATCAAGGATGAGGGGGTTTTCTGAGTGTGAATTATTGCTCTGTAATTCATGCTCTGATATAGAACGCAGAACTGGCAAGATCATTAGGTGAATGAGCTTTAAATATTGCCAAATCAAATATTAAGCTGTTAATGCAAAAAGGTAGATTGGGGTTTCTACTCCCTTTGAATTTACAGGAAAAACAGAAGACAAATTAGCTTTACCAACAGTGAAGTTTTTGTGTGATCTTTTTGTGTCTAGATTTGCATGTTTTAATAGGACATGGTTAGGTTAAACCCTCAGGCTGTAGACATTGCTGGGGGACAGAAACTTTGGAACTTGAATATATATTCAATAGTTTAACATTGTTGAGACACAAATACTATAGTCTCAGCATTTCTTGTAAAGAAAAAACATTGACAATAGACAGTTGTCACATTTAGTCAAATGCAATGGTATCTGACCTATCTTTAAATGTTCCATTTGGGATTTGGCTCAAGAGTTTGGAAGCCATCTTGATGCCTGAGTTTTGTGACTTTTAAGAATGGAAACATAAGCAAGTGGTACCAAGCCCATGACTATAGTCACATCTTCTGTTTATTCTGATGAAGCAGATTCAAACTATTGTCCTGTCTGCTTTCAGCTGGAAAGGAGAAAGTCAGTAATGGTGTCCCACCTAAACAGAGTAAGCCTCCCCTTAGTGCATATTGTCTGTTCAGATGGCATATTTTATCTGTATTTGGACATAAAGGCCTAGTTCCTTAAAGGTGTTTATGAAAATCATTTATGGACATGTGATTTCTCATGAAATTAAGCACAGGTATTTAAGAATTTATGGTGTTCATGATCTAAATGCAAAAAAAAATACTGAAACGGTAGTGAAATAAAGCTGTCTTAACATTTTTCTCCTCTATAACATGTCTGAAGCTTTTTAATTGCAGCTTTTCTATTGTGGAGATAATTTCTGAGGTATGTTATAGAAGAGCTTTAAAAGCATGGTTCTTAGAGAGGTAGGTAGAAGTAATTTTTGACTGAAAAGGTCCTTATCCTCTAGCTGATCATGCTGGTAAGATTTTGTCCACATTTATTTATATTAATATTTTTCATGGAAGCATCCTAGTAGGGATCTCTCTCTCTTCCCAATGCAACTGGCAGCAAATAGACCACTGTGAAAGGCAATATGTGGGATCACTGATGAATATTTTTCAGGTCTCATATGTCCCTGCCCAACTAAATGGCTTTGACCAGAGTTTGGTATAAATTGATAAATGAATGAACATTTTTTATTGTCTCATTCACCTTCCAATTATCTTTTTGCAGTGTTTAAGAGACTGGCAGAAGTATTCATCTTCTCTGCCTTTTCAGAAGATTTGTGTTTGCCAGAAAAAACAGAATTTGACATTTTACCAATGTAACTGAGGGAGAAAATGGCAAAATTAAAACAAGACTAGGTTCACTCAGGGGCTACACTGATACTCGAGGGCAAAGAAAAGAGGTATTCAACAAGAACTTAAAGTACATAAAATAATAAGCCTGAGGTCCTTAACAAAGGCTTCTGGCACTTACGGAGTTTAAGTAGTGAAGATTAATAAATGTGATTAAATTAAACCAGATTTTGCTATAGGACACTGAAGAGTTCAGAAACTTTCCACTGTCCCCTTGTCCTCTACAAAATTTAATTGTAGGAACTAAGGCAGCTGTACTGCTTCATTAACTAGAATACAAATACAGTTAATAGACTGCTGATTAAGGCACTTCTAGAGAAGCCTAGGGAGGCTGGATGCTTAGACATCATAGTCCAATTGTTAGTCTGGAGAAAGTGATAAAATTTTAGGAGTGATTTAGATGAATATATCATAGTTTTCTTATGAAAAATGTTGCCTATAGAGACTTTTGCTCACAGTTCTGAGAAAGATCTGTTGTCATATCTTAGAGATATTTTTTTCCTTGTTTCACTTGCTATTATTGTTCATAAAAGGGATAAAAATGGTATACCTACATCTAATTAGTTGGAAACAAAATTCGAAACACCTTCGTGTAATATCTCTGTTCTTTTTTTCCTCACTAAGAAGGAACAGGTAACAGAACAAGTAAAGCAGCCACTGTAACATTACTGAGTACCTTTTGAGTATACTAATAAACAAATAATGCTCTGTAAAAGCAGAGGAGAAAGAAATATAGTGTCTGCCTTTTAAACACAGAGAGGAAGAAGACTTGAAAAATTAAGTCCAGCTGGCCTCATATCAATACTGGGAAAGATACTGAAACAATTTACTAAGCAGTCAATTTATAATTACTTCGGGATGATAAGAAAAAAACAATAAGGATTTATCAGGAAAAAGAACGTCAAGGCTAATTATTTTCTTTGACAAGGTAGCTCTCCTGGTAAATAAAGGGATGGAGTACATACAATATATATGTTAATCTTACATTTTGACTCATCCTCATACAGTTTTCTCACAAGCAAATTAAAGGAAAATGGCCTAAATGAAAGTATTGCAAAGTGGCTGAAAGTCAGTGTTTGGAAACAGTTAAAATGGGTAGTTGTTAAATCCATTCTGGTCAGTGTTTTTGATGAGTGTACAGATTGCCACAAAAAAATCTCCAATGTCTTGAGAATGAGGCAGATTTTAGGTGCTTTCTAAGGCATAATGGGTATTGAAAGTTATCGTGAAAAATTGGAAGAATGATCTGAAATGAGTGTCAATAAATATGAGTGTGAAGCACTGTTTCCAGGGAGGGACACACAAATCACACACAAACACAGAGCAGGAGTAAGTGGCTAGACAGCAGAGCTGCAGAGAAGGGAGCCAGAGTGATTATGGACTACAGACCAAGGATGATCAGGAGCACAATGTCTTTTTTTTGAACAGCCACTTCATTATGTGGAGAATTAAAAGAAATGCTGTGTGTCAGGCAGAGGTAGGAGCTCCATCATGCTTGGTGCTTTGGGTTCTGAGCTAGGAACTCGACCCAACTTTGGGCACCACTTTTTCAGAGAGTTGCAGACAAATTGGCCAGTGTCCAGAGGAGAGGAACAGGAATGATAAGCGGTTTAGAAAACATGACCTGTGAGGAAAGATTGAAGGAATTGGATTTGTTTAGTCTACAGCAGAAGAGCATGAGAGGGACATGATAACAGTCTTCAAGTATGTAGAAGGTTGTTGTAAAGTAGACAGTGATCAATTACACTCCAAGTCCACTGACAGTAAAAAATGATTGCTTTAAATTGAAATGAAGAAGTTTTAGGTTAGATGTTGGAAAAATTCCACAAAACTAAAAATCCCTTTAAAACACTGAGGATAACTAAACACTTGAAGGCACACAAAGTTCTGAGGAATTTTCGAGTTTTTAAAGAATTCATTAATATAATAATAAAGGTCAGAGAAAATGCAGGTATTTTCAATGCAGGGATCCACTAGGTAAAGTACTAGGGTTCCTTTTATGTCCTTTATTATCTGATTTCTAAAAAATAATCTAAAAACTAATAATAATAATCTAAATAACAATAATCTAAAAAATAAAAAAACTTCTGCTCTGCAAAAGTTACCTAAGATTCAACAATGCAAGAACGAATGAGTTTCTTAATTTTTGCTAGGGTAATTTACTTCATTTGCATGCCTGAATTTGTCTTCTGGTTTTGTTTCTGAAAAACAGAGATACAGTGGTTCAAAAGAATTTCAAGTACTTACTTAAAAAACCCAACAAAACACAAAAAATCAACTCTGTGTGTAGCAAGCCATTACTGCCATTTTTATCTGAAGTTTTTTAAAGCTAAGCTAATGAGGCATTTAAAGTTTTAAGTTTATCTCTTATAGCATAAAGGCCATCAGTGACCTAGTGGGTGTATTTATTTCCCAGACAGCATTAACTTATTTTTCTGTTTCCGATAGATTTGTAACTATGGAATTTTCCCTATAGAATAGCAAATATGAAAACATCATTATCACATCTGACCTTCCCAGCACATTAGCAAGGAAGATATCAGTGATGGTGAGGTAAACCTAGACTGTGTATTGCAGAGACTGATAGGCAGACATTCCCTTCTGCTGGATCTGCTTTGAGAGTGCTAAGTTCAGCAAAGAAATAACAGTACAGGTGAGAAAAGACAGCACCTGAAACCACCAGAGGAAGATCTGCCAGAACCAAGTGCCAAAGGCTTATGGCTGAGCTCTTGCCATGTGCTCAGGAGGCATAAAAACAGGGTGTCTAATTCCCTTCTGTTGCTGTTCTTTCACCATCCAGTGCAGTTATTTGTGATTTATTTTCAGTGCAGGTTAGCTAAGGGAAAGGACATACTTTTTTGTTACAGATTACCTGCAGATTGAACTCAAAGGGACTTCCTGGGTCACAGAACTCAGCCCCGTTACTGCAAATTTTCAGTCCATCTGTCCTAAAACTAACCAGGAACAGCAGTAAGAAGCTCAGCCAAGTGCATGTCTAGCACTTCCCAGCTGGGACTGCAGGTCAAAAGCAGGGAAGGAATTGATACATGAATGTTTCTCGTTTCTAGGTTGTTGCATTAAACTGATTCTGCTATGGGAAGGAGACATGTTAAAGGGGTTAGGAAAGCATTTCAATGAACAATAAATATGAGATAGGAGAAGAAGTTTTGTTTATAGCAAAGAGTTGGCTGTCATCATTTGGTATCAATCCATTTATATGTTTAATTAAATGTTCGTGCATGAAATTGCAGTTAAGACCAGGTAAAAATTCTGTTAAAAATTCTTTTCATATATGTTTGTATTAACTTTTCATCTGATCTGGATAGACTCCTCTATTATTTATCTTCTTTCACATTTTACCTACTTAAAATGTTGCATCACCACTTCCTTTCTCCCCGAGGATTATGAAACCCCCAGGAAATATAATACCTATATAGCATATCACTGACAAGTCAGTAATCAAAAGGGGTTTCCAAGCTTGAAATAGCATAAGGCCACCCTCCTTTCCATGTCCTCCTAATGGTCTACTTTTGTCCAATCTATGAGAAATCAGCCATTTACAAATGGTAAGCTGAACAGAGTTACAGTTTATCCGTAGCAAAGGAGCACAACAATATTGCATCCTCAGTTCAGCCTTAAACTTTGCCTTTTTTAACCTACAAACTCCACAAAAGCAGTTCTTTTACCTAGATTATTAGCAAGTATTGTAAAAATGCTAGACACAGCACTGCTGGAGACCTGACTTTTCAGTGATACCTAAATCATTGCACATACCCACCATGATCCTGAAAGCATCCCTAAGACACCTCACTGGAGTCCATGTCCAGGTGGACTTTCAGCCCTCATCTTTCCGACCCTGCTTGAAACTCCTCATTGACTCACCTATTTCAACTTCTTTCATTATCTTTTTCTTGGTCACTGTCTTAGGGCCGCCTTTCTCTACATGTCTTTATCCATACTTTTCGTTTTTGGTGTCCCTAGAGTGTACTTCACTCCCAGTTTAGTATTGGCTATTCTTTCCCTCTACATGGACTGCAAACTACTTTCTTTTGTAAAGAGACAGCACCACACCCCACAGCAGGATCTGCTAGGGCTCATCAAACGACATAGTAAAGGTTTAGGCATCAGGGTGATTCATCACGTTTTCCTTTCACATGCTGTTTGACATAATGCCCAAAGTAGTGATGCTCAAAAGGTCCTCAAGCATCCCAGATATTATAGCTGTGTTCATGCTGATAAACCTGTCATGGGCAGGGACTGTTCTCTTGTCCCTCTCACACAGTATATGGTGCTGTGTCTCCTCTGACCATATGGTTTCTTGGTGGATCTAAGGTCTAACTGTTCCTTTAAGTGATTTTCTTCAGGTATGTTCAGTAAGGTGAGGACTCTCTTTCTACCAGTAAGAACCAGGGTTTCATAGGGTGGGAATTGTGGGGTTATGTTGCAGCCTTGGTGCAAAGGTGTGGAGAGATCTTTGAATGCACAGAGCCTGTGCAGGCAGTATCAGAGGACACCACAGGGTCTAATTTGTTGTAGTCTCACCCACATTACTTGCTGGTAAGTGCTGCCTACCATATGTACTCTCCCATCAGTCATGTCTGGGCATTATTACTGAAAAGTGGTAGTTGGCACAGGCAGCTCAGTGATCAACTTCACTCCCTGGCCTTGATTTATTTAGTAATAGAGATATAGTCTATGTTTTGAACATGCTGTACAGACTATTATCTGTTTTATTTTTTCTCTTATGTACTAAGGCAATGTGTAACATATCAGACACTAACGTTTTTTAGGATATTTTCAACCACAAGATTTTTTTAAATGATAATAATAGCAATAATTAAGAAATGAGTGCCAAAATGTAGCTCATGTTTTGCATGTTATAGCTACTCTCCAAATCAGACAAATGTCCTGTGCAAGGAAATAAGAAGCAAAGGGTGGCAAAGTTCATGGACAGTAACCTTTTTTGAGCTGGAGACCTTTCTAGACATGTTTATTATCATTTTGTTCTGATTCAAATGCAGGTTTAACAGCAAAATAAAAATCTGTCTTGTTTAAAGGAAGATGTAACTCATTTTATGAACAAGAATCACAAACAGCTGCTTCCATATGTTGCTAGTATCAGGAAAAATTCTTTGTTAAATGGCATCTTTAAGATTAAACTCTGTGCTGAAAATAAACACAACAAAAGCGAGATGATTGAAGAGAACAGTGACCCACTCCAGGAGAAAATACACTTTGTTTCAGCTGGTGATGAATCTGCATGACCCAGACAGAGAGTTCCAACATTGACTATCACTGTATTCTGCAGTATTTTGACATGTAATATAAATGTCTGTGATAAGGGATAAAAGGCACGTTGGGCCATCTGTGCTAGTTTTAAACCTGTTTGTCCAAATCTGGGATGTTGTAACCGTATTTTTTATTTGCTAAAAGTGAATTTTTAACATAGTTTGGACCTAATTCTGCTTTCTGTAGTATCTCTATTAGAAAATGTTTTAAGTGCAGTCCTCTGCTAGCCAGATTGAAACACAGTTCATGAAGGTGTCATCGGGCTCTCTTTGAAGTTGAAGGGAGACGCATCTGCCTTGAATGAGAGCAGGATCAAATCACCTAAGCAAATGGTTGATTAATCAGATAGTGCCAAGGAAGCCAAGTATGGTTTGAGACCTTCCGCAGAGGAGACAAACCTCTGGCTTCAGTTTTAATGATGAACTCTTTTCCTTCATAATGGCTAGAGTGTGAATCTCCTGCTGTCATTCTCATGCTCCCAGGTTTGCTTTTAGTCTTATGGATCTTTCTTCTCTAATCAATCCATAGAGAGCAGTGAGATTTGCAAGCACAATTAGGGCTGTCTAGTTCTCGTAGTCTGCTCCCGTAACCTCTGATCACCTTCTCCTTGCTATACTTTCGTACTATCGTCTCTTTACGAGTTTTTTTGCATTGCTTCAAAGGGTTTTTCAACATAATCTAAGGGACCATATATATTTGGTAAGGTGCTGTCACTTTTTGATTGAAAAATAACTTTTATACACTCATCTTGACATGGGGAAAATTTTGCTTCAAAACTGCTGCTTGAAGGTTAATTGAAGAATGTGTGGAAAGCTAGCGTGGGTATGCTTGTCCAGAAACATATTCATGCCAGTTAGATTAGCTATTAATGACTTTTTTTCCCAAGACATTTACAAAAGACAATTAAATTTGCTTTTGTATTATTGATTTGCAATATTTTTATGATATACAGAATATGGGTTTTGGGGGTTTTTTGGTTTGTTTTTTTACTTTGGTAGGCATATATTTACTTTTTATGTATGGATGGAAAATCTAGAAAAGATGAGCCACCTACTGACAGTGTAGAGAGCCTGAAATAGTAGCTCCGAGGCATTTGAATTCCCATTTCAACATCACACTGACTCTGCAGCACCCATCTCAGCACAACAAGCTGGATGGCTTATCCAGGTCCCTCACAACCCTGCATTTCTATTGATCTGAGATTTCAGAAAGCACTACAGTCCCAGGATGTTGCTGCATTATGGGAAACCCCTGCCTGAGTGTGTTAAAGGCACTACTCTGCAGCCATTTCACTACAATATTCTGTAGTTTTTAAGATGATCACAGGCAATGTGTATATTGCTGCTGGTTATATCACCTGTCTTCTCCGTGAGATTTTTTTCTTCATCGTGTTTCTCTTGCAGTGTTTCATATCTGTGCAATCAAATGCATGTCCTTTACAGTGCTACAATCTGAACCAAGAACATACATTTCAGGCTTGTATGTATCCAGGCAAAGTGAGCAAGGAGAGCCCAAATGTTAGAACTATTGCTTTCTGTGTCTGCTGTGGAAGATTTATCTGGATACACACACAGTTTTGTGCTGGTTTAAATAGGGAAGTGACATTTTAAAAAAATCCACTTTGGGGGATGTTATTGAAAGAGCTTAAATGCACGTTATGATTAACTTGCCAAAGCTACTAGGAGTAAACACATCCTTAATGTAGACTAGGACGTCTTCACATAAAACTCTTTCCCACATCCCACTCCCTCCCCTTCACCTCCCAAGTTTCATCCTAGCCTAAGGCAGTAAAATCTGTAGGGTGGGGGTTTCCTTAAGCACATTGTATATGAGAGTATGTGACTTATCATCTCTGTGCCTCATTTACAGTGAGACTTAGCAGCTGCTTCGCAACCATGTGATACATTGAGCTTTGTATAATAGTTCACTTGAAGGTCTTTGCACAGTTCAGGCATGTCAGCTGAGTACCTTCAAGCAGTGCAGGGACTTGTAATTAGAGTGGCCCGAGGCTGCTTTCTTTTCTGAGGGGCTTTGTCTTCCCCGTGGATCCCAGTGGCATTCTGCATCCAGAGGCTCACCATCGGAGTGCCCCAGCGTGGGCTCAGCGGGCGGCAGGGGGGATCCGAGGTATGTCAGGAACTGAAAACAGGTATGAGAGTTCAAGCCTAGACAAAGGTCTTGTTAGTCATTTAACACAAAGCATGCAGCACCTTGCCTCTCTGCTGGATCCCGCAGCAGGTAAAGAAAGAACCGCCCTGTGCTTTACTTCAGAGGAGTTATGCCCCAGTCCCTTTCCAAAATAAACAATCCACTGTGTTTATCTGTAATGACTTTTGCCACTTTAAGCAAGCTGGCTGATGCAGACATTCTTGGGAAGATGTCAAAGGGAGAAACACACTGTTTTCTAAGCTGGCCTTTTAAATGACTGCATCACTTCTGCAACACTCTGAAAGCTTTGTATCCTGACTGCAAGTTCCCATTCATTTTCACTGAGCATTTTTGGAAGCACAGACTGAGTAATTTGGAAGGGATAGACCTGAACTTCCTATTTCTGTCATTCCATTTCTGTTATCCACTAAGATAGAGGAGGAAAAAAAGGAAGGAAAAGAACGAAACAGATTTTTATATGGAAGACAAACTTTTGGCCGCTCAAATTTACAAAGGCATGTTAAATACCTTAACAAAGGAGGATATCAAACAGCAAATCAGTGAAGCATTGCTAAACCAGCTGCTCTAGGAAATGTAAAATGTATTTTTACCTCATAAAAGGGTTACATTTGAGGTTTGGGTTGGGAGGAATGGTTCCTCACAACTATAAGCTGGCACACTCTTTCCAGCTGTTACTCTCCTACATTGGCTCTGTAGAAAGTATAAATCAATGTATAAGAAACGTCAGGTCTGACTGAGTGTAAGAAAGCATGTTTACCTGCTCTTGTATCTCTGTCTCATGGCTCACCGAGCAAGAAATATTTCTAGTGCCCACACTCACTGCTACATGAGAAATTTTTTCCCTGCAGAGCTGCAGAGAATCACCATTAATCTGGGCACAGCAGTTCTCCCTCCCTCCCACCTCCCATGCCCACTTCCTGTTGCACCTGGCTGTGCCATTCCATCACCTTTAGAAGGGTAAAATGCAGTTCATGCTCACCAAAGTGACTGAGGTGGCACACAGCTGACCCCCTGTTCAAATAAATCTGATCTGTCACTTTTTATGACTGAAGAAACAGATTCCCTGTCAGTACTGCTGAGAGGCACATGTCTCTGCTTCCTTGGAAGAGCAGGGCTTAAGACACCACATGTCCATACCCACACAGCATACAACCCTTGTGGCTATATTTATCCCTCTGAAAACAAAAGATGGCCATGGATTGTCCTCTGGCCCCCAGCCTGCTCAGGGTCAGCTGTCCTCAGGGCAGGAGGGTCTGGTGAACTATAGCTTTACTAGTAAATGAGATGTTTGGATTAAAAATAGGTGGATTGGCAGGGCTGCTGCATTATGAGGCTGGTCCCTGTCTCTGAGCAGTGCCCACCAAAACAGTCAGACATTTGCCAGAGATGGTCCAGAGGTCATCATGGTCCTGAGACCATTCCCAGTAGGCCAGCTGGGCACAGCCCCCCTCTTCTAGTGGGACGGGGGTGCTCTTCCTTGCCTGTTGGCCTCAGAGCCAGAGGCCAGATCCAGGGATGCTTAATTACCAGTGTGAGTAGCTGGACTTTGCACCCCTGCAACTCAGAGAGAAACTTTGGGTTTCCTCTGGGCCGTGGGGTATCTCTGTGACTCTAAGACATAATTACCATGTCAGTCTTGGGTATTCAGTTCAAAGTATTGGAAATAGCTGAGGGCTATGTTGCAAGAAGTGTTTTTATAGCACAGATTGAATGTGTATGCTGCATACACAGAGGTGTGCCAGGAGGATATGGGAAGAGCTCTGAAGAGCAGTGTCTGCTGGGATAGCAGAAGATGGAGGGAGACAAATGTGATACCATCTTAACCACAATGCCCTTTGGAAGTGGTCCCTGGGGGACTAACTTGTTGCTTCCTCCAGCACATTCACTACCCTATGATGATGCCTTTGCTGCACCTTATTGCTTTGGCTGATGTTGCTTCTGCCGCCCCTGCCCTGCCTCTGCCACCACCTCCAGTGAGCCAGGCAGCAGCAGACACACAGACACACTCCAGACACTCAGAACAGGGCTCCCTCCCCTCAGCTTTCTGTTCTATGAGCTCGGGCCATGTCACAAACCTGACATCAGGGTTATGTTGCTGGCACTCTGAGTAACAGCTGGGTTTGCTTCCAGCCCTAAGCTCCTTGCAGTTGTGGGTGAATTGCTTGCTAGAATCAAGCTGGATAATTCAGCACTGATTTTTGAGTGTCTATGATGCGTTTTTGTCATGGCAGTCTAAACAGATATAAGAAACATTCAGCAAGCTTGCTTGGGCTTTTCTTCTTGCTTCTAGAAAGAGCAATCTAGAAACAGCTCAAACCACTGAGACTGTTTATCTAGATTTGGGGTTTGGATACTGTAGGTCACTCCTGCTAATATTATTATCTATACCCTCCAGACGCCAAAAATACTCAGTAATGTTGCGTAGATTTTGGCCTGGTAGATATCTTGTATATCCTAAAACAGGGAAGCCTGATGAAATAATTTCTATGCCTGTCCTGGGTTTATAACAAAAAGTTTTGACTTCAGGCCTTGGATTCTCTCTAGTATTTTGAAATCAGTATCTCCTTTTATTAACTTGAATGTTCTGAAGCTTACCTAATTACCTATGACATAAGAATATTGTCACTTGGCCAGTTTTCCTCTAAGAGATAATATTTTATGAAATTCTACATATGCATTGCTGAATTGCTTCTTGTTTTTAACTGCTCTTGGAAATAAGCATTTTATCAAACTCATCACAGAATTAAACTTGCAGATTCCCAGGCACAGGCCTCATCCAGCAAGCTTGTATCCAGTTCATGTTCTTTTAACACTGAACATGTTGGTGATGGTACTCTGACTGGTGTCAGTGATAAAATCGCATTGATTTAAAGGAAAGTCGGATGGAGCCCAAAATGCTAATTCTGTTGACTTTCTTGTTGGACTTCAGTTTAACCCTACAGCACTGAAGACTGTTTCATTTCCTATGGCTCAACTTTATCTGTTCATCTCAATACCCCAAGTTTACATGACTCCCTTTTTCATCCCATCAACAAAGAATTATGCTGAATTACGGCTTTGTTACTAAAGGGGAATTGTGTGTTTGAGGTATATTTTTCACGAGGCATTTTGGCCAAGTGGATGAGGTATTAATATGAGAAACTATAAACAAATCTTGGTTTTCTAAACTGCGGATAGAGTGATTGGCTTAATTTGTTTCTATACACTGCCATCTTGAAAACTAAACTGAAGCATCCAAATTAAACAGGAGATGTAAATATTAGCCAGATGTTCCCTGGTGTCAGAACTCTTTTTTGTTCCTTTTTTTTTTTTTTTTTTTTTTCTGTTAAATGGGTATGCTTTTTTACGTCTAACATAATGACCTATGTTTTAGATTTTGGTCCTGGCCTAATGGCTTTTTATCATATGATTATGATATCATCTAATCATGTAAGCGTCATGAGATGCTGTTCAGCTTTGCAGAAGCACATGAGTGTCAAACTGCTTAGTTTAGGCTGAACCATTTGTCTGACTGTCTTAACGTGGGGAGTGAATGTGCTGTTAATTTAGGAAATGCCAGCTGAGGCTGAGGGTTTAGTGAGCCAAGCAAAACAGAGCAGTGACCACAGATTGAAACATTACAGAGTTCCTTAATGGTTCTGTCAAAAAGAAATATAACCTTTTTTTTTTCCCCTACAGAAGTTGCAATAGTCTTCTGGTGCAAGTAGCAACCAGTAGGGTTTTAGCATTGATAAACACGGATGGAAAAGACAGGCACTTGACTTAGCTTTTGGTTAATGCTTTTTCCTGAAGACATTTGTTTGAATTTGATGGTAGTGAAGCTTTTGATTCCATTCCTCACATTTAATATTACAAGGCAAATGACTGTAGCTACTTGTAAATCAGGATTTAGCAGATACAAATGGAAGATTTTCAATAGAATTAAAATTGTACCACTGACTTTGTGAATTTAATGCAAATGAGGAAAGCAAAATGACAACTCTATTGTTTTTCTTTTTCCTTGATAGCCTTGCTCAGAAATGTGGTCTTTTTAAGTTTCCCTTAGTGCAGGTCTAGATTTGTGAGATACTGAGAAGACTCAAGAGCCTAGAATTGTCTGGTAAACACTGACAAACCTCCATGAATTTGGCCACAGAGCTTGAACAGTTTGGGGCTCTGCTGAGATGGTTTTCTGCAGCAATCCTTACTATAAGACCCCTTTGTTCCTGAGTGGTATGTCTGAAAAGGCTCTTTTGCTTTAGTGTCGTTTTTTGTTTACTGAACTCTTCAAAGCTTTGCTGAGCTTGGTTGGGAAAATAAATAGTTTTGAGGTGTCTGCTTAGCACCCCAAGGACTTTCCTGCATGAAGAGAGAAAGCTTAATAAATAGAACTACTCTTATTATTCTTTATCTACCCAAAGCTTTGTTAGAGAAAAGAGGCTTGCCTGTGAACTGTCCTCTGCAGAAATTCTCATCACTTAGGCCATTTAAAAATAGACTGGACAAAGCACTAGGGAGCACGCTGCAGAGGGCAAGCCTGCACTGTCAGCGAGAGAGACTAGATGACTTTCCCATATCTGTGCTATTTTATTGTAGTGAGGTAATATGTTACCACTGTGTCCTCTAAGGCAACAAAAAGGAATAAATTAATCTCAAATGCATATCTGCCCTGAGACTTCCAACACAGTCAAGCATCTGGAAATGACCAACTAAGAATATTGCTATTAGTGAATTGCAAGATATCCTTCACAGTAAGGAACATCAGTGCTTGAAAGCAAGGCTTTGAAGGTCCTTCCAGCTTATGGGAAAGCGTTTTCCAAATCATCCTTGAGAAAATGATGTAGATGGTCTCTTTTCTCCTTCTCTGACAAAAGGTGTGAATTGCCTCCAGTGACACTGCCTCCATCCATCTTGCCTATATATGAAGTACACAGCTGGGTGAAACAAAGGAGGTGGATGCCACATCCACTCCCGGAAGGTTCTCATTGCATTGCAGTATCAGGCTTTATTTTGGTTTATTCCTTTATTGCCTGGAGTATGTGAAAGAAATTAGGCTGTATTTCTTGTAGAGGAAAGCATGTATCTGTGGAAACAAGTGCACCAGAAGGAATGGATCAAAATCTAAAGAAGCTTTAATTTCAGTTACTAAAGACACTTTATATTCTGTAAAGCATATTTTATAGCACTTAAAATAAGCAGAGTGAGCCTGTAAAATCATTGTGTTTGTTTGGCCTCATATATTAGGCAAAAGGTCATCACTGGGTTTGAATTTTGAGAGGCTCCTTGTACAAAAACGATGGGATTTCATAGTGGTAAATTAACCATTCCGAACAATCCCAAACATGCAAACCGCCATAGATGAATTAGTAAGATGTGCAGGTGCCACAGATGAGTAACTTGTTATTCTTCTCACCACCTCCCTCTCTCCTTTCTCAGAATGTTTTTGTTTCATGTATAAAATTATACTTTAAAAATTGCAGTAACTGGACCCATCTTTACAGTTCCTCAGAAATCTTAAGGAAAAGCAGCACCACTCACTAGCAGATCAGAAATGTGTTCAATTCATATTTAAATCTTTGTTTATGTTGCCTACCAAATGTTTTCTGAGATAATATATTGCAAGTTCTAGACTGGAGTCCCCAAAAAACCCAACACATAGCCTCCCTTCAAACTGTTTTTGTCCTGGTCTTGTTAAAAAATTACAGTGTGAAGAAAATACTTAATTTCACCTTGCATATGGAGACAGAATGTTTGTTTTCCATTTAATATTTTGCAATGGTTACACAATGTAATTATTTTAATTAAATTCTTTTGTTTTTTAGTAATTTGAACTGTAGTGGCAGGACAAGGAATAATGGGTTCAAGGTGAAAGAGAGGAAATTTAGATTAAGTACACAGAAGAAATTCTTCATTGTGAGGGTGGTGAGGCACTGGGACAGGTTGGCTAAGGAGGTTGTAGACACCCCATTTCTGGCAGCGTTCAAGGACAAGTTGGATGGAGCTTTGAGCAACCTGGTCTAGTGGGAGATGTCCCTGCCAGTGACAGCATGATTCGAAATACATGATCTTTACAACTCCTTCCAACACAAACAATTTTATGATTCTATGATTCTATAATTCTATAAAAATACTTCAAGAATCTTCTTGTGATCAAAGTGTGATGAGACTGTCCCTTTAACTGCCTCTCAATTCTACCATTATTTCTGCAATATTAATTTTAAAAAATGATAGCACTTCTATTATGCCGGGCTTGCAATCACAGCAGCTGTACTATCAGTGTTTCACTTAAGTGTTATTAGTCACAAAATGCTGATATCGCCAAAGCCCTGTGATAAATGAAACTCTTACAGTATAATTAATTTTACATTGAAGCATTTACAAGTCAAAGATAAAACACTGGATAAAAAAACCCAAAACAACAAAACCCAAAACAACGAACCAACCAAACTCCCCTCCCCCTAAAATACAAAAAATCTACCCCAAAAAGCCAAATAAATGCCCCAAACATATGAGGAATGAAGATCCTGCAAGAAAAAAATTACATAGCTGCAAGATGGAACTAAGGCTGACCTTTATCACAATGACATAACACTTGTGCTATCATCTTGTGTGACTTCACAACTGCTCAGAGTGGTAGATGTGAAACAGTCTCCCCTGCATATCTCTCCAGAGTGCACTGCAGCTGAACTAAGTGATGTCCTGGATATTTTCTGAACCTGTCCAAGACAGGAGTTGAAATACATCCAGGTCCAAGAGGCTGTAACCACTTCCATCAAGGTTTTTGTGTTCCCCTGGCAGCACCTTTCCCATGGACTCAGAGCAGTTCTGGGGTTGAATGCTGCAAAGGAGACAAAGGCCAAGGGAAGGACTGTGAACTCTTAACTTACCCACATATTTTATCTTTAACATGCAGGATAAAGAATGTGAATTACCTGCAGGCTTTATTCTAGCTGTAAATCTGCACTGCTGCCCAATGCTGCAGCCAGAGCTTGGGGACTGGATTTCAGAGGTTTCTAAATATTTTGAGGGCAATATCCTGGAATGACCTTTCAAACAGGTAGTGAACAGAAAAGACTACAACATTGCCAAAAGAAGAGTTTTTCATATTTAGAGAAAAGACAACTCAGATTTAAAAGTGCGTTTGTAAGTGAGTGATCTACTGGCATTCCCAAGGGGATGTATGATTTCTGTTTGTTGTATGACTTTTTTATACCATATTTACACTGTCTGGGAAGGAATTCCATTTCCTTTTCTACCTTGATGTATATCTTGGCCTTTACATTGTTTATTTATTTTCATTCCTTTGAAGCATTTAGTCACTGGCCATGGCTAGAGACAGGTGAGTGGATGCACTAATAGCAGATTCCAGGTGCTTGCATGGCTTGTGGTCCTCACACAGCATCAACCCACATGCCATTTTGGCATCAAAATCCCTTGCCCTCTTTCCTGACGTTGTACTGGCAGAGAATTTTCAATAGTTATATTTTGCTTTCCTCTGCAGTGGATTTAACCCCACAAATCACCTGTTGTGACAAAGACTATGGATGATGGCAATGCCTTTAGCTGACCTCTTCATTTTCTTGTCACATTAATCATTGTGACTCTTAGCCTTTTTCTGTTGGTCCTAAGTTTGCTGCAGAGTTACAAGGACTATTCAGAGTGGATGAAAATACAGAAAGGCCTTTTGTTTGCCTGCAGTTTCTGAAACCGCATCATGTTTTGAGATCACAAAGTCTGTAAAAGAAATCCCTATAATTGCACCACATCACTCCTAGAATCTGATTCATGGTATCCTCAGAGAGAGTATAAACCTGTTCTATTTTTAATAAAGGTGACTTAACTGTGTTTGAAAAACAAAATCTCTGAGAATCTGGACTAGTCAAATAAGGCAGAATTAATGTATTTGTTATTACTACTGCTTTGGCTGTCTTACAAAAACATGACAAACACCAGTGACCTTAACAAAGACAACAGGAGTGCAATATGAGATACAGAAAATGATGAGAAACAGAAAATATTTTGTCACATTTTGCAAGATAAAATGTCCTTGCTGTACAATATTAACTGTGGGCTTCTTATATGCTCTACCTAGAACTGCAATAAACTCTGCTTGTCTTTGTGACTGGAGGCTGCATATTCCTCTTTAGAAACTGTGGGTAGAATATATGCAATTGTCTCACAGAAGGGAATACCTAAGCTCAGAAAGTTTACATTTACATTTACCAAATTCGCAAAGGCTCCTGTAGCAAGGTGACAAAAAGACAATCAGAACTTCCAGATATCATTTGACTACTATAGACAAAGCTACACTTATGATTTAAGCCAATAATTACGTCAAGGATATGTTTATCAGCAAGAGTTAGTCAAGGCTTTTGTGAGTTTATGTCTCAGTAGATGCTAACTAACATTTAGAGAATTGCTATGGTAAGTTGCTGTTAAGATTTTACTAAAAATACAACAAAGACTTTAAAAAGCAGGTGCAAATAAATACAAGTATGTACACTATAGTAAAAATTTCATGTTGCAAGACAGAAGTGGGCAGTTTTAATTAATGATAACTGAAGGAATCTGAGATTACTACTGACAGGATTTCCTTCTTCCATAAGATCACAGTAGTATAAATAGAGGTGACATATTGCTTCACTGAGAACTATAAAGTGCAGGTCTGTCTTATGCAGTGGTTTGCAGCAGTTGTTTGCAGATGGAAAAATGTAGGAGTAAGGCGAGGAGCTGCAGACAAATCTTAATGTCTGCACAAGGTTCCAGGCCTTAAGGTTTCGGAAGTCTATTTTTAAACTTAGTTTCTTTGAAAAACCGAGACCTGCGACTAATGCTTGTCGTTATGGTATAATGATCTATCTTCTTGCCAGAGTATTTGGGGATTACGTTTTGCAGAGAGGCAGAGCTATCTGCCAGAGATTGTTCTTCATGTTTGTATCTGTTTTCTCTCTTTCCTAGTATAAAGTCTATAGCCTTTCTAAGGCATTAGAACCAACTGTGCAAATGTCTTCTCTTCCAGATTTCAACATACCTGTTTCTGCCCAAGCTGTCTGTTTCTGGCAGCCCATCAGGGACCTCAGTGTATCAGGAGCCAGCATCCTTCTGCTGCTGGTGTTCAAGCAGCTCCTTGCTGGGCAGCTTGCTTAAGTTTGCCCAAATATCAGCAAAGATCATTTAAAGACAGAGTTAATACAACTAACTTCAATAGAAAACTGTGGGAAAAAAAAGGAAAAAAAAGGAAAAAAAGGAAAAAAAGGAAAAAAAAGGAAAAAAAAGGAAAAAAAAGGAAAAAAAAGGAAAAAAAAGGAAAAGAAAGGAAAAAAAAAAGGGAAAAAAGGAAAAAAAAGGAAAAAAAGGAAAAAAAAGGAAAAATGCCCCCTGTTCAAAGATACTTGACTAGATACCACTCCACAAACAGTGCCACCACCAAAGACCTCTGAGCAAAGGAAATGAATCTTTACTGCCCTGATTTCATGACTAACTTCCAGTTTCACCTAGTTCTAGTCAGGGAGGAGGTATTAGTGTGCTAGTATTCAATATGTTTGTGTATGCAATTGTATGCTATGCAATCAGAAGGTTGTGTGGCTTCTGAGACAGGTTACAGTTCTCCAAACCCTCTGGAGTAGAGAGCCAAAGAGCTCTGTGAATGACAGAAGACCTCTGTGGGTAGCCTATGATCTATATTGTGTGTGTGATATGGCAAATGCATGAGCTGCCGACTGGCTATGAAAATACTTGGAAAATTTTTCACATATGGGGGCTTAAGCTTATGATTGCACCATAACATGATAAGTTACACATGTCTGGGCACTGAACAATTTTGATTGTGATACTCAGGTGCATATTAGCCCTGAGGTCTCAAATCCTTTCCATGAGGTGATGCATTCCTCCAGTCCCAAAGAGCTCTCCACTGTGAATCAAATACTGCACAGTGATGAGGACTATTTTTCCATGGGTTTATTTATAGAAAGGAATTCTTGTATCACATATTTTATCTATCTGTTATACAGTCTGACTGAGAATGATGCTTCATGTATAAGACAAGTAGATCCACCAGTTAATGCTTGTTATTCCCTTACAGCAGAGATGTAGACAAATGTGCTTCATAACTGTGACTATAAACCACTTGAAAGTAGGATTTGAAACAGCCAGGAGGAGTAATGTAACAGAATATAAATGAGAGAAGCAGATTGGTGAAAAGCACAACCGATATGTCGTTCCCATCTTGGCAGTTTTAGGGTCCCAAATACAAGATTCTGTGGTTTTATTCTGTCCCTTGCTTGACATACAAAGGTTTGCAGCAGCAAAAGGGGAGCTAGGGAGAAAGAAACTGTATGTAGATAAAATATATACAGATATATTTTATATATATACAGATATACAGTATACAGATAACTGTATGTATGATAGAAGCATTGCAGACTTGATCTACTCCTTATCTGCTGGGAAATAAAACGAACAAGAGGATGCATGCTAAATTTGAAACAGGGGTCAGACTCCTTCCAATTTACAAGAACTGTTCCAGATTAAATGGTCTGTTCAGACTTGGAGATTACTTTGGTTGGAAAGAACTAGATAAGCACTCTTGCTGTTTTTTAAAGTACTCTTACTGCATTGGCTTCAAAACTCAGAAAGAAAACCAAAACTGTGTGTAAACTACCCCTCAAAATACCTTAACAAGCTAAGTGAAGTGGATTTAGCAGTAATATTAAGTGATCACAAATATCAATTAAAAAAAGTGCAGGGAAAAGAAAGTATTAGTTTTTCTTGGTTTTTCAAGGCCTTGTTTTAAAAATGTGCTTAATAGTCTGCCTACATTTAGGCACGTAATTTAAGTAAATTGGTCTAAATGAAATAGCTGGCAACAAACAGCAGACTGGGTTTTCAGAAATTCGTCAACAGTTTTTAAGATGGTTATTGTTAGTCACGGCAGGGTAGCTCACTGTACTTCTCGGTCTCAGTTTATTCTGTATCATGATTTGATTCTGCAAAAGTCATTGGGCTCCTCTACCTGCTTGCCTACTTCTGCTAAAGAAGCAGTTCACATATATCCTCATGTTCCAAGTTCTGCTCTTGTTCCTTGGAAGGCTGAAAACTCAAAATAACTGCAATTTCACACAGTGTTAGTACAAAACTTTATGGGACTGGGACTAAATCTTCACTTCTGTAGTCAGATGTGGCCACATTAGGACCATTATCAGCTCAGGCACTTACTGAAAACACTAAAATAAAGTTTCACACTACTTGTCCTGCTGATGTGTTTAGCAGGCCATATTATCTCCTCTGCATGAATCCAGATATTTGGGATGCTGTTACATGGTCATAAAGAAGGAAAAAAAAGAGAACAAGAGCTTCCCCCTTCCCCACTATCTTGCCCTCCCCCTAACTCTCCCCCTCTGATTCTTAGTGAGCTTCTTTTAGACAGCAGTGTAAAACCAAATTTAGTTCTCTGTTACGCTGGTGTGTGTCTGATTAAACCCACTGCCATCATGAGAGATATTCTGGTTTTACACTGTTATAGGAGATAGTAACTTTTGGCAACAACCCTTATGTAGCATAGTGTAAACAGCTTGCTCTCGTGCAAACAAATTACAAAATTGTGTATAGAGTAAGAGAATCCCTGCTTTTAAGATGTCGTTTTCAGGAAGAGGAATTAAGTCATCCAACCTGGATATGTGTAATCCTCTCGAATTCTTCAAATTTACAGCTTTAGATTGCTGTGTAAACTTGACTTTCCTTGTAAAGATGCTGTTCTCTAATTGTTTGCTTCTTGAGGATATAATTTTAAAAGATCATACTACCTCTAGTCATCTTCACCATCTGATGCAATTAAGGAAAAGAAAAAAGACCATTAAATATAGTTAACACAGCTTGGCTCTGTCTTCTTGTTACTCCCCTACAGGCAATGGAAAAGGAGCCCAGAAAACAATTTGTTTATTATAAGCAGGTCAGTCCTCGAGGGGATTCATGGAATCACGCAGTGGGAGAGGACAATCATGGCACTGAAATGGTGGGTAATTTTATTTGTTCCACTTGATGGTCACAGTGGCATCATGCTGGCCAATTACTCTTGAGTCAGCAGGTTTCAGAGGTTAAGACCCCCTTGTGTGTTGCAGCACTGCAGGCAAAGTATTCAGGCCAGATTGAAACCGTTTCAACAGCAGAGACGCCAGCCGCCTTCTCCCTTGGAGCTCTCCTTTTTCAACTGTGTACGAGACATACATGTGATAAAATAGGCATGTCTCTAGCATCGAGACAGCTTAATTATTGAGAGTGGAAAAAATGCCAGCTTCAGATAAAGAAAGGAAGAAAGTCAGCCAGAGAGACAGGCTATGCTGAGGAGGCATGAAGAGAACAAATATTGCAAACTTCGACACCAGGTTCCAAAGGAAAGATCATGTCTGGGAATAATCCTCATGCCAATAGTCTACTAGTGTTTCAAGGCCACTGAACCTTTAACAATTTCATCACATTTTTCTCCAGTGGAAATGTTTCAAGCTACTTCTTCAGTGGTCTGTAATTCTAAGGGGAAAAACAGCAGCAAAGCATTTGCTTTACCAGTAGAACCTGCCACAAGTGATTGGGCAGAGGCGGATATGAAAACCAAGAGAGCAGAAATAATGTGTGTGAGGGAATTGGGTAGGAGAGTTGTCTAGGACAGGCTGAAATTGTTCCATTAAGCTTAGATGAAATTCATTAAGTGACTCACATTTCATTTGGATTGGGGTATGGGAAGCAAGGAAGTGGCATTTTATCCTCTTAATGATAATACTACTGTTATGATCTCAGAAACAGGGGAGGCTTCTCAGGCTTAGGCTCTGTTGTGTATGTGACATTTCAGGCTTAAAACATCTCAAGTGTATATTTCCTGTCAGAAATATTATGCTGCGAGAGCTATTCAGTTTCTGAAGGATTCACTGGAGAGTTAAGATCCATGCCTTAATGTTTTCTTGGCTAACATCATGCCAGTTTGCAGTTTCTGGAAAACGTCTCAAGAATCTCAGAACCAAGACATAGATGTATTATTATGATTAATAGTGGTGCTAATTTATCCAGAGCCTGCTCTTGAGAGACAGAAATTATCAGTTGGGATCTGATGTCTTGCTCTGCAGAACTGGATCAATGACAATTTAAGCTGAATATTAATGTCACACTATTTGAATTTGCAGAAAATATTGGGATGTTGTAGAATGAGACAAAATGTATATAATCAGGGTTTTAATTTTTAATAATTTTGTTATTAGGAGTAATTTTTCCTTCTTCAGCAATAGGAGCTTATGAGAATACTTTGATTATGACAAATCCTGCAACTAACTTTTTCAGATCAAAATGCATTTTGATCTGTAAAATGCTGGTGCATTGCTTTTTTTTCTGGAAGAGATTTCCCAGTGAAAGGAGGAAGCCAAAGCAGGAAGTTTTTCTAATCCTCTTTATTCCTCTAGCACCACTTTATGTGACACAAGCACTGGAAAAGTCTCACAATGGAAACTCCTCGCACTATGGCTGTAGAAAGCCATATGTTTGGGCATCAAAAGTGAAGCAAAGCCTAACTCAAACGCTTGTAAATCAGGTACATTTTACACTGCAGTGATTTGAGCAGTGGCAGAAAGTTAAACCCATACTTGCTTAAGGTGCTTTCTAAGCTATGGTCACTGTGAGTGCTCAGTCATTGTTACAGATGTCTAATGAACAAAAGGCATATGAGACTTCATGAAAAATATTAAGAGAATACCTTTAACATCTTAATAATGATCTATTTAACAGCCTGGGAACTTTTTTATTTGAAAGTTCTGAATGCAAAACAGAGCCTAGGAGAAAGATCAGAACCAGTTGTGTTTAACTGCTTGAACTACATATTCACTTCTGCCTAAACAGTTGTCAATTAACCCCTGCATGACACAGGCAGAGGCAATGAGTCTGTACAGTTCAGAGGTAGCCCTACTCTGAGCTGCATCTAAAACACTGCTTCGTCTTGCAGATTTTGCTCCTGCCTATTTTATAACCTTGGATTCCAAACCAGGGAAGATGTTAGACAAAGAAAAAATTGGCCTGAAGAAAGAGCTCTGGGAGGAGGGAAACTAGGGGAAATATATAGTTTCTCTTTCTACTGCCATTAAAAATGCCAAATAGGAATATGTACTTTTCATTCTTTACACTAGTGGAAAAAGTTATAATGCTAAGAACAGTATAATTTCTTTGGTTTAAATGAATACACTGTTTTGTTAAGTGTGTATGGTTAGAATATCATATTTTAGACATGATTGTCAGTGATGGTATAGAGCTTGGTGTTATTTGGATGCCCTGGGAAAAATACGGTATCATTAATTGTAAATACTTAAGTTCATTTTGATGGCCAGTATTTTCCACTTTGGATGAGG
This sequence comes from Acridotheres tristis, assembly GCA_037013685.1. NCBI lineage: Eukaryota > Metazoa > Chordata > Aves > Passeriformes > Sturnidae > Acridotheres > Acridotheres tristis. Next base: position 108,944,810 of record CM072886.1, read on the forward strand.
AAGTTCTCTTTATGAGACAAAAGTCCTGAAGGAATAACTGATATGTGCTACAAATTTGTAGATCAGTAAAAGAAGGAACAGGGATGTCTTGCTGCTCTACTGAAACAGGCTTAAAGAGATTGTGCACCAAGTTAAAAAGAAAAGATGTGTGGTGAGTTCACCTAATGTACCCAAATCAGGAACTTAATTCGTCTCTTTTAAAGGTTTTTACCATAAATATATCATAATCAGAAATAAATAATAAATTAATGATAAGAACCTGTATTTCAACATCCAGCTTGCTGTCTATGCCCAATGCTTATTTAGTAATTTTGCCCAGTATTATGATTTTTCTGGGACCTGGAGGATGGGACGATAAGAAACGTGTCAATGAGCAATAGAAAAAAAAATGCAGTAGTTTGTAGGATTTCAATCTTCTCATACACTTCTCCTGAAAGATTCTGTAAGATTTTATCATTGACTTTGCCAAAATAAAATAGCATCTGCTGTAATTAAATACACCAAGAACATTTCAGGGAACCATGAAATAAATGTCTGTACAAAAGTCGTGGTGTGGTTTTTTTTTTTTTTTTTTTATGATATACTGTACAAATTATTAGGGTAAAATCTGTCACACGAAAAAGATATTTCAGCCCTTAGGTATATTCATGAATATGCAGAAACAACCTCAGATGTGGAGAGTCTCAGCAATTTGTTGTAAACATGTGTCCTTGTGTATGGATTTTCATGTATGTACAGGTATAGATTGATAAAGATCTACTAAACTAAATGCTTCAGGGGAAAACAATTCAGGACTTCAATAAATTTCACTTGGAAGACTTATTTCTGAGAGTTCTTGAAGTCAGGTTGATAACATATGGAATTAGCCCATCTCCTACACATCTCAGACAAATCTGCACCCAGTCCCCTCAGTAAATGTCACTTATTAGGGACTTCACCACTATGACAATAAAAATAAGAAATCTTGCTTTGCAAATTAAAACCTCTGTGAATAGCTGGCAAAGGAGAAAATACATGATTAGTCATTGCTGAAATGCCTCTTCATGTGAGGGGAAAGCACATGATTTCACATCCAGTCACACTGCTGCCACACACATCCATCAATTCTGTTGTACCTCAATAGACTGAAAACAAGGCTAGAATTTAGAAGGGTTCTGTAACTTGAATTAAGACCATAACAGAATTTGAAGTTCCATGGCTGGAACAATAAATACATTTCATAAATCTGATCCAAAGGAATTTAATTTTTCTCTAGGACTTTTTAGTTCACATGAAAGTATAATTCCCCCCCCCCCAACTTTCTTTTTTATTACTTATTTTTTAACCATAAAGTTGCAGAATTCTTTGTGTTGGAAGGCATATCTGGAGATTATTTCATTCAGGCCCCCTGTTCAAGCATGTCAGCTAGAGAAGGATTCTCAGGACTCTATCCAGTCAAGTTTTAATGTCTCCAAGGACGAACACTCCACAGCCCTTCTGAGGAACCTGTTCCAGTGCCAGTGTTGCATTCAAATTATATTTTTGCAACTGCTTGCAATAAAAGGTAAGGAGGTATAAGACAATATTCACAGGTGTCTAGAAAGAAGTCATCCTCTTGCATCAATTCATGCCCTGCTGTAAGCATTTGTATCTGGCTAGTCCTGGGAACTTCCTGGATTACACATTACTCATCTGGTCGAACTTGAATCATTTTTTCCCCTTGAAGTAGTCCAACCACTTCTGTAAGGTAACCAGGTGCAAAAAGGGAAAAGAGGAGGTTAGACTCTGACTCCTATGCACCAATCCAGGCAGTCCAGGCACATGGATTTAAACCTGTATTATGCTTGATAGGAGGGTTTAAATTTTAATTTAGAGCATGACCTCCTTGATGGCACCTTCCAAATTTGCTATTCAGGTCAGCGTGCACAAGGCTAGATTTTAGGTAGACCAGCACTTAAGTGTGATTTTCTTCCTGAAAGCTTCTGAAACCCTTTTAAAAAATAACAGTAGAGAGGTGGAAAGTTTTTGCTGTTGGGTCACTGCCTGCAATTCTATTCAGGTCTGCTGTCCTGTGAGTTTTCCACATAAAATTTGCAGAATGACAGCTACCTGTGGAATGGAGCAGCCTGAAGGACAAGCCACAGGGACAGATGCAGATCTACTGTCCTTTCTCTGAAACACATGTAGCATGTTGCAAATCACACCATTTCCACACTGCTTTTGGAAAATTCTCTCTTGACAGAAATGTTTTTGACCTTTGGCCTATAGGAAGTAGATATAATTTAATAAAATTTGGGATACAATGGTTCCAACTGGACTCTGAAGCAAATTCCCACATTACAGTGTTCGTTGTCCCCTACTGTAAGAGAGGAAGCCCACTGAAATGCATCTTGTTTATATGCCCAAGATTTCCTCTGTAGGAAAGTGAGATTTCTCACTAATGTTTTGCCCTGATGCACAGTGCAAATATAACCAGATGTGGACCTAGAGGCTGGGACTGTGGGGTACACAGGGAAATATATCCACCCTGTCTTGTGGATAGAGCCATGAGAATTGGCTTTCCTGCTAGCTGTTACCCTCTGACCTTTCCAGCATTTGTCTGGCATGTTCTGCAGGCAGTACTTAGTGGGGAGCCAGAAAAGAGAAGACTCTGCCTATTCACTGGAACCTGGTGCTTTGAAAACTCCAGTAGAAAACTAGCACTGCACTTGGCAGCTGAATACTGATTGTGTGCCTTAAAGGGTGAGAGGTTATAATTCACAGCTCCTGGGCTGAGGTGTGGATGAAGGAGGATTGAATTTGGGATTATTATCCTTTGTATGTGTAAGAGTCTTATCTCTCATAGTTATCTGTCTTAAAATGTGGGCTGCAGAGCTGTGTGGCTCAGATTCCCCCTTTTCAGAGCATCTATGTAGAAGTAGGATTTTTGTATTGATCTTGATTTTCCAGAGGGCTTCAGAGTGTTTAGAAAATTTAAAACTTCGTAATTTCATGTGAATTCTCGCTTCAGTGCAGATTGGGAATAGGTCTGATGTGATGCTGTGAGTGCTCTGCACAGCTGTATTGCTCACACCTGGTAAGACCAGTGTTTCCTGAATGCATCAGATTTCCTGAGCACACGTGATATATTAATGTGCACAGGAAGATACCTGGCTCTTTATTTTGCTCTGCTGAGGCTTGCTGAACATATAGGAGAAATCCAACCCCAACACCTCAGCTGTGTCCCAACTTAATTTCAGCTAGAGAAAGAGGATAATTCAGGTGCATGGTAAACCTACGCAGGGACATTTTAGTCATATGCTGCCATTAAAGAGTCAGGGATAAGTCTGAGTAAAGAACAAAAACTGACTGTATTCCATAAGCATAAGGAAGATTTCTTGACTAATATGGGAACTATGTGCCAGTATATTGGCTCTGGAAGCCAGTCCACAGGCTGGTTCATTGAGCCATGCATTTTATGTGGTTCAGAAGCAGGAACTGACTGGAAAGGGAAGGTGGAAACAACTTTATTTTTTCAGAGTTGTGAATCTCAGAAACCTTCCAAGGAGATGCTACTCCTAGTGAAAGTTTTCTGTTTTTACAAATGTAATCCAGCAGGCTGTTGCCTGCAACACTAAGGTAAAAGGTCACATTAAATGGTGAAGAGCTGCACTGTGGTGTTCTCCCATGCTTTCATTCTGTGCTTTAGTCATCCAGAGAACAGGTTCCTCTGGTAATATTTATCATGTCCTTGGGGACTGTCCCCATTGAAGCGTTTCTGAATGAAGCAGTGCCAATATTTCTCTTTGATAATTGTCTGCCATTACAGTCTGTTTTTCGGCTGCTTGAAGGTGACTACAAGTGTGCTGGTTACACTTGATTGCCGTCAAAAGTCTATTTTTTTCTGGATAACTATAGGAACAAGACATGCTTTGTAGGGTTTTTTTAATGAAAAATAAGATTTTAGAATAGAGAGAATGGGAATGTGCCTCATATTAGTAATACTGCTCAAAAAATAAGGTATTATTTACAGTGTCACTTTAATTCTATCTCTGCTGATGTGAAGAAAATATTTCCATGTATATGTCTGTATATATGTACTCACATTTGTATATATGCACACATATGCATGTTTAAAAGGACTTGTTTAAATTTCAAAAAATAGGAAATGTGACATAGCTGGAACAGATTAAAACAGATGAGTCTAGGTGGACCAGAAAACGTATTGCACTGATAAGAATTTTTTGTTTTTAATTCAATCCTACCATAAAATAATTTATTACCCATTGCTTGTTTTTCAACAAAGGCCAGTGCAGCACCATTTGCTGTCTGATTGACAATGTAACTCTCTTTTTACAACTTGTAATTTAAAACAGGAAGGCTGCCATTCACATCAGTTAAGAAGTCAACATTTTAGATTACCTTGAAAGGTTCATCTCTGACATAAGTTACTGGGAGGTTCAAAAGCTAAAACCAAAATGCAGCATTCCTAGCTCAGCATAGTCCATGTATATGTAGTGACATGAAAATCTAAATCAGAAGGAGTAATTAAAGAAATGCATTTCACTTCAACTCTACATTTCCACCAACTTATTAGTTTTCCCTTCAAAGAGCAGCAGAAATTGTCCTTTTACATTCCTCAACAGCAACTGCAACAGTTCAGACTCTGCAAGCCTGGCTTGTCACTTGATCATACATTGAAATCTGCAGCTAATCAGAACTGGTCCAGCCAGGAAAGGTCACAGCAATCCTGCTGAACTATTACTGAGGTGTTACAAGACATGGACATTATTCATCCTCACTAAAACCAGGCAAGGAATAAACACAATGAAAGCAAAAAGATTAACTCTTGTGTATTTGCTGTAGTATCACCATTAGACCATCTGTCTCCAGATCTTCTTCTGTCATTAAATGAACATTTTTCCAACCCTAATTCCCATCACAAGCCTAATCGAGATTCTACCACTTAAGCATTAATGTCTGGGCTATACTTTAGGCTAAATTCTGGGAGCAAGGTGTGTAAGCTGTACTATCCTTAGCCTCACATCATGTCTCTGTCAGGAACTTTTTCCTAGACTGCAGCACTGATGTTTTTTTGTTTTCTTCTCTCTCTTTTTTTCTTTTTCCCTCCTGCACTTCTGCACTGGCAAAAGCTATAGTGGTGTGCTATTATCTTGCAAGTTTCTCTTGTTCTTGGGCAACCAGGAGAAGCACTGCTGGGCACTTTGTCATTATGAGTTGTGTATGTGCTGGTGGGGTTTGTTGCACAGTTACATCAGCAAAATTTCCTGGAGGGAAGGATTGTTTTTGGATACTTCACTGAAACACTGGCCTACTTTTTTTCCCAGCTGCACAAGATCAGAGCATTATGGCTCCTGGCAACATGTTAGGCACCACTTCCAGAGATTTAAAGAGCATGAGAATAAGGCTAAAGGACAAGTCATTCACAAGAGTGGCTCAGGTTCAAGGGAGGAGAGAGTCCTGCTCCTGGAGAGTTTGACTTAGTCATAACCTGTTGGTGAAGGAGCAATACAAATATATGGTTTGACTCTACAATGTACCCCTTCAAAATATGTCTTCCTTCTTTCAAAATAAGGGACTGCATGGATACTGTGCTATAGTGTTCATCTGTGTAGGTAATATATGCTGCAATTTTAGTTAAGGGCTCCTAAAAAATGTACAATGCCAGATTCTAAGATGTTTCTCAGACAAAAACTCTTATGTTTAGGAACAAAGCATACTGAGTAAGAGAAGATTATCTGGACTGGAAGTCCTAAAAGCTGTTTCCTGTTTAAAGGGGGGGACGAAAATCACTCATATGATGGCAACATGTTTGTATTTTTACAAATGCCGCAGAACAGATCCTTCCTCTCCATTAGTGACCTAAGAAGCAAACAGGCATTTATTTTCTTTAAGAATTATGACACTTCTTCTCACAGTGCCAAAGCAGCAATCATTGTACATGCAGCAGTTCCCTACTCAAACATATCAGCTTAAAGTGCAAAGAGAAGAGCCATAATTTCAGGTTGTCTTCCAAAGATCTCTTGTGAAATTTTTACTTTTTATTTTAAACAGGGAGATATAAACAAGGTGGAAAAGCATTTACTGAAGTCTTGTGACATAACCCCAGTCAGCAACTAAGCACCACACCAGGCATATTCTCATTTTCCTACTGGGATGGGGAAGAGAATCAGAAAAAGGTAGTGGTGGATTAAGAACAATTTGATAATTCAAACAGAGTTAAAAACATGATGAAAAGTAAAGAGAGAAAGGTAGAGAAAAGAATAAAACTCGAGAGAAGCAAGTGATGCCCTATAAAATTACTCACCCCCTGCTGACCAACGTCCAGCCAGTTCCTGAGCTAGGAGTGGCACTTCCCAGCCAATGCCCCCCATTTATACACTGGGCATGGTGTTCTGTGCTAAGGCCAGTTCAGGTAAAGTTGTCCTGGCTGTGCTCCATCCTGTGTTTTTGTGTAGCTGCTTGCTGGCAGAGCATGGGAGGCTGATTTAGGGTAAGCACTGCTTAGCAACAACAACGGTGTGTTATCAACATTATGCTCATAATAGATCCAAAACAGAGCACTTTAACAACTACTTAGAAGGAAATTAATTATCTCTCAGCTGAAACCAGAACACAAAGATGAACAGAAAAAGTTTATCAAACATACTCAGATTCAATATCATGTCTGCAAGTTATCTGAAAAATGGTGAGGAATTATACTTTCAAAAATCCCTTGTACTTGGCCTAAAGAATAAGTCCATATTGTGCATTCTTTCCATTAGCATGTAATAAAGACCAAGGAGAAAGATGTTAAAAAGGCTATAAACTTACCACAGAAGCTCAGAATTGCAACCTCATCAGAGTGAGCACAATCTGACATAGAAAGTGTAGCAGTGCAGGAAAAGGCAAGAACTCATCACAGATAATTGTGATCCCTCTTCAGCCTGGGCAACTATAGAGGAAGAAAAAAGGAGTTTACTAGAAGAAAGGATCCATAGAGCTCTAAGTAGGACAGTGTTTTGGGAAGAACAAGATACCTAGGCTTGCAGACTTCTGGCTATGCTCACTCCTCAGCACTATATACTGAAACAAATACATGTGATGTAGCACATGGGATCACACTGTTCCATTTCTGTCAGCAAATGTCCATGTCGATTCAAAACCTTTTGACAGGGGCATATGCAAAGTTCAAGGTGAGAGAACCACTGTATGGGACAATCCCAGGATGCCTTGTGCATAGAATTGCTTCCACCAGAATGGCACACATAGACATAAAAACTGTAGGAGGTTTCTATCACGATTGTCAAAATAACTCAGTTTCCATCAGAGATCTATGTAATTTTGATAAAAAGGAAGCATACTTTTTTTTTTTTTAATGGAAGAATAATTATTTATCTGAGATATCTGCTTTTTAAAGCTGAAAAACAATGGAAATTTTTATTTTTTGGTGAAAAGTTTTAGGCTAACATAAAAACTAATCAGCACTGTGGCAGGGCTGTTTCTTAAAATATTTCCACAACTTTAATTCTGCATATTTTATTTTACTTGTTTTTATATAGATAGAAAAATATATGTAGTTTGTATATATATACCATGTTTTTGGATGTTCCTCTTATTAGTAGTTTCTATATGTCTAATTTAAAAAAATCTACTACAACCTTACATCTGACTATATTTAGTGGCAATAGAGCAATGATGAGACATACCTGATTTATCAGATTAGCCTTAACTGGAGTAAAAATTTCTTCTCAAAGCTAAGCAGTGCTGATTTTTTGAGTTTTTCCTGGTACAGAAGATTGACCTGGAAGGTTATTTGTAATTGATATTTACTGCTTGTAAATATCGACTAATTACATGTCCTCCTATTAATTGAAGGCTGACATTTCAACAGTCTCTGGGACCTTTTCTATCTTATCCTTGTTCTCTGAGCCTCTGATGTCCTGCCAGTGGCATATTTGTTTGTGGACTGACAAAACATTTGGGTTCAAATATTCAGGAGCAGCTCTCAGTCATCTACTGTGACCACCAAACTACAGCCATGACTTTCAAAACTCTGAAAAAAGATCCCTGGGAAATGAAATTATCTACAATTGCAACTATTTTTTTCCAGCCAATAGTTGAAAAAGTGAGGACAGAGAAGAGGGGTGGAGCAATTTCTTGAAACTACCTAGGAGCAGAAAGCCATTTTCCAATTAAAAAATGATTTTTCTGTCATTAAGTGAGAGCTGTCAAAAAGTCCTGACTGTTTTTGGCCTTGTCCAGTCAGAACTAGTTGGGATGTGGGCTGAGATGTCAAGCTGTTTTACAAACACCATGAAATGTCCATCACGAGTCACAAGATTCTTTTCTCAATTTCCTTAGGACATAGCAACCTGGCCTGGTTTCATGTATTACAGATGAATAGTGAATACTTTGCTATAAATCTTGTGAACTGTCTTGCAAAATATCTTTTTATAATGCCTAAAAATGTAAAAAATTAATGACTTAATGCCAAATACAATGAAGCTTTAACTGAGATGAGAGGATTTTTATTAGTCTTTTTATGCATAATATTATTACTTTGAGTTGCCGATTGCTTTTCATTCAATTTTTACTGAAGTTACTTAATAACTGTCACTTTTCATTCTTCTAACTCTTTATTCATCGTCAGCTGTGGATGATCTGCCAGCCCACATGAGAGGGCAGGTTACATTCAAAGGAATTTTCTCTGGTTTAGGGACATGTGCAAAATCTGAGCTAATTGCAGTGCAACTTTATACTTTAACTGCTTCTTATTAGTGACTTAGCAGATGTCTGATGGCACTCAGATGTTCAGAGCTTGTACTGGGAGCCCATCAGTGAGATGTAGGCACTTCTCTGAGAGGTTGCTGTGAGACCAAGCTCCTGCACTCCCAGGTCATGTCTTTGGGAAGGTGTGGAGAGGTGATGGTCAGGGGCTGCTGCCCTTTGATGGCCCAGCATGGAACATTGGCTGTTCATACCCATGTCTAGGGCTGTGTAGAAGCCACAGCAATGCCCACATCTCTCTAGCATTAAAATATCCATGATCCCCTGATTCTGACTCCCTGTTAGACACATCTGGGAAGGAGATGATTCCTATGCAAGGCAGAGAAAGCAGTAATGGAACGGCCTAAGACATGAGAGGTAAGGAGAATGTAAGGGCTTTGCAAAGTGAAGAATGACTTTCTGTAGTCTCTTTTGGTTAGGCACAATACTCTGATTTATAGGATAAGTAAAATAAAGATAAACTTCTAGGAAACTATCCTGATCCAGAATGTGTGGCATTCTCAGTCATTCCTATGCTGAGTAGGTGGACAAACAGCTTGATGGACACCCTCTTTTGACTTTGTTGTTCTAGACAGCACCTTTGTGTTTGCATTTAAATCCACTTTTTAAATTGAGAGGTGCTCTATCAACACAATGAGGGCCGTCTCTAAGGTCCCTGAAGTCGAAGGGGAAGTATATCCCCCGAAGCCAGAGCTGAAGTGAAAGGATTTGTGTTTTTGAATTTGCAGCTCTATGTCTATTTGTGTGAAAAAGAAGTGTGAATATCTGCATGTACCTCAGTTGCTCTTCCAAGTTTACAGAGTGAAAGCTACTAAAAATACTGGGAACATGTGAATTTGAGCTGGTATTCATGTGATTCCTGTTTTCCATGTCTTCTTTTGCAAAAAAAAAAAAAAATAAAAGTATGATTGTATAACTGAAAGATATAAAAAGTCTTTTATTCATTCTTAGCAAGAGCTGCCTGTGACCTCCGTCCTTGCAGCTACATAGTGTATGCACTGGACAGTAGAACAAAGAGGTACATAAACAAGAGATGGGAATATTCAATACTCAGGTGAAAGGGATAGAGGTGACAGATGTAATTGAGATTCAGACTCAATTGTTGCATGACTTTTGTCTTGCATAGATGTGGGGAAAACAAAAGAAGGAGGGCCAGGAATGAGCACTTGTGTTTTTGTACCCATAATGGTGAGTGCACCATAAGAAGAAAAATACAATTGGTTTGGATAGTATTTGCAAAGTATTGGAAAGGTAAGTGAAGAGGAACATGGTGACCAAACTGCCAAACATGTAAATACAGCAGCATTATGCACTTGTTAAGTTTTTTTTAATCTCTAGTGTGGTTTGGCTGAGGCACCCTTATACTGCAGTCTGCAACAGGGCAGAGAAATTCTTTCTGTCCCTGGAAAACAGTCCCACAGTCTACAGCCTTCAAGGTTCCTGAGGACTTTGTGTGTATTTAGAATGTATGAAAATTTCTGGGAAGAAGCAACGAAGCAACAGAGAATGCAGCATCATTTTTGTTTCTTTTCTACTGCTTTGGCTGTTCCCACAAATGTTATGCATCCTGTCAGCCTCCCACGAGGAACTGAATAGTATTTCTAACTCTACTCAGCACTGGTGCAGCCCACCTGCACCACTAGGTCCAGTTCTGAGCTCACCAGTACAAGGGTGACATGAGAATACCAGAGTCCAGTGAAGGACCACAGAGGGAATTAAAATCTTGGAGCATCTCTCATATTGGAGAAAAAGACGAAGTAAGATATTATTAATGTGTATACATTTCTGCTGTGAGGGAATGAAGAATACAGTCAGACTCTTAATGCTGCCCAGTGACAGGACAAGAGGCAATGCACACCATCTGAAGCACAGAAAATTCCATTTAAGTGCAAGAAAAACCCCTTAGGTACTGCCAATGCGACTGAACAGTGACACAGGTTGCCCAGAGAGGTCATGGAGTCTCCACTCTTTGAGATATCAAAACCACACCTGAACACGGGGTCCTGGGTAAACTACTTTCCTGACTCTGCTTTGAGCAGAGGGCTTGGACCAGGCAATATGCAGAGGCGATTTCCCACCTCAATCATTCGTGATTCACTTGAACAATCTGTTCTTATTTCTTTCAGCTATCATTTGATACTACAATATATGCAAGTTGGAGTGCACTCCTTGCCTTCCACTCATATTTCTGTGAATCAGACTTATAATTCATATAATCCAGCTTTTAGAACACCTACTTTGAAGAGACAAAACCAAACACTTGGGACAGCTAGTAAAACCCATTATTTCCAAAGCAATAACACTCATAACTGAAAATGTCTTACTCAAAAATAAAAATATGTTTTCAAATTAAACATTGATTTATTTTGTGGTAGGGGAAATCAGCTGTAGCACAAGACATCAGAATTAAATTAACAGGTTTCCCATTGTTTTCTTTTTAATTGAAATTATGGGATCTTTACAGTGTTTCATTTTTGTATGATTTTATGGGGCTTAGAGTAATAGGCCCTGAGTTTGCTTAATGACAACAGGAGTTATAATAATCCAAATACTAGAGCAAAATACAGAATAAAAATTTCATGGTGTCTTAATCTAAGAGGCACTTCTTTTAACCCTTTGGTGAGTGTGTAACATGCATTAACTAACTGCATTACATGGTAGGATAATTTCAGTGCTTTGAGACTAAAAGTGTACTTTGTTCTGTCTTCATTTCATGCATATCTCCCTTCATTCTGCAGCCTCTGAAGTGAAAAGCATGCCCAAACAGAAGCAAGGGAAGAAAGACATAGAAACAAAAGTGAATCAATTATTGCCTTCAGCTTTGAGAAATTAATATATTTAACTTGTAACTTCACAAGTGCTGAGGTGGTTCTGCTCTTCTCTGAGCACTAAAAGAACATCATTGAAAGTAGGTGGACAGAAAATCCTAAAGGAAGGATCTGGACCACATTCTGTAAAAAAAAACAGTAAAAGAGTGACAGATTTCAGAAAAGAAGCAGTTAAGATATTCAGAGTACAGTGATCATGTTTTCCTAAAAAAGATTTTAAAAGTTTAAAAGATTATTTGGATATAGAATAAGAGATGTGTTGTGAAAAATGTTGCAATGGCCAAAGACATTCAGTGAGCAGACTGACCTTGGAGGGAGCTTCTCCCATCGTGTGTTGAGAAAGTCATAGGAGTCATCAACCAGAAGCTCAGAACAGAATTCAATTTACATTGATAAATAGCTTCTGCAGGTGCAGAAGGGCATTTCTAAGGTAATGAGGTAAAACTATTAATGGGATATGTTTTGTAGAAAGTCTTGACAAGGAATAGAAAGCAGTCACACAGGAAAAGCAGAGAAATTTAGCTGCTTGGGAAGTTTATGCTGCAACTGGACAGAGAGCTGGGATCTGTGATAGAGTGCTCTGTTTCAATTACAAAGATGAGCCAAAAGAGCTTCTGGCCTTTCCCATCTTTGTGTTTTATGAGTACAGGTGTTACAGGCATGCAAAGTAGCATATCTTAATTGTCATCTCCAAATCAGACCAGTTCCACTTGTGTTTGGTTTAGCATACTGTATTTTGATGAAGTTTTCATCTGATTTCCCTTGAGGACAGCAGTAGCATTTCCACTCACTCAAGAAGTCAAGCTTTTATACTATTTAATTTACTATGGGCGTAGAGAATTTAAAGTGTGAATTAAAACAATGGAAACATCTTTGTGGCACAGCACAGAGAGCAAACCTAAGAACAGTACAAATAGCTGTTGACTGCCAGAGCTTTACTCATACCCCAGTAAGCTTTGCTCTGGGAAGAAGGAGCTGCACAAAGAGCTGCTGGAGCCTACAAACTTCAAAGCAATGACATGGAAGTGCAAATCAATAGAGAAACCACATGAAACTTTTCAAGGGTATTTGATGCCTTCATGTGTTCAGTTTGAAATGTTACCTCACAAATTCCCACTAAACCTATCTTTCTTGAACTCTCTAGCCATTTCCTGAAAAAAAAAAAAAAAAAATCTAGCAGCTCCTAAGCAATCATTGTTATAATGCTTGGAGCATATGAAAGCTTCATTTGAGCTTCATTATTCAGTAACATGCTTTCTGTAGAGAAAAGGTGCAAAACTTTTGCCTTTTGCCTTCATTATTCCAGTGCAGTCCTGCTGAAGCCCTCCTCCAGAACTGGGCTGGAGGAGACAGAAGGCATGTATGATCTATTGTGTTTTTTGGCTGAAATATACTTTTTTCCAAGAAATGTTCACCTTGTGTTCACACATAAGTAACATTCTTGGTAAATTGTTGGAATTTAATGTTTGCTATTACTTGTTCTGGTTGGTACCCTAGTGTAGACACAGGGGTCTTCAGACTGGATGCCAGCTGGTGCTTGCCTGTTCTCTAGCTTTGTACTTTGCTAGAAGTTGAAAATGGTGTTGTTTCACACCAGTCAGTAATGATGAGACATGATTTGTTGAAGTTGTAATACCTTCATGTAGTTCAGATCTTGGAGTACTTAGTCAAATCACCTGAAGAAAAGAGATTTCTACTTTTTATTATGGAATAATTTCTTTCCTGTGATATATTAGCTGATATACAGTTTTAATGTATTCACTTGACAGTTCTGATATATAATACATTTTAATAAAATATCTTTAATCATCTTGAAACTGCCATATGTTATACTGTGACTTGGCTACTACTTTAAAAGAGCATCATGCAAACATTGCTGAACTCCTATGAGGCTCCACTGAGTTTAATGAACCTTGGATCAGGCCCATATTCCCTGATGCAAAAGTCTCAGGGAAAGTACCATAAGGCCTCTCTAACAGCATTCTTTCATCTGTTAAAATGCAAGAAAAATGCATTGCTCCTAAATGTTGTTGCTTAAATATATTTCACAATGTTGTCATAGTGTTTTAAGTAGGAGAAAAGCAAGTGTTTTAAAGCACTGATTAAAAAAATGCACTGTAAGGTTTAAAATGCAATGTATATGTTTTTTTCTAATGTTTAGAACTTATGGAGTAAGTCTTCACATCTGAAATTCACTTTTATCTTCATTTAGTCATGTAGAGACATTCACAGTTTTCTATGTTCCAAAGCACGCACGCAGTTGTTTAATTAGAACAAACAACAGAAATCTTACTTAAAAATGTTTATTGTAAAAAAGTGGCTAGAAAACAACATCAATTTCACTTCACACTTTCTTCAAGTTATCTATAGATGCTGCTATGGGCAACAATTTGCTTTCATTCATAACACATTCAATCATATAAAAATAAAAATATTTACATTATGTCCACATACTTTACAAAATCGTCAATAAAAAAGGCACTTGGAGGGGTAATGCTGAAAATATTGCATTTCCTTTGTGCATTAAAAAAAATAATTGTAAAACTCCCATGGATCCCCTCTCTTGCACTTATTCCCGTTTTTTAAAACAAAAATGAAGTTTAGAGGAACCATTCCATATTAAAGGATGGTCAAGCATGCACCAGGAATGTTTGAAGCTACAGTATTATCTTCTCTTATTTATTTATTTTTAAAGGCACATGCAGTTAATTTGTGGCTTTTTTTTTCATACATTCTCTTATATTTTTTCCCTCTTTTAATTATGCAGTTTTAAAGCATTTCAGGTCATTAACGAAGGCCTTGGCTTCTAATAAAATAAAATAAAAAACAGCAATGAATAATATTAAACATTTACTAAGGTAAACTTGGAATACTTTTTAAGGCACCTGAGATAAATGGTGTCTAGCAAAATTCACTTGGGTAGTATTTTCATTAAAATTTCCACCTAAAATACTGTTTCTTTGGTTGAAATGGCTTGGCAGGAATGTATTGTTAACTTTGAAGCCTTTTCTAATCAAGAAAAGATGACCTACATTTGGCTTCATCTATAAAGAAAGCTGATAATGCTTCTTCCTTTAGATCTACTTGAAATGTCATGCATGGCGTCTTTCCCCCTATTTCAGAATTCACACTTAAAAACGCAAATGTATGGCAGAACAGAAACTACTTAAAGCTCATTTCTACTGACATTCTAAGTTCTTTCACTAGTTAATTTGTTTGCTTGTTTGGTGGTGTTCTGGTTTGTTGGTTTGGTGTCTTTGTTTTTTGGTTTGGTTTATTTTTTTTTTTTTTGGCTGAAAAGTAGATGAGAAAACGCCTTTGGATTTCCACTTATCATTTGGAACAGAAGTGGAGAAATGCATTGAGTCCAGGTAAACATTGACAGCATGACTCAGTGTGCTACACAGCAGCCAGATTCCTCATGTTTGTGCAGAAGAGACATTCTGGAGAAAGTTTTGGAGCAATTTTTGCACTGGTATTTCTTCACATCTGAGTGGGTCTGCAGATGAGCCCTCAGATTGGATCTGTCTGCAAAAGCCCTGTTGCAGTGAGGACAGGAAAATGGCTTCTCTCCTACAAAAGAAACATCAAGAGAAAATAGGATAAATCTTTTTTTTTAAAAAAAGTACATGATTTGGACAGGTAAAGCCTGCTTTTATCCTAAGGAAAAAAATAGAAGTGTTTTGTTATAAGAAAAAAAGTCTCATAAAAAGTTAATTAGGCCAAAGATACAGCAGCTTTCAGCACTGCTGGCTCTTTTGCAGAATCCCAGTCTATTGAGAACATGTTGTGAAGTGCAGTCTCTGAAAACCAGCTGCTGACACCTTCTGCATCTACAGGTGCATGCAGTACTTTTAGACTGGGCTCCTTCCAACATTTTCAAATATTTTCATAGAACATTTTCTGCTTAGTGCTGTGTGAATTACTGGGGAAAAAGGGCTTTGACTGAAAAGCAGCAAACAGCTGTACAGACATTACGTGGACCCAGTGTTATACTCAAACCCCATTTTTACCTCAATAGAAAAAAACCAACCACTTTGCTGATGATGGGTTTCTAAGTCTTAGGGACCTGAGGTAGCGCATGCAAAACTTGCCAGCAGCTGAAGGAGTCAGAAAGCAGCCCCTCATGCATTGCCTGTTTTTTGCTGCCTGGAGCCTTCTAAAAGTCAGCAATTTCCAAAGCCTGAAAGTTAACATAAACTCCTTAAAGCAGAAGCTTCACCTAGTGGAAATGGGCTAAACCATCTTAAAATTATCAAGGAAGCAATGCTGATTTATGCCAGTATCTGGCCTGCAGTTATGAGACCATGCTAAACTCTCCCCCTTCCCACCTTCCCTCTCTCCCTGCAAGAGGGAGAATTTAGCCTTTTAACGATTCATTTGAAATTCTGTGGATGCATTTCAAGGTTAGCTAAGAAACTCTGCTGGTTTTTCCACCTGTGGAGAAAAACAGCAAAAAGGCATCCCGATGTTATAGCAACAAGGAACTGCACATGTAACGCTTGCTCTTACCAGTGTGAGTTCGAATGTGTCCTTGAAGTAGCCAGGGTCTGGAGAAAGCCTTGCCACAGATCTTGCAGACACAAGGTAGCGTGTGGGTCCTGATGTGCATCTTAAGCGCTCCCAGGCTGACATACTCCTTGTCACAGTACTTGCAGCTGAACGATTTCCTAGACTGGGCATCACAGTGCAGCTGCTTGTGTTTGGCCAACCCAGAGAAAGTCGAATAGGTCTTGTTGCACAAACTGCACTGGAACTTTTCAGCTTCGATTGCGTGAGGGTCTGAAAGCTTTGACTGGATTCTCTCTTCTTCATCGCTAATGGGGCTTTCTGAACCGCTGTGATCTTTGGAGGAGGTGTCAGAAGGTGGAGGTGGGCTGACTCTTCCCAAAGACGAGGGGTATCCAGAAAGCGGAGAGAGGTCATTGGGTAATGGAGACGGTAGCAGCCCAGTTGTAGTCCACACAGTAATGGGATTGTAAGCTACTGAGCTCAGGATCTCTGGCTGTGGTATAATAGGGACTGGATAGCTTTCGTACAGGTATGGGGATATAATCACTGGAGAAAGAAGAACATTTTAAGGTAAGAGAACCAAAAAGTATTGCAAAAAGCAGCAAAATTAACACTCTGAGGATTAAAAGCTGCATAAATGAAACACTCCATAGGGTAATCTGAATATAAGGGGGATTCAGGAAATACTGTTTCATACATATATTCTGATACGTAGAGACAGTGCCCTTGAAAAGGCAAATTGCAGCTGGAGAGTCCCTTCAAGGCGGCATGCTGCTTCTAAATCTGTGCAGCCTGACACAATGAAGCAGTGAAACTTCCTGAAGGATTTGAATAAAAGTTTCAATTCCTCCACCAGCAGATACAGGACAGGAAAACTCCAAATCCTCTCTAAGTAACTTGAGTTCAAGTGGAGGAGCAAACTTGCATGATTCGTTCTGGCCAGCACCGACATATTTCTCAAAATTCCCTCCTTGTAAGCAGGAGAAAATAGAGCAAGCAATGAACTAACCCGTCCCTTCCAGCCTGCAGAGCAATCCCACCCCTCCTCAGTACTGCCACGCAACGACCGCAGCCTCAGGAGCGACGCGGTGGCACCAAGATCTCGTTTTGTTACCTGTGTGAGTGTCCAGCTCGCTGTAATTCGGCTTCTTGGATGAATTGAAATGCTTCTTGACCAGGAAGGAGCGTGGCATTTTGGAGGCAGGGTGCGCGCTTCTGGCGGCCGGTGTCCTTGCGGCGGGCGCGGCGGTGCCGGGTGGCGCAGCACAGGCACTCGCGGTGTCACTGCGGGCGCATCGGCGCCGCTCCGGGTCCCTACGGCGCTGCCGGCCCCGCGCAGCCCATCCACTCCTGCTTGTGCAGTGGCAGTGCCGAGCCGCCTTGAAAAGTGCTGTAAATACCCGCGAGTCAGGTGCAGGGGGGAAGGGTTTTCCGCTCCTCCAATCGCTTCGGGATGTTCTCAAGCACTTTTCCAAAGAGGCTGTTTTTCTGGGAGGGCTCTGCGGCTGCTGGCTGAGGGATCCAATCCCAGTCGGAGGGTTTGGTTCAGGTTTCAGCTCCTCCCGCTGGAGACAGCTGTGAACGGGGGAGAGAGCTCTAGCAGAGCGCGTTACCCTGCTCCGAGGTGGGAGGGGAGGGGGGGGATGTGGCTCTGTAGAACTGCAGTCTACAAAAGTGTATTGCTCAAAATTCTTGAAAATAAAGGTCAGTTTACTGTTTTAGCTGAAATATATTTTTTTCTTTCTGACGGAGACCTGGATAAGTCATAGTACTGAAACTTCTTTTTCTTCTTCCTCCCACCTTTTCCCCCTTTCCCCTTACCCTCCCCCTTTTATTTTTCCTTCCTCCTTTTATTTTCCTTCTTTCTTTTTCATCCTTCTTTCTCTTTTTGTTTTTCTTTTAAAGGAGTCTGCTTTCCAGATGTTTGATATGAGAATTACAATGGGACAAACTGTTCACTGAGAATAGAAGGGGTAAAGACGCACACACACAAAGACACACACAGACACACACACACGACACTACAAGATAACAAGTTGGCCGGCAGACCTAATGGAAGGCTTTGAACTGAATGAGTGCCTGCTCCTTTTGGGAGCTGCCTTTGAATAGCTGTGCTTAGGAAAGACTGGAGACGAGCAGCCTGCCTCCCTAACCTGCACCCTTTCAGGCAGAAGCACCAGACAGATATTGCAAGTGAGTTCAAGGAGAGACAGAAGCCTTGGGAGGATTATGTTTCAGAGCAGGGTGATAGTCTTTATATAATATGCATACTGCTTCAGACTGCTCATGTGAAGCATATTTTCTCTTTTACTTTAAAAATCTGCAGAATGCAAAACCTCGATCTTTCTTTCCTTGAGAGTAGTCATGTCACTCTTTTGCCTATCCTCTTAGGACACTGCCAAGGAAATTTTCCTAATTATCCAAAGCAGTTAAAAGATGCATAGATAAGCAAACCCCCCAAAATTATAGACTGGGTAATTTAAATGTCTCTTAAATGTCCTTCTCCATTAGTATATTTTAGGACCTCTTGATTTCCTATGAAGGTATAATCTATGTATTTCATTTAAGATGAAAGTCTCTTAAATGGGCCACAGAGTGTTCTGGTTATCTACATTGATTTAGAGGAGATATTTAGTCACAGATAGGTTTTTTAATTTTAAAATATTTGCATTTTGGAAATATGGACAGCTGAACGCTGGTAAATTTCTAACACAAATTACATTCTGATTGACTCTTGGTCTGCCCTCCCCACCCCTTCCCCCTCTCGTTGTGTATTACCTACACCTGCCTGGGCACATACCGGCATGCCGTGCTGGTGTGATGCTGGAGCTCTCTCTCTCTTTTTGGGAGGAGGCGTGGAGGGTGTTTTACAGAGACCACCCCGACACGTTTTTGCAGCAGGTGTTGGAATAGATGTGAAGGAATAGAAGAAAAAAAAAAAAGAAAAAAGAAAAAAAAAGCCCAATGAGTCTGTTAAGACATGCAAGAGCAAAGTGCTTTGTCAAGCTGCATGACTTCTTAATCTTGGGGAATACCAAAACAAGTGCAGGGAAAGTTAGCCATTTTCAAGAACTGATTAAAAAGTTTCATCTCTTCAGCATGTAACTCTGGTGTCTGTTAGTGAAAGATGCCATATGATTTTCCAAGTGGCAGGGAACATATCCAGGCTATTGGAAGAAAGGGAAAGAGGCAAAGAAAGGGATTTTGCAGGTACTTGCTTTGCAGCTGGGGCAAAAGGAACAGAGGTGGTTTTTCCAAAAGAGAGAGCAGTGCTTGCAGAGACACAATCCGTTACTTTCCTCATCTCCACAGAAATGAAGAAATCCACAAAGCATTTTTGAAAGGTTTCATTTGTGGTCCTGCTTCCCTCTCAGCTCTGTTCCATTGACAAGTCCCTGTCCCCTGCCAGCTCTGGGAAAGCATTGCATTTCAGGATGTGAGGCATTAGTCTGTATCTAAATAGTCTGTTACATGAGCTGTGATTCAGACCTTGAGCTGGTTTAAGTTTGTGTGTTGAAATGAATGGAGCCATGCAGATTTTCACTGGCTCAGGATCTGTTCTTTTGTGTGTTTATTAAAAGTAAAGGGTCTGATTCACCAGTGAGGTTCTCCCTCTCGGGGCATTTTCACCAGCATAGCACCGGAGTGATGCAGTTTAAATTAATTGCACTTATATAAATCACAGGAGCGTAAGCAGTTAGCCCACTGGCTGAGCTGATTGAAGGATGTTAGGAATTGGATAGAAGGCATGTTATTACATGGTCCTGAAAGGATATTAGCAGCACATACTACCTGAGTGAGGTCTGCTGTCAAAAAAGGGAGAGTCTGTGTGAGGAGTGGGTGAGTCAGAGCAAACAGGTGTTCTGAGTGTTTACGGCAAATGTGGATGAGAGGGCACTTGGAGATGTGTGGCATCCATTCCCATGCAGGAAAGGCAACACAAAGGTTGAGTGCAGAAGACAGGAGGTTTCCCCTCCTCGGAGGAGCCAGGGAGGTGTGGAGGGTGGCTCTGATTGATAGTCATGCTGCCTGCAGGCAAGCCTTGCATCCACCCCCGAAAAATCAGGCCTACAGCTTCCCTCTCACATTTTACAAGTAGTTGGTCTTTTAGGGATTCTTTATGTTTTTGCTTTGAAAGCTCACGTAAAGCTGTCTTGTTAATGCCACTGTGCTGCTAATTGCCACTCTGCAAAGTGCATAGGAAATGATCCAAGCAATCCTGGTGCCTGAAACCTTGGCATGTGCTTTGCAGCAACTTAATGATTAGGACCAGAGTTTCAACCCTACAGCAGAAATGGCTTTTTTTTTTTTTTTTTTTTTTTTTTAACATCAGGCCACTTGTTCCTGTGCACAGATAACAAACTGTGAGCTTCATTTTAGCCTCCCCATTTCTGACAGCTGCATCAAATCCCTTTCTTTGTCAGACTTTCTTAAAAGGACACTAACTTTATTACTTGGTTTTCTGGAACTAGAGGGTGCCAGAATGATATTTACTATTAAACAGGGAAGAAAAGTCCAAGCTAAGACATGAATAGCTTAGTTCTTCTCATGACAGCATTAGCGTCCCTAACAAGCATCAATACTAGCAAGAGTGTCGATCAGAAAATGTTAAATATCTGGATGAACCACAGCAAAATCAAGAAAAATAGTTTCAGAATATTAAATGAGTTAGGTTGGATCACTGTTCCCATATTTCTCAGGCAGTACTCTTAATCATTTTGACTGCCACGGAATCCACAGAAGGCAGTGCAGGAGGTTTGGAAGAACCCCCAGGAGGCACTGAGCCCAGCGGAGCTTACCAAAAATAGCTCTGGAGGTTTATTGATGCAGGTGACGACTTCATCCTGGAAGAGGTAGAAGCTCAAGTAACTCACACCTACAGCATAGCTCTTGTAATTCATAAGCCTCCTACATTTCAAAGGAGAGTGTGAAATGGTTAATATGGGAAAAAGAAAGATGGGTTTTCAATAGTTAGTTGAACGTGGAACAAATCAACTCCGCTTCAGTGTTATCCTATGCTTTCATATTTCCCCTTTAGTGCCAGCAGATGTATCTCGGAAAATAAAGACAGGGCGTGACTTTCAGAAGCAGGAAAACTTTAGTAGCACTAGAAACTGAGAAGTACTTCAAATGTGATTAGATTGGATGTCAGAGGGAAATAAACCCAAAATTACCCGAGTAGAGGGAAAACAATTAGGCAAGAATATTCTCTTCCATCATCCCAACATATACGACTTTAAAAATTTTAAAACAAATTCTAAGAATAACTTTTCTTTCACATTTTGGTCTTCTTTCCAAATACTGTCCTGAACTATCAGGAGAAATGGCAGCAAATTTAATGAAGGACTGTTATGAAGTCATGTCAAGACTGGAAGACTTCGGAAGATTTTCCACAGTCAAGCAAAAATTCTACACATTTTGAATGTTTTGCACCAAGAAATTTTTTTTTTTTCTAAAATCAGTAACTTTGCCAGAGTTTAGGCATATTTAAGAGATGGTGATTGATTAGCAAAAGTCTGATTCAGTCTGAACATTCCAATAAGTCAAGACCCTTTAAAGTGTGTCTCTTAAAGATCTACACCTGTTGATATATATCGATATATAGAGAGACATATGTCTATTTTATATGCATATATATATATGAAAATAATTTTCCTTAAATATAAACTTGCATTTATTAGTAGGTGCAAAATGATTCCTTTTGGATCAGGCAGTTCAAACAATCCTGGCTTCTGTGTGCACTCTCCTTCACACCTGGGTAGCTTCACCAACTTGAGAGGGGTCATTTTAGAGCCAAATTAGCCCATAATGAAAGAACCTGGTCATAGTTCAATTTTCCTACATTGTTTCTACATGAAGATATTTTCACAATGGGCCAAAATCCCCTGTCATTCCCATCTGTAATATCTCCACTGGCTGCAGCTGACCTATTTCAGATTTACTCAAGCAAAACTGAGATGCGACTCTGGTCCAGCGAACACAGCCCCGTTTACGTGCGGAGTGCTGTAAGAAGTATTCCTTTCCCAAAAGTGTGTTACATCCCAGCCCAAGCCATCGCACTCCGGAAAGCAATGCCGACCTTGCAGTGCGCCACTGCATTATTCATCCGAGGAACAAAAGGTTTGAAAGGCTGCCCTCGGGCTCCGGGGAGCGGAGCGGGGCTGGCAGGGCGTTTTCGGTGGTGGGAAGGGGCCACCTGCCGGGCACCGCCGCTGCCGGGACACGGATGCTCCGCGGAGCCAGCGCCGGGCCGGCCGCCCCACCGTGTGGCCAGCCCGGGAAATGGGGATGCTGCAGGATGGATCACCGCCCTGCTCACTCGTGGGGGCTCTGGGAACAGAAGGAAAGGCTGCCAGCAGCGGCAACCAGACGGCTAAATCGCGACCCCATTGTTTTCTACAGCTGTCTGTGACTTGTGCACATTTTCATCGTTGTTGTTCACTGCCTACAGCAAAGTGAGACATGAAGGCGTCATATGAGATTTCCTGCTCTGGAAAATGCATCTCTGTGTCTGTGTGTGTGTGTGTGTGTGAGCACCCAACAGAGATCACAGAATGCTTTGTGTTGGAAGGGATCTTAAAAATCATCTAGTTCCTACCCCCCCTGCCATGAACACATTTCACTAGACCAGGTTGCTCAGATCCCCATCCAGCCTACTCTTGAATACTTCCAGGGAGGGGGTATCCACCACTCCTTTAGGCAACCTTTTCCAGTTTATATTAAAAATTTCTTCCTAATATCTAATCTAAACCTACCCTCTTTCAGTTTGAGGCCATTTCCCCCCCTTGTCCTATCACCATAAAACCCTCTAGATGCCTCTCTCTTACTTGCAGTCTCCCTTTAGGCACTGGAAGGCTGCTCCAAGGTCTGCACAGGGCACTTTATACACTCTTATTTGTCGTGTATTGTACATACCACATCACAGTCTACCACATCCTCACGAGGGGAAGCAGAGTGGCAGGCACTGATCTCTTCCCTGTGTGACAAGATTCGAGGGAATGGCCTGAAGTCATATCAGAGGAGGTTTAGATTGGGTCTCAGGAAAAGGTTCTTCACCCAGAGGATGGTTGGGCACTGGAACAGATTCCCCGGGGAAATGCTCACAGCACCAAGCCTGACAGAATTCAATAAATGTTTAGACAATGCCCTCAGGCACATGGTGTGATTTTTGGGGCTGTCCTCTGCAGCATAGTTAGTATTTCTGTGTCAGTATAGAATCTTCATTTTGCTGTGTCAACAGAAGATGAGAACTGCTAGATTTGCTGCAGTGTCACTCTTCTGTTTCATCCTGAGGCCTAAGCACCTTCTGCAATCCCTGCTGCTTAAAACAGCAGTATTCCTACAAGGCTGGTTCACCACCTGTATTGCTTATTTCTTCATTCCCTCTCTAACTTCATCTATTGCTTATACACTGGATTGCAGGCATATGCTGCACTTGGCTATTCACATAAGTCTTTACACTGACTTTAAGAACTTCATCTTTCTCAAGGACCATGTGGGAGCTCCCAGGACCCCAGAGATTTCTGACAGTGCAGACCTCTCTTCTTCTGAGAACCAGCTTCTTTGCGTTTAGACTAGTACTCTGCTCCTGGCTCTGCTAAGCTCGATAAAGACATCCTGTGGTATCCCCTGCTATCTTCTTAGACAATAATCATTGCCAGCTGCAGGCCTGATGTCTGAAAGTCCTGTTTTGTCTTTATCTGTTATCGCTGGAATAGCTTTGAGGCCAGGCTGATGTCTGGAACCCGTTTTTTTCCCTTCAGCACCACCTGGCAAAAGACGTAGTGCAGATTGCAAGGGTCTGGGTCATTCAGTGTGCCAGACCTATTTTCGACATTGCAACCAGAGACCTTTTAAGTTCCAGACAAATCAAGCACTATATCTTCAGGATTACCACACAGTGACTTCTTTGCAGGGCTGTGTTCCCTGATAGGAGGTTTCCCAAATATCCAAGACATTTTTGAGGGCTTTCAACCATCGTAAAAAACGCTAAAGACTGCAAAAATGAAAAAACACAGCTGCCAACTCTGGTTTCCATGAGTCTGATTAGTGTCTAGGCTTTTGGCTCTTCCCACTTCCTTCCTCAGCAGGTCCACCAGACCTGAAGGATATCTGTAGTTTGAGTTTCTTACTAGCTCCTGTGAGAGCCTTCATCTGACTACAGAATGTGCTGGAGGAGTTGATCTCCTTACAGTACATCTCTGTTAGGATGCTAGAGAGGGCACCTAAAGACTGTTCTATTTTCCTTTTGTGGTGTGGACAGTCAGACAGCATTTCAGCTGAACTGCTGGTTTGCTTTAACAATGTTTTGTGGCAATGGTTCTGCCTTTGCATCAGCTATTGTACATGTCAAGTAATAGTAGCTTTGTTTTGCTAGTTTGTTTAATTTCTGTGTTAACAGCTGGCTTCAAAAGTGTTTTATAGCATATTACCAGCACTTGGCCACACTTCTTCCTCCTCATGTTTTGCTTCCTTCTGGTTGTGGTGGGAGTGAGATGCAGTTGTCTTTGCACAATGCCTAGAACTGGATACATCATTGATCTCAAAGTTCAATTAAAGCTATGTTAGTATGAAAGAATCACCAGGTGAATTTCTGATGATATGTCTCTCTAGCATGCTTTTCCATGGTCCTGAATATTTCTTCTGCAATAGATCAGTGCTTATGTACTTTTCCTGTTCTTCCTGTTTAGAAACATGCTGGGTTAGTGTTTCATCAGTATTCTATCTGCAAGGTGGTATGAAGTGCACGATGAATGACTCTCTCTGGAGAGATCATTTTTATGCCTCCAATACTGTATGAAAATTGCAGCAATCTCAATTTTGTGATTGAAAGTATTTATATTTTTACCTTTTTGGGGATATGAAAACTGTTTCTCTGCAGTCCTGTTCTGCTTAATACTGTGCACTCTTCCCCACAGCCGTGACCTAGTGGTGTGGTCTCACCAGCATCTCAGCAACCTTCCCCACAGAGGCTGCTGAGGATTTGCATTTTGACTTATGGAGTGTCTGTGTTATGGGTAGTGCCTTTTTCCTCCAATTCTTGTTCATATTTTAGTTCTTAGTGAATTGTATCTTTTAGCTTCACTGCTATAAAAGGCAAAGGGGCAGATCTTTCCTGGACTCACTTATGCCTTATGTAGGGTTTATGAATAAGATAGATAAGAACACTGAGAAACCGCATTGCCGCAGATGAATTGTGTATGTACAGATACTGATATATATGTTTCTACATGGAAGAGGTCAGAGACTGCCTTGAGGCTTAGGCTCACAGCTGACTCATGTCTTCGTGTGTAAACTGGCCTAAAGTAAGGTGGCTACAGCTAAACTGTCAATTAGAAACAGTCTTATAAAATGCTGAAGGATGTCTAGACCTTAGCTGAGAGGATGATAATGCTTACTGTCCAAAGTCGTACTAGGAAAATAATAAAAACGAAGCAGTTTAGACATTTGCAATCCTGTGCCTTGCCTCTGTTTCATCTGCTAATCCAGATATAATTCATATTCCTGAAATCAGGCTGATTCTACATTGAAGGAAATATTTGCCAAGATGTTGAATGCCGCTATATTAAACATGACAAATTAATCTCTACTGTCTCATACACACATTTCTTTATAACTTCTTTTCTTCCTAAGAAGTTATATTCATTGTACTGCATGTTATGTCCTGACAAATATCTGTTCAAGGACAAAAAAAAAAAAAAAGAGAAGTACTGATTGATGTGTTTTACTCAAATTATGCTTTAATTTTCTTGGATATAATTTCAAAATTTCTAAGTCTTCCAGTGAAATTCTAAAATTCAGTTTATAGATTTTTCCACTGCTACCCCATTGCTATTGTTCTTTAAAACCTTGTTGCAGCTTCATCCACTATTATGAAACATCTATTTCAGTTTATTTTGTATCAGTTTAATCCTAGCCTCTTACCCATTGCTATCCTCATAGCTTCTTATCCTCACAGCGACTGAGAAACATCTAGGTACTTGGTAAATGACTTAAAGAAGATACAAATATTCATGACATCTGGGAAACAACTACTATTGATTCCAGATATCTCACTGCTCCTCATGGATGTGATAGAGGCAGGCAATAAGAGGAAAATTATGAGTCCCATGTTATAAGCATCAAGAGGAAGAAGAACAAGTAACCAGTACGACCAGCTTACATCTTTTGAAGTGGAAGTAATAAAGACTTGCAAGAGGAGGTGGCCTGTTGCAAAATCACAGCTAGCAAGCATTCTGTGGCTGATATACTTCACTAAAAAAAGCAAACATTTTGTGGGAACACTCTATATGTGATAGCCCTTATTTCAAGTAGAGAGGTGTTTGAACCTTGGAAGAATCGCATCCTTAAAACTTTAAAGATTACCTTACATCTTTTTCACTCATGATAGAATAGGAGTCCAAGCAGCAGGTTTTCAAGATGAAAGGTAACTCTATAGTTAAGGCTTGACTCACTTCATCTTGAGAAAAGTTTCAAATTTGATCAAGCTGAGAAACAAATCCCTCTTCTGCAGCAGACTTCTGCTGTTTGTGTATCAGCGGATGTTTCTCTTTTCTAAAAAGGGGTTTATGGCATTCCCCTATCTCCTATGAAATTCTCAGGACTACTGCTTTAAAGCACAGACAACATTAACAAGCATATTAGTAGTGCCTTGGAGTGGAATGAAGTCTGGAAGAAAATTCAGATATGGATGAGGAGGGAACAGAAGGAGGAGGAGAGAGATGCAGCTTGAATGTGCAGCCTGAAATTCCTTCAAGGTTGTGTCAATTCCCTCCTGCCCTCAGAAGCAAGAGGTGGTGCTGCGTTATGGTGTGCTTCTCCCTTCTGCCATCCTGCTCCTGTACCTTCTGTGCACATGTTCTTATCCCTTGGCAGGGTGAAGTGCACAACGAATGATTTTTTGTGCTTCTCCTCTGGACTTGTTCCAAAAGGTCAACATCTTTCTTGTGTCTCTGAGGTACCATTTTAAGAGATTGTGCACTGGATAAAAAACAAAACAAAACAAACCAAACCAAAATAAATTAAAAAAAATCCTCTCAAGCTAGAGCTGAGGTTTTAGGTCCTTTGCCTCCTGAGATATGAATGAATTGCTCCTGTCACATGCTATTGCATAATTCATGACTTGAAATAACTATGAAATGCTTTGCTGAAATTTTACAGATCAACAAAGAAAATGTGCATTGCAAAATTCAGTTCAGAGCATTGATAAACACAAAAAATAGAAAGGAGAGGCCTCCAGGGCCTCTAAGAGCTTTTCACTTTTTCTTTCCTTCATTGAAGTTTTGTTTTCTTGTAAATTACTCTTAATACATGAGTCAATATTTATGTGGGTAATAACACTGGCTATACCAGCTGCTAGAAATTGCTCATTTCATGCAATTACCTGTTTTGAAATTGCCTAATTCACAATTTATTTATCTCCATGTAGAATAGATTGATTTGAAGTGAGGTTTATGCTTTCTTAGTGACTTGAACAGTTTGTAGAGGTTAATCCTTGAGGAGGCAACTTTGCCTTAAATTTGACTTGATCTGTGCCCCCATCAGCAGTGACTGCCAAATTACCTACATTCCACAGGGTGATTTTACTCACTTGATCATTTTTCCTTATGGAATGAAATGAAATTATATAAAAATAATCTTGTGTCCTAAGGCATCTTAAAAAAGAAAAAATCAAAACTGAAACAAAACCCTAATAAAATGAACTAATACTGAGACAGCTTGAAAGCCCACAAAGTCAGACTGAGTGGTATAACACGTAAAAGCAAATATCTCCTGTTCTATGCATCTCCCAGCTACCATATGAGTTTGATGTGCAAATCAGATATTGCTGTACAGTTTATTGTTTGTGGACTGCTCTTGCAGCAATTTTGCTGGGATTCTTTGTGAAATGTATAATGATAAGAAAGCTTCATTCAGTACAATCAGATAAAAAAAGAGAAGCATACCCATGAGAAGAAAGTATGAGCAAACCAAATAAATGTCAGGCTATTGATCTCTCAAATCATGCAAAGCCTTTGAAAAATATGAAGTCTCTTTCAGGTGGCAGAGAAGTCCTTTCAATTCAAATTTACTGACCTCTAAGTGTCAGCATAATGCTGTGGAGAGGTCTTTTGTCACCTGAATTGCTTAAGGAGCAGTATTTCAATTCCTTCAGATTCCTCAGATGTTCCTCAGATGTTCTTGAGTGAACATCTCACTTCTAGAAAAATTCCTTTTTCTTTCAGCATCATTATTAAGAACTTTCCATAGCTTCTCTATTCTAAATGGTCATACACCTTTTTTTACAAATTTCCTTGATTTTTACATTTTTTTTCTGTGACTGATTACAAATTTTCACATACGAAAAGAAGACAAATGAATGTGCAGCGCTGTGCAAATTACTAAAACCTGCCTTAACAATTTAGGTGACCTTCCTTTGCCAGAGTAGCCAGGTATATCTGCAATGTGATGGGAGAGAGATGCAGCAGGACACCTTAGGGGTATTTTGCAGGTGTCTGGCAATAATGTCAAACATGTGCAGTGAATTACTAAATCTGAGTAGTATGGTGTATTACCATGCCAGCACAGCCAAGTTGATCTGCACGTGCACTGCAGAAATAGCCAGGACTGGCAGCTGTCCTTCACCAGCCTAAAGGTCACCAATAAATGTAGAGCCCTCACATTTCATGCAGACACACCTTCCTTTTGAGAAAAGAGGTTGCATCTGAGAGGAGCTTGTGACATCTGGTAGGCAGGGATGGATAGTCAGCTAATTCCATCTTAGTGATGGACTGGAGTACTGAGGCCATTTAAAATAACACAAGCAAAGCCAGCAAAAAAATCCCCTGTGTAGGAGTGGAGCAGGTCTATTAAAATCAAGAGTAACTATGGAATAATCTTTTTTTCTTTCAGCATTATTTTAAAGCCATCCTTGAAATAAGGTGGTTCCATCAGCATGCCTTTGGTCTGCATCCACTTGGGGAAGTCCCCAAGTGCAAAGACAGCTGCAATGGACAGTGACTGAATAGCACATTTTGCTATGATCCATCTAATCAAATTATTTCTCCAGTTACATGCAGTGTCAAGTGATGTGATACCTCACGTCTCAATAAAATCTAGAGAATTAAGCTACCTGGAGAATTCGAGTAGCATTTGAGAAGACATAATAGCACAAAAGATCAAGGGGATTTGCTCTTAAGCACTGTCAGGGATGTTAACAAAATTACCAGTGAAGAAGAAAAAATGAATCAATGATGAATAATCATGTACTATATCAGGTAAGTCAAGCCTTTGTCTCTGCAGTAATTAACTGTTCCAATGATATGGGCTGGCAGTGGAATGAGGAAGCATCAGTGAACACACACTAATTACATTTGCTTTCAAATTCAACAAAAGCCGAACAGCTGTTTGGTGCAGTAGGTAAATTAAGTGCACTAGTCAGATCCAATTTTGAAGTGAATCCTTGATGTCACTCAATGATTAATGTGTGGGCTGAATGTTTAAGGGCATGATTCAGCTAAAAAATACTTTCACTCTGTGTCTTATTACATTTTGCTCCCTTGATCACATCTTTCTTGTGCAAAAACCCATTTTGGGGTATGTGTGTGGAAGAGGTAGCAAAGAAGCAACTGCAGAAAGTGACTTCTGGAATTCTCCTTGCAGAAATTCCTTGTCAATCATTTGTGAAGAGCAGAAGAGGAACAGAATTTATCCTTTCCTGCTGAGAAAGCAGCTGTGGAGATAGCTTGCAAGACTTGTAGCTATAGCCTATATATATAGGAGCCTACTGGATCAGAAGTAAACTAGGATATTAATCAGAGGAAAGAGCTGTTCCAGTTCATTGGATCGCATTAAAAGGCATTTTAAGCAGGCAAAGAAAATTTCAACTATATTATGTTAACACATGAACTCCTCAGGAATTGACTGAGTGGCTCCATGGCCCACACCACTGCATCTTCCTAGCTTTTCTATTACAGATCCAACTCCTACACTAGGGACTAGGACTCTGGGCTGGAGTAATAAATTGTAATAACATGAAATTTTCTTGCTGTGTCCTGCTATGTCTGACAAATATATTCCATATTTTCATTGTCCTGGTTTCAGCTGGGACAGAGTTAATTTCTTCTTAGCAGCTGGTACAGTGCTGTGGTTTGGAATCAGGATGAGAATAACGTTGATAACACACTGATGTTTTAGCTGTTGCTAAGTAGTGTTTACCCTAAGCCAAGGACTTCTCAGTTTCTCATTTTCTCATGCTCTGCCAGCGAGCAGGTGCACAAGAAGTCAGGAGGGAGCAGGGCCAGAACAGCTGACCTGAACCAAAGGGATATTCTGTGCTACAGAATGTTATACTCAGTGTATGAACAGGGAGGGGGCTGGCTGTGAGTGGCTCATCTCTGCTTGTGGACAGCAGGAACGTCTCTTAGTGAGTGGTGAGCAATTGTATCGAGCTGTTCTTATCTCAACCCACAGTTTTGCCATTTTCTGATTCTCCTCCCTGTCCCACAGGGAGAGGGGGAGGAGTGGTGGAGGAGGGGGCACGAGGAATGAGGCTGCCTTTTTGGATCGCTGTGGTTTAACCCCAGCCAGCAACTGAGTCCCACGCAGCTGCTTACTCACTTTACTTCAAATGAAGTGAAATAGAAAACTAATAAAAATAATGAAAAGAAGAAAGAGAGGAATAAAACACAAGAGACACAAGTGATGCACCATAGAATTTCTTGGGAAGAACATTGGCTTAGGGTAAGCACTCCTTAGTAACAGCTAAAGCAACGTGATTCTCATATTAAACCCAAAACACAGCCTTGTACCAGATAATAAGCATAATATTAACTCTATCCCAACCAGAATCAGGACACTGATATTGTGCAGTGTTTCTACCTAGCTTGTAATGAATCTGGAGGGAAGGGATGCCATCCAGAAGGACACTGACAGACTTGAGAGTTGGGCCTGTGCAGACCCCATGATGTTCAAAAAAGCCAAGTGTAAGGTCCTGCACCTGGGACAGGACAATGCTAAGCTCAAATATAGGCTGGGTGAGAATGGATTTAGAATAGCCCAGAGGAGAAGGACTGGGGGTGGTGTTGGATGAGAGGCTGGACATGTCCTGTTGACATATGCTTACAGCCCCAAAAGCCAGCCCTGTCCTGGGCTGCATCAAAAGAAATGTGACCAATTGGACAAGGCAGCTGGTCCTGCCCTTCTACTTTGCCTTTGTGAGACCCCACCTGGAACCCTGTGTCCAGCTCTGAGGCCCTGAACACAAGAAATATGTTGACCTTCTTGGAGCAAGTCCAGAGGATAAGCAAGTCCAAGCCTTGAAGAGGCCTGGGACAGCTCTCCTATAAAGACAAGCTGAGAGAGTTAGGGCTGTTCAGCTTGGAGAGAAGACTTTGGGAAGACCTTGCAGCAGCTATCCAGCACCTAAAGAGGGCCTAGAAGAGAGCTGGAGTGGAACATTTCAGAAGGTCATGTAGTGATAGGGCAGGGGGGAATGATTTTAAGGTGATGTAGGGTAGGTTTAGGATTAGTTACTTGAAAGAAATTCTTTACTATAAGGGTGTTGAGGCACTGGAGCAGGTTGCTCAGAAAAGTTGTAGACTCCCTATCCCTGGAAGTGTTCAAGTCCAAATTGGATGGGGTTTTGAGTAACGGAGTACTGGAATGTTCCTTACTCATAGGAGTGAATTTGGAACTAGATGATCTTTAAGGTCGCTTCTAACTCAAACCTTTCTACAATTCCATGGATCTATAATTCTATGATTGATAGTGTTTAATTTCTGGAGTTTTTTTCCATGCTTCACAAAATATCTCAATCTTGCAATTTGATTTGGAATGGATTGGCACTGGTCAATTAGAGCTGAAGAATCACCACAGCTGTTTCTTGTCTATGTGAAGGTTGATAAATCAGTCAGAAAGCAACCAGTCAACAGCCAACCATGTGCACTGTTAGAATGAAACACCTAGGATTTACTTAAGGCCTTTTTCATATTTGTGTTCAGCTTCTTATAATGTACAAGGGTGGTTTAATTTCTTGTAATTTTGAAACCTGAAGTAAATCCATAGAAAAACAGTAGGTGTAATGAATGGGATAATTTATTATCCTTGTATTATCAAAGGCACTTTCTTGGTGAGTGATATGTAACAAGTCATTGCCTTTTGTCATCTGAAACTTAGGTTTTGGTCTTTCTCCATGTTTTGATTAGCAAATGCATTTCCTTTATCACTTCAGCCCTTTTGTGTCTGTCACAGTGGTAGACTCTTTTTGATTACTTAAAGTATTACTTTTAAAAGAAAAGAAGAATCTGTCTGATAGGTCAATGTTGGCTTCGAAAATGTAGTCATAGTCAGATACTCTTGTTTCAGAGCACTACAGAAAATACAATATATGTGGTGTTACATTCAACATTCTCATCTGGAAACTACTTCCCTCAGAGCTCATCAGCAGTCCTGCTCTAAAGCATGACTTTGATGTAGATGCATTTGTTAGCTGCATATAGATGAGAATTACTTTTAAGATTATTAATGAGTCTAAAAAAGACAGAATCATGGCAGGGAAAGACAGAAAGCAGCCTGTCATCCTACTTTCAATGAAAGATTGCATGGTTTCTAGAGATGAAGTAACTTGGGTGAAGCATATCATCATTGTTCACAGGATCAGATGCAAATTTATGATCCTTAAGTCCTCTCTAAATGCAAATACTGGGTCTAGAATCAGTACTTTGCTAAAGAATCAGATATTGGCAATTTTAGTATGTAGTAAAATAGGCTTAATTAAAACAGTTTTAGTGGAATCAAACTACATCTTTAGAAGTGATCTCTTTGTCATAGAATTTTAGTTTCTCTGTCTAATCCTACAGAAGAGCAGAAATCCAGGAATAAAGAAGTCACTACATTTCCTAGATGTCTTTCTGCAAGTACAGCATGAGCTCAGAAGAAGAAAAGGTTATACAGACTTGCTTAATAAACACCATGTTGTAGTCAAGATACGAAAATATGGTCTGCTAGGCAATACTGAACCAAATCACATCCACCTTCCATAATAAATTACAGATGTTTTCCAGAGCTCCTTGAAAGTTAAACTGAAGGTCTACAGAAATGATCACCCAACAGACAAAGCAATATCCAGCAATCACCTACTCTGCTGAAACACAAATATGTTGTGACAAACTGCCTCTTAGAGGTGTTCATGTGTACATATATGATTGGGTGGTCAGAGAGAACTGACCTTGAATTAAGGGGACTCTCTCAACTGACAGTTTATGATACTGAGTTTGGGATTTCCTCCTGAAAGCCACTCCTTCAGTGAAGAAGATGAAGTACCCCCAGCCATGCATGACCTGGCAAAATTACACTATTTCTGTCACTTATAATCTGTAGCACAGACACACTGGGGACAATACTGGCAAAACAGAGAGCCTAAAGCCAAAGAAGATTGTATGGGGAGAGTGTGGACAGAGACCACGAGGGAAAAACATCTTTTACTTCTTTTTCAGTTAGATAATTCACTCCATCATTCTTTTTTCTTGAATCATCTTTGGAACTGCTACCCTTCAAGTCTGCCTTAGAAATATTTGTGTTATGTGGCTTCTTATTCTTCATCCATGATTGTATCTCAAGGTTTCATGAGGAAGACTTTCACCTAAATTGGTATGCAGGCATATGCATTCTATCATATATTGCTTACCATGGCATTAAAGAGTGAGAAAGAATAACACCTCTAGCCAAAAGAAAAGGCTTTACAGACATCTCAAAAATTCTTCCTATAATCTTGCCACATCAACAATGTTTGAAAAGAGGAAACAATTTAATGGTAATTAGAATGCAACGCCTACAGCTTTGAATTGGTTTGCACAGAAATGATGTAGACCAAGAGAAGACAAGCAGAACACAAAGAGAAGGATGCAGCATCTCTAAGCCAGCAGAAATCCCTGTGCTTATCTTCCGGGTTTTTTTTTCCTTAGAGATGCTAATACACAGTTTGTGAAGGGAAAAGGGCTTTATCATAATGTCAAATGAACAGCTATGTAATAAACTCCGTTTGCATACACAGACATATGCTACCCATCTCTCTTTTGTTAAAAAGTAGTGACCTATTTTTATCCAATCCTATAAAGCGTACCTTTAGCTAAGACTACTACTAACCCCAGAAATTTCAATGGTATGCTGTAGATTGTGTTAGGTTCGAAATTTACATGAAAGTGCTGATATTTTGTCTTAAAATCTAAGGAAAAGAATAGCTTAATGGCAAAAAATACATTTTGAAATAGATATTCTTCCTCTTCACCAAAAAGGTTAGATAATGAAACTGAAATAAATGAATATCTGAAGGGAAGTGAAAATAGACTCTGAAAAAGATAGGGTGACACAGAACACAACAATGCAAATGAATGAGGTGGGTAAAATCACATTGGGGAGACTACAAATGAAATTAAAGAAAGAGAGAGTATAACAAGGTAGGGGACACAATGTCAAATGAAAAAAATAGACAAACCATTAAGAGGACAGGGGAGTGGAGATAATGACTGACAGTTTAGCAATGTAGAAGGTTGTAAAAGGGAACAATGACAAATTGTAAATGAAAAGGAAGGAGTAGGTAAAAAAAATTAAAGAGGCTTATGTCCCATGACATTAAGGGGAATAATTTAAATTACAATGTTAAAAAGATCCATAGGTATACAGTACTTAAAAAAAGTAGGAGATGAATGTTGCAATAAAATAACTGCGTTCAGAAAGATTACCTTCTAATTTGTGTCTTCAGAAAGAGAGAGAATGACAAAGGTAAAGAAATTAAGCACATCTGTAAGTTTCCCTTTCATGAGTATAGTTAAGCTGTGATAAATTTATGTTTATATATGATTTTGGCAATAAGACTTTTCTTACCGGTTCTTATATATGAAATTTTCTAAGGAAAAAAAAGGAATGCATATCACATTGTTAATAGTTTGACTTCAGAGAAATTGTGCTTCCCAGCTTTTACATTATATGAAATGAATTTTGCAGTCCCAGAGTACACAGGAATGGATGAATTCCAAATCATGTAATGTCTGTGGGACTGTGACAATTCATCACACTTGGGAAATCCACCCTTTTTTAAACCTAGGAGCGTAACAAAAGAGGGGAAGGAGACTGTATCTAAGCTGCTGTAGCAGAGGGGTTTATTGAAAGAATTTTGTAAAACATAGCCACTGTTGTCTATGATTGACAGGTTTTTTGGATTTATTTATTTTAAGCTCAGAGAGAAATCAAAATTGCTCCCTAAAAGTTCCAACAAAGACTCATGTGTGTCTCTCTGTTATGACTAAGAAGAAAAAATCAAAGAAGAATTTTTTTTTTCTGAAAATGTTATCTCATAAGCAGTAATATCATGAAACAAAGAGTACACTGTTGCAACTGATCTTTCCCCTGTTTGGAATGCTGAATTTAATGTTATAAAAGCAAGATATTACTGTATCTGCCAGCATATGACTATCTTGTGATTCTGATATACAGCAACTTCTGCCTAAACTTTGGAAAATCAGTTAATCTTTAGTACACTTTGTACTTTTAGTACAGATATGTCTGAAGAGACTTATGACTCATAAAATACTTCATCCATTAGCACTGATATACAGAAGTGATGCATTTTTCTTTTCCATTCACATTGTCATAATTTCCATGTGTAGGCTATAGGTAAGTAAATTTCTACTTGGAAGCCTCTCATTCTAGAGTGAAACCTTGAAGAGAGCCAAAACAAATATGCAAATTTTTAAGAGTAGTATTTTCATATGTGCCAGTCCCATTGGCCACCTTGAATTACTGTTTAGTGAGATCAATTTTTTACATTTTAAGTTTCCTTTCAATAAGAGAGACATTTACCAGTCACATATTTATGTATAAAATTTAGAACAAACGTTCTGTTATAAAACCAGTAAAAGAATAGTAAAAAAATAAAGCTTTTTAAGATATTCAACAATATCTATATGATTTAAATCCATAATACTCTCAAGGTTCTGCCATTGTTTACAAAGCATAGAGATGACTAAAACTTAGATTTGCTCACCATCTGCCTGCGTGACTTTCTGATTTGAGAAAAAAACAAATGTAAATCCTATTAATATAAAAGACAAACACATGAAAATGGAAATGCTCATTGGTTTATATTATTGCTGCAACATTATCCAATATTCTGAAGGAAAAAAATGGTATGATGTCCATAAGTATGCTATAACTGTAGTGTGGTGAAACTGTACCTTCTCTACCTTAAGTTGTAATTTAAAGCTCAATATATTTTCTTAACTATTATTCTGTACTCCTCCAAATTTTGTTCTAAACTTCCATTGTGATACACAGAAATTTAGGTTTATTGCCAACCTTTAGTCAGGTCTGTCAGTACACCTCAGGTAAGACTGAGGAAATGCCATATAAATCTCAAATATTTTTACTTTTTTATGAGTGATGCTCTTCTTCCACAAGATAGAAGTATGCACAATTCACAGGAAGAGGCCTTGCTCACTTGTGCTTTTGAGCATAGATGTGATTTGTTTTTGAGGCTCCAATTCTTTGGTAATAGTGGAAGTGAAGTAGCACTTGCTGTCTGCTCCCACTCATAGTTTCTGCCAGGATCTCTAGAGAGGGTCTTACCAAAGGGTGAGTTAAATTGGCTTAAAGCACATCTTGTGGTCATCTAATGTGGACCTTAAGACTTTCCTTACCTCAGAGAACCAAGCTGCCTATTTCTGAATTTTTCTTGTTTGAAATTCCAAGGAGCCACCTTACTGCTATCTCATACTAATACCAGTGTTGATATGTTCCTGCCTTTCATAAAATGTTCTTTGAAAGCTATCCACCTATTTTGTTTATAGCAATGAGCTAAAACAAATACTGCCGAATAAAAGCAAGGGGAACTACAAGAAGTGTAGAATTATTGGTGCATTTTTAAAGTCAGCTACGTCAAAAAGAAACCTGAACAGGCCCTCTGCAAAGCCAGAGGCAAAAAGATGATTCACTGTATTAAAGCTCACATCTGCTTCAGCATGTGACAGGAGCAGCTGCTCACCCACACCAAAAGACTACGTAACACA
Organism: Acridotheres tristis; assembly: GCA_037013685.1. Lineage (NCBI taxonomy): Eukaryota > Metazoa > Chordata > Aves > Passeriformes > Sturnidae > Acridotheres > Acridotheres tristis. Next base: position 108,981,939 of record CM072886.1, read on the forward strand.
GCACTGCATTGAAAGACCTGAGCATTAACATTCACAGAAGAGTCTGTTTGGTGGCTCATCTGATGTGATATTGACATTCCAACCTGCTTATGTAGTAAAACAAATTTTGGTGAGGCTTATCTTAAAAATACCTCATAATCTTAATTAATTCACTGCTCTGTTCCATGAATTTGCATATGAATGGCACAGACGGGGAAATAGTTTACAAATATAATGCCTCCAGGGAAAAACAACCAGTATCATGGAAAGCAGAAATGGGAAAGTCTATTGTTTAAAATTACTTCCTTTGATTATTCTGCTTGTGTCAAATAAGTAGTGAGTTCCAGCTACAGCATTTCCATGGTTGGAAATTTTATAACATTCCTCTTGACAGTAGATTTCTGGATGTGTTTTTGAGAGATTAAACTGCATGGTTTCAGTGAAGGTACTAAGAAAGCCATTCTCATCCAACTGGTTGACTTTTTGTCTCTTTAAATTTTAGAAACTGAGCACATTACAACTTGTTCTGTCTGTCAAATTTAATTGTGTATACTACAAGCAAAAATTTTAGGATATGCAAACTACATTAGGATATATATACATAAAAAGTGATTGAGTAATTCTTGTGTCTTTGTGATAAAAATGAATTATGGCTTGCCAAAAGCTTGAAAAATAAGGAGATTAGGAGAAAAAAAAATAAACTGCTTCATCCATCCACTTTCTGATGTTTATGAGCAAAGTTGTCTGTACTGAACTAAGAATCATATCTTCAGATTTCAAGATGTTTAAAGTTATCTAGTACATGTAAACATATTTAACACATAACATAGCAAGAAATATTTTAATGATGCTATAAAATGCTAACCAATAAGCTATTAAAAAAATAATTTTATGTTCTTCATTTAACACTCTGTAGCATGTTTTTTAATTATGCAAGATGATAGAAGCTTAAGGTGTCTTTGAAACAAATATATTTGCTCTTAAAAAGTGGGAGTTTGGTGCTCCAAAGACATAACAATCTCAAGGAAGAATTTTAAGTCTTATCCTTATTTTATATTTAGTAATTTGACTAGTGTCTGTAAAAATGAAAATCTTCTTATGGGTTAGTTTTCTGTTTCTTTATTTTCCAAGGTAATTATTCACCAACTGTTCAACAGTCATGCTAAAATTACCTCTACAGTAAAAGAAAGGAAGAATATCAAGGTTATATACAAACTCTGAAATATTTGGAGGACAATCCAAATTTAGCAAGAAGAGAACAACATGAGGAACAGAAAAAATTTGTCCTTGAATTTTCTATTTGAAAGCTGGATATGAAACAGGCTTAAATATTGCACTTGATATATTGCATTTTATGTTTCCTTTGAGCAGTTATCTTTACAGCACTAATAAAACCAATGAAATAATATTAGATTTTTTTTAAAGCAAAATGCCCAAATCAATGAGAGATGCTAATTAGTAATAACTAGGTGTTCAGTTCAGTTTTTTCCTCTTGATTTTGGATTTCCTTCATTACTTCCCTGTGTATATTTTTTCCTAGCTTATGGATAATGTTGAATTCAGTAAATACAAAATTGTTATAGCCTGATTGAGAGATTCTTCTTAAGTTATGACTCTATAATTCAATGATTTCATTATTCAAAGGAATAATTCAACGTCACCAATAATATTTTGTCTCTTCCCTATGAATGCCTGTGAGCCAATGAATTTGAAAGATTTTTAGAACTTGAGGCACACTTGCAAGGATTATGTACATGTGGAAGATTTTATGGTGTATGCTCAATTAGGCAGAAGTGAAGACCAGATGAGATACCACCCTTCTGCAGGCTTTAGCATTCTCTTCCTAAGTGTATTGCCCCATTGCAGAGGAGGAAAGAAGGTATTTCCCACCAATTAATTTCATTTGGGTGTGTTCTTAAGCACAGTGGCAGCTTATTGCCCACCTTTCTCTGCATCTGAGATTAATGAGAGTGTTAATCAGACAGCTCCAAAGGGGGGCACTGTGAAGAGCTGGATGGTGTTGTGAATGGGAGGACATCAGCCTCTACTGCAGGATGGAGCCCAGCCCTGCTGTGCCTCATCATGAGTGTCACCAGAGCTTGGTTCAGTGGTGCCAATCTGCCTTCAGCCCTGCTGGGCTGGCCTCACGTGTACTCTTGTATCCCACCCGATTGCTCGAGGAAATGCAGGTCTGGAAACCTTGCTCCGTGCACATTTGAAATGGAGGAGCATGGAGGCTGGTCTGGGCTGAGCACATACAGGCAAGGTGAATGATTTTCCTCAGTTCTAGGTTTTGGGTTTTTTAATAGTGGGTCTGTAATTCTCAAGGAGACAGTGATATATCTGAAAAGTGATAGACCAGGTGACATAACCTAGACTTCAGGAAAGCATAGGAATCTGCCTGTTAGAGTACCATGGGATAAAGCCCCGCATGGGAGAGGAACCCAAGGAACTCGATGGTATCCAAAGATCATCTCCAAGCTCAGGAGTGATGCATCCCAATGAATAAGAGATCAGACAAAATGGCAGGAGTCCTGCGTAGATGAAAAAGGAGCTGCAGGACAAACTCAGACAAAAAAAGGAAGCCTACAGGGGATAGAGGCAAGAACAAGTAGCCTGGGAGGAATGCAAAGGAATTGTCCTAGCAGCCAGGGATCAGGTTAGGAAAGCTAAAACGCTGATAGAGATAAATCTGGCCAGGGATGTTGAGTAACAACATTGTTGAGCAACAAGAAAAGCTTCTATAACTATGTTGAAAAAAGGAAGACTAGGTGAAAAAAGGAAGACTAGGAAAAATATGCTCCCTCTCCAAAAGGAAATGTGAGATTTGGTTACCTGGCATATGGGGAAGGCTGAGGTACTCCAAGACATTTTGCCAGTCTTCACCAGTAAGTGCTCCAGCCACATTGCCCAAATCACAAAAGGTAAAGGCAGAAACTGGGAGAATATATCAGGTTCCATTGTAGGAGATCAGGTTTGAGACCATGTAAGGAGCCGGAAGGTGCACGAGTCCATGGGATCTGATGAGACACATCCATAGATCCTGAGGGAACTCAGAGCCATGAAAATGATCAGAGGGCTGGAGCAGTTCTCCCATGAAACCAGGCTGAGAGACTTGGGATTATTCAGACTGAAGAGGAGAAGGTTCCAGGGAGACCTTAGAGCAGCCTTCCAGCACCGATGGTACTACAAGAAAGATGGAGAAGGACATTATATGAGGACACATAGTGACAGCATACGGGATGAAGTCTTTAAGGTAGGTTTAGACTAGATGCAAGGAAGAAATTCTTTACTGTGAGGATGGTGAGACACTGAAACAGGTTTCTCAGACATTGTGGATGCCCCACCCCTGAAAGTGTTCAAGGCCCAATTAGATTGAACTTTGAACAACCAACTCAAATATGCTGTAATACTGTGAAAACCTGTGAATGACAGACTCAAAAAAATCCATAATAAAAATTAATATTGGTTGAAGAGAACGTCATATTAAAATATTCTTTCAATTTCTGGAGTAATCTTTTTCTATTCTCTACACGGTTTTCAGGTAGTTAATTATTTGGAGGCTGCTTTTGATATATAAACAACGTAGGTAATTTTCCCAGAGGGAAAAAAAATAGAGAAAGAGAAAACACTTCTCTAAAACATCTGTTTTGACAGATTTTGACATTTGTAATATTTTGTGACAGCTTGAGAATAACTGTACTGGCCAAAAAACCTACAGATCTTAAGGTAGCAAATTATTGTCTTGCAGAGGCCGGATCTGGCCACAAGAGGGCACTGTAAATCCAGAGAAGGCCAGCTCAGCAAAGGCCGTGAGACTCAAATGTGATGTTTTCCCTCACTGCTGTCAGAAAGCTCAAGAAATTATGACTATGTTTATTGATGCAAGCACCAGACAGATAATTAATTATTTAGGGTTTTTCCCTGAGAAGTGAAAAGGTCACCTTCATTACACATAACTTTGAAAAATACCGTGCATGATACTGTAGATCATGAAGCATTAAAATGCAAGCAGTGATTGAGAATTTCAGAGCTCATATATTTGCTTTACGTGTCCTTCCAGGTTTTAAATGCTCGCATTTCTACATTACTGAATGGCTTGAAAAATATTTTTTTTGGTAGAAAAATATGATTTACAAACCCGTCATTGAATAAGCAGAGGCTGAGATCTTTTCTATTGTGTCTGTAAGGAAGATGAGAATTGCTGAAGAGAAAGGTTGAGAGAGATTGCAGGGTATTATTTTTCAGCTTCAAGAAAGAGTAGGAACCTAGTAAACAAAGGGTCAAGACCACAAAAGCAGGAAAAATGAAAATCAGGAAGGAAAAAGGAGAAATTTAGCTCTAGGCAAGAAATATTAAAAGGATAGGCTAGAAGGCAGCATGAGAAACCAGATTTTCAGCTGTACATCCTGACAGCCTCTGGGTATGCACATGACTGCTCACTGCACGTGTCTTTCTCTCCAAGCTTCTCCAGCAAGTAATGACCATATTCCACACCTGTGGATGGGATTCTCGTTGGATCTGATCTCAGAAGCTCCTGCTAAGCCTTGACCAAACTGTCTGAGCACTGAAGCATTCCTGGACTTTTACCAGGTGAGCTTAAGGCACTCAGTCCCTGATGGTAGCAGGAGATCTTGCACGGTAAAGATGGGAATGATCAGAAACACTGGATCAAGATGTGAAATAAAGGATAAGCAGCTCTGTATAGCCTTGGTAAACCATTTAGCTGAATTCTATCCTGGTAGTGGAACAGTACCATTAAATTCTAGCCTTGATGGAATGGTACTATTGTTACTGCACTTCGGGAAAAAAGCCTAGCAGAAACTGACTGGGGTTACGGCCAGGATGGAAACTTACTGATGACCAAAGTCAATCCTCTTGTGACCTTATAAACAGCAATCCTGAGAGAGGCTCTTTGAGCTCTCCTGGACTGCAGTAGGCTGTGCCAGCACCTCTCTCTGTGTGGGATACCTTTCAGAGCTCACAAATTCTCAAGCTTGCAAGATTTGAAGAACCATAGCTGAAAATGAGGCCTCAACTTTTATCCATCCCCCTAACATTTCTTCACACTCCTCAAGGTGCAACCCTTGCCTGTTGGGAAATAAAAGGGATTTGGTGCGAGTAATTCACCGAACCAAAGGGAAATTTTTTGATTGGTACTTTTACACACATTGGTGCAAAATAGGTGTATACATCATTTTACCTTCATATGTGTGTGTGAATTGGTTATGGTATGAATGTTACTATCTCAAATCTACAGTCAAATCATTGCTGTAATTGTAGCAAACCCCATCGAATCACTTTGTAAATGTAAAAGTGCTCAATGATTAATTACTGCTAAGCCCTTTTTCACCCTTATCTAAATCCATATCTTTGCATCCTTGCTCCATTTTACATTCCTGGCTTCCATGTAAATCATTCCAAACTGCTTCTAATTTGATCTTCCATTGTATGCTTTACCCTATGTAGTAAGTAATAGAGTAAAACCTTGCCATCAAACTCTGCAAAGCTGTATTTTCACAAGTTCATATTAAACCTTGACTTTGCCAAGATCTTTCACTGTGTTTCTTTAAGAGACCAAACCACTCATTCAGAACAGCTGCCAGATCAGCTCCAACAGCTCTCCCTGGTTTAGGCTTGGGAAATCACAAACTCTTCACATATTTTCATAATTCTGCATGATGAGCTGCAGAGAGAGACACCTTGTTTTCTCTGCTTCCTTGGGTGTCATTTCCAGATGGGGTTATTTCTTGTGTAAGAAAGAGCAACACCCTATCTCCACATTGCCTTGCAATCCTCTTCTCTAATCCTGTGGCTCCACACTACTATGGACCATCTGCAGGATGGGGCTGTTCTCTGGGACACAGTGTCCTGCATGGCCTTGCTGCTGAGATACAAATATGAAACTGGGAAAATGGAAGAATAGCACAGCTGGACAAGCACTTCTGATCAGTTTGTGCCAGAGATGCACCAAGTATTTGGGTAGGGATAAGGTGGCATAACAAATGGGTTGAAATAATAATGGAAAAGATTTTAAAAATAGAAAAATTTGTGTATTATGTCTGTCAGGTTAATCAAGTCTATTTAGGAGGGTTAACAGAGAGAAATTTCAATAAATACCTGAAAAACATGCCAGCTGCAGGGTCTTCCAGTATTGATTCTTGCAAAATATGGGTATTCAAGCAGCTTGAGAGTTTTATCCAGATACACAGGGAATAAATCTCTTAAAGTGACTGAAAATAAACAGTGAAACAAGTGTGAATAAAGGGATGGTTCTGTGACATCAAAAATTGTGTCACTTCTGTAGAGATCGTATTTTAGCCATCTATAATTTACTTCATGCTTTATGTTACTTCTCTGCTATTTGGCTTTAGCCCTTTGGAAAGACCTTGACAAGGAGAAATAGAATGCATAAAACTGTAGAACTCGAGGTGAAACTGAGAGAAACAACTGTAATGATATGAAGAAGACAAGGTTGTGCATCAAATTTCTTGATAGTCTTTGTACCTGAACTTTTAATGAACATGAAATGAAACTAGTAATGAAATTAAACTTGCCTTTCAGAGTTGTTTACAGTGAAATTTGGTGGTGTGCAATGGGTGGTAAAAAGCGAATTTCTGCAAATAAAGGTGCAGCATTCCTACTCGAGTGATTGCCTGCCCTACTCTGCATGCAAAGCTACATTTTTATGACCATAATTTGGCAAGATTTGGTGGTGCGATCCTGGTGCCTCAAGTATGTCTCTTCTTTTAGATACCTTGCTTGATAACCTGTTTGGTTAAAAGCTGTGCAAAATACAGACAGCTATTCCACTTTCTTTGGTCTCATTCTTAATATATCCATAGGTCAACTCTTTACCAAAGAATTATATTTCGTTTGGCGTTTGCTTCCCCTGTGAATTTTTTCAAATACTACTTGCTAACTCTCTTGTGAGGGAGAATTTAAAATTTGGTAGCTCTCAAGGCAAAGCAAAAAAGAAAGTGGGGGAAAAAAAAGAGACCTTGAGGAGAATTTTTAGGACAGTTGTGAACCTTTGGCTGTGCTTTTTTCCTTACTGATGCTGGGCTGTTTGCAAGCTAAGCCCTAGGGGCAGGGTGTAAGCTCAGTCTCTATGCTCTGCTGAGCACAGGCTGGGGAGTTGCTGTTCAAATGTGAGGTTTGGCTTGGACAGTGAGAACCTGGCATGGGTCACTGGCACCGGTACTTTGATGGTGGAAGCACTAGGATGATCTCATCCTGGAAGACTAGATCAAGGGATATATGTCAAAATTCAGTTTTGTAGCAAGAAACACCAAACTCCTTCCTACTTCCAAAAGAACTGGCTAGCTCCCTGACTGTAACTGTGGTTAGTGAAACTGTCAGTCTTAACTACAACATTTTCTTGGATGAAAACAGGGAGTACATTTGGCTTCTTACAGTTAATCCAGGACGGAAGCTCAGGATTGACTTCCATCATTTTGCTATTAGGTTCCAAATCTCAAGTGGTGATTCAGCTCCCAGAACATCACACTAATTTGATACTAATCCGTGAAAGGTCATTGCTAGCATAACAATATCCCATAATAGCAGCACAAGAATATTCAGTGGCATTTTACATGTGTTTGCTGATGTTAAGCTAGCATTTTGTGACACTATGATCTTATGCAGTGGTGAATGTTAAAACTAAACCTTTTTCCCCTTAATTCTATCTCCTAATACAAATACAGGCTAAGACAAATACACACTGAAAACACTGAGAGGGCAATAGATTCACTTTAAATGTAATGTTAGTCTAAATTTGATCTTTGATGAGATGCAATTTGATGAGGCAAAACAGAAGCTCTAGGTCTTGATAACTGAGCCAGGAGGGTCTGTCACAGAGGAAAGACTATGAAAGCTGGGAAGTCCCCAGAGCCTTAAGAATCTGGAGAAACTACTCAAAGTAGAACTGACATGGATGTTGATTTCACTGAGGCATTGATTTTGCCACAGGCCTAAGAAGTTCTAGTTTTATGAGAAATGTCAAAAAATGTTGGGTTTAGCCTTATCCAGGCCTAGCACTTCTGCATTTTCATCTGCACCTTTTCAGTAGATGACCATATGCTCCCTGGCTATCACATCTTCCAACAGACAGCCAGAAGAAATTGTGAGCAAGACTGGAAACAACTGCTGTTCTCAAGTCCATTACATGCCCAGCATGAAATACTTTACATGTAACTTATTTTCATAATGCTTGAACCATTATTTGAATTAAAGAGTAAAGCCTTTCTTGTATTCATGTTGAGAAAGTGACAGTCATTAAAATGAACAAGTGCCTGTTACCTATGAAGTAAGCCTTGGAGCAAGACTCTCTCTGATCCAAGCATCCAAATGAAGGAAGAGATGAGAAGGGGAATGATAATGAGAAACTGGATGGCAGTTAAAAAGCAGTTGCCTTTGGCATGTTTTTATTAATTTTGGTTGATATGCGAGAAAGGGTTGGCATGTTTAGGGAAGTTTTAGTGCTTCACAAAATTATGAAGAATATAGAAGTAAATAAGTGTTGAAGTAAAACTTTCTCAGGAAATATTCATATGAAGAGTAAAAAATCAGGCAATAAATAAATTAATTTCAAAACCAGCTGCTTTATGTACTTATCCCATCAAAGTAACAATTAACATCCATGTGTCACAAAGCAGCACTTTGAGCTGATGTGTGAGAAAAATGTTTTCTGGCTGTTCATTAAAGCCATTAAGAGAGAGGAAAAGCCAGTCACTTCAGTTGTTGTTCCTTCCCTAACTTTGTGCTGTGGAATGTGAGGAAAATCCAGCCTTACACTCTGAGTCTCCTTGCCTCAGGCTGTGATCGTATTTGTTTGAGACTTTCTTCCAAGAGTTAAACTGAAAGACAACATTTTCATATTGCAGATGGGGGGTGGGGGGCCAGGGGAATTTAAAAGGTAAACTGTTTTTTTTAAAAAAACGTAAATTTAGTGTTTCAGAGCCTTCTTTCACTATTGCCTCTGTTCTATTCACAGGATCCAGGTCTCTATAATAGCTTCTGTTCTTGCATGGAAGGAAGCACATTAATTCTATTTGCACTAGGGTCCTCCTTGGAAACTTGCTTTGAAAGTTTGGTTTTGTACTACCTGTTGCAGTACCACAAGACTGTACCTGCTTCAACTTTTTCAGTTTCTAAAACCTCTCAGTGAGAATTTGATCAGCAGTAACCTGGTAGGCTGAGCACAAATGTAACTGTGCATCTGGCTGCAGAAAGCCTTTCCACAGCTTTATTGTCTTGTTCAGATAACAATTTCCTTTGAAGCAGAGCTCCCTTTTCTATCCTCTTTGTGTAACTCCTATGCCTTGGAAACTCTTGTAAAGGAGCTGCCCATTGAAATTCCGGCAATTTTTTTTCCAAATACAAGACATCACCCTCATCTGTGTAGTTATATACTCTGTCAAGTCGTTTGTAGTTAGGGTTGGTAACGTTGTACATTCTGTGCTGTGTTAATAGGCAGATGTACACTGAGGGATATGAATGATATGGAAAAAGTGGAAAATAAAAAACATGCAAACCCCATTTCATACTAAATAAGCCCACAGTTCTTCCAGTATAGTAAGTAACTTCTTTCAGGGGCTTTCATTAGATCCATAAACACTTTTACATCTTTCTGTGTATAACTGCATTTTGGATTTGTAACCTATATAAACCACATCTGCTGCAGAGATGAGATGGACCTGAATTGCAGCACAGAGCTTCTGTCACATTACAGTAGAAAAGGAGTACACAAACTCCTAATTTAGATATGCATTGATACTGGATATCATGAATAGGTTTGGTTTTGAAGATTTTTACAAAGGCAAATTTTACAAAAGAAAGGAGCTCAAAAAAATTTAGGGACTTCAAAATGAAAAAACCTTTTTCAGTTAGAAAATAACAAGTGGCATAAAGAAATGGGACATTACATATATTTCAACATAGAAATAGTGAGGTCGTATTTTCTGTTCCCTCATTTTTTTTTCCCTGCAAATCTGGGTGTCTGAAGTGTTTCAGCAGACCTCTCATTATGAGCAAAAATGAGCCAAGACACTGACTCTCATTTAACAACATGAAAAGGGTCCTGGTTGATTCTTCTTTACTGCTGAGCCATCCTGACTCTAACTACAGCAAGCTCCTACTGCAGACTCTGACTGCTGGCTATTTCCCACTGGACTGTGACTGCAAGTATTGGTTTGCAGACTCCGACCACAGCTTTCATCCAGCTCAACTGTGACTGCAGGCTCCAACTCCATCAGACCCAGGCTGACCTCATAGATATTTTACAGCAGGAACCCTCTTCCTTGTTTCATCCTTCTTTGTTAAAACTCCTCAAGGTCCTGTTTCTCTAAGGTCTCTGCCTCCAAGATCCTCCTAACCAGGAAACCCACTCCTTTTATCACACTTATCTTTATTAGTCACAACTGTGACCCATAAAGGGCAAGGCTGTTCCTCTTCTTTGGTAATTAGTTCAACTGTGACTTATCAGGGGCAAGGTTGCCTGTAATCTCTTCTTCTACACCACCTGAAGCTCTGTCTCCCTGTGTGAATATTTGTGCCATTAGTAATTAAGGCTGAATCTATTTCATACATTAGAATTCAGCTGAGCATCTGTGTAACATGAGAGTTCAGGATAGACATTTTTGACTGGTTGGATGCTTTGTGCAATTTCACAATTGCACACCAAAGATTCATTAACCTGTTCTCATACTTAATTTAACTTAATTTAATTTTAATGTTGTAGGAAGAATTACTTGATATTAATATGTTGAAAGCACTATAGATTTACTTACCAAATTAATATCAGATTTGTTTTTGAATAACTTCTGTTTTATCAGGACAGGCGCTCTTACATTTCCATACCGCAAAAATGTTGGATACGCCCAATAAATAGTCAAAGATATAATTTAATAATTATGATAGAATTATTATTTGTTTTCTCTGAGATTACCAGGAACAGTTGGCATGGTTTATGTTAATGAAGTGTTCAAAACCTTTCACTCAAATGAACCTATACAGAACTATAGAATCATTTATGTTTGAAAAGACCCTTCAGATGAGGTCCAGCGGTACACCTAACACCTCCAAGCCTGCCACTAAACCATGTCCCTAAGCCCCAGGTCTACGTCTTTTAAACACCTTCAGGGCTGGTGACTCAATCACTTCCCTGGGCAATCTGTTCCAATGCTTGACAACATGTTTGATGAAGAAAGTTTTCCTAATATCCAAACTAAACCTCCCCTGGCACAACTTGAGATTGCTTCTTCTTATCCAATCACTTGTTACTTGTGCAGAAACTGATATCTGCTTTGCCACAGCTTCCTTTCAAGTAGTTGTAGAGAGTGATAAGCTGTTCCCTCTGAGCCTCCTTTTCTCCAGGTTAAACAAACCTGGTGGTCTCAGCTGCCCCTCATAAGTACTGTTTTCTATGTTTTATATTAATTTAAAAAAAGCTGATTTTCAAATAAATATATTCATACTGTAGGTGAGATAAATGTGGAGTCATAAGGCATCAAGTATATTGGGTTAAGTGAAGGAGCAACAAAATCAATAAACAGCTTTGAGTATGTTGAATTTTGTTGTAGTTAAAAGTGTATTTTAAAATATCACTAAGAAAGATACTATTTGCTGTTTTAAAACAGATTTTGCATCCATAGATGATAGACATGACTGAAGATTGACTAAAATTTTACAAGTTGGTCTGCTAAGGTTTAAGGTGAGACAGGACAGACTTCCAATTTTTGAATCATTTAATCTTGACATAAGTCCAGGAAAATTTTGATGCTAATTTCATGTTAAGTTTAATGTACAGTTGTTCCTAATTATTTCTTTGACATTCTCTTGTCTTGGCTTCTCAAATTTCTAACTTCTATCAGTCTCGACCTTTACTACACCCTAATAATTTGCTGCATCTAAAGTTTTTACTATACTTATCATGTGAGTCAGCACAGGCAAGCAGCTGAGGCAACCACAAACCCATGACTAAAGCACAAGGAGTAAATTTATTTCCTTTACCTCACTGAGGTATGCCTGAAGCAAAACCAGGGCAGAGGCAGACAAGCAGAGATGCACATGCTCTTTAACTCAGCCCATGCCAGAGGATTACCAGCCTGCTGTTCACACTTGTTTATCAGGGGTATTTCCAACTACAAAATCACTAGAGCATATTTGCAGTCCTCATTGCCAGTCAACCCTAGTGCTAAACTCTACCTCATAACCCTGAAACCAGGATATTTAGATCTGAGGGGCACTCTGGAGGTCAGCTAGCTCAAAATCCTGCTCAAAGCAGGTCTATCTCAATTAGATTGCTAAGTATTTGTGCAGTTATTTTAAGTATGTCTAAGGATATTTAGATTCCCTGTCACCTCTAATAGTAAAATAAATACATAAACCTAATATGATAGCAATACCTTTTGAAAAAATTATTTATTTCTTATTTTGTAGTTTTTAGACTTAATATGTAGTGGGAGATTTTATGTTTGCTTGTGGAGCAACTTCTCTGGCTTATCTTTAACTAAAGAAATCACTTTCACAATGTGCAAGTCAAGTTCACCCTGTGACCCAAGTAGAGACAATCATTTCAGAAGAGCTCTTCTGAGCTCAACTAAAGTGCTCATGCTGTGACACAAGGAAGACCTGTCATGACCACCTGGTGATTCATTTAAGCTTCTTCATCTTGTCTGTTGACTGCTTTAATGAAAAACACATCTGATTTTCTGCTGTAACCTGGTCACAGTGATAACTCCTCCAAGTTTGTAGTCATCTCTAGCAATCATACATAGACCTTTGGGCTTCCTTTATAGGAAATTTGGCATCTGCTAGAAGAAGGTGGTGATACAGGTCTGCTTCATAATGTTATCTGTTGGAAAGGGATATCCCTGTCTGATTCTCTCTGAAACAGGGAGAAACTTCTGGAGCAGGGTAAGATGCCAGGTAAAGAGAGGCTTACATCAAACAGATAAATGTTTTGAATTTAGGCACAAATTAGTGGTTTTTTTCTAATTTTTTCTTTTCCTTTTTTTTTTAATTCAACAAAAGAAATTTCGTCAATCAGTGGAATTTTGATTATATGTTCTTATCCCCAAAAATATCAGTGAGAGAGGCAGTTACTTCTTTAGTAACATGAACTGTGCTAGGGGTCTGAAGTCAAGACACAAGAGTTTTTCAGGAAATAAAATTTTTCTCTACCTCACTTTGATTCTGAAGAAAGTCCTTATTACATAATCCTTCAAAAAAGTGAGATTTTGTGATTTCCTAATAGAAGTTGAGCATTTTCACTGTTAGTTCAAACTTGCAAATTAAAGCAAGTGAACAAATTATGCTCTTGTTATGCTGTATAGCCAAGCACTCACTGAGGGCTGTTATATTTCTCACAGCTGGAGAACACACTAGTTTTCAATCTAAACTCAATTTAAAGGAAAATAGCAAAACTGAGAATGAGCCTGAAACTTTTATGACAACAGAACATGAATTTCCTGTAACATTGTATAAAATTCTCCTTCAAAAATGGCCTTTGCCCCTGCAGAAATGGATTTGTGAGGATTTATAGTTTTGGTACCAAAGCAATCTTTACAAATATGTAGCTACATATACTCTGGTTACACTGTGGTAATTTAAACCTCACAGGCATGTTTGTACACTGTTCTTTTTTCCTGCAGCCTTGTAAGAAAGTTCAAAAGTTTTGGCTTATGTTGCTTTGATGCTGAGTTCCCTTTCTTCTCATTTAAGTACACAGTCACAGGTCTGACTAAGAGGTAAATGTTAATAGATACCCTGAAAATAATGCAGCACCCCCTCAACTCTTTCCTGTTTTGTTGTGATTTTTTTTTTTTCTGAGTCTTTATTCCAGGTCAAACAGGCCCCAGGTGCTGTGATAATCAGCACACAAGATACAGTGAAAATAGTGGTAGTTGCCAAGTCCGTTAGACTTTCTTACCTGAAAACAAGCTCTAAATTGTGTTTAAAGGCTGAGGAAAATGTTATTGGTGGTTCTTCCTAGGCTCTTCCTACCGTATGTGGCTGAGCATGGCATCTCACCAGAAATGGCAAGAGTGAGATACAGAAACCAACACAACAGGATGGGTGCACCTGAGCAGCAATGGGAAGGAAATTGGAACACCAAATCTCCCTCATTATCTGGTGCTCTCTGAGGCACTGTCCCATGTTTGCATGAGCTGCATTTCTCAAGCAGTCCAAGCAGTCTACAGGACCCTCCACAGAGGGGTGCTTTGTGATACCTTTTATGTGAATATATTTATCTATCACCAAAATGCACAGTTTAAGAAGACAAGCAATGTACATCATGTGAACAAGGAAAAAAAGTAATTCATTAAAATAATAGTGGTGCAATAGGACTGCTCTTAGTTTCACTTTCTAAAAATGAAGTAAGTTTTACAAAGGTATAGGATGGTCTTACCCTATTTTTCTCCTGACTTCGGTACAATACCCTGGGGGATAAATCCAGCTGCAATCCTGAAGCAACAAGCAACCTCTCTTCACTAAAAATGAAACATCCCACTTAATATAAAACATCAATTATCCTATGCTTTGTGTCAGAGATAAATCTGGGGTGACATAATGGAATCAACAGAGTAGTACTGGGGTTAAACTGTTTGGAAATTACATTTTGCAAGATCAGATTCTTCCCAGAATTTCTCATTATTAACATATTTTTATGATTCTTCAGCTGAAAATAAACTGCCACAGAAACTGAGTAGGCAGTATCATGTCCTTTAGTTTTGTAAACAAAGCAAGGCATTTCTAGGCATCATCTGTCTTGTTTATTCGACTGAGGAAATTACAATTTCCTTTCTACCTTCATTTGAGTAAGGCTGGTTTTGTGTGTTTATATGGCACTGTCAAATAAGAGAAACTCTTTGCACATCTTTAGAGCCACCAGTATTGACTGATCTGGAGACCTGATGCAAAAGAGCACCATCTCAGTGACGTATCTTATTTCAGGACAATTCTTAAGGATGTAGACTTACCAGATGAGACTTCTTGATGTCAAAGGCTATGACTCAGTATTAACGCACAAAGTTATTTTTGCTCCTCTCAAGAGCCAGTGGTCAGTAAATCTGATAATAAATCCAAGGTGTGGGAAAGGATATGCAGGTGGACAGTTTACCTAGTTTGTTCTTATGAGGGAAGACTTTCATACCCAAATGCCTTAATGCAGACATAATTTGGTTATATGTTTAGGATCATATTAAAGAAGAAGCAAGAACAGGACATACAAGGCTCGTTACATTCTCTAACCTTATCCTCCGTGAAACATTTGCTCTCTCAATTTGAAATGACACTTCTTTCAAGCTTCATCTCTGGTTCCCGGATCATCCATTCTAAATTAATTATATTTTTTCATCTGGGAGACTGTGAAAGAGCTAGGTGTTTCAGAAGTATGGATACATAATATGTGAAGTTAAAATCTTTCAGCATTTCCTGAGAATGTCTTTTGTGCAGGGCAGCCCCAAATATGCCTTGAACCACCCACAAAAGAAAGCTCAAGTTTCACTTTTCCCAAAGAACCTGTTCATTCTATTTATGTTTGTCTAGTTCCCTTCAGCAACGGAGGAAGCTTTTATCTAAGACAACCAAAAAAGCAATCAGAAAAAAACAGTAGAGGGTTCCCCATAAGCCTGGTGCTAAATGTGGCCGAGCATCTTTGCTGTTTCTCAACATAACAGATACACAGGACAGTGCAAGTTCAGCACCAAAAAAAAAGCAGGTGATCCACATGAAAATCACTGACAAGAGAAAGCAGTTATTTAGCATGGCAAGTTTTGACCACAATGACACCTTGGTATCACTCACTGTCCTAAACTTCTGGGCATGAGGCCAGGTGTGGTTGGGTGATGATGTCTTTATGCCCTATATCCATCACACCCGTTTGTTTCAAAGTTGTTCAATAATGGTGTTATAAACTTTTGTACTTTTCTCATATAGGAGGATTTGATTAGATTTCCTAGATGATAATAAGTACAATAAATAAATGCCCATGCTGTTGCTGTGTGTATTCAAAAGCAGTAAATTGCTCATCGTTATTCTATTGCAGGAATGAAATTAAAAGACTATGCCATTAGCCAAATGATGATGGCTATAACTTTTTAATCAAAACATATAATTTTATGGCCTATAAGTTAACTAATGGCTGTGGAGCCCTGCAGGGTTAATACCTGATCATAACACAAGTCTCAGGGAGGATCCTGGTTGATATGAAAAAAAAAAAAATGTAGTTCAAAAATATGGCCAGTGCCTTGTTTTACATCAATAATTGTCACCTTTGCTATTTCTAGGGCAAACATGAAGACTGATACATCTAGATTTGTACTGTGATGGTGGTTCTCCTTAATATAACTTCTTCTGTCTGCATCCCTCTTTGTAACAAACTGGATGTGAGACCTTCAACTGTCAATATTTCAAGAACTGATAGCCCACCTCTGATATGCTTTGGGTGCACAGCCTTGACTCAGACTGCTGAGAAAGTTGCTAAGTTGAGACAAAATTGTGAAAATGTCTTCCAAGTCTTTAAGAATTTTTGAGACATGGCTAATGATGAGCCCAACATTTTGATGAGAAAAATATTGGCCCAACAGAGTATAAAATCTTCAAGGGAAGATGATGAGGATTCATTTAGCTATTGATGTATCAGTATTGATGGAACTGCTATATGACAGCAGCTCAGCATCAGTCACAGGCTCATTTCCAGCTCCCTGACTCTCCTCCCCCATTGATTGATCCTCTCCTCACTGGAAAAATATCTTTTTAATATCTTGTTGAGGTGGAGAATGTGCTAATGTCTAGCCTAGAAGCCTATGAAATCCCAGCCACCAACGTCTGTGTGAGTTGACCAATTAATCACTGCTTTATACTTTTCAGTGTACTGTTTACAGATGACCTTTGCACAGCCCAAAAATGGCCCCCAAACATTCAAAAATATATAGATTTGTACACCCTTTTCAGAAACAAAACACACTGCATTTTCCTAGAAGAAAAACTTAAGATAACATACTCTTTTGGGGATAATTTGATAAGCCATGTATTTTTCTAGAGGCACAAAACTGAGTTAGACAAGCACAACAGCTTGTAAACAGAGACAAGTTTGCTACCTTTTGCTAAATGCATCATGTCAGCAAATATATGGAACTAGAGGTCAATATTATTAGCACATCTTAGAATCATAGAATATTCTGAGCTGAGAGGGGCTCACAAGGATCATTGAAGCCCAGCTCTGGCCATGCACAGGACAGCCCTAAGAATCACACCATGGGCTTAAGAATGTTGTCCAAAATCTTAAACTCTGGAAAATTTTGTGATTGCTTCCCTGGGAAACCTGTTCCAGTGCCCAGCCATGCTCTGGGTGAAGAACTTTTTCCTAATATCCAACATAAACCTCTTCTGATATAGTTTCTGACCATTTGCACGAGTCCTGTCACTGGTCCTGTCAGTGTCTGCCCCTCCTCTTCCTCTCATGAGAAAGTTGTAGTCTGCAATGAGGCCTCCCCTCAGCCTCCTCCAGGCTGAACAGGCTAAGTGACCTCAGTTCCTCCTTGTATGGCTTCTTCTCCAGACCCTTCACCCTCTTTGTAGCCTTGCTTTGGATGCTCTCTAATTGTTTAAGATCTTTCTTATATTGTGGTGACCGAAACTTGGGTAAGCAAAAGTGGGTGAAAATCAATTTGCTTGCTTGAAGGTCCAGATATTATCTAAATGAGACCAGGCAGTGGTTCATTTCTTTCACTTGAAAATCAGAGAGAAGATTGCCCTTAGTTTTCAGTAGTGGAAGAGGGAGTCAATAAGTAGATCTGTGCCTTTAAATACATTTTTTGTTTGTTTCTTCCCAAAGCTTGGATTATATTTTCTGATTTGGAATGATTTTTCACTTGTTTGAAAGTTGAGTAGTGGTGTAAAAAGAATGAATTGCCCATAATACAGATCAATATATATATTGAATTGGAATAATGGAAAAGATTTTGCACTTGGGAATGTCAGATGAGTTCAAAGTGAGTTTGACTGTAAATACCCAAGATGGGATTTATTTTACCTTGTTTATAGTGGTGTGTGTAGTGTAAGCAGTTTAACTGTTCAATGTGAGAAGGGGAGAAATGGTTTCTGGTTCTTTCTTTCTTTCTTTCTTTCTTTCCTTTTTCCTTCCTTCCTTCCTTTCTTTTTCTTTCTTTCTTTCTTTCTTTCTTTCTTTCTTTCTTTCTTTCTTTCTTTCTTTCTTTCTTTCTTTCTTTCTTTCTTTCTTTCTTTCTTTCTTTCTTTCTTTCTTTCTTTCTTTCTTTCTTTCTTTCTTTCTTTCTTTCTTTCTTTCTTTCTTTCTTTCTTTCTTTCTTTCTTTCTTTCTTTCTTTCTTTCTTTCTTTCTTTCTTTCTTTCTTTCTTTCTTTCTTTCTTTCTTTCTTTCTTTCTTTTCCTTCCTTCCTTCCTTCCTTCCTTCCTTCCTTCCTTCCTTCCTTCCTTCCTTCCTTCCTTCCTTCCTTCCTTCCTTCCTTCCTTCCTTCCTTCCTTCCCAAAACTTAAACAATTTGATTCTGTATTTTCAAGCAAGTGGTACTGTTGCTGAGGTATAAGGTCTCCTTTTGTACCTAAATCTGTTATTAAAATAATGTTGTAGCAGTGCTGGCTATGAGATTTCTGCCTGCCTCTGTGGTGACTTCTTGCTGCAGGGTGAGGGCTTTGGGCACTTGTGCTCCAGGGAACAGGGAGTGCCTGCTGAGCTGACTGGAACATAAGATTTTACCCTAGGGTAAATGCTCACGTTCTGTAGTGTTTTCATCCTAAATAATAAAATTTTAGTTTTCTCTCAGGAGATTAAACGTTTTCCAGAGAATTTTGATTTGGAAATACCAAAATTGTAGTGCTAAAATGCTTTCTTCTCCCAAGTCGTGTTCAAATACTTAATCTTGGTAATGCCTGCTATAACAACACTAGCTCCAAATTCCCTCTATGGCATAGAATTTAAGATTCTAGATGGAACTGTAGGGAGGAATCAATACTAAACACTGTGTTTTGAGTTTGAATAAGTCTAATAATTTCCCACCAGAAACATACTCAAAATTAGCACTTTGTTTTTTGACCAAACAATGCTTTGCAATAGACATCTGTGCTATAAAATAAACATTTAAACAGTTATGTTTGCTATTTCTTAATTTCAGCCTCCTATTGCCCAAGTCAGCACAATAAAAAGCTCTACTATTTCAGCATGTAGGGGTCAGTACTAGATGCTGTCTTTGCTTGATATTGAGCTTTTTTTTTTAAATAAGATACTCAACCCTAAATATAATCACAACTCACTGCCCTTAAAATACCAGAGTGATTATAAATATAAGTGATGCACCAAAACAGGATAAAGTTCATTGTAGGTCACACCTGCCATCAAGCTTAATATCTGCATCACAATCCTTTTCTGCTCCCAAGGCTCACTTTCTTTATAGCTTTTTTTTGTGTTGAGGCTGGTTCATCATAAAAAGAACAGCTGCTCTTTGTCACCCTTAATCTTCTAAAGGTGATTTAGATTGCTGAGGGTTTTTTTTGTAAAAACCAACATATAAGAGACAACTGTCCTATGTATCCAGGGACCTGAGATTTTTTTCTGTCCCTTCTGTTCCTTAATTGATATTTTCCCAGCAACCCTGGCAAGTAATCTCTGCCCTTTCAGAACTAAGCAGGCAAATCAGCCAATTACCAAAGTCCTGGTGGTATTTATAACACAGATTGTAACTACTGAAAAATTAAATAAAACTAAAGAAGCACAAAAAATCAGAAGTACAAGTTTTATCAGCTTGAAGATTAGGGGGTTGGTGATGAACATTTCATTAATGTTAATAAGAGTGAAAATGCATTGCCATGCTGTGTTGAAAGTCTATGTTTTGGAAGCTAAGAATCTTAATTTCAAAACTGATGAGCACACTACAAGACTCAGATTGAAATAACACAAAATTATTTAATTTCTTAAATTTTCTTATCCCAATTATTTTGGGCTTGTTAAAAATTTGGTTAGAAATTGAAAGGGAAAAACATTGAAAGGGTAAAATGGTTAAATGAGAGAGAAATGTAGTTCAGTTTTTTCCTTAATGAGAAGGGAATGTAGTTCAGTCTTTCTCTTACATGTTGAAATACAAGAAAACTTAACATTACTGGCATTATGCAAATAATGGTAAATGCAGACTCTTGATGAATTTCAGCTGCAATTTCTCATGTGAAGACTGTAAAATCAGAATCAGTTATATAATACAAAGTGCACAGATTATTATGATTTAAAAATTATACTAAGCTGTACCAATATAGAAAGCAAATTCTGCAGTATTACAGTGACCTTACACTGAATAATGGTGGCAGTGAACAACACCCCTGGGCTAATATTCTGTGCATCTGCTGGTGGTGACCCTGCTACTCCAGAGACAGGACAGGATGCTGCCTCTGCCTGAAAGAGAGATGCCAGTGTTTGGTAAATTTGTGTCTGGGGCATAGTGAGGACAAGACAGGGAAAATTAAGGCAGGCACAGAAGCCTTTATGTGGCATTACATTTTTAAATGAGCATGGGCTGGTACTTAAGAGAGCATAACTTAACTTTTATAAGAACCACAGCCTCAGATTCTCCATGTGGATGTAGTAAGGGACCAAAGCCCTTTTCTGTTAAGTTTATATAAGTAGATAGTATGAAGCCATTAGTTCATCTGCTAATGAAATATATTGATTCACTATTTTAAATCAGTAAATCAATTACAAAACTTTATTAATCAGCTTATTACTTACAGTAATAAAAATAGTCAACACTATTTCATTTTGCTAAAACATTACAAGACCAGAAAGTATCTGTTGAAATTCATGCTCCATACATTCTGGAAAATGTCCAGTTGGGAAAAGGAACTGTAGTACTTGAGGAGCAGACACTCATTCACAGCAACATCTAAGTAAATTGCCTGATTGGTGGGTCCTAGAAGTATGCCTGTGTCTTTCTTTGTCTCTACGTGGACAAGTAAATGGGAAGATACAGCTCATATCAGATCTTGCAGACTGAAAGAATTTGTGCTCCTGTTAAGCTTGTTTCTATCCTTTAGGTACCCATCCTACCATGGCATTGGTATGTATCCAGAGGGAGCACTTTCCATAAGGGAAAATGGAAGCAGCAGGGTTGCTTTTGTCACTATGGTCGAGATATAGCCCCTTCTTTACATGCTGTGAGCACCTTGTGTAGAAACTGACTCTGTAACTATTCATGTTAATGATACAGGACAAAGAGACTAGCTCAAGAATTGTCACATAATTGCAGCATGTTGCTAAAACAAATAAAAATTTGTTAGCATGCTTCCTGGCATAACTTCAGGGTAAATAATCTTACCCACGCAGTTCCTGAGTGTGGTGTTGGGGCTGGCATAGACCAGAGCTTCTGTCCACAGGTCAATGTGACGCAAAGTATATCCACATGCTATGGTTAGAAAGCACTCTATGACCTTTCCCAGAAACCAGACCTAGTTCTGTGTTTATAACTATGCAGCTGGTGATCTCCCTCTACTTGCCAGCTCACCTTAAATGACATGCCCTCTTTAACGGGTCATGCATATGAAACAGGCTCTCTCTTTTCTCCTGCTGACATTGAGTATTATGATCCTTTGAGAAGAGGTGCTAAGGACCTGATACAAACTTGGGCAGGAGACAGAGCAAGATCAAACAGTATTGAACATGCTCTGGCTGTAATTTTCTTGGTCTGCAGTAGGAGAGAGGTGGTGGGGGAAGATTGCTCCCGACCTCAGCACTCCGTTGTATATCAAGGACACGAAAATGAAAAGGTCTCACTACAATCAGATGAGATAATGGGGAAAAAGATAAAGCAATAGAATTTTGGTAAGGACTGAAGTTAATAACTCAGCTAGTGCTATGAATCATTACATACAAATTAGTCCAACTCTGCCCCCTTTCTGGGATTTTCAAGAAGAAAAGCATAATAAAAGACTTCCCTAAATTCCAAGCATTCATATGCACGTGCACATCTATTTTAATAATATAAATACTGGGGAGGTCTACACAAGGTGTTTCATAAGCAGTTGGTGTTAGTGGGTCACAGTTACTGTTAAAATAATATTCCTAGCATGTTCTTCTATGAAATAGCTCACAGATCACCTGCATGCTATAAAAAATGCAGGAGGATGGCTTATGGTGAAGAATAGCTTACTCGGTTATGCGTCTTAATATAAAGTATGTAAAGATAAGTTATGCGCATGGAAGCGATGAGATTTTGAGCAGAAAACACTCTTATAGTGTCGTCAATTAATTTATCAGCATGTTAGAACTATTTCAGTGGCACAAGAAGAATCTGTCAGGATATCCTGTTTACAAAATATCACCTGCATAGCATGCAAAATCTGATTCTTACTGTTTTTTCAAAAGATGTTCTGCATAACATAAAGGAGAGTGTATTAAATGTCTAACACAAGCTAATTTGTGAACTACAGAGAAAAGCAGAGATTGGATTATTAATCAGTCAATAGAAACTGATAATTTCCATTAAAAAACCCTTTGAAGAAGGTAATGAATTGGACATGGTGCCTATGGCACTATGCATTAATACAGAATTTATTTTTGCTTTCAAGATATCTTTGACAACATTAGACATCACTAGCTTTAAATAATCTTCCTTTGCCTATCTCACTGTGCAGTTAGGACAAACAATTTAAGATGACCTATTGAATCACAGGATTCTTCATGGCTGTGGATGAGAAAAACAGGGTCATCACCAAAGATGCTGCACTCCATCATGTGGCAGTGAACAGCCAGCCATTACAGAAAGCTGCTGGTGCATTGCCTTTTTCTCGTTTGCGTGTGCTGCAGCTTTTTCTTATATTTCAGCCTGGTTTTAATTGCCAGCTTCAAATAATAACACATAAGCAGTCGTCTCTGTGGATGATCAGCTCTATCCTTCACCTCTAGAGTTTGGACAGATCTGGGCAGAGACCTAATCCTAGACTCTGGCAGAGCTGTGAGCCTCATATTAAAGGGAAAGCTAAAGGTGATTATATCCGGTACTACAGAGTTACAGTTGAATTTACATATATATACATTGACATATATATATATATATGAATACTGTACATATAGGATGAAGTAATGTGCATTAAATTGTAATTACACCTAATGAAATGGAATTGATTTCAGGAAATGGAATTGGTTTCAGGAAATAGATAAATTATAAGAGGTAAGGGTTGTTACTCTGAGTATAAAAGAAATAAAATATGTAAAAGTGTACTTCATATCTACACAAGAATCTTAGCATGGAGAATAGCAGAAAACTGGTCTGGAAGGGATCCAAAAAGGTCGGTCAGACTATGCCCTGCTCCAAGGCAGAATAAGCTCTATATAAATCATCTCTGACAGATGGCTGTGTTATGTCCAGCACAAAAAACCCCAGGGAGGCAGACACTATAGCTCCCTGGGCAGTCTTCATTACTCAATGATCTTTCCATTAGAGAGTTTATCTCTGGCTGCAGTGCAACACCCTGCTTCTTTTCCTGTTGTTGCTCAGTCGAGAGATAAAAAAAAGAAGTTTATTCCCTTTCTCTTTGCAACAAGCAGAAGAGCAGAATACTCTTAGGAGAGTGCTCTACATATGGAGACTGTGACATGGGCTACACTGTTTTCCCAAATCCGGCAATGGAATGGGAGGTCTGTCCAGTTAAACTCATGTAATGAGTTATTAATCTTTACAAGGTCCTGAACAAAAAGCTAGTGTTCATTTAAACCTTGTGTGGACACACACATTTAGAGAGCTAGGAAATTGCAGCTTGGCAATTCCTCTCAGGCCTGGATTTCTCCTGTCTCTCAGGTCCATTCCCAGGCTGATAAGCTGACTACAGCTTCAGTTAAGGGAGGCAGTCTCCCAGAGTGATAACCTGGTGAAAAATAGGAAAGAAGTTATAATAAAGATTAACACCTGGTCTTTCCCACAGGACATCCGGACATGCTGTCCCAAGAGATGTTTGTCCCGATTGTCCAATGAACTACTGTCCTGTCCTAGCTGCAAGTAACACACTTTAAATACGGGATGTCCGTACAATAAAGTTGCCCTTATTTCCCCAACAGAGGTCCGTGTGTGTTGCTGTCCTTTCTCTCTCTTTGCAGCGCAGTAACCACAACCTTGCTGGTACATCCCCACCATCTTTCCCTGTGGTTACTTTTAGCTCTGACTCCCCAACACAAGCACACAAATACTCTGTACTCCCTCTGCCCTGCCACGGACTGGGCATTCACTAGCCGCGTGTGAGGGATCATGTTAGCAGGAGAGGGTCATTGACCCTGCTGGCCTATGTGTTGCAACCAGAGCAAGCTCACACTGTTCCAGAGCTGCCTTTTTTAGTACTAAAGGACTGCTTGTAGGGGGAGTTTAGTGTTGGTCAAGTTCAGGAGATAGGCATGGCAGCAATGAGCTGCTCCATAAGAAATGCCTGTGCAGGAAGCATGCAAAGAACGTCAGCAATGAAGGAACAGCAGGCTGACTAATTAAAATACTTCTCCCTGTTTTCCTGACCCAATTACTCCTGACCCAGAGCTCTGTATATTGGGTACCAGCATGGAAATGAGACCACCATGTGCCTTGGGTGACCTGGCAGGAGCTCAGATGCAATATAACACAGAAGAGACACAGCACTAGCACAAGCTGTACATGGAGACAGCCTGGTGCCTAGAGGGGCCTGTTGGCTGCAAGGCTTGCACAGAGATAAGGCTAATCATCCCGGGTCTTGAGAAGAAGCTCTAGATCTTGGATATGATGTTCTTTCAGTTAGTGAGTCCATGCACAAGTGGGTATCATAAAGGAGCAAGGCCTCCAGGAGAAGGATGTGTGAGGGTCTTGGTACAGGAAAGGTAACGCCCTCTAAATTCATACACTCCCTCACTTCTCAAAAACGTGATTTCCTATGTTAGTCCCAGAAATACTTTTGTGTGATGCAGCTGGCTTGACATTAAATATGGGGCAAATTATTTCAGTCTTAATGTACAGTATGGAGAAAGCAGAACGTGACATAACCTAACACACCATGTCCCCATGTGGATGTGCCCACAGAGGTAAAAGTTGAATTTAGTTCAAATGTGTTTATCTTTCACATGACATTCTATCTTTCCTCTTTTCTGCTTTTTTCACCGTGTTTCTAACCAATCTCAGTTTCCTCAGTGGAGGGTAACAGTTCAATATCTTTCACATATTATTGAAATTTGAGATTTCACCCTTCCTTAATATTAAAGGTAAACAAAAAAATTAGAAAAGTACACAAATTTAGGTTTAATATCTTATCTAATCTAATCTCAATCTTCATCTTCATCCTTTATAGTATATATGAGTCATAAAACTATGTGCTGATACAAGATAATTTTAAGAACAAGAAATACTGCTGAGCAGTTGAGTCAGCAGGTTTTGTCCTAACAATTAATTTTCTATCTTTTATGCTTGCATACACATTAAAACAGTGAACACATTATTCTGCCAAAGAATCCCCATCCCCACCAACTGAATAAAATAAAAATCAAGTAATGAGCTAGGTAGGACTGTGAGATATGCAGAGGCATGCACATTTCTTTCAGAACCCTTACAGTATCTCTTTTACTTCTATGCATATATTACTGTTCTGAATACATGACATGGTAATGAAAACAAGACTCATGGTTTGAAGTAGAATTCTAAAGCTTCTTAAAGAAATTGAAGAAATTGGAGATAAGTGTATAGTGTTTTTAGCCTATGGATTCTGTTCTTTTGTTCTTGAACAAGTCTAAAAACAACTCTGTATTGATAGGTATGCAACAGATACCAGAAAAATACCTGCTGTACACAGAAGCAGTCCATCTCAGTGCTTTAAACATAACTATTTAAACTTTTGCAAATTATACTATTCTATCAGTCAAAGAGTAGATTTTATTTCCTCAGAACATGCATATTTTATGAATGTAGAAGATTGGCATGTTTATATGTAAGAAAAACATTCCTTATGAAAGCTTGGCTTTAAATACATCTTTCTTCTCTTTGACATGTGGGCATAAGGCTGAGGAAGTAGAGTGAGGTTTTCATTTTCTGTACAGTACGTTGCTTTCCTCTGGCAACTTGCTGGTTTCAGTCTTATGGTAAATTTCTTAAATGTCACTTGTATTTATGAATAATTAAATTATATATATGGATGTGTGATATTTTTCAGCACTTAGTTTTAAGGTGGAATGTATGTGTGTTAGAATACATAAACACAGAGTGACTAATTAATAGAAAATGTTGTTGATACAATAGGTATGTTAAAAAGACTTACACAGGCACCTAGGGATAATCTAAATGGGAGAATTTTCATAGAAAATAATTTAAGGACAGAACTCTCCCAGTGTTTCCAGCAGAAGAGATGTGCTCTTTCTCAGTTTTAAATCCAATAGCAACAAACTTGGTTAAGCCATTAAAATCCACAGAGGTTTAGTATTCTTCATGTTGCTAGGAATCCCTGAATGTATACATTCTTAAAACAATTTATTTTTGAGACATATCCCATTGGTTTCCTGTGAAAAACACGTTAAGAAGCCTGAAATAGAGAAAAAAGCCTAACTATGGCTTCCAGCCACAGAGACAAAGAACCTTGCATGAGGCAGAATGTAATTAGGAATTTGCAATACAATGATGCTTAATGCCTTCCCAATCTGCAGGCTAATCAGGAGGGTGCAGATCATTTATTCTGCAGCCTGTTGTAGCCTATAATTGCTACCTTTGGGCAACCCTGTCCAGTCTGCAATGGCTCCTTTTCTTACTGGTCTTTTGGGAGATGGTTGTTGAATCAGGGAATAGTCCTGAATTCTGAAATTGTGACTGTGACCTTGGCTCTCTGAAGGTAAAAACTCCTTTTAGTCAAGACTACAACGATGTATTGCATTCTAGGTTTTAATATTTATAAAACCCTTAGACAAAAGGTGCTGCATATTGCAAATTACAGTTATAAGACTTTTCCCTGAAGGCTTTTTTTTCAGTTAACCTGATCAAGAGGATTTTAGTTGGATTAGCATTTGGACTGTATATTATTATTAACATATACCAAGAAAAATATCCTAGCTTGTTTTGGCTATTTTCAGGAGGATTTAAACTGTTCTAAGCTGCATTAAATAAGGCAAAATCAGAAAAAATAATTTTTCTCATAGTTGCGGAGGGGTCCTAAAACATGTTAGCTTTATACACATTAAAATTCCTTGCTTTGACATTAAATCAGAATATAGAGAGAGTTTGTAGAAAAGAAAAAAAAAAGAGATTGGCTAGAAAATGCACTAGATATGACTCATGATCATGAATGTTCAGTTCAGAAATCTGAACTCGGGTTTGCCTAAATGTCAGAGGATGTTGCTTGCACATAGGATTCAACTTTCGATGTTTTCCTCTTGCTGTTTTCACTGTATTCCTTTGGGTTACCTTTGCCCTACGAAAGGCTCTTGGTTACTACATGCTGTAGTATACGTGAACAGCAAATTAAAAGCAGAGGAACACATCTACAGCACAACAGTCTATTTTAGTACCCTGTGAAACTGGGGTAAAGGTTACAGCTGGTTAGCAAATATTTTGGCAGCACATATAAAGGAGCAAAAGGAAATCCAGAGTGCTGAGCTTTGCATTATCAAAAGCTTTTCAATCTGTATTAATTTTTAAACACCATAAATTGCTTGGCTTGAACATGCAGACATAAAACAACATTCATCATGTTTTTTAATACTTTAAGGCTCAAAACAAGGAGCTGCTGACACAGATCTTTTGAATGCAACTCCACTGTTGCATATCTTAAATGAAGAAAATTTACTTTTGAGCTATTTCATATCAAGGCAGCTGAATATCTTGTCTGGAAATATAAAATAGGATGAACCAGTTTATTCCTGTTACTCTTCCTACATGTGGCTCCGCAGAAACAGGATAATATTCCTTTAGGGCTTGACTTTATTGATTGGTTGTCTTAAATTACCCTAATTGAATAATACTGGCAGGGTTTAACTCAAAGGAATGTAAACAAAAAAAGCAGAGAGATGGGCAGACATGGTTTGGAGTGCAGAAAATGGCAGTTCTGGCAGAAGGACCACATGAGTTCCCCTCTCCAGATGAACATCACCAGCATCCAGGTTGAAAATTGTCCCCTAATTTGACAGCCTAAATCCAATCCTGTGTATAACTCTGACATGGAAAGCTTTGCCAGTATGGACGAGTACTCAAATAGGCCTTGAGCTGGCCTTGCACTCTGGGCTGACACTCCTGCCAAGGCAGGACTTTCCTGCCCTCCTGGCAAAGCCAGGCTTGAGGCACCTCTAAACCTGGCAGCCCATCCCACACTCAGCTTATGGGATGGAGTATTTCACTACCAGTGAATTACATAAGAATTTGCAATAGCTCATGGAACATGTATTCATTATTAGTTTGATATTCACTGGACAGTGTTTTAGTCAAGTCAAGTTTTCCTTAGAGAGTACTATGTAGAGACGACTCGCAGAAGGCTGGGAAGATAGTAGAACTTTGTTTATGTCTGAAGAACAGGGATTTTCGGGGTAAAGTTATTGTTGTTTCCTGTTTCTCAGAATTCCAGTGGACTTTGAGCAGTGCAGTATGTAACTTGGCATGCTATGCTTCCAGACTCTCTAATGCATACATATTTGCTCTGGTTCTTCCAACAATCCTCTGTATCTCTCTCACCTGATGCTGGGAAGAGAGGCAGGAGAGGTTACAGCTGAAAAGTACATGATGTTTTGAACACATTTTTGAAGGATGGAGCAATATTCTGAGCTTCCTCACCAGTTTAGTTTCTCTCCAACTGAATTAATTCCAGCGACTGACAGCAGCAGTCCTTGATGCAAGAGAACCAGTATTTGAGGTTTTGCTCAAAATAAAATAAAAGTATCTTACACAAGAAGTTATAAGCTATTTAAAATGTAAGTCCTTTCACCTTCCAAACAGATTTTCTCATAATTACATCATATACTTTTCAGCCACTCCATAGAACATAAAGCAACTGCAGAAGGGATTGCAGTGAGACTGAATAAATAGGATCTATAGGTCGAACTACACAAATGATGTATGCTACAACATGAATTCAGCAGGTATTTTCTTCCACATGTCTTTGAAAGTTACTTCCTTAAAGAGGCTCAGCACAGAGTCCATACCTAGTTATTATCATCACCATGTTTTTTACCTTGTTTCCTGACTTAAGAAAGCATGAGCAGTGAAATATACTGCTCAACAGCACCCCAGGATGGTTTCAAAGCAAGTCATGGCAACAAATGATTTTCCCTGAAGATCTATCTGCTTGTGGCAGCAGGTTATACAATTGTTTTTTTTTTTTCTTTGTGTAGTTTTAAATTATTTAGCAGGAAATTTATGGATTTTCATAGGTGAAACTCTGTCAGGACTTTCTTCTGAATTAGGTGCACAGACAATAACTAAAGAAATCCAAATATTAATATAAAAGCATATATCCTGTCAAAAGTGGTAGAAAATGCCAGTCTTTCCCTTGTTTCTGTAGCAAAAATAAATATGCTTATCAGAAAAAAAAAAAGGTGCATAAATAGTTGAAGAAAAAATTGTCTAGAGCATCAACTACTGTAGGGTGGACCTAGCAAGGGATTTCGACTTTTGAGGAGTACAACAAAGTCTTGCCTTTTATCTCACAGTAGTAAAACCAGTACCAAGTAGGTACAAAGGCTCAGATTTCAAAAGATGTAGTTTTGAGGGTTCAAAACCTTTGTGAGGACAGTGCAAGTTTTAAACTTCTGATACAGAGGCTAACTTGGAGTTACAGCGGTACAGGGGGATTGGCACACAGGAGTGCTAAGTTCCCACAAATCCTTTATGAGATGAATCAAATGGCACAAAAGATGTCTTGCTGTGCTGAGCACTAGAGGTACGGAAAAAATGCACAACCCAAGCTCCTTCCTGTCCCTGTGGAGCCCCACAGCCCTGTCCCAGCAGAGAATTCAATGGTGCAGCCCATATTTCTTTCAGATTTCATTGGGCTAAAAGTGCAGGGAAGAGCACTCTGGTGGAGTTCCTATGAAAATAGCTGAGAGATTCAAACCCTTGGAAAGTTTTTCTCAGGAAAGCTGACCATGCTTATTCTGTTGTATCAGAACTCAGACAGAAAATTTTGCTCTTTTAAAGTAAATAAATTCTGTTTAAATCAGCTGCTGCTCTAGTTGATGATAAGAAAATCTCCTTTATTGTATATCAGCTTTGCTAGAATTCTACATGCACTTAACAGCAACCAAAAGTAACAGAATATACCATTCTGGATGCCATTGTCTATGAATTGGAAAACTGAGATTACAGGAAAATGCAGACAGGCTGGCAAAGAAGTGGAAGGGTCTTCCTCTTTTGCTCCCTTCAAAGTGAGGTCCGGTGTTTCCTGGAAGATATTATTCAGCCAGAGAGAAGTCTTTGGGCTCAGCAGAGGCCAATATCCCATGGCTGAAGTTGTATAGACGCTTGAATGAGTTTATTTACCAGTCCTTAAACTCAATGCAAAGCTGAAAAAGGCAAGGGAAAGCAAAGACAGCAATGAGGAGTGGAAAGAGTGAGAACATTTCTGGTCTTATAAATCAGAAATGAATCCTTTGTCAGCAACAGTTTAACATCAATGTAGCAGCAGATCAAGACCTATAGGCAGCCGTGTCAAAAAAGCCTTGCAAGGGAAAGTACAGTGTTTCTCAAACCTGAGACTCTTCAGAGGCTTTCAGCAAGAAAAAGTTAAAATGTTCTTATATGCTGCTATAAAGGATTTTTTAGCTTTCATAGTATGTGAGGCAACTTAGTGTATTTTTAGATGTGTATAGGTAACTATGTTGCATTTCTATGTTCTTCCCAGGATCACATGCTCCGTGAGTAAATGTTTTTCCTGCTTCTGGTAGCTTATAAAACATTGATAGTAAAATGCGTGAATAGTGCTGTAAATACTGCAAAAAGGATTCTAGTGCACGTTGCAGAGAACCAATAAACAGCCAACAATGTATGGGTAATGTGAAATGACTGGCTGCGCTTCAACAGTGCTCTAGGAAAATTGTGATTTTCAGTTACGATCTGTTCAGTCAAATTAAAGTCTGATGACTGCCTCAAGATGTTCATTTATCACCCAAAATAAATCAAACTGAGAGAGCAGGCAACAATATGTGATTGTATTCAAAGGCAACGCATCAGTACCTATGGGTAGAATTTCTAGCTGCAGTCAGATAAAAGTGGCTGGAAATAAGAGTACAACAATAGATCACATCAGGACAGGATATTATAGAATCTCAGCTTCGTTCATAAATATAAAATAATGAGCTACTGCTTTCATAGTCTTACCTGTCAAACTGTATTAAAAACTTGAAAAAGTGTTATTGTCACCTGTTACAGCTGAAGATTTGGTCAAAAAATTTAAATAGATTGTACTGAAATGAGTACACATTAAAAAAATAGGTTTTGTTTTGTTGGTTTGGTTTTCTTTTCTTTTTTAGGTATGCAGACCTGAAAACAAGAAAAAGAAAGATAATAGAGTATGTAATGCTCATTTTCAGATTTTCTACCTGTAGCAGATGTGTGCATGACTCAGCCTTGTGTGCATGCATTGCCTTTGGGTTCTCAGCCCACAAGGATGTATTAAACACTGGCCTTGCCCAGGAAACACTGAGTGGAAAAATATCATCACATCCTACATAGCACAGCTCTGAATACAGCAAAGATGTCCAGGATGGTGTAGACTTTCACCAGACAGGAAAATAGCAGTTGGTGGTGGCCTGCAGACTTGCATTACACCCACAGCCACAACAGATTTACTAACAGCAGACTGCTGTGCCATGGATCTAAGGGAGTCTGGCAGAAACAGCTTTCAAGAACAAATGCCCATGCATTTCTAGACTTGGAAAATGGAAAGAGGGGCAGGTGTGATACCTCTCCAGCACTGAGCAGTTTCTGATATGGAACCATGAAGGCAATCTTTTCTGTCCAGAAATTAGCACCAAGAGGGGCTCATGATGCATATCCAGAATTATTAAGACTTGGCAAAACTGAGCTTGACTGTGCATCTGCCATGCTTTTAGTGCATCAGAAAATCAGAGATTCATTTGGTGCTGGCACAACTTTTGAAGAGCACAGTGAAGGAGATCAGGATCCAAATGGCCTGCAGAAACCATCTGGGGAGATGGGTTTTACTGTCCTTGAATCTGGTGATACCTGGAGCTTTTTGTCGCCTCTGCTGTCCTTTGACAATGTCACAAGCTGCAGCTTACTGAAAGAGTGATCAGAGTGTAGATGCTGTAAGCTAGCAGCAGGCAGTGATCTTACAGGTCCTGTAGTTCTGTGCAGGAGCAAGAGACATCTTTCAAAGGAGATAGAAGAGCTTGCACGATTGCAGTCACGGTTATGAGGACTTCATCTTTGGCAAAGCAGGAACATGCCTGTGGCAAACTAAGGGAACTGCAGACACAGACAAGGCACTGCAGCCTGGGGCCTCCTTACTATGGTGCTGGCAATGATGGTGATGGGGGTTAGTTCTGCCTGCTTGTCTTGCAGCTCTGCAGACCTATGAAAGGAACAGCTGAACAGGTAAGTACCTGCCTTTGTCAGATTTCCACGTAGCTCGGATGTGTGCATATATAAAAGGCCACTGCTAATGGTGCATTTCCAAACTTTATTACAGAATTCATAAGGTTCAAATACTTGCTTTCAGATCTTCCATCAGTAAAAGATAATAAGAAAAAATAAGTTTAAAAAGTGAGTTCTTTTAGGCACGTATTAAGAATGTGCCTTTTTCCTCTTATAAACCAAAAATTACAAAAATTACTTTAACGATCCTTTGGCAAGATGCAAATTTACAGAAGGTGGAATTTGGAGCCCTAAGGCAGCCAAGAGATGCTCCTTTCCCAGCTGAGCCTGCTGCCAATGCAAAGAACAAGGTGAGACAGATTTCACTTACTACCTGGAATAGTACAACGGGGAAACCACAGGAGAGGTGTTCAGTCACTGGAAACACAGCTGCTTCACAGGCCCTCTCGTGCTTCTCAGGTGCTGCCAAGGCCACCCTGGTGATTCCTGTGAGCCCTGCTCCTTGGGCAGACACCTGCACCAGTTCAATCTCCTGGTTTTTCACTCCAGTGCTTGTAGTGAGGAGCTGACAGAGCCAGACTACACTATTGACTCCTAATTTCTAGGCTTACTTAACTATGACATAAATGAAAGTGTTGATGTGGATTAAGTTCTTGAGTTTAAAGAATTTATTTGAGAAATCGTAAATAAATGAGTCAAGGAAAAAAAGAGAGTGCTTTAAAATTTACAAAACACTATTCATTTCAGAATTATCAAAGTTCCTATCAATTTCAAAACCATAAAACCACTCACACTTTAATACAAATTTCTGTTAGAACAATATTTTGCGACTATATTTTGTGAGAAAATGGAAATTCTGCAGTAAGATTTTCTGATCTTGCTTTTGCTCATTTTTTGTACTTCTGGCAAATTAAAGAAGTCATTATGGTGTAATAGAAAAGGATAAAATTTTGGACTGGGTAACAATTAAAATGAATGAGGTTAATGAATTGTATCTGAAACACTGCTTTTATATTCAGAAATGTTGTTTGGTTCAGATGCTATTTTATGCCTCTATTATATGTACTACCCATTCAGAAACATAAAAAAATAGAAAACTCTATCTGTGATATAGAGAAAAAATCACAGCAATTATGTGCAAAATGTGAATGTTTGAGAATAGGATTTGTCCTTGTTGGCTTTCAATTTATTGCTGACTAACTGCCCCTGCTACATGGGCCTGTTTTGATTAATGCAGAATCATCTTGTCCACATGTGCCTGAAATTCTGCATATTGAAAATTGTGCAGAAAAGAATATGCCTAAAGATTTAAACTATTGAATCTGAGCTGCACTTGTGAATATTTTGTTTAACAAACTAGTTAGGAGAAAAAGAAAAAAACATTATATAAAAGTTGTAAGATTTTAGAGAATAACATTTTTAAAAGGGTGAGGTTTTGAGAATGAATCTCTCCAGCAATATCCATAGAAATAACTTCAGATGCTTGGCATCCCTGGGTCACTGAGATGAAAACACAGGGATAGAGCTCTGATGTTAAACCAAAAAGCACAGGAATCCAGATCCTCAGAAGTATTTAGAAATAGTTGTCCTGTATGCTGTTCAGGCACTGGTCCTTCCAAAGGCTGACAGCACCAAGCTGATGAATTGCAGAGCAGATGTGTGAGAGTTGAAGCCAATGCTGAGCAAAACGACTGCTCTGGCAGCTTGCCTGACTTTAACCTTGCTGTGCATGACCCAGCTCCGATACCAAAGCTCTTTCAGGCACACAGAACTACTTTTTCCCAAAGGTGACTCATAAGAAAACCGTAGGTATAATGGAAAACTGTTCTTTTCAACAATTATTTCTCAAAATGCAGGTCAGCACCTTTTTGGCAGTCCTGAAAAGGCCTAAAGTGGGTTGGTCAAATATCATGTGGCAGCAGTTCTCTCTCGGGGTAGCAGAAGCTGCTGCATTAACAAGTGAGGACTGCTTAAGACTGTTGCAGGATTGATAACCACCTTAAATTGCTGACAGCAGTTTATTTTCTCCAAGGCAAAGGAGTGAAAATGAACACTTGTAGCCAATTATAAACTCTTCTCTCTTGACTGATATGGAGGTTCTAAGCTGCTGGAAAGTCTAATTGAAGGTAAATGAGATGAACCAAAGGGAGGTGACATTTTCAGATTTGCATAACCAGTCCTAGATATTTCAAGATTCTCTTACTGAGTTCAAACAACCTATTCTCTGCACTTGTTCTGACAGTGATATTTCTTCTTTTTCTTTTACTTCTTTTTTTGCTTATTTTACTCTCGCAAAAGACAGACACATGCACTGTATCATATCCTCTAGAACATTTTCAAGTGTTAACCATCAAATAATTGTTTACCGCTTTATTGGAATAACTGTTTCACCTTCTTACTCTGTTTCATTATAAAGCTTGATGTGTTCTACAATACCTTTTGTAGCTTTTGTCTAAAAGCAGCTTTGGTCGTCTTTAATTTTGCCGTCTTCTATAACTTACTTTTCTCAACAAAATTCTTCAAAGGGAGCAGATTGCATTGTCACAGATACATGATAGGAAACAGGAGAAGGAATGGAGGGAACAAATTAGAAGTAATCATAAACTGTGATCACATACATAATAATTTAGTGTACCTTTTGATTACAGGTAATTCCAGTATTCTGACAAAAGTCAACTTGCATACAGAGTGTGAAATGCTTTCTATTCAAAATTTATAAAGGACCTATTGGACTTGAACTCACTTGAGAAAATTGCAGTTAACTGCAATGCAAGCAAAAGGGAGGAAAAATATGAATTTAAGCAGGATGAGGAAAATGGGCTGTGCACTTTCTGTCTGACCAGACTCCTCATACCTGAGACCTCCTGTAAAACTATGTTACGATTGTTGTACTTCAGCAGAGTGAAGATAAATGAAAAACTGCCTATCACTATTTTAACTGTTAAATAATAAAGTAGATAAACTCAACCCTTGACAGCAGATCCATTGATAAGATGCCGACAGAACACTGATCAAATGAAAATAATGGGAAAACTTCATTAAACTGTATCAAACTGACTGCACTATCAACTCTAATCTTTAGACCCTTGTGGAAGTTAGGTTTTTCAATATTGGCATTTGCTAGGAAAACCTACCATGAACATAGCCAAAAAAATCAAACTACAAGTATACTTGTGTTCCTGAAATTGCAAGGCTGCATGTGGGCTTCAGTTCTCATTTGCCAGAAAGAAATGGACTGAACTTCTGCAAGTATGGGAACTATTTAAGCTATAAGAAAAGTGAAAGTCAAGGAACTAGGTGTTTTGTGTCTAGCAGCTGTATTCAGAGTCAAGTCTAGTCACTCTGAGGAGAGACACCTATAGCATCACCAGTGTGGTCAGACTCCCATTTACCTGACGGATATGCCCCCCACCAGCAGCACATCAGTGGCAATTTCTCTGATTCTGTATCAATTTTGATATGATTCAGCATCACAAGAAGTAGATAAACACCTGTCAGTGCAGATCGTGTCAGAAGAGGCAGAAGATTGAGCAATGCTTCTCAACTGAGTTGGCCTTATTTAGAGTTAATTAGTGTCTCTTCAATGCACTCATTATAGAACGTAACTCCGTGGTGAGAATGGTTTGTTTATGTCTTCTTGCTACTGCCTTGGCAAAATACATCCCACAGATTAAGAAACTCTGGTTTAAAGGACCCCTTGCCATCTTTTATTTAATTTCCTCTTCTGTGTTTCTTGCACTGCACTAATACTGCTTCAAACATGTACTTCTAGTGGTTCAGTAGCAGTGAATATGACCTCAGATTCCCAAGTCTTGTGCACTTAAACAGTATATCCTGACACAGACCAACCACTTGCACCCACCTTACACTTTGATGGGATAAAGAAGCTTCTTGGTGTCTTTCTTCAGCTCCAGGAAATGCTGCCAACTATGCTTTCATTGCCAGTGAGATGAGTTCACAGTTGGAGCAAATTCTGCTGGGATGCTGGGCACTTTTACCTTTCCTTTTTCATAAGACAACTTGAAGTGCAATGTCAGTATGTCACGCTTAGAGGCTCAAAAATGGTGTCAGTTAGGATTGAGTCTGGGAAGAATGGTCTAAAGAAGTTGCACGTCTGGCTCTTTTCTCTCCTGGGTTTAATTTTTTTTTTTTTTTTTGGCTCCTAAATGGTCACAGAAGCAGAGATTGGCAGAGCCTGTTCTCCTCCTTTTTACTGCTGGTATGTTGCATATTTAAGGCAGAAGGGCCCCCCTGATTGTGTGAATGGGACTGTGCTCTAGCCCTTGCTGTGCTAAAACACTTGGCACTGTGCTTGTGGAGACAGCTTTGCAGAAACATCAGAGAAAGATTTCCCACCAGCAGCATCTGTGGAGATGGAAACGGCCACTGCATTAGATTCATTACGATCTGAAGAAATGCAATAACTGACCCTAATTAGCCATCTACACCCAAATGTTAAACGTGGTGGGTTTTCAAATGGATGCCTACCAGAGTCATTTCTTTGGCAGCTTATTGGGCTTGGATCTCACACTAGGCACTGGTGACATCACATTAAATTAACTAGCCCTTAAATTAATGCCAAGGAGCCTTGACAGGAGACAGAACATGATTGTCCTTACTATTAAGATATTAGAAATGTCATGGAATGGCTTAGGCTTAGGGCTTTCCTGGCTTTTTCCCAAAAAACTGCCAAGCAGCTTGGATTTTAACACATGCAAGAGAGAATTCTTCACCATTTTGGTTGTAAACATCTAACTTTGCAGTATAAAACAGTGTGGCTGTTGGCCATTTTATATCAGTTGTCTTCCGAGCCAAATAATGGTACTGAGCAGATTTAAACTATGATTTCAGATGAAATTAAGTGTGTGGGAGTCTAAAAAAAATGGCAGAGTCCCTGGTTATTCCTAATGGTGTTTGCATTTCTGAGGTCAACTGGTTAAATTTTGAGAGAAGAAGGAAACAACAAGCATAATGACCTGAGGATCTTACCTGATGTCCTTGTGTGATAAGTCCTAGACAGCCAGCCTTCCTCTTCTGCAGGCTGGAGGAATTTGTGAGTGAATTAAGGGTTTCATGTTTCTTCAGGTGCTGCTGTCACAATCTCACCATGTGGAGGTAAGTCCACCACTTCAGGACATAAAATTTGCTCTAGCACAACTGTAGAAGTACACTTTGGCTTCTTAATTTTGGAACAGTTCTGCTCTGTGATGTGCTGGGCCAGCTCTGCTGCTAGGTGAATGGGAAATTTTCCAGCTGCAAAACCATGAATATGTTCTTCCTATTCACAAGTTCCCTGGTTCCTTTTGCACCTCATGCTGCTCCATTCTGAGCAACTGGCCTGGTGACAGAAGAACTAGTCAAGAAATGAGGATTCCAGCATGTCTCAGTGCTGAGGAATAGTGTCTATGCACTGTGAGGCATGATGGACTACCACGACCTTCTGGGATGCCTTTGCAGAGGTATCAGGCTGTGTTCAAACTGGTGAGCCTGAGTCCATTCTACCTGCAAGGACAGAGAGAGAGTAGGTACAGAAGTGAATGAGAGAAGAGTCTGTGTTTGTACATCAAAACGCACAGTACTCCTTACAGAAATTTGAAAAAGTGGATCCTATTCAAGAAAAGGTTTGTTTTAACCAAAATATACAAGGATATTAAAATATGCAATTTGGCCCTGCATCTCTGTAATGGATGTGAAATTGAATAACAAGCCAACTTTTCTTGTCTCTATAGATCAATAAATTTCCAGGGACGATATTAAAAAGGTATATAAACATGCCTATGTTTCAATTTTGCTTTATTCAGTTACATTCCAATCAATTACATATTCTGTTTTGTAGGAATACAATTTATCATCCCTATATTTGGTGATACTGGGAGCTCAAGTCTTCTTCTTCAGAATACTTGAGAAAGAAAAGTAACAAAAAGTCCAAGTATACTTTTCTTCTGAGAAAGATGCAAAATATATAGCTTGCTGGAAGAATCTTTTGCAGCTTGTTGCACAATGGAGCCAAAGAAAAATGGGTTTCAGTTAAGTGCTAAGATAAAACTAAAATGAAAAATGTTAAAATTTCTTTGTTTTCATGTGAGTGCAGTGCTGCATTGGGCATGAGCTGGACTGAATAAAGAGAAATTTGTGACTTTCAGCCTTTGAAAACTGGCATTTAACAGTAAATGCACAAAGATGTACTAATGATTTAGAAATGCAATCTTTTTGCCACACAGCTTTCACGTAAAAGTATGTGTTTTTCCTGCTTTTTCCCTGATATTTCCAGCCGTGTGCGTCATTCAGATGTATGCTCCATGCACTCTAGAGATCAGTAGTTACCCTTTGCTTTCAGTGTCATCTCATCCAATATCTTTTTCTCTTCATTAAATGTGTTGTTTCATTTTGCTTTTTCCCGAGCTTATATTCACATCTGTAGTAAAGATTAAAAATAAAAACAATGAAAGAAAGTGCTGGAGCTCCCAGAAGGCAATTGCTTCATGACTGGGAGTGGTCATTACTACAGAGCTGATGATTTGCAGTAGTGCCACACACTGCAGTGGTGAAGAAAAATGTTTCTTCTCCCTTCTGTGCTCAGGCTCTCCCCAGTAGCACTATGGCCCTATGTATCTTTTGTAGGCTACATACAATATGAACTTCCATTCCCCTGCCAACTCTCACCCTGCCATTTAATTCTTCATCAATACCTCAACTCCTCTTGGTTTTGATAGATGAGCCCTGCATTCCTGCTGAGCTGTTTGGCTTGGAGGAATATTTGAAGAGCAAAATGAAGG
The DNA here is from genome assembly GCA_037013685.1 of Acridotheres tristis. Taxonomy (NCBI): domain Eukaryota; kingdom Metazoa; phylum Chordata; class Aves; order Passeriformes; family Sturnidae; genus Acridotheres; species Acridotheres tristis. The sequence goes on from CM072886.1 coordinate 109,021,248, forward strand.
AAAAAAAGTAAGAGATGGCACTGGTCCTTGGAAGCAGCTAACAAACTAAACAGGTTTTGATAAGTAATTTTCACATGGCAAAGCTTTTATACTTCACATAGTGGAACTATGAAATTTCTTTAATGCAAGCCTCTTTTATAGACTGCTTTCAAAATTTGACAGAACAGGTATGCAAAACAATTTGTTGAGATAAATGGTGAATAATTAGGGTTACTAAGAGATCCATGACGGAAATGTTCCCGAAAGTTCTCTAAAAATGTATACATCCGTTACAAAATACTACTCAGGGAAGTCTGGTCTTCTCATGGAAAATCATGTGGTAAAACTGATACACACTTCCCTTAAAAAAGGAGTGATTTATACTTTCTGTAAAAAACTGGAATGAAATGTTAGTTGTGGATGTAATAAGACTAATTTTGAGATTAGCTCAGTTGGTTAGAGCATGATGCTAATAACACCAAGGTTATGGGCTTGATACCTATACGTACCATTCACTTAAGAGCTGGACTCGATGATCCTTCTAGGTCCCTTTAAACCCAGACTATTCTGTGATTCTGTGGTTTATGAAAAGGAGCAAAATCTGCTTTTCCAGTGGCTTATGGGGAGAGAATACTGAGCCCTCATGTGCCAACACTGTACCTTTCTGCATGTGCATTTGGAAAGATGTTTTCACACAATTTGTCCACATCTCTCTAAACATCGTCAGAGTACCCATATAACTACACAAAGGACACAGCCCTGAAGCAACACTGCAAAATTTCTAATGCCACACTACTCTTGCAGGTTAAGTGGCAAAGAAAAGCAAAAAAAAATTGTCATAAAAGTGCATGGAATAAAATACCCAAAACAAGTCCACAGAAAAACTGGCACCAGGCTCACAGATGTTCCAAGAAGTGAAAGAGTAGCTAAGTTTATTAGATAAACTTTGTTTAGTGAATAATTAACAGGTCAGCTTCAAAGTGTAACTCAATATAGACTGTTTGTTTGTTTTTCTTCTCGTGACAATGATGGTTTGCTTTTAATGTCCAATAAGGGGTTATATCAGGTAATCCTGGCAAGATGAGGTGGGAGATTTATCCATTTAATCAGTCATATTGATATAATTTTAATTTCAATTTACTTTCTGATAAGTATCCATGTTTCATGGGATCACAAATAATTCAGTACTGTGTCTATTTAATAGTTATACATACATAAATATTATTTTAACAGTATTGTTAAGGTCACAGTATCAGTCATTCAGGGGGCTGGAAATATACCTTTTGTTAGAGCATTTTTACACAACTGGGGATTATGTACTATTTATTTCATAGGGCCCCTGCCTCTTTTTGCATAAAACATGGATATGAACTGAGTTTGTTATATTCAAGATACTATAGCATGTATTTAGTAGGACTACTTCCATATTCATGACAGAATTTGAGTAGTGATGCACCAAGGTTTCCAGGTAGAAAAGAACGGGTCAGTGGTTAAGGCAATTGAATTCTGTCTTGAAAGCTTAATTGTAACCTTGCCCTGAGTTTGTAATTGATGCTATGTGAGTTGCTTAATCATAGGTTGCCACTAACCAAGTTTTTCAATGTCTGATTGAGAATCTGATTTACCAACACACTGAATACTTAAATCTGGATCTGAAGTAAATGACAGCTAGAAGTGGGTAAATGAAGTATGGCTTGAAGTGGTTATAAAAAAACCAAAGTCCTAAACTGCTCTCATATGAGACATGTAAGATTTGTGGATAATTTTATCTTAGCTTCTTTGGATCTCAGAATTCCCTCTTGTTAGGTCAAGATAATAGCATGCCTTGGTTTTGTAGCAATAATTTAAAGTAATTGTGCCAGTATTTTAGAAACAGTCTGTCAGAATGACCATGAAAGAAAAAACACTGGGGAAACCTGCAGTTCTATATTCAGAGGATTCTGTATTCTTGCTAGAATAAAATACAATAGATAGGACATAATGACAGATTGAGTGAGAGAAATAGGGGAAAGATTTCTCATTAAATAAGCCCTTTCTATTCTAGTGCATTAAACAGGGCTCCAAAACAAAAGTGGTAAATGATCATGTATGGTAAATGATAAAGCCAAATTATACACATGCAGCAGTGAAGCGACTGAAAATTTTACAAACCTGGTGTTCCCCAGCTCCTGAGTATTTTGGCATGGCTCTGAAATGGATGGATGTTTTTGAGGTTTGCAAGTGAGATACTTATATCTGTTTCCTTGCCAAAAACAAAGCCTCTACCATGGGCATGTTAGAGACTAAGCAGCTTTTCTGATAATTTCCTTAACAAACCAATGAGTATATTAGAATGGGATTTGAAAGGTGAAAGATAAAAGCAGATACAATAAATGATAATGTTACTATCTCTGTCTGGGGTGTAGTGTTATCACTACAAATGCTCATCCTCATAGCCCAAGAAGATAATTTCCTATGGCTGTTTGGGAAGAAGCTTCCTCTCTTTCAGGAATGGATCAACAGACTGCTCAGTGTGAGAGCATTTATGGTGACAAAAATGGGGTGTTGCAGAAGTTTATTGCCCTCAAATAGAACAAGACTGAGGATAGAAATTGATTACTAAGGCAGGAAATGATGCTGATAAAGCAAACTAGTAGCTAATAGTATTAACAAGCTAATACATTTAAGTATCCATAAACAAGAAGCTGCAGTATCAAGTACTGCTACTCTTAGAGTGCTGTTTTACATAACAGGATAAATGTATAGGGTAACTGGTGCTAGTGCTTGGTATGAACTCATCTGCAAAGCATTTCCTGTGTGAATCTTGCAGATTTCTCAGTGATGAGCCTTCAATCTTTGCTCAGGAGAGACCACCACATTGTCAAGACTGACAGCACATCAGTAAGAAGGCCTATGAAAACAGGCCTACCTGTTACAAATGCTGTGTGGGTATTGTTTTAGAGATGGTTTCCCTGCATTGTGGTTTACACCCCTATAAATATGCTAGGAGCTATTATGAGCTATGTCTAGATCATTTGAGATAGAATGCACTATTCAAACAGATGTGACAGTAACATGGTATCACACACACTACACCTTTGCGTTCTTACCCATAGCTCCTGTTAGGAAAAAAATAAATTTAAAAGGACAAAAAAAAATAGGACCAAAAACCTATTGTAAAGCAGGAGCAGACCAAATAGTCAAAGCTGTTTGTCACTTTTTCTGTTGACAATTCTGAAGGGGGAGGACGCACACTGTTGGACTAGTTTTGCCATGCAATATGATTACAACTATGAAAAGGATCTGTGCATTTATCTTGAGAAGGTAAAAGTAGTTTTGTGATCTATCTTGGACTTCGTTCTAATTTTACATGATCACAAGTTTTGCTCATTACCATGAAAGTGGAGACCATTCCTATGGCTTCAGTTAAGAAATTAGTGTATGCGCATAGCCGCGTTCGCGTTTCTGAACAAAAATCTTTACCCAGACAGGTATATGGGGTCTGCTTCACCCCGCTCTTCCCATTCCCCGTGGGGAAGAGAATAATTAACGCAGCAGCCCTAGTCCCGCCTGGGCTCTGCAGCGATGTGCTGCCATGACCCGCAGCAGCAGGGGCCGAGGGGCCGCTGCGGGGACGCGCGAATCGCCGCGCTCTGTCCCGGGCCGACCCGGGGCTCCTTCCCCTCCCGTCACCTCATTCCGCTCCCGTCCCGCCTGTGCCACCGCCCCCGGGCGGGGAGAGCCGCCTGCCGCGCCCCATAAAGGGCGGCCGGGGCCCCGGCGGTGCTCGCTGCGGAGCGGGGTCCCATTCCTGCCTCTGGACGGGCGCTCTCCCTGGGACACGCAGGTGAGCCGCGGGACGGGGCAGTGGCACCGCTCCCTGAGCCGGGAGCATCCTCTGCCCCGGCACAGCGGATCCTTTGCCCCGGCACAGCGCATCCCTTGCCCCGGTACGATGCATCCTTTCCCCCCGCAGGCTCCTCCCGGAGAAAGCCGGATTCCCCGTCGAGTCGCTGCCATGGCCTCCGTCCCCTCCGCCGGCTGCCTCCTGGCCAAGAACCAGTACTACAGGAGTGAGTGCTCGGCGGGGCCGGGAGCTGCGTGTTGTCCCCAAACACACCGCCCCGCCCTTCTCTCCCCCTTTCCTTTCTCTCGGCTTTGGGAGCGCCTCTGGAGGAGGGAGGTTGAGCCCCCCCAAGCCTCTCCCGAGAAAGTGGCCGGGTTGTTGGCACTCAGGAAAAGTGTCAGAAAGTGTTTCAGGTGCTGTCTGGATGAGCTGGAGGCAGTTGTCTTTGCCTAACAGTTTTTAATTTCTTGAAGAGTTTTTCATATCACAGAACTTAAGTTTAAATGACCATCTGCTTCTGGCTATTAATCTACCTTGTATTCTTTTTAAAATAGAATTATTTATTAGGGTTATAATATACATACATAAATATGTATGTATTTAACTGTAAAACATTACCTAGAAAAAGTGCTAGCCTAGCAAGTCATGGTTCCTACCTGTACGTCCTATTTACATCCTATTTACTTTGCAAATTTAGACACAATACAAAATCAATTCACATTTTTGTTTCTAAATAATGTGAAACAATCACTGCTTGAGAGTACATGTGGTGTATTAAGATTCCTAGGTCCAGGATGGACACTAATGTGAATGTAGAATTTAGTTATATCACAAGGGAAAAGATAGCAATTGGGTTGTTGTGGACTTGAATGCTCAAGGATATACAGCAATGTGGCCATGGTCTTAAGTTTTGTCAGTGGTTTCAGTGAAAGTTATGCAGACAGATCTCAGTATGCTTTTAAGGGAAGTGTAAGTAGAGTGAGAAAGAAACTGATATAAAAGTTCTTATGAAAACGACTGTAGTAGAACAGCGTATATAATATGGATGTTACACTCTGTAGCTCAGTGAAATAGTTTCCTCTGAGGCAGCAGCATGTCAGAAAAACTGACCTATAAATAGTGCACTCTCTCAAAGCATCTTTTGTTCATTACGGGTGTCTCTGTTTTCCACGAACAGCAAGACTGAACTCGGAATCCAGTGTTTCTTCCAACTCCTCCAGCTGTTTGGATGCTGTGAACATCACAGACCAGGACAAAGCATCACATGGTATTGTTTCCTTCTTTGAAACACTTTTCAGTTTTTCCTGTTATTCATCCAGTGTCTAATGCTGTGGGCTTTTCTCCTTTGGCAGGGTTACCAGAGTTAATTGATAAATATTGGTGGATAAAAAGCTTCTTCCATAGTGAACCCTCTCCACCAACTGTTGGCAGAAAAACACTCTCAGCAAGCAGGTGAGTCCTGTTTTTAAAACGGTGAGGATAACTTACTTGCTCTGCTTTCCTTTTGGTAAAAATGTTAGTAAAAAAGTCATAATCACCAAAAACCATCTGGTGGCGTGCAATGCTGTTTTGATGATTTAAGTAAAATATATATCAAGTCTAAGGCTATAAAAGCTTTCTGTGCTTTCATTTTAACAAATGAACTCATATGATACTTCATATTATGAAGGTGGTAGTGCCTATTACTGTTTTACATTTATGGTGATATTTATTTAATCATCTATGTGTAGAATTCGAAGAACCATTTGTTTGTGCAAAACCATGGCAGTTTGGCCATTTTACTTTATGATAAAAAGCTGATATGAATGCATTCAAAAATACTTAGGCAGATAAATAAGTATCTTTGCGGTGAATACAATGAAAATTCTATTTATAATATTTTATATAAATATAAATATATTTCTGCAGTACCAACAGTTGAAAAGGACCGTGTGATGGCTTTTCTGACTGAGATGCTACGTACAGACTTGTTTTTCCAAGACGCTTGGGATCTTCCTAATGTCTGGGTTCAGCTGCAAGAAGAAAACAAAACCTTTAGGAGAGTGGAAAAGTGTATTTTCAAAATATTTCTCCGTAGCTAAAATGATATTGCTTAATGAACATATCCATGGCCTACAGTGTTCTTTCCAGATTTGCCATAATTTGTGATGTCTCTCTAATGAAAGTTTCCAGGAGTAAACATCCTGATGACTTACTTGAATAATTAGAGAAAAGTGACAGTAAAAATAAGACATCATAGGTTTAGGAGGAAGATGTGTATTAAATAACTTTGCAATAGCTGATTCAGTTAAGTTGCCTTTAAGATACCAGCTCTCTCTGCAGTCACACTGATGTAAACAAGATTCATATCTGTAATCCAGAGTAGGACTGCTGTGTTGCACATGTCTTTTATCCAGTATTTGTGTAACAGTTACAGGGTGTGAGTTTACAAGAATGCTTGTCAATAGCTTTGCTTTTAGAAAGCCCAATTATGTGAACAAGCAAAAATCAGTTTGGTGTCTTTGATCAAGCAGAGTGCATAGATCCCAACTTCAAATACCCAAGTACCACTTTCACTCCTATGTATGCTGGTATTTGAGGACAGAATAGAGGAGATGCACAAGAAACCAGTAATCCTAATGGAAACTGTCCTTTCCAAGGAGAAGAGCAACCTTAATCAGAGTTGATACTTCTAGTTTGTTTTAAATTTCTTCTGCTTGCTTAGCTTCGTTGTGGCTTAAAGATCTACTTGTTCCTAAGTGACTAATTCTATCAATATTCTGCTGTCTGTTGGATTAGTTATGAGGCCTAGATCTGGCAAAGGATTCCACTCAAAGTAATCACATTATTGTTGTTATCCAGGTGTACCTTTGTCATGCTCTTGAAAGCTACTATAACATTGCAATGCTGAAGACTAAATGAAGCTAATTAGTCTAACGATTGTTTATTCTACTGGGCATGACTGAAATGCATAAAGGGTTATGGAAAATAACAAATATTTGGCTGGATGATAAGGTTTGTGACAGGTATCTATGTAACTTTTTGATGTAGTCATTAAACCTGCTGGATATTTGCCCATCACTGGATGAACTAACAGTAGCAAACATTAATGTAGCCCACTTCTTTTTATTATAGGTTAGTGGTTGTCATGGTTATGCATAACTCCAAGGTGTATCAAGTGGCTGCTTCAGGGAGTTTACAGTCTTGGTGGAGGCAATAAATGCATGGCAGATGACAACAGAAAAAAGCATAATTCTGAAAACATGATTTTAAGGGTCTTTAAATTGACTTGTGTTTTTCTTTACTGCTATTGTACAGTTTCACCTTTGTCTCTTCTCTAAGTGTACAGTATGACCTTTTTTTTATACTAGGATTTTTTTATTAATAAAGATTTAATCAATATTTTGTCTGACTTATTTTTGGCCTCCAGAAACAGACTGGTGTTCCATTTTGCCTGTGGTGGAATTTCTGTGTGGGTTTGGTTTTTTTTTCAATGGTTATTTTTTTTCTATTTTAAAACAAAGTATTTAAAAAATTTAAAACCCCCTCAAAAGTCTATGTTCTATGTGCATCACATTCTTCCTTCAGTCGCTTCAAGGTCTGATGTGACTTAGAAAAGGAGTGCAAGCTAAGAATAAGCCCCTAACACCTTTTTCTATAAGATCACGTTGTAAAGGAAGAGAGAAAGACAACACCATACTTCCAAGAAGGTGACTGTGACTCTCTTTGAAGATGATTGAAATCACAGAAGAAAGAGATATTGTAGCCTTATTATTGCTATACATGTGAAATACCAGATTCAAGAAACACTGTGGAAAAGAAGTGACAAGCTTTCATAATTATTCATTCAGCTTAAGCTGCTTCTGTCCTTATGGAGCCAAAACTTGGGTTGCAGAACAGGCTTAAAGAGCTGGTTAGCTATTAAAACCCAAAACCCCCCTCCAAACCCAAACACAGTTATTTTTCAGAGAGTGGTGAGGAAGGCTGCATGTTGTTCTCTTTCATCTGCTTAGGCCCTATGAAAAACTTGTTTTTGTAATGGCGTCAATGTGATAGAAATCTCTGCTCTAGAGTGGTGCCCTTGTGCCATTTACATCTTCTTTTACTGTGATCAGCTCAGCATTTGAGCAGCACCCCTGCCAAATCATAGTTATTTGTGCCAGTTCTTCAAAGTAAGCAATGAACCAGCTCCATTAATTAATATCTAATGTTGCTATAACAGACTCCTCAGAGGATATGGGTAAATGGGACATTAAAGTGCTTGCAAACAAAGGGCTGCAGTTTTTTACATCTCAGTAATAGGGAAATGTTAGTTTTCTTGATTTAAATGCCAATTCAATGCACCTTTGAGAGGAGAGGAAAGCCAAAATTTAATTGATTTAAAGAGAAGCTGAGATAAAGAGGAAGGGGAAGCTATATTGTTGTAGTTTAAATGCCACTTAGAATAAGGAAAACAGGAAAATAGTATGCTATCATATGCCAGTCTGGGCAAGACAGGTACAAATGTTTGATCAATGATTAACTGTAATAGAAAATAAACACTTTTTTTTTGCTTTTTGCTGTTATAAGGTCTATAAGTAGAGATCTATTTTAAGTTAATCTGTATATTGTTATTCATCTGGAAAAAAGTATTAGACACGAGAATTGTGCCAGCATGTAAAATACTAAGTTAGTTCCAATTATCATAATCAAATTAGGAATGGAGAGCTGGCCTTGAGAAAGACTTTTTTTCTTTACCTCAAGCACATATATAGCAATGATACTTAATAACAGACTTCCATTTCTTTCCCAAAAGGATATTTAAGTCATAGTGTCCTGATCCTAGTAGTACCCTATTTAAAAGTCAAAATAGAAGAAAATTCTTGTACCATTTGTTTTGGTTCAAGAAGGATAAAATCTGCTTTTCTGTATGTGTAGAGAGAGAAATTCATAATAATGATTTTTTTTCCTCAGGTGTTGTTATTTGGAAGAAATACTGTAAATTTACATTTCTTTCCTAAAGTTTTCTTGTCTATATGTGACGTAAGCAATATTTCATATTGTGGATGGACAATAGTGAGGATTAACTCTAAAGACCGTAGCTATTGCAGTGAAATGGGTTTGTTGTGTATATATATATTTTTTTTTTGTAAACTTGCTTTTTTCAGCAGAAGCAAGAATGATAAATGGACCAACGTAAATACAACAGGTTTTCAATATAAGAATGAAGAGCTAATCTAACAGTGAATCAAACTAATTTTGAATTCTTAGGAGTAAGTAGTATCCTTGTAATTTTTTTGTCAGGGTTATTTCTCTTTGTGGTACTACAGCACTCTGATACTTGAAAATAATTGCAAATCCTCTTCACTTTTTTCATAATCTTAAATAACAGTTCATTATTTCTTCTTGGAAGCAGACTCTCTGTTATTGTCACTTCTCAAATCTTCTATGAAGGAAAACCCAAGCAGGGTTTACTCAGACATTTCTACCAGGATTAATATTGTTTGCAAAACATTTCTTGGGTTATTGCACATACAGCTGGTGACTGAAAATTTTGACCATGACCATGTTCATTGCCCTGGCTGATTCTTCACTGATGGAGGGATTCTGTCAGATTTCTTTTGTCATGCACTCTGTCATATGCCATTTTAAGCTGTTCTGTCAGTAGCAGATGTGAAGTATACTTGTTATAATAACTGGAAGATAGAGTTTTGTAATAGAAATAAGCTATCACTACTAAGGAAGAAAATATGATCAGTGTTTTGGAAAGAAGTTATAGAAAATCACATTTTAATTTTTTTTTTTTTACCTACTTCTATCCCTCTCAGAAACTGTGGAGAAAGAAATTGCTGTTTCCCAGCCCTATGACAAAAGAGAAGATTCAGCTCCCACTTACAGTACTTGATGGTATGTTCACAGACACTCTATTGACTTTTTCTCAAAAATAAAATTATAAAAGTGCTTGTAGTCAAAATGACAGAATACGATCTCGACGGAGATATGTTAGAGCAGCTCATAAAAGGAATAAAAAGGGCCGGTACACTCAAAAAGTTGCTTTTCTTGGTTATGTCAACCACTGTGTCTCCTTCAAACTCAACCATCTTTGGCATCAACAAAATTAATTTTCATTTATACCTGTAGTAGAGAAGACATAATCTCACTTTACTTGTTTTGTTGAGGTAACAACACTGGGTGCAAGATAAAGCTGTTTTGTCAGTTTGTAGAGGAGAACCAAGGTACAGCTTAATGTCAGCCACCCTTTGGGGATCATCTCCAGGACAGACTGAAGCCTGCATGTCCAGGAGAAATCCAGAAATACTGGAGGTAGCTTTTCAGAAAGGTATTCAAGCTTTGTTTCCCTTTCCTTTTGTGTTGTTTTGTTTTCTGTTGCTCTTTTTTCAAAAAGAGCAAATCAAAAGAGAAATCACTTCACCCTGACTTTGAAGCAGTCAGGGATGGAGAATCTGTAAAACAGCCTAAAGGTAAAGTAAAGTAAAATAAAATTTTTTGTAGTTGATCACCTTCATCTTTAAAGATCTTTCCCACTGGTACCAACTTGAATTTCTCTGTGAGCAGCAGATCACATTCTAGTAAGAAATGCACAACCTAAATAACAAGTAAAGTTTTAAAGTGCTGATTCCACTTTCTCTTCAAGGATCTGTCTGAAGAGGTTGCATCATTTTGTTTAATATCCAGCTACACTGACTTCAAGAAGTATTCCAGCACTGTAGAAGTGGATCAATAGGTGGAAGCAGCTGGAGATGTGCTTTTTGCTTCTGTGAGTCAAAGCTAAAAGCCAGGCTCCCAGAGCATGTTTTGGACTCTAGTTTACAGACTATTGCTAAGTGAGCCAAATGAGAAGGAAAAAAGGTGATGGTGCAGTATTGACATGGAGTCAAAATATCGACCAGTTTGAAATCTTGGAACCTGAACTGGCACTCAATTCACTTTTAAATGAAGTTTAATGGGTAAATTACTTATTATCTCAAAAAATAAAATATTTAAGGAGTTCTGCTTATCACAACTAAATACTTGTATGAAATAACACAAATTTGTTAATTAAAAATGAAATAACTCACATTTTTGAAATTTAATTTTAAAATAACTTTCAATCCTCTCTCTGATAAAATGCTTTGTATATTTTTTTTTGTTTTAATTCCATTATTACACATTATAACATTATATAGAGAGTAGCTCCTTTGTCTTGCAGAAAAGCCACTTTACATTTTGAATGAAATTCTGGAACCTGTGAAAGGTTCTTACAATAAAACTAGTTTGGATATCATATATCTTTCTAAGAATCCATAAAAGTCATGTTTCACAGTTTCATTAATAAGCAGTGAAAAGATAATACTAGGGGTAAAATACACAATGAAATAAGTTTTTTTTTTTAAATAGGTATTTTCCCAACATATTTTAAGCAGGTTAATTTAATACTGTCAAGACTCCTGCTCTGACTTACCATATACTTAAGTTCAAATGAAATCTGCAACCACCATAGCATCACACTGACAGGATGTGTTAGTGACTACACAATTTTTCCATGGCAGTAAAAGATTGAGTGGAGTATTGAATGTAAAAGGCAAGGTAGCTGTATGTTGTGTGTAGTAGTACCTTCACATTCTGTTACAATAAAATGCCTGCCTGCAAAATACAAAATGAATTTGTAAAAAAAACCCAAAACAAAACACTGCAACAAAAAATTCCTCCTTCTTCACATTTTGTGCTTTCCAGAGACATATTTTTCTTGATGAAATATTACTTCCTTTGTGTTCCTTTCTAATGTGGTTGCAAAAGACTGACAAAAAGAAATGCATCTTGCAAATAAATTCTTACACTTCTAGTTTTACTTGTTGTTACAATTATTGTCCTACATTAATTTTTTGCCATTACTGTTTAATGTATTTAGTGGGAAAGTTGTTTCTCTGTGTGTCTGTCACTGTACTGTGAATTTATTTTTTTTTTTAATCTGGAGGAGGCACCTTTATAATGGAAACACTTTTTAAACACTTACTCACCACTAAAATAGAGCTCCAGTAACTAAGCCAGTCAGCTCAGACCTTCTGAGATAAATTTGCTTAGGCTGTAACTCTCTCATGTAAGGATTGACTTTTATTCTGCATTTTTACAACACAGCATTGGATATTAATCTTGAAAGACATCAATGCTTGGCATTATAAAATTATATAAAGCCTTTATGACTAATTCTGAAAATGGATGTCCCTTCACTTCTCTTTGGACATTAAAACATCTGCGGTATTAGAAAATACACAGAAAGCAAAAGTGCTTTTTGTAATAAATAAATGTAAACTCATTGATGATGGATTTGAAGTGAAAAAAGACCAAAACAATAAAAAGGAACATAAGGTGGATGTTTATAATAGTCATTCACACCTACCTAAAATCCTAATTATATGCAAGAATCGTTAAGATTCGAAGACTCAGAGTGGAAGTTGTTATCAATGCTCATTTATTCTTCTCTCTTCCTGTTTTTCTCTGCACTAATTAAAAAAATAAAAAACAATACAATAACAAACATAATTTTAGCACCTACACGGAAATAAGAAAACGAGAGAGAAAGGAGAGCCAGGGCAGTCAGCAGCCCTTCTAAGCCCAGAATGAATCAGCCTGTCTTTAGGACATACATCTTTCTGTCTCTGGTTAAAAGGAAAAAAAAAAAACCAAACCAACATCCCCCCTGCCTGCCCCCCATTCCCCCGCCCCTTGCAACGCAAAAGTATTTTGCTGTGGCCAAGAAATAATCTAATAAAAGCTCAGAAAGAGCAGGCCCTCATATCATTTATACTGAGCCAACGCTAAAGAAGGAAAATGGATTGAAAGAAACCACTCTGTGGCTGTAAAACGGGGGGCAGGACTGCAGCACAATCTTTTACCTCAATAAAACCTTGACTTTTAGGCTGAAAAATAGCATCTCTGAAATGTGTTGACAGGATATGTTCCTGCAGTGGCTAGCGGGAGTTTTGTTCAAGACCTCTTTTATGGGCTAATCTTCTCAGAAATTGCTTCCCTTGTTGCAGTGTTGTCCTGTCCCTCCCTCACCCTTGCCCCCCCAGTTTTATGCACATGTTACATTGAAGTGGATGAAGTCTTTATGGGGACATGGTGATGGGCTGTAGCCAAGCAAAAGCTCCTTGAGAAATACCCCATGTGTGCATTTAATTCAAAATACTGCAAATTTCAAGGAAAAAAGAATCTTTTAAAAATATGCAGTATTTCAGTAAAGAACAGAAAATATATATCAGAACATTTTGACTGCTCATAACAATGACTTCTACAAGATGTAGTGTGAGGAATAACTGGAATTTAACATTGATCTGCAACATCAGAGAGAGCAAGAATTTTACTAATCTCTGAGAAAGGAACATTAAATGCTGCAGTAAATTGTATATGGGGGCTAAATTCTCTCTTCCTTCCACCAAAGAGCACTAACAGTCATGTCTCTAATTACACCAGAGCCATCAAATAAGCAGACCGAAAGTAGGAAAGGTGGATGAATAAACCTAACCCTGACTGGCTGCAGCAGATTATCAGAAAAAAATCTGCAGATTTATCTGGGATCCTGAAGGAGCATGAGAAATGTCTTGGCACTGGACCAGTGGAGGTTGTTCATTATTTTGCAATAAAACAGTGCAGAGTATGTATGTATGTATTTATTTATTAAGTCTGATGAACATTTTAGCTGTAGGGACTGGAACCTCTAATGAGCTGAAAATTCTTAGGCAATGGATGCTGAGAGATTGATGTTGTTAGCTTTTAGCTCCTGAGAATTTATATCTGAAACACAGCTATATATAATATTATTATTTTGATATGCTTTAGTTAGTAATAATTAAATTTATTAACTGAAGTTAATTTTTATTTATATAATGTGCAATCTGAAGAATGACTATGCAGTGTATAGAAGGATATAGATAAGGACATATTTTTAGTAGGGTTTCAGCTATTTTGGTATCCTTTTAGTTGATGAGAGGGATGCACTTTCAGTGTGAAGAGATAAAGGACAATTTTATGGTGTCTTTTCAGGATTGAAAAGACTGTACAGCTGAAGGTAAATTTCATTTAATAAACCTCACTCCCATTTCCCTGATGTGGGGGAGTGACCTAGAAAGAGCACTGCTTATGTTTGTCTGCTGAAAGTGTACTACAAATACAGGACAAAGAGTTTGTCTTGCATACATCCTTATTTCCAAGAAATCCAAGTGCCTCTAGTCTTACATAAATCACCCAGGACACTACAGCTGAAGTCACTGTGCTGTGACTTGCTTAACACTGTTCTATAATTAGTTAGAAAGTCAATTCAACATTTATTTCAAGTGTATGAGGGAGAAGCAACTTCATGAATAGATAATAGAGAAGGCATACAATGTCTGAATGCATTAGTTTTAAAAAGTGTTCTTAAATTACTGTTTTATCGAAAGTGTGCGTTTGAAGATCCTAGATTATTCCATTTGCAAGTCAACACATTATGTGCATTACACTTGTATTAAATTATTATGCCTCAGCTACTTAAAGGCCCTCATTCTTGCTGCTTCACTTTTATGAGCCTCCCACATTAATGTGTGTAAAGGCACATGGGAGTGAAGGAGAGAAAGAATTCTTTGTACTTTCAGTGTTTATTGAACCACAGTTTTTGGGTCATCTCAAAGAGTAGACATAATTTGAGCAGTAAAAACATAAGCAAAATCTCTCTTTTGAGAATTTTCTTTTGAGACTTGCCAAGATTTCCTTTATTATTGTCTAATTATTCCTGCTTTTTTACAAAACATGAAACGAGGACACAAAGAATTCTCAATTTGTGGGGCAGTGAGGGGCTGTTTCATAAATTGTATATTAAAAAATCAACAGAATTCCAGACTTACAGGCAGTATTTAAAGATATGGTGAGAAATGTTTTAGAAGGGAGAAACAGGAACAGAGAAGGTGAGATAAAAACACTCTACCTCAGGTTTCTTCTTTTTAGTATTCTCTGTAAAAACAAGTGACAAACTCAAGTGACTGTTTGTTATCAATTGATTGTTTCCCACGTTATAACTGTTATACTCTTGCTAGTTAAGACTCTCTCTGGGCAGGAATGGGAATAGTTAACATCAGTGATTTCTAGCATATAGGGTCTAAAAATTGGATTTAAAACCTAATATCAGTAGGTACAAGCTTTTTTCTTTCAATATCAGCTAAAATGTTGTTGAAAAACCTATATAAATATAAAATAAAGCATCAACGCTATATCTTACTAAATGCAAACTGCGGTATTTCTGGAAATGATTTAGAAGTTTTATTCACGGACATACTTGCCATGGTTTAACCTCAGCTGGCAACCAGGCCCCATGCAGCTGCTTGTTCACTCCCTCAACCAGCAGGACGGGGCAGAGAATGGGAAGGGTAAAAGACAGAAAACTCATGGATTGAGAAAAAAAGCAGGGAAAGCAAAATTTGTGCCCAAGCAAAGTGATACAAGGAATTAACATTGCTTCCCATGGGCAGGTGTTCAGCCATCTCCAGGAGAGCAGGGCCCCATCTCATGCAATGGTGACATGAGAAGACAAAAGCCTTCACTCCAAACATCCTTATTCTTCCCCCACTTTGTATATTGGCATGATGCCATATGGTCTGGAATATCCCTTTGGTAGGTTTGGGTCCCTTGTCCTCTCTGTCTCCTCTCCCCTTCCCATGCACACCCATTTTCCTCACCAGCCTGGCAGCACGAAGAGCAGAAAAGGCTTTGGCTCTGTGTAAGCCCTGCTCAGCAATAACAAAAACATCTCTGTATTATCAACCCTGTGTTCAGCACAAATCCAAAATAAAGCCCCATACCAGCCACTGTGAAGAAAATTTAACTCTGTCTCAGCCAAAACCAACACAATATTCTATAATGTTCCTTAAGAGTATACATCGTATTTCTTGAACTACAGCCCCTCCCCATGAAATTATCAATATAGTGTTCAGCATTTCCATAGAAACTCTTATTAGCATAATAATTTTTGGCTGTGTAATCTTCAGACTGCATTAGCATTTTTTGCTTCATGTAAAATGGGTAATTTACAGAGCAATCTATTTAATTTTGTAATTCCCCATCTTCACTCTCATATGACAGAATCCCAGAATAAGCTGAATTGGAAGGGACCCAGAGGATCATTGACTCCAACTCCCAGCCCTGCACAGCACCATCCCCAAGAGTTACACCAGGTTCCTGAGAGTATTGTACAAATGCTTCTTGAACTTTGCCAGGCTACTGCTGGGTATCAAACCACCAAAGTACCATTAATGATGCCTTTGCCAGGTCCTGTACTACAGAAGTTTATCATCAAGGACACTGTGTATTGGTGTTTGCATCTCTACAGGGAAAATTGTTTCTGAACATACTGTATT
This sequence comes from Acridotheres tristis, assembly GCA_037013685.1. Lineage (NCBI taxonomy): Eukaryota > Metazoa > Chordata > Aves > Passeriformes > Sturnidae > Acridotheres > Acridotheres tristis. The sequence continues at coordinate 109,037,397 of CM072886.1, forward strand.
CTTATACAGCAGCCTTCTTTTTCCGAGCGTATTGCTACATTTTTGTAAAAAAAGCACTTTCGTGCACATTTTTGTGTGTACACATAAACAATTTAGAAATTGCCATATAATGTATATTTTTAAATTATTTTTATTTTTGAAGTATAACAGTAACATTAAACCCAGTAATTTTATATTCATCATAATGCTTATGCAAGCATTAAAATATTATTTAATTGGAGCTGAGCTTCAGACTGATAGAAAATTTTACATGGTACGATTTCCCATGTGGTTTATCAATTTTAGACACCATAGTTAATGACAACTTTCACAACAATTTCTACTAAGTCATCTGAAAATATACAAAATTTATCTTCTTTTTTACTGATAAGGTGCTATAACAAAATAATTGTGTGGGTGAAATTTCCTAGCCTGCATTATGGTCCTCACATACCCATTCGATTCAGAATCATAAATCTAAGCTCAGTTTAGGCTGCTCTTCTACCAGAGGCATGTTGCTTTAGGTTTTAATGATTGATTAAGCAGGCCTATGCATATGTCATCCTCCTTTCATATCTATCTAATCCCTTGTGGCTGAGGGATCCATCAACATATTAAATGATCCCTCAGTAAATCAAATTAATCAGCGAGTCCAGAGATGTTCCAAGTGTTATGCATGATTGCTAAGACGTGCATCAAACATTGTAGTAAAGTCTGCACTGCTATCTCCAGAAGTAGCAATGATTTTAAGTCATAAGATCATAATTTGGAAAGCTGCTATCTGTGTCACAGTAATTAACATCAGCTCTGTTGGCCTAAGATGTTTTCCAGTTTTCTTACTTGATGGTAATAGCCTGTGTCTAAAACCTCTCTGCTTTCCTCAAGATTTAATCCTATTTCCACTAAAATAGTGATTATGATCACAGCAATATCCATAATAGAGACCTCACTTCTAGGCCACTTGAAGAGGCTGTTTCCAGTAACAAAACATTTTTCAGGAAAGACAAATCATCTTGGTGCAATTATACATTTAAAGCAGGTTTTGAGCTTTACCTTTTTTTTTTTTCTTAAAGATATGTTAATTATTGAGCATATAATTTGCCCTTACATTTACCAGGGACAGGTATGCCCTTCCTTCTTGCACTGTTTTCATATTTAGGACAATTCAGCAAAAATAAAAATCTATCAAGTTCCAAAGGTGGTGAATTTTGCTATAAGTCTGTTAAAATGGCTTTTATTGGTGGGTCTAGGACCCAAGAGTTTCTTCTGCTAGATTTAAATGGTGTTCCATACTGGGAAAAGAATCACAGTAATCACAGTCCTTGGGATTCACTATTTGATATAGTGTACTCGTGTATTTATTTTTGGTGGCATAATATATCATTACTCTTATCTTTTTAGATATACACCCTCTCCTTTTCCTTTTAGAATTAATGCAGTGTGGAAGTGGGCATTTTGTTTATTGAGTCCTTGTAATTTCATACAGGGATTTCTGAATGTGTGTGCTAACAAAAGCTGCAGGGATGACCAGTTTTTATGAAAATGCATCACTGAGGAGCCAACATGCCAAATTCAAATACTGCAGGTGTTATAAATGGAAGTGAGAACAGCAAGTAATTTAAATAACTTCCCATTGCCAAGCCATCTCCCACCCTAAGAGAATTCTAAAGCACATTTTGCCCTAGAAAAGGGGATGTTGTTTAGCTATTTTTCAATGTAGTTGAATTACAAATTACTTCTTCAGCATAGACCAGAGTGGAGAAAAGTAGATATGTGGGATATTGGTACCCAGACATGATTTTAGTAAATAGACAGACAAAAAGTGTTCTGTCAACAGCTGATTATGGTCACTCATTAACATTTTCTACTATACACTAGGTACCAGTAATGTGCTTAGAGTTATGAAAAATGCAGTTTCTGCCTACTCCTTAAGGCTAGGAGTCAGAAAGCATAGACAGTAAGAAGGAAGTATGTTTGTGAAATGTCTAGAGAAAAGAAAAACCGGACTGATTTTGTTATAACTGCTAATTTCTGTATTGTTTCAGTGGAAAATGCCACACAGCTTTTTAAAGACAAAAATGTTTTATAACCTTTGTAGGAGATGTCACTTCTAGTAATGTCATGGCCTCATTTGTCTTGATGAGCTAAAAAATGTGGTTTCCAGACAGCCATCTAAATTTTCCCAGATGAGATGATAGCTGTCCAATTTAGTCAGGTTTCGGCTCAGTATATGATTTACAAATCATTTATCAATGATAATATAAATCAAATATATTTCTAATTATCCTTTAACAGATGAAAATATATACACAAATGTCTAACTTAGTCCATATTTCTTAATTATTTATGGACTCATTCTTTTAAATGAGCGTGATTTGCATGTCAAACTTCTGCATTCCAGCCTCAGGAACATTGAACCCAACCGTGGTGCATGGCATAAATAAGGAATCATGGCTAAATAAGCAATGTACCTGATGCCCATGGTTCTGGTTTGAGGCATTATTTCGCTATTTTTCTAGAACTTCCCTTTTTTTGTTTTTTTTTTTTCCCCTGGGATCTTTATGCCAACTTTATATCAGGATTTATGGGAGTTAATTTTTTGCATCTACCAGTTTCTTGAGCAATGTGAAGACATGGGAGTGAAATCTGCTCTCACTGAAATCTCAACCAAGAGCCCATAAACAGAGTTTAGGTGAGAACTAATTCTGAGTTTTCCTCAGAATTTAGGTGAGAACTCTTTATGCAAATCAAATTACTTTTGAGACAGGAATGTCCTCTGCATTTGATGGGAGATAATTTTACCTCAGACTTTTTTCAGCGTACTATTAGCATAGTTCCATGAAATTAACATGCAATATCTGGGTTGTGTTTAGGAACTCAATATTCAATTTTGTGAAAGTCACTTTTTAAGGTATAAAATGAAAGCCAAACAAAAATTTTAAAAAATCATATTTCTGAAAAATGTGAAGATTAAAACATTAGATTAGTCAAGGCACATCTGAAGGAGAAAGCTGTAGTCTTGAATTATTAGCACAAGAAAAGCAAAATCTTCTCTCTTTTCTTAAAAGTCTGTTCAGCTCACACATGATCACAAAATGACTCCTATATTTCTTCATTTTTCACAATTCTGAATCAGTTGCAACAGAATGGAAACCTCTTTCAACACAGAGGGATGTTTTGTTTGTATCATAATTTCTTCATCACTTCATTAAATAGTAATCCACATAGGAAAAGGTACTTTAAAACAGGCTAAAGAACTTTGTTCAAAGAATTATCTTTTGGCAAACATTGACTTGAATAGGTTTAGATGCCCTGTTGATTGTATAGATGCACAGCTGATTGCATAGGGAACCTAGGGAGATCAGTTTTACAGCTGAAAGCAGTGAGCTAGGTGTCCAAGGTCTGAATAGGAGCTGTGAACCTTTGCACAACAGCAACAAAGCAGTCAGAAGGATTCTCAAAAACGAGATAAAATACCCATTTTATATTCAGTTTACATCCAACTTCCAGCTTCAGCTGCTTCTAAGCAGTTAGCTTACACACCTGATATCACAACAGCATTCTAGAACTCTCTAGAAGTGGTGCCTTGAGGTTTACTTCCATTGTATTTGTACATAAACAGAGGGAATGTGATACCCTTACTGCTGGTTCCACTATGTTTTGCCCAAAATTTTGCTGAGTGAGACACAGGTCTCTCCTGCAAGGTTTAGTGGACAGAACTGATGGTGGAAATAAAGCAAGAATAATTTGGAAATTAATATTTTTCAAGATAAAGCGTTTTTAGGGAAATGCATTTTATCAGACTTGCATCAGTGGTGGTGTGTCTGGCCATAGATTCATGTTATAAAAAAGAAGACTTGTTTTAAGACTTGCAACAGACTTCTCTGGACCTCAGTGGTTGTGAGTGAATACCAGATGACAGCCCAAGAAACTCAGAAGAAAGCAGAACAGCTTCAAATAAACTAGAATGCCATGGCAGTGTAACAAAACAAATGGAGAAGGATTAAGCAATCTCTATTCATTTGATATTTGCAAGAAACAGTTGTCATAAAAAATTAGAAAATCATAGGCAGCTTTTTCAGAAAACTCTTTGAAGTAGATATGGACTTCACAGCTATTCAAAAAGGAGAAGAGTAATCTTGAAAATGTATTACCTACCTGTGACCCCTCATTAAATAAGAAATATAAAAGGGAAGATGTTTGGAGAGAAAATGGCCATCTTTTGGTTAAAAATGGAACATATAATCAAGAGAACTTGGAGCAACATTGAACCAAATCCTCTGAGAAATCATTTGAGATTTTCCCAAGGATGAGGAAGCCCTGAATACTAAGCATTGATTTTCCCTGGAAGCATTTCCCCCTTTCTAATTAACAGCTGAAAGATGAGTAAGTAAATTTCTTGCCATGTACCTTTTTTTCCTAGAGAAAAATATTATCAGTCTTGCTAGTCACCAAACAAAGAAAACTGATGAAGCAGCTTACTTAAGGAGCCTGAAACAGGCAGGTCACTATGTGCTCCAGAACTTAAATTTAAGAAGTAAGAACTCAGTGCTGCTGATGCTGAGACTTGGGAAACAAGAGCCACAGAGTATCTTGGAAGCCTCAGAGAAAGGTTGAAAACAGATAGTAAGGAGCAGTGTTCATATATTAACTTTCTAAAGAGGTGATGGTCCAGCCTGGCATCAGGAGAGAAAGGGGAGTTGTGTAGTGGGGACACAAAGACATGACATGAGAGCAAACATTTCACCTGTCCAAGGGGGAAAGCTAATCGTTGTCACAAATCCATGCCTGTTTATGAGGTTCATCTCTTAGCTACATTTATGAAGGAAGATCTTGCTCTTCTACAAGGCAAATGTGTGGCGCAACTGCATTTGAAGCAATTCTGCACTGTCTCAACACACTGAAACCAGGAATTTGCTCCATGTTGTTACTGCTCATGAGGATCAGCTCAAGCTGTTTCACAAAAATTGTCTCCAGTCTTAGGAGTCCAATGATAAAATTTGAGGGGAAAATCCATCAAAAAACAGTTAAGAATTAACTGCAGTTAACTGTAATTGCTGCGGAACTATTTCCATACCCCATGCATGTTCTGCTGCTGCCTGAAAATATTATCGTCCATGAAACCTCACCTACAAGAGGAATTAAAAAGATTCACTGGAAAAAGGAAGAAACGTGCCTCCTGGCAGAGAAATCTGCCATTAAGAAGCATTAGAACTCAAAAAACACCTGGCAAAAGTAGAAAATGGAATTTTATTTATTTATATACTATATTGTCATCCAAATCTGGCCTTGTTGCATAGAAATTTGGACAAAGTATAGATTACTGGAATTTCTAATAGGATAACACTTGCAGGGAGAACTAGACCTTGAAATCAAAATGACTGATGGCTGTCCAGTGGTGACAGGCAGTTCAATCAAGGGGATCCTCACAGTGCAGCATTCAGCTGAATCTTTAGAGACTCCCCAGATTAACATTTTGTTCTGTTCTTACAAGTCAGCTGACCACGATGCTGTGTGACCATCCCAGTGCACGTACAACTCATGGACACATCCTGACTCCATACAAAGCACCTCTTGAGGACTGTGACCATTTCTGCTGGAGTGGTTTCTGTTCACTCTTACAAATGTCTTCTCTGTGCACAGTCCAACACTTCTGCAGTAGTGACACTTTGGGACACTCCACCATGGATGTTAATCAGCACATCTAGGAGAACAAATTGGACCAGACAAAGGGGAAGGAGCTGTGGGGCAAAAGATGCAACAATTCAGAACTACCAACTATAGGGCTGCTGTAAACATCAATCAAATATTTAATTATGTTGGGTCAGTCAGTTTTCAGGTTGGTCCATTGCCTGATTTATTATCTCATTTATGTATGTATAGGGAAATCCTGAACCCCCCAAGGAATTAAGTGTGCATTGGGCATTCATATGGGCACACCACCAGAACCCACCAACACCAAAATTATAAAATAAGAGGAAACTTTATTTTTATGCTTTGAACTCATTTTCAACTAAAATCCCATGGGCATAGTTTGAGTATTCAGAGAGATCATATTTTCAAAATGAATGATAAATATTCTGCATACACTTGCAATAAAATTTTTCTTTGATATTTTTAAACATGTTTTTACAAGTTTGACTAGGAAAAGAGAGTTAAAAGGACATATTTTCTTGAAAAACTTGATAGGTAGAAAGGCTGTTAATTAAAAAAGAAAAAGAAATATGGGATAATAGTGCCTATTTCAATAAATGGTAAATTAATAAAAAAAAGCAATTTGGAAGATTTCAGGACTAGGAAGAGAACTTAGTTCAATTAAAATGTGCAACAAAAGAAAATAATTTATTTAATGAGACAAAAGAAATACAAAGCTTTTTACTAATTCACAGATTGCTTCTGGAAATTAATGGCTTTCTTGCCTATAAAATAATTAGAGGCGGCATTGGGAATAAACTGAGGGAAACAGCCCTGACGGGGAGGAAACCAAGGACACAACCAAATTCCACATTTCTGGTTTATGCAAACCAGCTGCCTCCAGGAAAAAGGAATTAGCTGTGGACAGTGACAATGATTGCTATTTGCATAGTTTTCATTTTAAGACGAGAAAACAAAAATTGTTTAAACTCAGTGACTATGAAAACATATCAACTGTTCTTAAGCTGTGAAGCAGCTCCTCAGGGCTACATCATCATTTACTCAAGAATTAAAGAGTTACAAAAGTGGCAGAAGTAGAATAGCTTGCTTCCACGATGTAGCTTGATGTTAGTATAAGCATGGACCATGTCTGTACCAGATCCAATGTACAAATCGCATTAACTTGTTTATGTAGGCTAGACTACTGCCTCCTGGTTCCATTTCTTTATGCAGTAAAAAGTTGTATTGTTATATTTGAAATATTTATAGTTTTTTAAATAGTGTAGTGTTTTATTAGAATACTGTAATTTTCAGAATGTGTCGTTTTATCATACGTCCTCAGATTAAATTTTCGACAATCTCAAAATTATATTTTACCTTAAAAATTCTGTTTTGACTTGACTAAACTTCCAGTGATTGTGAATTTGACTGATCTTAGTCCATGGCAACTTATTTTAGATGTGAAGCTACTTTTGCCTTTGAAAAAGAGAGTGAAGCTGTACCCCAAAACTTCTGAAGATGTGTAGACCTGTGCTGTGTCTATGGAAAGTAACATTCTCAGCCTTCGCTCTCATCTGCAAAGAGACTGAAGAGGATTAAGCGAGCTTTAGACCTGATGCCAAACACTTGGGATCAGTGTATTTTTAAACTGTCTACAGATGCTAAGAATAATTATCATAACCTGGTTAAGCCCAGGTTATGATAAAACGGATCTTTTCTATAAGTGATAGTAGAGATCTTTTTTTAAGCTAGATTTTTTTCAGGACTCCTTGAAAATTGTATCAGAGCTCTCACGTAAATAACTATATAAAGTAACATGGAATTCATGCTATCCCTATATGCTCAAAAGATGATAAAATATCTATTTTAGTAAAATTTTGGATTAAACAAGTTTTTTTCTTTTTGTGAAAATTCACTCTCCTCAAGTTTTTACTGGTTAGGATTCTCGGCTCTAATATTAACACTTTCTATCATTACTTAGCTCATCTTGTTCTGACAAAAAATGATACTTTAGACTGGACAAACATATCTTCTCTTTCATCCTTTCTCCAATTTCCCCTTCAATTGACTACTCAAATGATTAAAAAATACGTAATCACTTCAATAATAAAAGTTACCTGTGTTTCAGCCTTCTTTCTTTCCCTTTCATTCATTTTCTATTTTTGGAAACTTCCAAAAGTTTTGTGTTGTTCCTAAAGAGAAGCAGATGCCTTTCAAAAGTGCCTCTTCTTTTTACTACCTAGACAAAAATCTGGTTTAAGAAGAAACCAAGTGGGGTTTGGGGCTGTTCCATAGTAGTGGCTTTAAAATCCCTGTTCCTCTCAGTGAACTCCTAAATTAAAGCAACAAGTAAGTATTTAAACTATTTATTGTCAACTGTGCATGCTTGTTACTATTTTTTGCCTTCAGAAACTTCTGAGACAATAATCATCAATTAATTAAGATAGAATTTTTGTTCTCTCAGACCTTGTATGTACACAATCACTGTGCAATATTCTTTAGGCTTTCTGAAAAGAAACATCTCTCTGTGACATGCAAGTAAAAGCTTTGGAGGATTAAATCAAACAGAACTGTTGGCTTACTTTAACTCAGTAGCATCATTACTGAGCTATGAAATTACTGAATTAAAGGAAATTTAAGTATACCGTGATGCCTATGCATGTCTTTATTCATCTAGCCAATCATATGTGTAATGATCAGGAGCTATTATTAGGAATCTTCTCTCCAGAAGAAGCAATCGCTATTATTTGGTTTGTATACAGCATAATTCCTCCACAGGTGAATGAATTAACCATGGCAAAGTGCATGCCACAGTGTGCATGTGTGAACATCTAGGTTGCTGAGGAGGAAGAAGCAAGAGAGGACATGGAAAGGAAACTGTCCATGGGAGTGAAGAACAAAGAGTCACGATTCCAAGGCATAGAAAAGACAGATGATTCCTCCAACACTGTTTGCCACTGGAATTTGCTGGACAGAGATTAGGTTTGGAGCTACCTGCAAGGTCATACTGGCTGTGAGGGATGTATGTGTTCCCAAAGCATTTTATTCTGATCTGCCAATTGATCAGAAACTTGCCGTGCTCAGAAAGCTTTTCTTATCTTGTGTTCTTTTTGACATATTCTCCTTAAGAAAAATAGCAGACGTGTTCATCTCAAGGCTTTGGCTGAATTTAGGTCCTGTCACAAAGTATTTCACGTTTTTTCCAAGACATTATTTACCCTAATTTCAGATATACCTCTTCTGAGAGAGCTATAAATCATAGGTCCACATTTTCAGTCCTGAATACTTAAAACCACACATCTAAAAATACATGCTGGTCATTGATTTGACAAATTAGAGGTGTCCTGGAGATTTTCTAGTGTTCTGTTCCTTCTCTCTTGCAGTCTACCTTTGCAATTGAAAAGCACAATTAAAATTCTATTGAAGATTAAATAAAAGTAGTGCCAATAATGTCTCATTCTATAAATGAATGTGAAATTGTTTCTGCTGAGTGCTCAGGAATTGTAACGAACGGTAGGGAAGAAATGCTTAGCTCTTTAAATGAGCTTTGGGAGCACTGGAGTATCAGCTATTAGCAACTGAATTTACCTTAAGTTTATTTTAACCCACCCATGTAGTCTTGTATCATGAAAGCTAATACTCTTTAAGGCGGAAAATGGACACTTATCGTTCTCATTAGCTGCCTAAGTCTCTCTTTTCACAGACAGGACTGTTGTGAGACTCATGAGAGCCAGGGCATAGAGCAGGAAGGGTTCAAACCCCTCATCTTTCATTAAGCTGTGAGATGGCAGGCACTGCTGTCCAACTCAGGGTGATGATTGCTATACCCCCTCTCAGCAATTGCCAGAGCTAAAGGAAACTAAGATTTTAAAGCTGGACTGTCAGAGGGGTCTGTGGTTACTCCCTATCCTTCAGAGCAGTATGTTTTCAAATGGTCACAATTTGAAATCCTTTGGTTTTTATTATACAGACTGCACTCAGCTGTTCTGGATAGGTATTACCTAGGAAGAGCTCCTGTGCTTTTCTGCTTTTTTTACCAATGCAGAAAAAGACACCATTTACCACTAGACACTTTAGCATTCAATCTTGATCTGTAGTGAGACTGTAGATTTTTGGCTGGCCTCATTAGGAGCTGCACACCCCACTGGAAAAAGCGTTCTTAGGCTGTGTAATGACAAGGAAATTAAGCTGAATCACATTTTTTTTGTGCTACTAGTAAGTCCTGAGTGCTTCAAAACTAAATATTTAAGAGTAGGCATAGACATAGGCACCTGACACATTTTCAGTTGGGTTGATGGGATGTAGAATACAGTTAGTTAAAGTGGTTTCTGCTTTATGTATATTTTCAAATGCTCATGTTCCCTTGTAGTGGTTGTTTACAAATAACCCAATCTTAATTATTTAGTTTATTTGCTTTTTATTCCAGAACTATCCTTGGCAGCAGCAATTTTCTCCAATCTATCATCACCCAAACCAGGGAAGATACTTCATTTTTTTTCCCCTTATGAGAGCTAGAAAATAAATACTGTCAAAAAACAAAGTGTTCACAGAATGAAAGATTTACTAAGGAAAAAAAAAAAGGAAGGATTTAGTAACAGGGTACTTCTAAAGAATGATTTTATGATCAAACTCCAAGGGCCTAAATTTAGCTTTGCCAATGTTGATCTGGACTCGTGAAACACAACTGCAACTCTTTGAGGGGTCAGTGTTTAAAGAAATAGATACTGTTTGTTTATTACCAAGCTTTATATTCTAATTTTAAGCTCTACCTTTGCCTTCTGTTTGAACAGATGAACTAATGATATAGATACAATAAGATTCAAATGCTCTTAAAAGTCTCATAAAATTAAAACCTTATGAATTTCTATTTTTACATGTGTTCATTTTATATGGCACTTTTAAAAAGCTGTTAGTGGAATGCAGTTTTTCTAAGTAATCTAATTTTCAAGTTATTTTGCATGATTATTAAGTGCAGTTAGCAATATAAGCACAAAACCTTGCCCCCAATTCTAAAAGAAACTATAATTTAATTGAACCTTACAGAAGTTTATGCAGGTGCTCAAACAGGTTTGTATATTCCTGAGAATTGCCTTGATCTTTTATTCACTATTTGAGTATTAGTGGAGAGCATTTGTTCTCCTCTGGTTGAAAGCATCTGCTGCTGCTGTTGCTGATGCTGCTACAGGAATGATTTAAATTTACTGTTGCTGTAACCAAACATATTTTAATATGTTAACCGAAATATGCATGTGGGTGCTCTAAAAATGTCTTTATTCCTTTGTGTCTAAACTTAAATTTGATTTATGCTAACAGTATTACTTTCATAAAGAAATTTTATGTTCCAGTTTTACGTAGGAAGTTTTAATATCTAATTTAAACACTTGTTAGCCATTAGACAACTAGAAGTTAACCCTGCAACTGTGGCCTGCAAGAAAAAAAAGATGATAACTTGATTCTGTAATAATTCTGATGAGCCAAATAAAGATTTTTGTCTTGAATACGCATAATTATAATATGTAGGCATCATTACAAAAGAGACCTTTTAGTCCATCAGAATTTGAAACTAGTACTTTAATTTTTTGCTTTACCACAGCAAAAAAATGGGTACAAAAAAAATTGCCATAGCCATGTATCTTTTTATTTAAAAATGTGTTTCAGATTTCCATTTCAGCATACACAGTGGCCCAAAAGAGAAATGCTTTAAAAATGCCAATAACAAAACAACCTAGCATTGCATTGAGACAAAATTGATAGGCATGGCTGCTGTTGCAAAACATCTGCCCTGTTCAGCTTCACCTTCTGTTGTGAAGTCCCATTGCTAAGCCAGTCCACAGTAAACATTTTTTAAACTTGCATGTGGTGTTGACCTTTAATAAATCATTCTGTTTTCTTTAGTATTAGCAGGAGGTACATTCCACCCCGCACAATACAGATCAAATCTCTAATATTTGCATGCATTTGATCCTTCTTGGGTTTGATTATGAGACAGTTCAGGTGGATATGAAAGATCAAGCCTTAAGAGAAATAAGAAATAGAACATGATGTGCAAGTTACTCTGTGTAAGTTAGACTGTGAAGTCTAAGATAACTTCAGACTTTTTCTCTGTTCACTAGCTCTTCTTACAATGTCTTGTAAATCTTCTGAAGACTAATGGATTCCCACAGGTATCCAGGAAAGGAAAACTTCAGCTCTCTCTTTCCTTTTTCGAAAACAAAATATTATTTACTGAAACTTTTAAAAACACGTTTTATCATGAGATAAGAAGAGAAAACCCTCTCTTACACTGAACAAGAAACCACAAAGAGTGGTTCCACAAGGCTGCTTCTTCAAGCAATGGTTAATAACTTGACTAGCAGCAGCAGAAATAGATATTCTGAATCTGAGTTTTTTATCTCAGCTAGAGATTATATTAAAACCTGTGGTTCCCATTTTGGTGTTGAATGCACTTCTTCCAGTAAGTACTCAGATATTCAGAAAAAATATGTCAGTGAAAGCACTTTGCATACACACAGATAGCACTCTTGGAGAAAATGCTTTGCATCCAGATAAACAGCTGAATTAGCATATCTGCATGACAGACAGAAGTGACAGATTGCTTTCCATAAAGCAGTTGCACAGCTTGCTCTGGCAACTCTTTGGTATGCCACAGAGGTATTGATCCAGGAGCCACGTCACAATCAATCAGGCTCTCAGAGGACTGTGAAAGGATTGCAAATGCTTAAGTTAACTAAGCACACAGTAAAAAGTTTGATTGAAATAAAAAGTGACTGCTTTCAGCTGCAGAGACTTACTTTTTTACCTTAGCTTACTTGAAAAAGATAATTATGTGAGCTTAATAACTCTTTCAAAATACTGAGATCATAAACCAGTTGGCTAAGGGTGGTGCTTTTTAGTAGTAATGTCAAACCACATTAAAGTAACAAAATGTGTTAAAACAAATATCATAAACCATTTCTTATTCCTAAACTTTCCTCAGAATAATAAAACTCATCTACACTGAAAATCAAGGGGGGAGACCATTGGCTGCTAATGCATATCATCAATAAATATGCACACGTCTACTCCCCTATCTCCATATTACTATTTGCTCTGTAGGCACCACCTTTGTTAGCACTGTGACTTCCTTTACACAAAGAACTCCATGTTGAGAAATTGCTGATATTAACTTTACCTCTACCTGGTGCCATCAATGCAGACTTATTGTTCCCTTCTCTTCTTCCCTCCAACTCGCCTCCTCTCCCATTTTGTTTTATTTTGCTGAGAGCAGGCTTGAGCATATGCCTCCTAATTCATAACTCCTGGATCCACATTGTATTTGGATATGGAAAAGTCAGTCTTTTATAAGTGCGCATCAGTCTTTCTCTATTCCCCCCTGTATTGTCTGATTTTTGTCAAGTGTGGGTGAGTAGAAGTTCATAGGAAGATATTTTGCTATTTATCCTTCAACACCTGTCCATTCACATGTGCCTTCTCTATTACAACTCGTAATTCAGTTTTTAGTGAAAGTTGGATATTTTTGTTTAATACCTTTAGTCAAAGTCTTACCTTTCAGATGCAAATGTATAAGAAAGCAAAGCTCTGCTCTGGGTGGAATATATTCCAGATTGTAAGAAACTTAAATTTCTAGTGCTGTGTCTAAAAGACAGTTCTAGATCTCATCTGTAGGCTACCCCTTCCCAGAAGAATATGCAAGACCATTTCCTGGACCTTTTTAAAACTAGACACTGCCTGAAATGCCTTGTTGTAAGCTACTTTTAAAAGTCCTCTAGAAAAAAACAATCTAAGATTTGATTCACCCAAGTAGGTTTATAGCATTACCTGAGGTTTCTCCGTGCTTCCTCTCAAGGGCAGATTCCTGCAGATTGAGGACTTCCCCAATAGTATAAAATTATTTCAAAGATTTACCAGAAATAATGGGAACTAAAATTCAAAGCTCCTATGCGCTGCAGTAAACATTCATTAAATGTTCATTAATATAACAGCTTCTGTGAAGTATGATAGCATATATCCCATAAGTAGATGTAAAATGAATAAAAGCAAAATGCTATTAACATGTCTGAGTGCTTAAAAGCATTCATTGTTCAAAATCATCACGGCAGAATTACGCTTGCCTTTGAATACATGAATGACTATAATCTAAATGTGTGAGAATTGTTTGTTAAAATACTTGTCTAAGTTGCTAAGTGTGGCATGCAGAGATATGTACACAACAATTCCATTGACAAGAACTGCACTCCTACATGCAATTTTCATTTGGGGTCATAACCTAGCTCTGATTTAGATAATCACAGTAGCTTACTCTCTGAAAACTGACATACAGACTAACATACAGAACACAGTTTAAGAAGCTGGAAGTTTCAGAACATGAGGGCTAGAAGATTAATCAGATAGGAAGTGAAAGTTGCCTTCATGCCTGTGAGGTGTTTTACTAAAATTTGGGTTTAGTTATGTGACTCTCAGGAGCTTTAGCCATATCCTTAGCATTTACTGGTCAGAGTAGCTGTGCAAGCATGTTTATCCCAGAAAAAGTGATGCTTCTGTAATAAAGTGAAACTGCTGATGCTTGAAAAGGTGATAACCAAGAAGGTCTGCTGTGTAACTCAGCATCTGCATAAATTTCAGCCAATTCTACTAAGGTAATGGAGCTGTTATCAACCAGAATAATGTTACATTAACTGCACAGCCCGGGAAAAAAGAAACTATGTAGTGACCCACTACTTGGACAGCTTCTGGAGTAAGCTTCGGGAGACACAGAAGAGCTAGTCAGAAACTAGATAGAATCACTCAGACAGCTGGTCAAGAGAAATTAACCCGGTAATAGAAAAATGGCATTTAATGAGCTAGTATCACTTTCATGCCTACCAGATCATTTAACCTTCTCTAAAGATTTTGAGTAATAGATTATATGATGCATTAAGTTTCTTGAATGGGAATAACCCAGAAGACAAACCAGGAAAAACCCATACTTTGTTTGCTGAAAATATTGTTGGACGGGGAGCAACTAAATCATTGTGACTTTTAGTGAGGTCAATTTTTTCACTTAGATAGCTGTAACTGGATTACCTGGAAAAGAGTATCAAAAAATCCCTGGGAAAAGATGAAAGGACCACCTGGCAATCTCAGGACATTGCAGAAGTATTATTGATTAGAAAACAAAACAAAGCAAAATTCAGAAAAATTAAACAAATGAATTTAAATTTGCATACTGAGAGTTAAACTGTAATGAGGATCAATCTTTTGGATGGTACAGGGATATGACATAGCATGTCAGAACATCAATATCTCGTTCAGCTAGAAAGTCTTGCTGTGTTTTTCCTTACAAGTGCAGCTTTTCATATTTGAAATATGGATTTTGTTCTCAGAATCACAGAAACATTGTCTGACCCTCTGTGTGAACTAGCAAAAAAACCTAAGAAATGTGCAGTGAACCAGGTGTTAAAGGAAGTTTGAAATCGTGATCAAACTGTAGCACTTTTGCGTTTTATGTCCTGTTTATTAATGCTAATGTTTTCTGTGATCCTGCTAACACCTAACAGAAAGTTTAAGGATAAAGCTTTGCCTGAATATATTCAAAACTTGGCCCTTGCCCTTCCCTGAGAAAGCAGAAATGCTCAGCTTCAACTCTTTTTGCATGACTTCTCCCTTTGTCAGCTGACAGATCCATTTCCTTAAGAAACTTTCCCCCATTGGTCTTATCCCTGTTTTTAAGATCTCATATCTTCTGCTTAAAAACAGGTTTGCCTGCAAATGGCTGTGACTAACAGCTTTATTACCTGACTAAACAAAAAAGGAAAAAAAATGAAGGAAAACTCTGCAGATCTAACATGTTTGTACTAAGTTTTATCAGTCTTGCCCTCAGGGCCACTTCACACATTTACTGTGTATCTGCAACAGAGGAAACCATTCTTGGCAATGACCTTTTTGTGTCTGGCATATCTGAAATGTGCAGCAGAGCATAGCGTTTCTTACCAGTAATCTTTTTCCTAATCACAAACGGTTCCTTTCACTGCTTTAATGCTTGTGGGCTTTCTCACACACATTCTCAAACTCTTTCTCACACACACCCCCACACACAAACAAATGAACAAAGTCATTAACAAATATAAACAAGCTTCTACAAACTTGAAAGCTATTTTCTAACTTGGAACTCACAGGTAAATACTGGAAATCTTTATCCCTTAGAGAGCTCTCAACACTTTTGCCACCTCTGTGTCTCTGCTAGGTTAGGGCTCTTTCAGGAGAGTTCTTCAAGATGATGTGCTCTGATTTACCTGTTTTGAAGAGATGCACACCTCTACAGTGACAGTGGCACTGAACATTTCACTTGTGTTCCATGTCAGTGCCTCAAATATTGAGCAAATATGAACACTCAGAAACAAACACAACCTAATACTCTGGGTAATTGCAAATTTGTTTGTAAAAGAAAGATTTTAAAACAATATATTATGCCTAAAATTTCCCTGGAATATTGACTTCTGCTTGGAAAAATGTCTAATGTGCTACTGGATTACTGTTACAGTCTAAACAAGACACCACAGAAATGCTGAGATGAATCTCAAAATCTTACAACCAGAAGCTTCTTTGGTTTCATCTGATGAAGATTGTCAGAGAAATAATTATTTGTGCTACATTATGATCTACATTTCTGCATAAAATATTTTTTATTAACCCTTCAAGTTTGCAGGGTAATATCAAGGGCCAATGAAACTGATGAGTGTAACACTGAAATTTATAAGACATAACTTATGTTGCATTTTACTTGAAGTATTCCATTACTTATTATATGGAGTCTCTCACTCTTCTTATACTTTATACATGGAAAATAACACTAAATATTCTGTTTAGAACAAGAGTAGCAAAAGATTTCAGGTCTTTTAAGATAGGACTGATGTTCAGAGGCATCTCTGTGATCTAGATGGAAAACCAAGGGAAGACCTGATCTTTGACCTCACCCTCCCTGCATCACTGGAGGCTGGCTGGGGCACCCTGCCTGAGGATATCTGGCCTGTACCTATGTACACCCTGCAGTGTCCTGTGCAGTGTTCATTCCCCCATAGCCTCATCCCTGCCAGGTTGTCTGATGCCCCTCTATTGCAGACATCCCTTCAAAACATGGTACCTCTTCCTTTTATTTTCCTGACATCTGTTGGTGTACATTATCCTAACCACAGTAACCAATAATCTGGTTTTCCATATCTTGGTGTTCATAAGGGAAGGATGAGACAAAGGTTAACTTGTCACCTATTCTTTAAGAGAAATGGAGCTACTCTGACTATATTTACCCCAAATAAATCAACATTTCTTCAAATCTGACAAGTGGGAATTAAGAAATGTATTATTTTCATGCATCTGGCCAGAGGTTCAATTTTCAAGAGGTTTTTAACCCACTATTGAATTAGCAAGCACTTAGCAGACAGTCTTGAATTTCGACCCCCCCTTGCTATGACAGAATTTTTGTCAGTGTTTAGCAGTATTTGTTTATAGAAGCTTTAGATCCATGGGAAATATTTTATTTCTCATCTTCCAAGTTGCCATGGCATAAAGAGGAATAACATCTGGTATGAAATCCAGCTGTTATGTTTACAGAAGCTAGAAATCAGTGAGACAGACATATACCAAAGAGGACAGAGATAACAAAAGCACGCAGATGATACTGCCACTTTATCTGAGCCCAGCCCAGCCCTCACACCACCAATCTGCTGGCTGGCAGCTCAGTTCTAGCTTTGACGGAGCCAGCTGACTCTACAGGTTAGGAAAACCAGGATAGCTCATATTCAAATCCCTACTGACAATATGACTGTAGCTGACTGACTCTGGGCACTCACCTCTGTGACTTTGAGTCTGAAAAGAAGCAGTTATCACAGAAGGTAGAGGTGTAGGCCAGATACGTGGTAGGAGGCAAGAGATCCCTTTGCCAATAAATGTTTTCTCCTTTCTCATGTGCATGTGCACACCAGTTGGTTTGTGCCCATCTCTAATGCATCATTGATAAGCAGCTGTTATTTTATCCTGCACAAGAATGTCAGACACTGTCTGGACTGTCAGTGCTTGCCAGTGCAGATCTGCGAACAGATCAGAGTCAAATTTTACATCTGCTTTTTATCAGTGCCCCTGAAACTGTCAGATGTGTGGGGGAGGAAGGCAGATCACATACACACCTCCAGCAGCACTGTGATTGCATCTACAACCTAATAATACAGAAAACTGAAAAGAAAAACGAGCAGACTGTTACAACAGATGATTGACATTTTGATGAATTTGGATTGTAACACAGGCTTAAAATACATAAATACACTAGTTAAGAGTTCTACAGCATCAAATGGAATATTAAAGCTGAAATTTAGGAACAGATACATACTGCTTTAAATAAAACATAAAAACACTTACTCACATACACTGATTTTTTATCTTGCTAGGCAAGTACAATTTATTTAACTTATCTCTAGAAATTATTTATTGATCTTACAAAAATCCCCTACAGATTACTTGGAGAATGATTTTAATGGTACTGCGTGCTCATCAGAGCTCAGACAATCACAATAACCAGTTTCTATGGATGAAAGTAGAAAAGCTACAGGGAGAAAAGCTACAGGCAGCTACAGGTTTTTAAATTATTATTTGTGAATGGAGGGCTTGTGTTTGAAAAAAGACAATAGAAATATTTTAAAAGGTGGAAATAATACAACATAGATTGAAGACAGACTAAAAAAAGATAAAACCGAGTACGTTGTATTTTCAGGGAAGAAGAAACACCGAAAACAACATTGATGAATTCTAAAATGGACTGGAAATTAGGCCTTTATTCAACACGATGTTGTGGGGCTTTGGTACCTGCAGAGGACTGGAAAAACAATGGATGGAGAGAGCAGTCTTAGCCTTGTATCTAATACATCTTGGAAAATTTGTGTGTTTGGGTTAGAGAAAAAACACTGGCACTGGTGAGCCAGGACATTGACTGGCTGTGGGCAGGAGAGTGATAACAGAAACTGCTGGAAAGATACACCTCATGTCTCTAGGGGCTGCTCTCACTGGTGTCTGGAACTGGCAGCTGGATGTGGAAGTCCTTGGCTGATAGTGCATGAGTGTGTGCACACGTGTGAGATTTCCCTGACAGCCGATCCCTTGCTTGGACTGGTTTAAAAGTTGAGCTTTGTGCTGTCAGCTTGTTCCATGATCCTTTCCTACCATCTTTGGTACTAATCAGACTAATTTCCATTTAGTCATTTAGTACTCTGCTTCTTTGCTCCAGAAAGTTTTTATTGGTGTCTCCATGAATTCTGGAATCTCCAGGCCAGTATCTAATCTCTGGTATCTAAGTAGGCAGACATTGCAATCTAAACATTCATGCAATATAATTACAGGTATAAAATAGGTGGTCGCTATGTGTTTTGGATTAACAGTTTAAAATTTAATCCTGTGTGCAAAGATATAGAAAATACACAAAAATACCAGCCATTGCTTTTAATAATCAGTGTTTTTAATAATCGGAGCAAGAGTTGGTAGTATTTCTGCAGAGGTAAAGATATACTAAAAGATAACACTGTTTTGGCACAACATAGCACTATTTCAGTCTTTCCATCATGTTCTGATGAATAACTGCAAACACATGAAATTGTGTGAAATATTAAACAGTTGTAAATTCCACTTATAATTTTCCCGGAAAATGCCTAGGTGGCATCCCTTTCTTCTGTTGTGTCAGCTGCATGTCTCAGTTTGGAGTCATTAGCAAACTTGCTGAGTAATTTTCACATTTAAAAATATTTCCAAATGTACTGATGACTCAGTAGCAAACATATAAGAAATCAGTGCAGGAGCAAACTCCTTTCAAATAGGAGTATACAATTCTACAGTGCTCTCCTCAGCGTTGTTTAACACTAATATTAGCTGGGTGGAGTCCCCCCCACTGCCCTCCCTGCCTCCCCCACTAGCCCACCTGCACGGCTGCTTTAACTACTCACTTTATCCGGGAAATCAGAGGAATCTGTGCATGACCCCTTTGCCTTGGTGCTGCTGTGACTTTGATGCTGAGTCTGGCCAGATCTAGGAAGCAGATGATGTGATTTCATAGTTTCTTTGCAATCCTGCTGTCTCCTGGATGATGTTAGATTCTTTCATATCTGGTTCTGCCTCAGGGTTTCTGGTTCTAGGGGGTGAAGACCCTCCCCTCCTGGGATATGTTTCCATCCCCTCTCTGGTCCCCATCTCACACTCCCCATCTCAGGGCAACAGCAAATAGAAAGATTGGGACTGATTCTCTATGAGTATAAGCTTGTGTTCGTTTTTTCCTTAGTAATTTTGAAATAATTTGAGCGCATGGAAATCAGAATAGGTCCACAAGCAGATATTTATTATCATAAATTACAGTTCCATATTTGGGTTCATTTGCCATCTGTATCAGAACTATTATAGAGGAAACATAATATTTTAAAAAAAAGAAGATATAAAAATATAAATTTTCTGTATCCTATACCAGATTCTTCACCTATACCTTTCTCTCCACCAATGCTTATTTCACTCTACACACACACACAGAGATACTGGAAAACTAGAAATAGTCTCAATATATCAATGAAGCTAATATGTTTGTGTACTTTTTTTTTCTAAAATTCTGTTAGAATGTTAAAAAATTTCATATTTATGCAATTAAATATTTTTCTGTTTTGTTGGCTCCATCAGAAAAGAGATGGAATGCAGAGGAGTAAGGTAACTGAACAACAGTTTTAGTAATTTAAAGGGAAAAAATAAAAGCAAGCCTGAAAGACATCAAGGATGTTGCCACATAATTGAAAATTATCAATTATTCAAAAGGTTAATTAGACATTTCGGTGTTACATCTGAATCATAGCAACAAGTTAAGAGTAAAAATAAGTAAAAGAAAGAAAGAAATGCAGCCATATGGGAATATACTTAAGTGTCTTTCTTTAAGACTGTTCCAACTGCAAGACTTGATGAGGATCCATATGAAGAAATTTTATTTGTGCTTTCTTTTTGTACAAGTGTGAAAAAAGAGACCAAGAGACGCAGAACTTGTGCTGACTCCTCGTTCTTTCTAAACAAAATTTATCACAATGTAGTTTAATTTCCTGTGTATCTGAGCCTTGATGGAGGAAGATATCCCTATTCAGAATACTACTTAAATATATGTCCATCCTCCCACTGATTTCAGCCCACCCTGACTAACAGCTAATATTTATCTCAAGATAAAGGTCTTTATCTTATGAGAGTGATGGAAGTATAGGGTTAATTTTTTTCTGAATCTGACCTAGAACTTCAGAAACACAATTTAGGTTAGTACTTCAGTGTTCATCCAGTTGAATTCCCTGCCCAAAACAGGTCTCATTAAATCAAGGCCATCCCACAATTACAGTAGAAAGCAAACAAACCTCCTAATATTTGATTAGAATTTCCCATGCTCTAACTTGTGTCAATCGTCCTATTCCTATGCACTTCTAAAAATATTCTGCCTTTATCTTCTACCCTTACTCAAAATTTATTTTATAAAGCACTGGGTCTCAAATTAGTCCTTATATTAGTCCTATATTTCTGCATGAGAAAATGGGCACTCTAAAACCTGAAGGAATTAAAAATGTTGTTTTGCTTTGAGCAGCTAATTACTTGAAGGAAATATATAAGATGGTAGTTCCTTAAAATCCTCATCTGTGACATGGTGGTTTAAAGCATGCTGTCACCAAGAGCTGAAACATGCTGGAGATTACAATTGCTGTTTTGATAAAAGATTTTTCTTCTTATTTTACCATTAATATCATTACTGCCTTCTATTAACCATCTTCTAACTAATGAAAGCCTTAATGATTTTACAAAACCTAATATACCATGAATTGCAAAGCAGCCCACACAAAATGGGAGATCTAATGCTTAACTTTAAAAGAATCGCTGCTTTTGTGAGTACTATGGAAAAAATTCTGCATGCACTATGCACACCTTCAGGATCAGAAATGCTGTTTCTTTGCAGGTCAGGTTTACCAGCTTGCAACAGGAATGTCTGGAGGGAAAAAACGGATCGCAACATATCAAAAATTAAGCTCATGTTTATTCCAGGACTATGCTAGAAGCAGTTTTGCCTGCTTTAGATAACATTAAAAATCTTCTGGTTCCTGGCTATTAAACTGGTTCTTAAATGTGTCCTGTCAAGCTGTATTCCCTGCTGCCGGTTTTTTCAGAAGGCACCACACTGCTCATGTTCATGATTCTTCTCCACCCAGTGTTTTTGTTTTGCATCTGGAAGTCAATGTTGATGTAGAAAGTTGTCCAGCATGTGGTACATAGTGTTGATGGCTGAAATGTTATTTGTACTCTCTAGATATGATTTTTCAGAGAAGTACTATAATTTGAAAGAAAAGGTTAATTACTAATTACAGATTATTTCATGTGTACTTGTACATGACAATAACTGTCAACACATCTATGACTGGTTCAAATACCAACAAAATGGTGTTTTACTAGAAATACTACCCACAACTTCTGCATCCAAGAAAAGAAATGCAAGCGCAGCCATCCATCCCTACAGATGAGTGTGATCCTCTAGAATGATCTACTGAAAATGTAAAGGCTGTAGGAGAAGAATCTGATATATTCCTTTTCATTTTGAATCTCTATTATATTTGGGCTAATTTTATAAAATAGAAATCTGTTGTTAGCTTTATTTGTCCTTCATAAAAGATCCATTGTAAGCTTCAAAGAATTCTCAATCTTCCTGCACACTGTAGGCATTTTTTTGTGTCTTACTTCTATACTTGTGTGTACCAGTTCCTCTTCAAAATGTATTTCATTAGGCTTAGCTTTCAAAGCTTAAACATCTATCAATTGATTTCAGCTTTCCTCTCTACTTAAGTATAAAAATGTTAATAAGTTTTCCCTTTATTGCAGCCTGAGAGGCTTCCTAGCCATTTGACTACTTTTCCCACCTTAGTATATCATAAGATATCAAATGAAGTCATTCTTTATGATCTTCATTATGTCTGAAGCTTCCAGCAGGTCTGGTACTAAATCTCTGCCTTCTTGTTGTTGTTTGTTCTCCAGTAGTAGGTCAATGCTTCAGAGTTACTTTAATTAGTACATGACCTAACTGTGTAATTAACCCACTAGCTATATATCCTCCAAAGATCAATGCTATGGAATATATTCCTACATAGAAGGTCCTGACAGATAATGATTTGACCTCATAGAATGGATTATGTAAAGAGAGAGTATAATGTCTGAAAAGACCAGTGTTTTGTGCTGTTGTCTATTCTATTGTGCCTCTGAAAAGAGTCCCTGGAGAATCATTTGAACTGCTCTCTCAAGATGACAGTCTATATTGGAACTGGAGTCTGGGATGCTCATGTAAAGAAAACTACAGAGTAGCATATTAATCAGTGAAGGTACATCTGTTACCTGGTACTGCAGCATCCATAGTGGGACTGAGAATTAAAACATTTCACTCATCCTTGCTTTTCTGTCTGAAATGAAGTCAAGATGGAAATTAGTTTAGCAAGTCCACTTAATTTTAAATGAGAAAAGTGTAATGGCTTGTTTTACATATCCCTCAGTAGGCTACCACTGTTATTGTGGACTTGATTACTTCCCAGAATGGCAAGAGGCAGTGAGGGGACAAAATAGAGTGGAGTTGTAAAAAACCTTATCTGTGTTGCTTCCATGCATTCTTCCCTGAGAGCAACTGAGGGTCAGTGTGGTCTCTGCAGGAGGGAGCAGTTTGGAGAAGACTAGAACTATCTCACTTTCAGAGGGGCAGATGCCACTGAAATGGTGCCAGGTGTCACAAACAATAATTTCAACTCTGTGAGAGGAAACAAAACAGTGAGTTTCTGCAGTCTGCCACACGGCTCAACTAGGTGAAAAGAACAGCAGTGGAATATCTCAGAGGTGAGAAAGAAGAAGAAATTCTGTAGACATAATAATGTAGGCATCCACAACGCAAACTAGGGGATCCCCTGTACCGTCACAACAACCATACCTCAAACTGAAGTTCATGTCATACTATTGCAGATGACGTGTGGAGATGAACTTCGGTTTGGCAATTTTCCCAATGAACTATAGTCGTTCAGGTGACTAGCTCAGATGAAGGATGGCTACACTGCAGATAACTAAAGTCAGAAAAGGCAAATTCCGGTTGGACTGAATGAAAAACAGGTTATGATGGAGTTCTACATGATTTCGTGGTTACCACAATTTTCATAGTTTATATAGAGGGTAATAGCAAATTCGCATGTGAGAAAAAAAGATTTTGATTTCTTTTAGGCAACTACTCTGGGTAGATGACATATTAAGATGATACTGAAAAACTTGCTAAATGGTGCCTCATTACAATCTGGCAAGGAAATTCTAAGTCACAGAAAATGAAATATCTCATGAGAATTTACAGTATGAGTTGGCACTAGAACAGGCTGAAAGAAAGGAAAACACAAACAAATTGAATTTTCAGATGTACAGAATTTGTCATATTTCTCAGAAGTACTGAGGATGAACCATGAGAATAATATTTCAATATGAGAGTAGTTTATTCAGACACTAGTGGTATAAAACAGAAATTGGAAAAGGAGCTGGCATTGGAGGCTTTATGTTTATAATGAAAAAAATTAAAAGTCAAAGTATGTGTGTAACAATGTCATCTGACAAAGGAAAATTAACTAGAGAAGCAGAATACTCTAACAGCAAAATATAAGCTTGCTCATGAATTTGCAAAAAACATTAAGTACCAAAATGAGCAAAAACTTGTATTCGAGAAATAAAAGGCAGTATAACACAAAAGGTAAAAAATATGCAAGTAAGAAACTTGCCTCTTTGAGATATGCCTCAGTTCAGTGATTGTCCTGGATGCTCAGCAGATACTTAGAATTTTATTCATGCATAAGCCAGGGTGTAATTCTATCTACCAAGAATTATCTTAGTATTCCCTTCATGTTGTGCGCTTTGGTGATTCCAGGCTAGGAAAACAATTACAAGTAAGTTGATTAGCCTAGTATATCAGCCTGAGGTTCTAATAGAGAAGGGGGAATACATGAGAAAAGAAAGCAATGAAGCTAATTATATTTTGTATTAGTGTAGACAGGAAATATCTGGAGAGGGGACATTAATGGTGAAGATTTAGAGTCACATTTTGTTGTTGGGTAAGACTAGTGGCAATGAAGTCAGTAGCCTGATTTTGTTCTGATGGGATTGAGATGATTTTACAGGATTCAGAGTTGACTACGGATGCCAGAATCTTCCCCCATGTCTGACAGAGCCAATGCCAGCTGGCTTCAAGACAGACTTGCCACTGGCCAAGGACAAACCCAGCAGCAACAGTTGTAGTACCTCTGGGATAGCAGATTTAAGGGGGGGAAAAGCTTCCAAACCCACAGCAGGAGATGAGAGAGAACATGAGAGAAACAGCCCTACGGACACCAAGGAGAAGTGGGAGGAGGTCCTGCAGACCCTGGAATTGAGCTTCCCCTGCAGCCCATGGTGAAGAACACTATGAGGGCAGCTGTCCCCTAGCAGCTCAGGAAAGTCCATGGGGTAGCAGAGATCCACTGGCAGCCCATGGAGGATCCCACGCTGCAGCAGGTGAATGCCTGATGTGACTCCATGAGAAGCCTAGGCTAGAACACAGTTCTGGAAGTACCTGTGGACCCTGGACAGATCCCGTGCTGGAGTAGGTTTGATGGCAGGACTTGTGACCCCACAGGGGCCCACACTGGAGCAGTTTATTCCTGAAGGACTCCACCTCATGGAAAAAGATCCACTTTGGACTAGTTGTAAGGAACTGCAGCTCATGGGAGCGACTCACATTAGAGAAGTTCATGGAGAATTGTCTTCTGTGGGAGGGATCCCATGCTGGAGCAAGGGAAAAGTGTGACCAATCCTCCTCCGAGGAAAGAAGAAGCAGCAGAAATTAAATTAATCGTGTGAGTAATAGACCTCAGCCTCCATTTCCCATCGCCCTGCACCCCCAGAAGAGAGGAGGTAGAGAAGATCAGTTGTGAAGTTAAGCCTGGGAAGAAGGTAGGGGTGAGAGAATGTGTTTTAAGGTTTGGTTTTATTTCTCATTACCCTACTCTAATTTGATTGGCAATAAATTAAACAAATTTCTATGAGTCCTGTCTGCTTTATCCATGATGGGAATTGGTGAATGATCTATCCCTGCCCTTATCTTGACCCATGAGCCTTTAATTCTATTTTACTTTCTGTGTCCAGCTGAAAAACAGGGGTGATAGAGCAGCTTTGTTGGGCACCTGGTGTTCAGCCAGGGACAATCTACCACAGCTGGACTAAGACACACTGCAAAAAATCAGGATGGCTTTGCAGAAAGTACTACAGAAAGTTCATACATTGAAAACTGCACAAGACTATGCTCAGTAGCTGTAAGAATCCCATCGTTCCCTCTGAAAGGAAAAAATAACACTGTTTTTTGTAACTGTGGCAGAACTGTAGCCATTTTCAGACATTTCTGAAAATGGTCACGACAGAAAGGTCCCTCTGGATCAATTATCAATTTAGTTTAAACCTGTTCTGCTGTTATCTGGACATTAGGTATAGGAATACCAATTAAATCTAAAAACAAATAAAATTCTTATTTCAAAATTTTCATAACATGTATTTGATTCATTTTAATTGTAGCTACATTTTCTTAATAAGTATTTACATGATTCCAAGATAAAACTGAATGTTCTACTGAAATTATATTAGTTTAAAAATTCTACTTGTTGAACCTCTTGCATGTTTTATAAGTGTTATAATCAGGGGAGAGGTCTTTTTAGACAGTCTGACCTAACTAGTGTGAATAGCTGTAATTTCTTTTTAAGTGAGTGATGTGTCAAACTCACCAATGGCTCACCTTTGTTTGTGCAAGAGGAAATGAAGGTGGACATTCCTATTTGCAAAAACCTATTAGATTGTCCAGGCTCCAAAATGCTACTCTTAGTCAATGGCTGTAAATAAATTCATCAAAAATAATGAAAAAGAAAGCCTAGCAAGGTCAAATAAGAAGTCTGGCTTTCTTTCAGTAAGTTTTCCCAAGGACATAATAGAAATAAATCCCATTTATGAAGCCTCAATGAGAAGCAGCAGCAGAATATCAAGTGTTCATGACAGGAGGAAAATACCTCCTATGAGATGAGTAATGTTTTTGGCAGAAAAGTATTTATTTGCTGAATTAGCTTAAATAAGGAAGCATTTACACAGGATCATATTAATTTCAGGAGGGTGTTTAACATTTCTGCATTTGCTGGATCCATCTGACCAAAAAAACCTGGTGTGTAATGAAAATGTGTGTTGGAGTTGTTACTTTTGAAATCAGAATAATATTAAACAAGTTTAACTTAAATATTTCAGTTTATACATCGGACTTTGATGGAATTACAGTCTTGCTATGAACCGTTAAGGACACATTATTCCATATTATTAATTGAAATGGCATAAAACTTATAGCTTGTCAGCATAAGAAAAATTATACTTTACTTTCCTAATGCCTACAGAGAGCTGTATTTCCCTATCTTTCCTACTCCCTGGGTACTGCTGTTGTCAGTGATAGGCACTTTTGAAGTGCAAAACAAACACAGGAACGCTTTGTTCCTCAATACTCTCTGCTTCACTGTCTGAGTAATTCCCAGATGACTCCACTGCACTCCAAGGGGACACATTGGATTGGTTTCAGAACTGGAGAAAAGTTACATGACTATGTTTGAAACCAAAAATATTTCATTTCCATCGTTGTAATTCTGCCTGAGTATCTCTAATGTTGTGCTGCATGTTTTCTAGAGATGTTTTTCAGTTTTTTTGAGGAAACTTCTGCAGTTGCTCTGAACATTGGCTTCACTTATTAGAAAGTCCCTGCTAAAAGACAACTGTTTGTAGGAAGAGGTATTTTCAGAAGCAAACAGAAGCTGCAAGGAGGCAACAACAAAAAAAAATCATATCATTCCTATGTAAGTCTGATAATACAGAAGGAATCAGCATTGCATGGGTGTGCAAAAATCACCCCAAACCTCCTCAAATGGACTCTTTCTGCTCTCATTAATTTTCTCATATTTACAAAACATTAGTCAAACCTTTAGCCACAATCAAGAAATTGATCAGTGATTATACAGGTGATAAGCAGATGTCTGAAAGTACTCCATATAATGGTTTTTCCTGATTTGAGCCAGAGTTATTCAATACTCTTCTATTAATCACCACTTGTAAAATTTCACAACTATATCTGTGTTGCAGAAGGGCTCTGGATAAACTTTATAGGATCGATGCTGGCTCCTAAACTGATAGCTGACAGAAGTGCTGCATCCAAATGGAGAGGATAGTTTTGGGCTGTTCTCTGGACTTCTGTTTCATGCCCTTGTTCAGTATAGGAGAACTATCAGAGGACACTTGCTGGTGGATGCTTGTGTTTTCAACCAAAAGAAAGCAGGGCAACAGAAAAAAGCAGGACCTCAGGGAAGGGATAATACCCTCCTGGGTTTCATCCCGAAATTTCATCAGGATTCATCTGGTGCTTATTTCCAAGACTGGAGGCTGGGGTTTATTTTCAAGTTAAATGGTTACCTATTGCATCAAAGTTCTCTCTGTCCTTTCTAAGCTGCCAGATAATTTCTCCTCTTTACAAAGGCACTACTATAAAAGTGTGTGCCTGAGATGCAATGGAGGTACCCAGCACCAGCATCTGTCCTTGATTTTCCAGAGCAGAAACAGTTCAAAAATCGAAGGAAAATATCAAAGGCAATTGTTAACCATGTTCTAAGCGGTCTCATCTCCACAGGGACTTTTTACTGAATACTCAAGAAGCAAAAATTCCTCAGCAGTGAGACTTTCATTCTAGTCTTTCTTCTTTTTTGAACTTTGAATCCTCCTTTCTGTGTCAATGAGATTCCAGAATTTCAAGAGCTGTTCAGAAATAGATTTACCTTTAGTGATTAATTACTACATATAATCAGTCTACTAAAAAGATGAAGTAAATCCAATTCCATAGACCAGAAGAAATTAGTTCCGTGTTTCAGCAAAGTACTTATATAGTTTACACTGTTTCTGCAATGAAATGTTCCAAACGAATGCACAGAAGGACGTTCTCATAAGTTTAGCAGTCTTATTAGTGTTAGCCAAATAAACACACTAAAATTTCTCCAGGAAATGAAAGTAGAGGGTGTTTCTTTACACAATTTCCCTCTATGTCAATAAAAATGGAGGCTGCATGGATGGCAAAGAAAAAGGAACGGCCATCTAAATTCCAAATGCCTTGCATATTAAGGGAAACATGATGTTTGTAATAATTGGATTTGGTATTAAACTTTAGATGGTAAGAAGGAATAATTCAGTATGACATTGATGATTATTCTGATAAATTTCTTTGAATTTAAACATCTAAATTTAAAAGAAAGGCATCACAACTGAAAATAGCAATTCTGTGTGTTGTAGGGGATTACCTTGGTTTTGCAAGGTCATCTGCTTAGTGAAATATTCTGTATGTAAATAATACCATTAATGCAAATTTAGCAGTACAGAGTTCCATGAAAATGCTGAGGAATGGTAATCATGACATCAAGCTACACAAGGGACATATATGTTCATATTGCTCTTTCTGATTGTGATGAGTTTGATATATCCACCAACATAAACATCACTAGCTGCGATAAAATACAAAGAACTTGGAAAAAAAATTGAGAGATATAATTGTTGCATTTTCGTTTGCAGATTGTTATGATTTTATACCTCATGATGCTCCCTTGATGCAAAATACCAGTGTAAACTTTTGAGTCATTTTACTATTTAAGTAGTAGATGTTCAAAATTCTGGTGGTTTGGGAAGCATAAAGGCTCATTCATTTTTAATTTCCCCAGTGCAGCATCTTTAGCTTCCTATCTTTCAAACAGCATATCCAGGGAAGTTACAAAAGCAGTAGTAAAAATCTGCCAGAAGCTACCGTAGGAAAAAAAAAAAAAAAGGAAAAATCTTTCCAAACAGGTCTGTCACTTTCTTAAGGTCTCAGAGTTTCAATGGAGGATTACTAATCAGTGGATAAATTACCAACTTTTCAGTAAAGTGTTATTTGCACCATTTCTTTTTCGTCTTTATCCTAGTTGATTCTTCTGTGGAAGTATTTAGCTTAAATCATAAAGAACTGTCATCTGAGAAGACTAATTTCTTCCTGCCAAGCAGCTTTAAACACCAAATAGATATTATGATTCGAACAACCCAATGTGTAGGGTGCCAAGAAAGACTAAATAGTTTTATAGGTCAACTTCCTCCTGACTTGTGGCTAAAGACTGCTCAAGCTCAGTTTCCTACAGGCTTCCTTTGTGTTCTTTCACAACAGCAGCCACAAAAGAAACATTCACTTCTTTGTCAAAATACTGAAAAGATTTAAATGTCATTAGATCAGTCCTTACTACAAATAGAGTTTTTTATTGAGGATAGCCTGTCTCAGATGGTGCACAGTACATAGAAATCGTTCATTATATACCTGTACATATCTTCATATACTTGTACTGAAAACCATTTGTAGATTCAGATCATAAAACTGGCTATGTGTCAAACAAAAGGCAGGCTTGGACATTGTGGCTCCTTAGTGCACAGCAGTACAACATTCTTGAGCAAGGTTACTACAGCTTTTTAATGGATATTTGCTTGGGTTTTGCAGTTATGTTCTAATGGTTGATACTATAAGGAAAGAAAAAAGTGAAGTGTATTATAGAATCATAGAATGGCTTAGATTGGGAGGGACCTTAAAGATCATCTAGTTCCAGATTCCTGGCATGGGCAGGGATACCTTCCACTAGACCAGGTTGCCAAAGGCCCATCCAGCCTGGCCTTGAACACTTCCAGGTACATGGCATCCACAGCTCCACAGAGCAACCTATTCCAGTGCCTCACCTTTCTGTCAATAAAGAATCTTTTCCTAATATCTAACCTTAATCCATGCTTTTTCCATTTAAAACCATTCCCTCTTGTCCAAATCTAGCACTTCTAGAAGTACATTGTCTTTTCAGAAAGGATCAGGTTAAAAATAAATAAAAAAGTAAATGTAAACTTTTAATCGCTGATCATTATCTTGAGACTTTTCCCTGCCTCTTGTTTATGTAAGTACGTCTTATTAAAATTATTCCCTAACTCCTGAAGAATTACCTCTCCTTTGTCATTTAGGGTAGTTTTTCTTAAAAACTTGTCATAAATCACCCTCTGCCTACAGTGACATTGTAGCCTGATGCTCCAATATGAATTCTTTGTTTTATAAAGAGTAAATTCACAGATATTTTAAGTATAGTAATTATGGAGTAGGTTGATAGACACAAAGCCTTCATTAATAAATTTAATGCAAATTAAAAGACAATTGTAACTGACTGTCTCTTAACTATAAGTGTTTTTTTGTTGTCAAAAAAAGATACATAGTTAAGTTTATTTTTAGTTGCCTCCTTTTGAGAGAAGAAATGAGAATGAAGACAACAAAGGAGAAAAAGGAAGACTAGAGGGCAGAGATGAACAAAGAGTGTTGGACAAATAGCTTATTTGGCAAATTAGACATTTCGATTTGTATGGAACAGATTGTAGAACAGAAAATGCTGAAATCAAGATGATCAAGGAACCGTCATATACATTAAATAGTTGCACCACAGAGTATGACATTAGAAAAATTTGATTCATTGAGTCCCAAGGACAGATGGCACTAACAGATGAATACTGTACTTCCCTTTAAATGGAAATAGAAGAAAAATGCATATGACAAGACTATATTCGAATTATTCCCCTGACTTTATTAAAGTTACTCAGGTTATGAATTTAGGCCCGAGAAAACTATGTCGTATTTGAAAAAGAGTTAAGTATCTCAAAAAATAACTCAGGTACTTTGAGACTGAAGGCTGGCTAAGGAGATACCAGTAGTTGCCAAATGTTTTGAAACAACAGAAACAGAACAAAAAAAATCAATAAAACCTCAAATGAAAAGTGAAGAAAGAAATGGGGAGGTTATAATTTGCTACAATAACTCTGACATGAAGTTTTACACTTGTACTGAACTTTATTCCTAAACTACTCCAAAAAAGGATTTTCCATCCAGGCAGAGAACAGCAGTGAACAGCTGGTCTACAAATCGCTTTCTAAAAAATTCACTTTTTCTTTTCCTGTAGCTTTTCTAAGTGGCCTGCAGCTAGAAATCTGCTCCTCTTATTTCAGTCCAACTGCCTACCAGAAATCTGAGACATTGCCAGTCCTTTCAGTGAGTTGTGGTCAATGGAGTTGGGCACCCCCTGAGGCTGCCTTGTTTCCTTCTGCTGGACACTTTGGAACAGTTTGCAGGTCTGAACATGACCTGAGAGAAGGGCTCTAGGAAGGCATTTGGGCAAGATCTTGGTTTTGCAAGAAGAGACCTGTCTTTCTTCTGAACAGGAGTTTGCATTTGCAGCTCAATATTGCTCTTGACACCTGTATACATAGAAGACCTTACTGGATGTTTTTCTAAGGATTTGTGATAGAATTTGCATCTCTTTTGCTTGCTTTTCTAAATTTGTGTTCTGTGATATTTTTTAGGCATCAAGACCTGTGAGGAAAGATGGCTGAGACGAAAAGGTAAGAGAGGCAAGAATCACTGTACTGCTCAGGGAGTCTGCAGCTCATGCTTAAACAAATAGTGCAGTCAGGAGCAGAGAGACAGCTTTCAGCAGCAACTCACATCTTCCCAGGGGCCAGAGGATGCTGCAGTTCACTGTGACTCAAAAAATTGCTGAGATGCCTTGAAGCAGCAACTCACCTTTGAACACACAGCAAGGAGAACAGCTGTGTACAAGTCTTACGTGTGTTTTTTTTCTTTTCTGAGTCAGTTTTCTTTGAGAATTTCCAGGCTTTTTTATTTGTTCAACACTATTAGGTTTTCCTTTTTTTTTTTTTTTTTTTTTTTTTCTCTTTTTAAATTTACTGTTTAAGAACCTTTTTGGAGACATCACAGAGAGAAATAATTCTAGCTACTGCCACTCCAAAACTGCAGGGTTTTCAGGGTCCTGCTCCAGAAACTCAGGTGTCCAGTGAGAGATAGAGCACTGTAGTTTGAAAGCAGGTTAGAACTCTGGACCTCAGCAAAATGAATCTTGTGCAAAACTGCTTATGCCTTCAGTGAAAGAGACAGTAGGAACTTGTTGAGTTTTCCCATCCTACAGAAAGTGTCATTTGTAAGGCAAGAGCCGATAGCTGTGGTTTTCTAAGTTGTTCGGCATTCCAAATTTCATAGGCTGTACAGATATCATTCAACTCTAATAGCACTACAGTTTTGAAGAACAAAATTAAATCCTTGCAGTAGGCAATTTAAAGCTTTCTCTCATCATACTTTTGTATTCACAGGAATAGGGATAGTAGTGACATGGCAAGTAAGAACATTCTTTTTCCAGCAGAATTCTTTTGCTCTCTGGGCCTCTGTTATCAGGCAGGATATGCCAAGGAAAACTGAAATCTCTGTTTTAAGACATTCCTATTTAATTTCAAGACTGATATTTTTTATGCTTAAACAATTTGTTAAGCTTGCTACCTTAAGATTTTTAATCTTATCCCATGCAGATTCAAATAATTTCATAACATTTCTGTAATGGGATACTGATACTGTCATTTTGTCCTAGATTTTTATGATGCAGTTCTTAAAGTGTAGTAATTATACTCATAGGAACTTTGCGAAAATTTTTTTCATAACACTTTTATCCTGGACTCAAAGTTATGTTCTTTCATGTTACAAAATAAAATAACCCGTTTTAGAAAATTTTAATCACAAGAGCTGTTAGTGAATTCCAAACTAGCTTTAATTTAAAACAAATTTTTAAAAGGATGTTTTCTGTGATGTAGAGATCACTGCAAGTTGTTCTTGATAAAATTTGCTCTTCTAAACTTGCTGTAAGCACTGAAGGACACCTGAAGCAGCCAGAAATAACTTTACTAGCACTGCTTCTTTTCCTTCTTCCCATCTCGTGGCTTGCTAGAACTTCCTGTGGAAAGCTTCTGCAATTTCTCAGGGAAACCCAGGCTTCTTTATGCTTCTGACAGTTTCCCTGTAATTTTTATCTACTTGGATCTGTGTAATTTTTTTACTGAGCTGAGCTATATAGCTTTACTTACTATACTAGTGATTTCTGCATTAGTAGATAAATAAAATATTTGGTTTTAAAACCCCAGAAAAACCCTAAATTGTAGGGTTTTTTTTTTTCCCCAGAAAGCTAAACTTCTATTTTCTGTGCATCCTATGTTGCCTGTGATGGTTTTAGGGTTTTCTTTTTTATGAGCAGTGGAAACTTTCTTTTTATGAATATGCGTTTGGACAAACTCCTCTTCATGAAATAAAAAACAGAGGCAAAAGTCTCCAAGAAGCACAGGGTATGATTTGGATGGAAATAAACATTGCTGAGCAACCACATTTCCTTTTTTCTTGAATGAAAACAAGGAAGTTATTTTTGAAAATTACCTCTAATGAGTCAAACAATACAAAATAGTGTTTCTGCTGCCATTCAACAATGCCACTGATAAGTTCACTCCCAGCTCTTCTATACAGGCAGCTTAGTCTATTCATGTACTCCAAAATAGCAGAATTCCCCTGCTGCATATCTTCTGAGTTCTGAGTTAAGTCACAGTCTGTGAAAGTCCTTGCAGATGTTTCTTATACTCAATGTTTTTCTATTTATTTTATTAAATATTTCAGTGGGTTCAATCTCATCTTGTAAAAAGCATCTACTTAGATTAACCAGCAGTTTATACTGAAATAGAAGAGAAGAGAGATGGCAGATGTGTTCTTAACACAGAAATACCATGAGATGTCTGGACAGGGACAAAATACAGTGTAACGTATGGACACAGATTTTTCTTGTACCATGTCACTCCTCAACTGTGTGAGGATCTATGGGTGAAGATGTAGCCAGTATTATCACTTTATTAGCCCAAAATAAACAAGTTTTGTCTTCAAGCATTTATTGCACCCCTGTCTCTTTTGTTGGTAAAGAATACTTTGTGTCACCTTTCTAGGTTTCTTAGCTCTGCTGATAAAATAATCCACAAAAGTGTTTTACAGTTAATGTTTCTACACTAACAGAAGGATTTTTATCCTCTGTAAAATGGCAAAACACAATTATATATAAAGGAGAAAACAGAACCTGCCATACTTGGTAGTCTATTTCTTCTTCCTCTCCCTGCCCCTGCAAACCTGCAGACAGAAAATATGGACAATCAGTTCAACATAAAACCTCCTCTGGTGTCATTATTTGCATTTTCTCACAGTAAGTGGTGAATGTGTTTAAAGGATTGCTATTCTTTTTTGAAAGCTTCAGATTGCTTAGTCATAACAAAAAGTAAAGGAAAGGAAATACTTGGAATGTAAAAAGTTTTCTTGCTGCAGTTATATAACATAAAATTTATTTTGCAAATAGAAAACAAACTCAATGTGAACATGAAACTCCCTCATCTAGCAAGTTGCTAATTCTCAGCCTAGAAGTATTTGCTGATTGCTAGGCCTTTATTAAATACTTATGTCTCTTTCTCAGCCATATTCATAGATCCATTATGAGATTTTGAGAGAATATTTTTTACCTCATGAGAAAGTATTTACAATATTTTAAATTTCTTTATTTATACATTACAAATCTGGGATCCAAAGACTAAAGAGCTATCTCTTTCTACCATTACTGAATATATATCTGCAATACTGTAGCATAGCTGTATCATATTTCTGCTATTTTATTCTTACAAGAATATTCTTACATAATATGTTTAATCTTACTGACATTTAATTTTTATTTTAAAATTAATTTTAGTAGCTTAATGCAAGTGTCATAGCAATGCAGATATTTACATGGCAGTAGTAGTTCACATATTTCTGTATTCACTGACAATACCTGTGCCTGGTCTCTGAAATCCTTTTTGTGATTGTCTTGATTTTATTTTCTGGTATACTTTTTTTCTTTTTTCTTTTTTTTTTTTTTTTTTTAATTAGTACTAGAGCTAGTTCTGTAGACACTGACTCACAACTTTCAGTGTCTCTGTGGAAATGTGATGGTTTCTTCTAAACCAATCCTTGCAGCATCCCTGTGGGAGATGTTCAGGGAAGGTACTGGAGCTAGGAACCATTTTTATATGACAGAATAAATTCTATCAGATCAAAAGGATATGTTCAAAGAACTGAGGTATAGATTAGCTTTTCTTACTTATTTTCCAAGTGAATGTTGGGAATTGGATTTGGGAAACATTCATGGATATGCTATATTAGGAGAGAGTGTTCTGGAAAGAGGCATAGGTATGTAATTTCTTTGCATAAGCAAATCTTTATAACTTTGCAGGAGAAATATGTTGCATTTATGCCTGTTAGTCATTGGAAAAACAGAGGGTTGTGGTTAAAAATGCTAATTTTGATTAAAGAAGGCAGATCTTCCTGGATTCCTAGTCACAATGGAAAAGCTGCTTTTTAAAGTCTGAGCAAAAGCATCTGAAGCTCAGACCCTTAGAGGTGTCTAGGAGGATGCTGAACCCTGCCTGCAGGCTGCAGCCCACACACCCCTTCACAAGATAAAGACAGTTTTTATGACTTTCAATGTTTACTTATACTTTGTTCCTCTCATAGAGCGGCAAAGATCATGAAACAAGCTTCTGTCTGCACCAGACAGTTATTAATAATTCTGAAAGTGATGCTTCACATGCCTGCCATTCCTGACAAGCTTTATGCTAGCTATGGTGGGTAACGATGCCGACACCTATGTCCTCCTCAGTTATACACTCAGGCTGAAGCTTGTCTGTGAACGGATTGTACATTTCCTTGGATGTAGGTTTGAGTTTAAACCAGGTAAAAAAATCTTCCACGGCATGGGTAGAAGGACAAAATACTCGGGAGTCTCTTGCTTATCAAGACATGTTGTTTTCTTCTGAACAAAGAAAGAAAAAAACAGCAAAAAAATCCAGTGACGTTTTTCAATATTTTCTTTGGTTTTGTTTCTCAAAATAGCAAGCAATGAATCTTTTAAAATATATTTCAAATGAAAGCTCATGTAACAAAATGCATGACTATAGTTCGGCAAATTATATTTCTCAAGCATAACAAAGTAGTGGAAAAATAAATCCTAAATTTGTTTTGAGTTAATAGCTTGGCAAAGCAAATAAGTGATTTGGCAATGAAAAAGATTATCTAAATATGCACTTCAAGAAAGTAATAATTTTTATTGTCAGACTTATTTCCTCAAATTAAAATATTTCTTAATTTCTGTAACATTTCAACTGTTCTGGTAGACACAGAAGTTTAATACTTCACAGTTAAGGTGATAAATTCTGCTCTTCATTAACAACATACGTGACCACATGCATTGTCTGAGATCTGATAGGGAATAAATTTGATTATCTCAATTGTATTGCAGACAAGTGCTAATGAAATTAAAGTCTCTATGCAGATTAACTGCGTACAGTAAGGAAAAGTCCTTCCTTTGTTTTAAATTAAACTGTGTCAATACTATTTTTTGTTGTTTTTAATGTATGTGTTATGAAAGATGGAAAACAACTATTCATCACTGAATTTCTCTATACCACAGAAAGTTACTCTGTAATATTTCCCCCACTTCTGTCTCTTCTCAGCTGAAACATCCTGTTTTGCTGCATTGCTACTATTATAGGAACCATATAATAATCTCTGTTGCTAATCCTGAAAATTTACATTCTTTCTGGCTGTGAGGGGAATCAGAAAAGCAGACTGTTTGAGATATTCCTATGAATTGATTGATTCAGGTTGTTCTCAGGAAGAAATCATAGAATAATAGAATGGTTTGGGTTGGGACAGACCTTAAAGATCATCAGCTTCCTGCCATGGGCAAGGACACGTTCCACTAGACCAGGCTTCTTAAACCCCATCCAACCTGGCCTTGAACACTCCCAGGGACAGGGCATTCACAGCTCCTCTGGGCAACCTGTTCCAAGGTCTCACAGTAAATAATGTATTCCTAATATCCAATATAAATCTATCCTTTTTTAGTTTGAAGCCACTTACAATAATTATAGTTTTATCAAGTGAAACTAAAGCCCTCCTTTGAGTCATACTTCAAAGTGACTCTTCAGAATCCAGAGGTGTAATTTATTAACATGTGGGTGTATTCACCTTAATTGTGCTCCTACATTGGACTGCTATTGTGGGGACAACTGGAACTTTGGCAAAGAGCACATGAATGTCTTTAATAATTTAGAAAGTATATGTTTATCTTGTCCAATTGCCAAAATATTTTATAAATAATTTCTTTGCCCATTACTGTTGGCTGAACTGAGAAGTTGAATTTATTCAACTTTACAAAGAAATCCATTTTGCTGCTTTTTATTGATGTACATTGTAAAATGGATTTTTAATGACCTTCTACTTCTATTGTTCCTCTTTCCTTTTCTACTTTAGAAACAGCTAAGCTGTCATCTGAATAAGACTTCTACTAAAAAACTGTGTTTTTTTCTTTGGCTTAATAAGAAGTACAGAGCTAATTAGACCTTGATAACAAATTCAGGTTGAATAGGCCAGAAACCTACTTATTTGCAAACAGAAAGTACTTCTGATAAATTCTTTCCAAGGGAGCAAGAGAAAAGCCACTGCCTGTCATACCTGACTTACCAGCTTTTCCTCTCAGTGCTGGTGATAGGATCTTAACTGGAGGTGGCCAAAAGTAGTAGCTTCTCTTCTCTTCTCTTCTCTTCTCTTCTCTTCTCTTCTCTTCTCTTCTCTTCTCTTCTCTTCTCTTTTCTCTTCTCTTCTCTTCTCTTCTCTTCTCTTCTCTTCTCTTCTCTTCTCTTCTCTTCTCTTCTCTTCTCTTCTCTTCTCTTCTCTTCTCTATCCAAGATTAATTTATCCAGATGTAAATTATTCCTAAGCCTATATTTTCTTTTAATCCACTTATACCCTTCCATTTTCATCAAGTTCCTTTAGTATTTTAAATGTACTACCTTCTAAAAAACCAATATGTGTTCCTCCAAACAGTGCAAACCGTTTCACACAAACCTTATAAAGGATGAACTACATCTTGTATTTAAACATTAAAAAATTGTCTTTGTCAATCTTGGTATTGGCAAAAGTCACTTAATCGGTTTACGAAATTCCAGGATCTCAACCATTTTCTCTATACTTGAACAGTAAAATGGAGAGGGGTTCAGCATCTTAAACACATTCTTCCTAAAACTAGAAGGTATGTATGATAATAAAGTTTTGATTCACTACAAATAATGTAGTGATCCCTGGTTTAAATATAATATGCATAACTCCTTTTTTTGCAGGCTAGAAGGTAAACAGGTAAGTGTGTACATAAACATAATGACAATTTATTCAGATTTTCTAATGTAGACCTGAGGCAAATTTATCACATTTAGAAGGGGAGTAGCAGCACAAGGGAGAAGTTTCTTACAAGACAGCCTGAAAGACTTCGGCCTTCAGTTAGGCAGGGGATTCAGCTAATCTAAGCTAATGCTCTTCTCTGTGTGAATCCAGACCTTTTGCTACAATGTCAGTGTACTTGTCAACTCACAAAGGACCACAATTTCCCTAAGTGTTTATCCCTTCTCCATGCAGGAAGCCATAAAATTCCTTATGAGTGCAATTGTCTTGTCTTATACAATGTGAAGGTATAAATGTTTCTGACGAATCCCACATACTATAGCACATGGCTCTTCATAGAGAAAGGATTGGATAGAGACAGCTGCTTGAAACAGCTCTTTGATGACATGATCTATGAATAGTTCTTGTAAATGCTGTGATGTAAATATATGATACACTTTTAACTTGCTGTTTGCCTCATTGATTTCTCATTAGTCTTTCTTAAAAGCTGAGGTGTGTGAATTTTTTTTGTGATTATAATAGCATTGTGTCTTTTATTTTTTTAATAAGTTATTTTGCAGAAAACTGTTTTATTTAAATGTTATTTAATTAAAGCTGGTATGATGCATAACAAGTACCTAGGTGACATGTTGGTGAGAACACTGCTGGTAACTGCATAAGCACTAAGACTGAGATTGAATCTTCTACAGCTTTTGGATATATGCCAGGCTTGTTGAGTTTCAAAATAGTCTAGGAATTCTCAAGCTTTTATCAAAAGCACACTACTTTATTTCTATAGCAATTCCAGTGCTATAAACTTAATGCCTCTTTTTTATTTGTGAAGGTGCCTCCACCATGATTAGTAGACCAGCACAGCACTATGAAATGCACACAATAAAGATGACATTGTACTTTACCTTCTTCCATTTATTGGAACTGCAGGGTGCTGATTTTAAAGCTTGCAGCTAAAAAGGTATTTCGAACCATATGGGCAGAATCATTTTTATATTTAATATAATTACTGTCTAAGAGCTGAGACAAAAGTGTGGCTCTTGTTACATACACCATCTCGAGGAGAAGCTGTCTCCAAACCACAAACCAGTCTTCACCTCCCTCATTTTTCATAAATATACTGATCTGATTGACCACCATGACTGTGTGAGATTAAAGTGTTGTTCTAAGGTGTCTGCCCTCTTGTTGCTCTCCAGCTGGCTTTGGAAATAGTGTTGGACTTTGTCCAAGCTGATGAAAAGTAGATCTGTACAGATAAAACTGCCTTCTCACTGCTATGAGTTTAAGCCCCAAAGCCAAGAATAAGGTCTATTGCTGTTTAGCTTCAACTTCACAGCCTGTAGAATGGTTTAAGGCACAAATCCGACATTTATGAAGTCTTTATACTTTTTGAAGACTGCAGAAACAGTAAAAGATAAAATAGCGCTTCTGAAGACATAATTTTTGCTGAATCTCCAGGGCTTGTTTCTCTCTCTTGGATAGTCTATGCCTTTCCTCAGTGCTGGTGTTTTTCATGTAGAAGAAAGGGCAATTTTGAAGTATGCCTTGCACTGAAATATATATTACAACAAAGTGCCCTTTAGGTAGAGAAAAAATCGCCAGAGACTGTGATCCTAACATATATATGTATTTCTTTACCAATTTCTGCTCTGAGAATGTTTTAAACTAGACTGCAGATATTGTTCTGCTTAAAAATTGATAGATTTGCAAAGATTCTTGAAAGGTGGACAAAAAAATATTGTGAATTTATTGCTAGTTACTAGTAGGCACTACAGTTTTCTATTTAGTGAGGTGGCATGAATTATATTTGAATATCTGTACTAAGTATTCCATATAATAGAATGCAAAATAAGTAAAATTGAGCTAATTTCTCCACTTTATATATGTGGTTGTTTAAAAGGGTAATGATTAAAAATGGTTATTTAAGTGTCTGGTAAGAATCACGCCCTTGCAGACTGTGGATACAATTTAGTAGTGTAGTGAGTTTTCTCAAATTAAAAGTAAAATCTTTAAACACTGAAGAAGTGTTGCAAAACTCATACAAAAATATCTCCTCTTGATACTTTGAGTCAGAAAATGTTGCAAATTTTATGAAAGTCTGTACTTATGATTTTAGCCTTGTGATGTAAAAAGTTTAGGGAGTTCAAGTGAGAAAAAACACTCTGGGTATAGAATTAAAACATTTTGGAAATCTCTAGTATTTTCTTATAAACCATTATGTGAAGTCTCAATAGTCTGGAAAATTAGCCCTTTGTACACAGGTGACTTGAATCCAAACTCTGAAACTTGGGATAAGCCTTAAGAAAGAATTTGATTTGAGAACCTGTATGCTGTGAGTGAGAGCTGGGAAGCAATTCTGGGAGCCTAACAGAGACACTGATGAATTCAGTTGCAAATGTCTTTCCAGGAGGAAGACTGATTTGACATGATGAACCCCAAAACCTACTAATTTGGACTTCTCTTTGTGATTTTAACTTTTTTGTTGTTCTCACATATGCAAATAACATACCACACTTGTAAACAACATATTTGCTCTGCTTGTTTCTGTAAAAGAAAAAGAATACATTGAGTGTTTTCAGAAGTTGTCTGTCAATATATTCAAACCTATTCCTGCTGATAATGGAGAAATATTACAAACTACAAAAGTTCTGTTCCACATATGAAAACTCTTTAAAGAATTTTGGGTTTGGGATTGCCTATTTCTAGCTGCTTTTATTCTCTTGCCCTTTTAAAGTGATGCCCATTTTAAAAAGAAATTTGGTATTGTCTTTTAAAAAACCAACACTTTAATTTTGAAAAAGTGTTTAAATCAAATCTATTTTCCAGTATGATGCAGAGGAAGAAAAGAAACGACAGAGGACTGCAATTTTCCTGTGAACAGCAGTTCATGATTTGGAACAAGCATTTGTTAATTCTGGAAGGTGGAATGAAACGTTAAAACTTAGGTATATTGGTGTAAGAAAGACTATAAACGCCTGGAAAAGCAAATTTTTTTTTGCCGTATTATTTCCCTATAAAGTCTAATAAGTCATTTTCAAATTCAGGACACAATTCAGTAACTGCATTATCCAGTACAGTAACTCGGAAAGCTCCATTCAACTTTATGGATTTAGTGTATTGTTCAAAATGGAATTCTGGAAGTCATTCAGTCTTAAATAATAAAAAGAAATAATTCTTTTCAGACTTTAAGTTGATCATCTAAAAAAGTCATCCAACATTTTATGCTGAGTTTTATTTTCCATTTTTTGTAGCCTGTGAAGGGTGTCTGTATTGACTCCAAGTGAACTTACTTGCCTGCCATTTGCAGCCACGCTTAGACAGTTGTAGTTATTAAAGTGCAGCCTGAAGTATTGCTTTGGAAATGTGCACAGATGAGTCAATGAAAGCTGGAAAAGCCACCACTAAGGAATAAACTACATGTATTTACCCACACACAGCCCCTGCACGTATTTATGTTTGCACATGTATGTGGGATTTTGCAGGCATGTGCCCAAATGCATATTTATGTATTCATGCATGTATTTGCATACCTACCTGCATATCTACATACACATATTTCTGCACACACATGCATGTTTGTATGAATGCATGTAAATTGAAGAGAAACCAGGCAGGAAGAATAAAGACACTTATTGGGTAATCTGACAAGTGAACAAGGAATTTCAACACACGGGAATTATTGGAAGCAAAGGATTAAAATTTGATAGCAAATATTAGAGGTAAAAGTGACATTGAGCACTATGGAACTCCTACACTGTGAGCTACCTTTAAATGTAATTAGGGCAACATAGTCAACACATGAAGAAGAAATTAGTCCTTAGAAGAATTTAAATAATCTATGGTGGGACATGATTATCTGCTGAAAGG
Organism: Acridotheres tristis; assembly: GCA_037013685.1. NCBI lineage: Eukaryota > Metazoa > Chordata > Aves > Passeriformes > Sturnidae > Acridotheres > Acridotheres tristis. The sequence continues at coordinate 109,080,151 of CM072886.1, forward strand.
AAGTGATGATTCAAGAAAAATAATAATATGCAATGAAGTTTTAGGCACCTGTTCTGGATGAATAGGAATACAGAAAATATTGTACTTAATAGTCTTATGCAAAAAAGACCCCAGCAAGCTTTAGTCATATCCTGCAGCTGAGGATTTATAAGGATCAACAAAAGATGCCTGGAATTACATGCCTGACAGGCAATATAACAGTTAATAGGATCTATAACAGTTAATAGGATCTGTTCCATTGATAGATATGAGGGCTGGATTGGGGTGAGAGGGAAGGAATTAAGAGCTTCTTTTAGTCAAATTGTATGTAAGCTAAGAACTAGACACCTAGGAGAAAGGATTAAAAAAAAAAAATCCAGAATTTTGGTTATTATTTGTAAATTGGAATGGACCTTCAACTATGGAATCTGCACAGAAATTGAAAATTACAAAATAAATGTTTTATATCTTATTATACCTGAGGGAAAATGCATGAAAAGGTGAATGGGTGATCTCTTTGAGAGAAGGAAAAATAGGAAGGATTAAGAGAAAAGGAAAATCAAGGAGAGAAATTAGATAGGAAAACAATTAAACTAAGGGAGCAGAAGGGATATAAAATAAGTGGGCTATGGAAACGTCAAATAAGTGATTCTATCAGCATTTTCCAGTAGTATATGAGTAACACTGGTATCATTCTGTAGAGAAATACTGAGGTAAAATAAAGCTTGAGAACCTGATGGATTTTGTGTTGAGTGTAAATCGTGAAGTGAAAAACTAGTTTTAGATCTTATGTTTCCCTGGGCTGCAATCTGTCTAAACGGTGGTACCATATGAAAAATACCATGAAATGCAGCAAGAATAAAAATGTATAAAAAAGTATTTTTAAAGTCAAGATAGGCAGAAGGGCTATAAGAGAGTGACACGTGAAAGAGAAACAGTGAAATATGAAAGTAAGAAAAAGTATAATTGCAGGAGCATCAACAGAAACTTTTTTGATTATGTTTTTGTCATCAAACACTGAAGTATTAGGTTTCATGGTCTATAGTAAAGATATAATCTCACAACTTAAGTGTTCCCTATAAATTATTTCAATGTATACGTCATGGGAAAAGAGGTAGGAAATTAAAAAATATATTCTTGGACCTATATGTCTGTGACAGTGGCCCAACTGGAAGTCTTATAGATGTGAGCTAGGGGAAGGGTGGAAAAGGTGGGTGAAGGTGACAATATTACTGAATGCTGAAGAACTGCTTGATGGGGCCACAAAAAGAAGAAGGAAAAAAAAGACTTAAAAGATTTAAAAAAAAAAAGAAAAAAGAGAGGTGGGAAAAAGAAGCCTGTTTTCAGATCTGAAAAGTTTTTCAATTGTTTTTCTGTATTTAGTTTTACTTTACTAGAAACGTGAGATTACACTTTTGAGGGATTTTTTTTCAGATTAAATACTGTGTGTTATATGTGTTGTCAATCTCTGAAAAGTAATGTCTCTTGGTATGAAAAGAAATTCCAAAATTCCCATGACTTGTGGTAGAGCCAGAGTCAATTTCTATAGAAAGACAATTAACTCAGTTTTCATGTGTATTGTGTTATGTGGTTGAAAAACTATTTCTATAGAGAGAAAGTACATAGATGTAACTTCTATGTTCATATAGTGATTTTGTCTTATTTACTTTCAAGCAAGCAACAGTCATGTGTTGGCATATCTTTATGTAACTTTTAAAAAATAGTTTAAAAGTTTACCCGGCTGGATATACCCGTTTGTGAGGACCACATGTAATATTAATAGGTGGAAAGTAAATGGTATTTGTATATTTTGTCTATAGAGCAGGTTTTTTAAAGTGTCTAAAGAGTGGTTTTCTAAAAGTATGTGTATCAAACCTCTTTGCTTTTTGGGGATTACAGGACTATTCAAAATGTCCTATACTTGGAAATAACAATTTTCACTGGAATAAAACCAAACCAAAATACAGTTTTGTATCTCATTGAAACAATGGATATTTTCCTCCCTTTTAATTTTGTGTTGGCCACACTAACTTTTGACAAATAATTACAGAATAGTGTTCTCACTACTTATAAAAAGGAGTTGGCTTTTTAATTACTTTTCTGTTGATAAACTGAACACAGAGGAGAGATTAAATTAAACCCATTGATTAGAAGCATAGTAAATGTAGCCTTTTAGGTAGCCTTCTATTTAGGCTCTTTCTTTTGGTTGCCTTGATAATCTTGCTTCTCTTCAATGTCAGAGGATTTAAGTGGCATTTGACAAGAAAAAGTATTGGAAATAGGGTAGCTACAAACCAGAGAGAGCATCAAGAATGGAGATTGTTTGAGGATAAAATGTGTTGTAGAGGATCAGAGAGTTGTAAGGACAGTAAGGTTACCTGAAGCGACTGCTAAAACAGTGTCTCCAGAGGCTTTCTGTTATTACTGTCATTTATTCTTGTGATGAATGTCCTCTAAAACTCATCCTTAAATTAACTGGATTTAGTCTGCAGCCTAATGAACCATGTTGATGTTTGTTTTTCAAAATAATTTTTCATCTATCTATCTATCTATCTATCTATCTATCTATCTATCTGTCTGTCTGTCTGTCTGTCTGTCTATCTATCTATCTATCTATCTATCTATCTATCCATCCATCCATCCATCCACCTATCTCAGTATCAAGGTATGAACTGCCAGTTTGGTATGAGGAGCCACCATTACCTTGTATAAATGAGGGTGCTCATTGAGTAACAAAGTACTAGTCTTGTCTATGTCCGCTCAGCCAGACGTTTTCATATTTCAAGGGCATCTACACCTATCCAGGGTGGATTATTGCTGCAGCAAACAGCCTCTCATTACCAAGAAAGCTACAAATCAGTACTGCTGAAGAGAGGTAGCCAAAGCAGAATTTGTGTTTGGTAGAGTTTCCATGTGAACATGTAGAGGAAATAAATTCCCGGCATGTTCCAGGCTTTCAGAAATTTGAGAAGAGAATCCCTGATTGAAAGGGCTACAAAATTACCTTGGTTCCATTTCTCTGGGAGCTGAATGAATTAGAAAGAATATTCTTTAGCTAAGAAAAACTTACCAGGTATTAAAAAATATTGCTTCTATATGCCTTCAAATATAATAAATGAATTTTTTTAGCGTATAGTAATGAACTTTATCTTCAGAATTATGCTTGAGTTACTTCTTCTTATGGTGCCCCTACATCAGAGTATTAGCTGAGACAAGGTGTGCACAGATGCAAGGGATCTTTTAATCATTTTTACTTTTTTCCATTTTACTTTTTACATGAGACTGGGGCAGTCTCAGAGCACACAAATTAGATTTATTTTCAAGTGGTTGTCAGATGTGCTCCAGAATTGCAGCTAGTGCACCTGGAATTATTAATGGATGTTCAACTTCCCAAACTGGCTTAGAAACCTTCAAGAAAAATTGCTGGAGATGTGTATAATATGAATATTGGGGTATATTTAAGTACTGTTTAAATCTATGAGGTGACAACTTTGGGAAGAGACATCTCCATTAGTTGTGGTGTGCTGGAATGTGCCCTAGCACACAGCAGATAAATGTGGAATTCAGGTGTTTTCATAGTGTAGTCGGGAGGATCGCTCTCATCAGTGTGATAGCAGACTGATCTTGATCTGCTGCTGCAGCTGAGGAAAAGGCTCATTCCCATGAGCTCTCCACCCCCCACTGCTCTGTATATCAATTTTCCTACTTGATTATGCCTGGAGCTGGGATTTAACTTCACTTAGGACTTGGACCATTTCAGAGTGACTCCTAGGGAAGTATTCTTATATTTACTTTCATGAACAAACTAATGGGACTGAAAATAATGTTCAGTCCTGTTATAACAGAAGTCTTCTAGACATCTCCACTAACAATGAGTGAGTTGGGACAAGAACATTTTCCTTTAAGCTTTGAATGAACTGTTGGAGCCTTGCATGAGATGCACTGGATTTTGATTTAGATATGGAAAAAGCTGATCACTGAATTTTTACCTACACATTGTTCTATTTCTACTCATCCTAAAAGGAGACTTTGTGTAAAGTATATCCTTGATTTAAATTGCCATTGATTTTACTATCTTGCTAATGAAGGATGATAAGGAATGCAAAGTTAGTTATGCCAATAAACTTCTCAACCCTGAATGTTTTATCAGCCTGTTTGCAAGCTTTCTTTAGCCACTGCAAGTTGATCATTCTGCTTAATTTCTCATGCTGAAAGCAATTTATCTGTAGCTCTTTTTCCTCTAGGGACAAGCTGTGTTTTTGAGGCAAAATAAAATTTATGCAAAAAATTAATCTGTATTGAAATCTGATTATTTAAATCCTCAAGTTTTCTAATTCACTTCTTGTCCTTATTAAGAGCAAAATTACTGGTTACCCAAGCATTCTTTTCAGAAGACGTGATCATTTGCTCATAAAAAAGTAATGAGTAAGAATGTAATTTTGTAATGTTGTCTATTTCTAAAATACAGTGTAAGTGCTTGTTCTACTTCTGTAGAATGGACCATCAGGCTGCTGTGGGATGTACAGTCGTGTATCTTGATAAGCTTCTTGCATCCCTTCTGCCTGTAATAAGGTTTTTATCCATACCACTGACAGCTTGGTAGGTACACCAATTGACATGGGTTTGTCCTGCTTTTTTTTTCCAGTGCAACAATAATTTCATAAAACTTTCTTGGGAAGCCAATACTTGTCTTTTCTTTGTAACTAGAAGGCATTGGTAGAAAGAGAACTCAGAGTGAACTCAGGGGGGCATGGGGAATGGGTACAGACTGCAAGTATAGGCATGTCAGGGTTGGTGGAACCAAGCTGCTGAGGCCATATGAAGCTCCAGACTTTCATGTGTAACTGGAGTGCAGAGAACCTTCTGTAGCTGCCCAGAGGCTCTGCACCTCTCTCCAGAGTTATCTATAATTTTATTGAAGCAGCTCCCCACATTTTGAACTGCACTGCCAGAGGTCTAACTGTGACACCTGTAAGACTGCACTAGCTGTCCAAGGTATTCCTCTTAGTCAATAGAGATGAGAAAGTACATGAATCATTTAAGACAGATTTATCCTTGGTCAAGAGTCTAAACGAAAAAAAAGAAAATTATTACTGAAAATATGAAAATTATGTAAAAGACTGGGGTGAGTAATTCAAGCTTTGATGATTGAGTCTTAGGTGTATAGGGAAGTCTTCAAGGGATAGTTTTAGATACTGAATTTTCCTTTTATTTAGTGTGCAATAACAATTTTGGTTTGCTCAACAGTCTATATTTTTTTACGATTCTCTTATAAGTTCACAGAGACAAATCTAATAAATGGATAACTTTTAAAAAATATTACATGAAAAAACATGCTTCTTTTTGAAATCTATAATATTTAAGCTTAATAGGGCACAGAAAAGAGACATTTTCAGCTGGATTTGAGTACAGAATGGAGAATCTAAAGAACAGCAAAGGAGATTGATCAATGAAAAAACAACACTGGAGATGCTTTTTACTGTTCCAAAGAAGTGGGAACAAAGGCTAGAAATCCATGTCAGCACAGCCATAGTGGGTTGGCAGGCTTCTTGAAGCATTGTTCCTTAAAATAGTCTTAGATATATATTTTGCCTCGAAACAAAATAGAGCCTAACATAATAGCAATGTTATTAATTTCTATTCAGTAAAAATGAACCTAAGCAGTACCCAATACATTGTGACTTCTGAACACATTTTAATATCTGCTTCGGCACACAAGAAAGAATTTATTGTGCTAAAGGATCTTCTTCTACCTGACTAAATGCAGACAAGCATGAAATCACAATAGTGTCTAAAATACTAGCCTTCCTTCCTGCTCTTACTTGCAGGGTATTACTTGCTTTTGCTTACAAGCATTTCTAGAGTCAGTTTGGTCTGTGCTTGTTTAATGGAACTTGGGAAATACTGTAATGATGTGCTATCCACCTGCCTTCCACTAGAATAATTGTTCCTGCTGCTTGTAAATGCTTTGCCAGCCCATGAGATAAGGAAACCAAGATAAAATAAATGGTAACTACCCACACTGCTAACATTTCTCCTCCTCCCTAGGTAGAAAGATCTTCAGCATGTGAAAAAAACTAAAAAGTAAAACTAGCTGTACTGACAGTAAGTTTGAAAATGAGTAACAATTACTTCATGGACTTGAACTTTGTATGCCTGTACAGGAAGTGCCCAGAGTAGAAGAAAATGTTTTTTTAGAGGTACATAATGTGGATGTGATGAAGAGGAGCTGCCACATTATTTTATGCACATGGAATCTAGGAAATAAGTGCTTAATACCTGGGCTTTTATATACTCCCATGTGTAGGGAAAATAAAAGAAGCCATCCTCTTTCAGTCTGGTACAGATTACTTGTATATTAAATTATTTTCTGGCCACATCAGTAGGTTTGCACAAGGTAAATTAAATAGACTTTCCTTCCATAACTGTGTATGCTGTGAGCCATAGCTCAGGTTTGCATGTTTGACTTCTAGAGGTCTGTGTTAGTGAGATAAATCACATCAGGAGAGGCAGTGGTCTGCAACTGAAAGCACTGCCCTTTGTGATGCCTGGAGCTTCACAGGGTTTTCCACAAGGCTTGAACTTCCCCCTCGCCAATTAATTTCTAGAACACTCACCAGTTCTGTGATTTACAACAATTTCATGGACTAAATTTCAAATGTATGTGTGCTGATTTGGACAAAACAAGAGCTTCTAGGTTAAATCTGTAGCTGAGCAAACATCCTTAAGGTATTCTTTCAAACACAGGCTGCAATTGTGAATCTCTTTGACTGGTCCCTACACTATTTTCAAGGTGTACTTTTGGGATACATTTGAAGAGAGGAAAGAATGTCTTCGATCAAAGCACAGGACTGGGAAATCTGATTTATCATCTGTTCTGTTCTAGCATTCCAGCATGATCTTGGGCAAGGTGCTTGCTTCTGTTCTGAGTAATACTTATATTTAAAACTACCACCCTATTCAAAAGAATGAAAGCCTTTGGATATTCAAAGTGTTATGTGCTGATTCTACATTCACACACATAAAAAAACCCCAAACCAAAACCCAGTGTCTCCCTTCCCCAACAGAAAAAGAAGCAACCACTGTTTTTTTAAATGATTATTTCTGTTTACCCTGAAGAGCTATTTTTCAGGAAAAGAAACTGGTGTTCTGTCTTGTATATCAAGTAAATGGGAACCACAGGGCTCCCCTGCCTTCTGTTATACATCCAGCCTCATTGCCAAAGGCTATCACACTATTTTTTCAATTATCTGTGCACAGAAAACATCTCCCTTTATTACTAGTATTTTTTGACTTCTTTCTGGCCTTTAATATTGGTTATAATGGCCTGCTTCTAATGAGTAAGAGGTGAGCTCAATTAAAAATATTCCCAGCTTGCACAGCAAAGGAAGACTTAATCAAGAAAACAATGTTGTATACAAATTCTAAATTAACTTTACTCAGCACCTGCAAAACATAGCTTTTTAAACACACATATTGTGGATGTCTGAAAACATAACATGCTGGTTTCATAAAATATCAAAATAATCATCTATTAGCAATAATATTTTTATTTTTGTTTGTTTGTTTGCTTGATTGCTTGATTGATTGGGGTTTTTTTTACGTTTTCTGTTTTCCACCCCAGTAACATCAGAGAAGAAGCAAAACCAGGGATGATAAATAACCTACCTGCAATAGATGCCCAGAGCCTGGAGAGGGATCACGGGTCAGCAAGAGAGTGCCTGAAGTGTGGCATAAAGGAATTTCAGCCACTCCAGACAGTAAGCTGACTTCACTGGGGACCCAACTTAAATTTGTCTAGACAAGATCTATTTTGGGGGAAATAAACAAGACGAGTTAGAGGTGTGCAGATGCCTACAGGGCTAGAATGTTATTGGCGTAAGGGAGAGACAATGAAATGGCTCCTATGACTGGAGTGTTGGAATGGACTGATACAGACTCTTCAGGAAAGGCAGGCAGGGGAGATGAGGAGAGGTGTTTCCCTCTGTGCCAATGGCCAGCTCCACTTTGAGATGGGTGAGAAGCCAACTGAGAATTTATGGCTCAGGGTTAAAAGCAAGGCAGGGACAGGTGACATTACAGTGGGGGTCTGCTACAGACTGTCCCACCCGGACAACTGGGTGAATAAGGCCCTCCATACAGAGAAAGGAGCAGACTTCAAGGACTGAGGCATAAAATCAATGACTGATGAAGAAAATAGTAAGAGTGCCCTTCAAGGTCAAGCTTTTGTGAATGGAAGTTTTAGATCAGACTATAAGCCTGTGCACATAGAAAAATAGGATTCCAGGAAACTAATATTTTATGATTTGATGCAACAAACAACTTTTTTATTTTGCAACAAACAACTTTTTTATTTTCACTATGTTTTCTTACAAATTTTTTGAGTTCATTATATTGAATTCGGATCCAAGAAGTGACATATAAAAAAATTAATGCAGCACAAGATGTACTTTTCCTAGTCCAAAAAGTACATTTTCAAACTTCTCTTGCTGTCTGTTTGCAGAAATACTTTTTCATTATCTTACTTGTGTTGGTCCATCTTGCCCTCTGTACCCCTCTCTTAAACACACATATAGTCAGCGAGTCTTGCATTATTTGACAGACCTGGCATTGGTTATTTCTTTTATCTTCAGAACTAAATGAAATGAAGAAACAGCATTGGTTGTAACATATAAGAGGAAAAATTATTTATTGGTTTCAATAAAGCAATAAAGAATAGCCAAGAATAACTCAGAAAGGTTTTAATGACAATGGCTCTTAAAGAAACAATGCCATCGGGTATTTTCTTAGAGGTATGTTACAATTCAGAGATAATATATGGCAGGTAGGATGTTTAAATGAGTTCAGAATTTTTAAGAGCTTATTATCTCTAAACTTTTTCAATAATTCCAGAAACTGAATTTTGAATAACTTGATTTGATTTCAGTTTAGTTTAGCTTGACCATATGAAAAATATTTTTTGCTATGTTACCTGATGAATAAAGTCCTGTATTTCTAACAGTTGATCAAGTATATAATCTAAGGCAGTGATAATTGTTTGAACTCATCCAGTCTTATGAATAATATCTTCTAATAAGAACAAAAAACACTTTATGGTAAACAGAAGACTTTAGAACATTAAGTCTTCTCTGATATAGGCAATCCCATCAAAGATGCTTTCTTAGGATTTTATTTTGATTTCTGTCTTTATTTCTGCACAAAAATGTGAGCACAGATAAATGCTTAAACAAATGTTATTTTAAGTACTGGAACCTCTGTGAACCTGCAAAACTGAGCAAGGAGCTGTAAGTGCTATAGCTCTTTCTGCTATTTACACTAGTCAACTGGAAAGCATAAACAAATACCAAAAGACAACCAGGGTCGGTGTAGTGAAACATGGCTAGGATAAATCATTTAGGAGAAAAAGTATTCTGCAAGAATGCAAAGAATAGATCAGGCTAAAAAGAAATAGGAAACTTCTGTCAGCCATTTCAAAACAAGTAATACAGGCCTTAATCTTAACACATAGTGCTGTTTTCCTCCCTGCATTACTGAAAAGCAAGATTAATAATATGCATATATGTGTATCCTTTTTATATTACAAGAAAAAATGTTTAAGTGTTTCAAGGCTTTTTTTTTTTCAGCGTACTTAATGCTTCTGCTTCTTATCCAGATAGACACTAACATCTTATTCTTTTTGATATAATATGGAAAACAGAATCAGAACATCAACCTCAGAACAACAGCTAAATAAATTGGAAAATATCTAGCAGCTTCAGAATTTTCTACTTGAATTCACTTACACAAACTTCTGATCCTTGTGGTAAAATGAGGTAGATCTATTTTTGGGGTGGGTTGCAATAGTTTTGTTCATGTAAGAGCTGATTTTCTATCTAGCTGATAACTACCGAAGGAGAATATTGCCCACTTGGAAGAACTTAAACTTAGTGCAGTATTTACCCAAAACATTTCACCAGATTTTGAGTTCCTGAGATACCAATTAATATGCACGGAAGAATAGAACTTTGGCATTGAAATTATATCCCATATATCCCATACTGAAATATATTCCATAGCACTGTGAGCAAACTGTCCTAAAATGCAATATATAATTTGTCTCCCTAGAGTTTCTACATCAGCAAATCTTAGAAGCTTTTATCTACTAGGATCCTTTCAACCTAAGCCATTCTATGATTCTATAATCTATAGCTTCCATTCCTAAAGCAGTACTCTCAATCACTACCCTAGGCCACAATTAAATTGACCCCATTCACAATTTACTTAAGTTTTTCCAAGAAGTATTATCCACAGTCAATTATTATTGTCTTTTCTCATTACTGTGGTACTGTTCAAGTAAGAAAAACAATGCAAATGTTTTTGCAATAACTATTTAGCCTTTTATTGCTTAGTTTAGAAAGGGGCTATTTTTTACACAGATGTGTAAAAGCGAGTTGAATATTCTGTATATTTTTCCTTTAGCACAGGAACATATTGTTACTGCAAATGCTGGATTGGTAAATATTCAGGGACTTGTTCTTGAGTAACTATTTCCTAGATTCCACTAGGAGCTCTTATATCAACAAAATTGTCTAGTGGAAAAGGAAGGAGAATGTCAAATGGAAGTCTGGATAGTTTTCTGATTTGTACCAAAGCATAGGTGGGTGTCTATGTCTGAATTAATACCAAATGATTGCAATGTTTTAACTGCTTTGTATGTTTTCAGTATGCATTAGCTTTAAAGTGTAATTCTGCAAATGATGCACAATGTGCTTGCTCAGTAGTTTTGTGGAGTCTACTTTTCTCAGATGGAGTTGTTCATGCATATTAAGATAAATTAATTAAAAGTCTTTGCAAGATCAGGGTCACTTGAAATATGGTAGAAATTTCAGTAAGTCAGTTTCTGAGAACATTTTTTGTTTAGTATTTTTGAGCCACAGCATAGCCAGTTATTTTAAACAGATTTGTTTTTCGCATCTTTTAAAGCAAACATAAGATATGGACATATATTTTTTTTATACATAGCACTGTAATTTTGTGTGACTCGTCCTTTTGAATTTAATGAGACTCTATATAGCTAAAGTTATTAATATTATGGAGATTTTTTTGAGTATTTGAGTCTATGGAGTAAAAAGGTTATGTAAAGTACTAATGTGGCCACGTATTAAATACTTTTAGACTTTTAGTTGTGTAAAAATGCAGAGGATGACTCAACTTTGTTATTGGAAATTAGCTAGTCACCTTGTGGCACTGTCTCATTCAAGCATCAGTGCCCTTATAGATTTTGTTTTTAGGTGTATTAATGGTGCTTGTCTTTTTGTACTGTTGTAGTGTATTTTCAGTCTTCTTACCAAAAGGATTGAACAAGTTCTACAGAAATGTTTGGCCTTTAGGCAGAGCCCAGCTACTCAGATCTAATTCCAATTCTCCTCCTTTGATATGGCATTTCTGATTCATCATATGAGGTGGAAGGCATTGTGTTAATCAGTGTTTGCCAAGCAGGGTTTTCTTTTCTTTTTTTGTAATTGTTTCAAAGAAACTTAGTCAAAAGTTAGTCATGTACATGACTAATATTTCTGGAGAAGCCAGGCATATAGATTTTTTTTTGTTTTTTTTTTAGTACATATACACAAGGTTTGAAATTTATTAACCTAATTTTCTGTCATTAAGTTTTTGTTTTAACATGGTTTCAAAAATAGTACCAATCATTCTGCACAGTAGTGGAACTATGCTCTCTCACACTTTGAAAAGGAAATTTATTATTCCATATTAGCAATTTATTTTGAAAGAGGATGATGTATTTGTTGTTAATATTAACTTTTTTTTGGTATCTTCTTTTAAGCACTGGAAACTTGTAGAAATTTTCAGAGGCACATTTTTTATCTAAAAAAAGAAATGGCACCTTGGCAGAGCATACACTTCTCACAGGAAACCAGTCTCTTGAATGAGATTATTGTTTTCTGTTTAGTTGCAGGAGCCTCCATTGCAAGTATCCCTGCAGCAGTGTCTTCACCTGGATCAGGTTAAGACTTCTTGTGATGCTATTTCACTTGTTTCCTATAGTACAGTTGGCCTTCAGTCCTCCATGACCACTCCAGCATCTCATGGATATGTTTATATTGAGTGTTTTAAATGATACACACATCTCCTACATTAATTATGTATAAAAGACTGTCATATATGATAATTTCTGTCAAATGCACAAAAAACCCTTTCTGCTGGCTGTTTACAACTATGTGTATTTTGGTCAGTTTTGCATCAAGAACTGCCTGAAGGAGTCAATGAGCCTGCCAGATTCTTTATCCAAGGTAGCTGCATTTTTAATAAAGGCATATTAATAAAATATGCATGAATAGCATATGTATTGAAGCATACAGATGGTGGCTATCAAAGAGCCTAGGCACAGCAGGGCCTGATTAGGAAAATTCCAGGGCTGTCTATAATTCACAATGGGAGAGCTCCTGTAACAGAATTTTTGTTGTGAAGCTGATTAAAGTCTTAGTCATTGACTTTATCTCACGTGCTGTCTCCTCAGTGCTGAGAGCATTTGGGAAGATCTTGCACCTCTCAGGAATTCATTGACAGACTGCTGGGTGTGCATGCAGCCAAAGCACTGATATCCAGCTAGGCCACAGCTGGAACTACTGAATAGACTTGAATTTTATGCTTACATTCCAAATGTAACTTTTGTTTTACAGCTTTTACCAGAAAAAAAAAATTTTGAGTCCTGTTGGAATTCTTGAAGACTGATGAATATATTAATATCTGAATTGATTTTGCCTAAGGTACTTTACCTGAATATTTTAAAAAGTAAGAAACAGCTTTGTGGTTTGGCTTGGTTTTTTGTCTCTTTATTCTTCCAATAATGATAGTAGAAGTATAGCTGAATTGAGTGTGTAAAGATACCACGTTTGTTTAGTGAGGTCAAAGTGTTTTCCCCTTTGTGATACAGAAATAACCAGTCACAGACTGATGAAAAAGGTAAATGAAAAAGCAACAAGGTGAGTCACTGAACTTCTCAAGAAAGCAGTTTTCACTATTCAGCTGTAGAAATTGAAGATGCGTTTTACTTTATAAAATGTAAATAGAAGGCAGAACCATAACACAGACAGGGTTACCAAGTTGTAAATAATTGCAATGTTTAATCATTTTGTATAAATTCACCTCCCAAACATATGGTTTTTATTGGCTCACTTTTATTAGTGTGCAGGAAATTTGCAGCTGATGATAACAACGTAGGTTCTTGGTATTTTAGGAACTTGTCAGTTCTAACTGTATGAAATTTACCACCTTTGACTCAACATATGTATGATTATTTAGGAAAGATATTTTATTGACAATACTCTAAAAACTTATCCATTAGATTATAAGTAGGATAGAAGTAGACTAGACTAGACTAGACTGGAATTATTCATTTGTAAGGGATCCACAACAATCATTATCCCTATGCACCTCTACACAAAAGACTACACTTCATTTAAAAGGGAATCTCATTTGTGACACAGTTACAAAAAGAGAGAATGCTGAAGGGCAGAAATTATGTGCCTTATGAATTTTTCAGATTTTTAGAATCTATAGTTATTTATTCCAAATGGCAGCTGGGCATGGAAAATATTTCATGTGATTCCACTGCATGCCTTGTTTGAATGCTTAAGATTGTTGTTTAACTATCATATTCAAGTATATACTTCTGGAGAAAATAGCCAGATAGACACTGTCTTATTCAAAGCAATACCTAATATTTTCTCTTACATTTGGTCCTATATATTGCTGTCATCAGGGTTAATGAATAATACGATTAAATCTTTTAAGTAGCACCTGAAAATAATTGTTCAGTAACTCAGTTCTTATGGAAACCAAAATGAAAGATATAGGGTGCCTCGAATAAAAATGTCTGAATATGAAAGTAATTTCCTTGGCCCCATTTGCTATAACTTCATTCTTTCATGTTTGCATTTCTTTCAAAAGATTCCAAAGAATATTATCACACTCCTTGTAACTTTTACATGTTTACTGTGGTGTACTACATCACATTGAATTCTGTATTTCATATCAAAAGAAATGATACCTAGTAATATATGGTGATACATGTAGTTGTTAATGAAAATATAAACTGTACTTATTGTTGCATAAATGAATAATCTGTAAATAGACAGTAGAAATGGAACAAGGAAGAATATCATAGCCAAAGACATAAATAGTAGAAACTCTTATTTATTGCTGTCTAAACACACCCCCAAATATGTTACTAAACCACTGTGCATGCATCACTCATTTTTTTTATACAACATAAGAGCATTCTATAGAAGTTCCAATAAGATGCCACAAGAACTTCTGAATTCCCTACTGGGAGTCTACAATTGAACCTTTTATTTTTTTTTTTTGTGTTTGAATGTTTCCAATTTCTCTGCAGCTATTGTAAAGTACTAAGTGTTCTGGTTATTCATGACTGAAAGGTCATTAAATTACAATGTCCCAGTTGAAAATACTGCAATTTACATGACATTTATCAAGGAGATTATGTGAATCTACTTTTGTTCTGTGAGTTTAAAAGGTGAGACTTCTTCCTCTTTTCAATAAAGATTAAATAAATGAAATTCAATTCCACTGCATTTTTTTTATTATTATTTGAAAGAAAACATTTTCTCTAGGTGATTGTGATTCTATTAGTGCTAATAGAACTCTTCTAAAGAATTCTCATATAAGTAAAACCTCTAAAGTCAATCCAACATTACCATTAGTTTCTGTTAATACTCTATTTTTTGTCTAACTGTTATCTTTTGTCTATGTACATGTCATATTATTGTTCAAAGTTCTATTGATCCAAAGGAGCTCTATGCTATAAACAAATCCATTTGCTGTAGGGTATGAAGCAGAGGTTGCTTTGCTTTACACAAAAGGTTGCTATGTATATTCAGCATATGGTCTTTTTGGTACCTTAATTCGGGCAGAGGCATCTCTCTAAATATTTTAATAACTAGATCATAACAAATATGGATTAGAAATCAGACCCTCAGTGGCATGTGATGGGATAATTCAGAACATATAACGATGTAAATTTAAGACATAATAGCTGTGCTTTGTGGAAGATACTATCACTCATCTTGGTGAAGAGTTGCTATGAAAAAAAAAGGAATTGCTTATGAGATCCATGTCCTTTGAGGAAAGTGGTAGAGTGATTAAAGTACAGCTTGAGAGACAGAGCATGACTGCCCATGGATTACCCACAGGCAAGTATGGTTGCTTAGGAAAGTTAGGGTCATTATGGTGCAAATTCAAGCTGTGTCCCTCAGCAGTGTGCTGCTTGTAACAGGAACAGGTAATTTGCAGGGCTCATGTTTGCTGGAGATTTTAGCAGGTTCTTAAAGCAAATCTGAAGATAATCTCCATGAATTCACCCTCTCCTACTCTGCCCTGAACTGCTGTGGCCTCACATTGAATATTGTGTTTTGGGCACCACAATATAAGAAGATATTAAACTATTAGAGTTTGTCCAAGAGATGGCAAGGAAGATGTTGAAGGGCTTTGAGAGGAAGCTGCATGAGGAGTGGCTGAGGTCGCTTGGTCTGTTCAGCCTGCTCGAGACTGAGGGGAGACCTCATCCTAGACTGCAAATTCCTCGTAAGGGGCAGAAGAGGGACAGGCACTGATCTCTCCTTTCTGGTCATGAGGGACAGGACCTGGACCTGAGGGAATGACCTGAAGTTGTGTCAGGGAAGTTTAGGTTGGATATCAGAAAAAGGTTCTTCACCTAGTGGGTGGTTGGACACTGGGACAGGCTCACCAAGGAAGTGGTCCCAGCAGCAAGGCTGGTTGAGTTAAAGAAGCATTTGGACAATGCTCTTGGGCCTGTGGTGTGACTTGGGCTGAGAGTTGGACTCGATTATCCTGATGGGTCTCTTCTAACTCAGCTTATTCTCTGGTTCTGTGATTCTGTGATCGATTCTGTGATTCTAATTCAAAGGACTAGACTACAGACAGACCCAGACTAAACTCAGAATGCTGGAAGTTCTTGGTAGGAAGTATTTTACTCTGCTGAACCACTCCATTATAATTCATGACCTCCAATGAGGCTATATTGCTCATCTGACAGGTTCAGGTGGCTTGCAACACACCATAATTGCCAACTCTCTTAGTGTTTTTTTTTTTCATCCAAATAATGATAAAAAATTGGGTCAAAATTAACGACTGTTACTAACATTTAGTTTAGTGTACTAGCTGACTTAAAGGGAGATAAAACTTCAACTTATTAAACATTTTCTTGGGTTTTTTTTAGGTGAAGTTAAACCTGAGGAATTGTGACCAATATGTGCAATTTTCTGCAAGATTAGTGAATAGGTGAATAGCCAAAATAAGTCTTGTGAAAAGCATGGGCTGATATTTCACTCTAATGTGTTAAAAAATTTGACTTCATCAAACTCTCATCAGTACTTTTAAAAAAGGACACAAACTTACAGTACTCAGATATACACACACTTGAGTCAGGGTGCCATGTTCCCACATTTTCAAAATTAATCTTACAGTTTTTCCACTTCTGTGTTGGTGTTGCAGTGACCCCTATGTGTTTATGGTGTCTATGTTGGTTACAGGGAAACAGAGCTTTTTAGCTTTTTTCTTACAAATGCTGTTCTATCTTGGATAGCTGGGGAGTTTGCCATTTGCTTCTAACTACTGTGGATAGTTTCAGTCAAATTATTGACACTCAGTCCTTGTCCTCTTAGCAGCATCTAAGCATGTGAGATAGGGATCGATTGAACTGAAAAGTTAATTTTACCACAATTTCTTCAGCATCAGAAGGAATTATCACAGCCTTGCTGTTGCTACTCTACCATCTTTGCGACTCTGTACTGTACTTCAGCACCTAAGGCTGATGAGGCAATCTCATGGGCCTGAAATGCACTTACAATTAAAATTAGACATTTAATTAGGCTTAAAATTAGACATTCGATTTAAAATTAAAGACTGCAGTCTTTTCTATATATGAGAACTAGAAGCAAAATATTTGGTTTTGATACCACGTATTTTTTCTGAGTCTTGCCACCCTTAAGAGTTATCAGTAGTAACATATTGTAATTGTTGTCTGTTACAAAGCTCTAAAAACTGTGTTGTAGAATACTAACACAGAACTTTGTAAAAAAATCTTGATTGTTTTTCCCCATGCTGTTCTCAGAACCACTTTTAATTCTTCTCCTAAGGGAAAAACAAGCTGGCGTTTGGAAGACATGTTGCAGATCTAAGCCTCTAGTTACTGTCAGTAAATGCTCTTGCTGCTGTAGCAGAGCTACTTTGGCATTCTTTCAAAGAAAAGATTCTTCATCTCAGTTGTTTCCAAAGAAAAGACTTTTTTCTTCTCAAAGAACATATATTTTCTACTGTTAGAAATGACACAATAAGTTGTGATGTCCTATTGTAATTTGTATTATAATAATACAATAAGTCATTAAAGTTACTGTGGGTTTCTCCAGTCTATTTTAGAAATTATTATGGGAATAAAAATGGTATTCAGGGGCCCAGTCTCTGTAACAAAGAGTCCTGACCTCAATGTACTTCCTAATTTTCTCCAGAATGAGAAATTTCTGTCTAAAATTTGAATAACATCAAATTGAAGGGCAACATATAATCTCCATATATATTATATAGCCATTAAGAAAAAAAATACCAAAACGCACAGTATTTATGATGAGAAACCAAAATATCAAAGGCATTTAAAAAATTCGTACATCAGAGGCAAATATCTCTATAACCACTCCTGTTTCTACACAACTATAGGTAAAATTATTTTCTGCACTGGGGGGGCAAACATCTAGAAAATTCTTCCCTTGACAACCACACAGTTGAAACCTGCTGTGACTTGCTGTTACTAATTTGATTATTTCATCAGTCACTGAGATTTCATACAGAAGAAGTGAATATAATTTGAAACCTATTAAAACAACAGGAGAGAAAAAAATACATGACAAAAGCAGTACATAGGGTAGGAGGAAATGTACTGATATATTTTGTGACGTATACAACATATTTTTCTCTCTGCTAGAGGAAATCTTCAAAGAAAAATTAAAAAAAAAAATCTTATTTACAAAACCTGAGCAGTAAGGTAAAAATTAAGAGAAAATATAGAAAGAGGATGACTGGTAATGTTGAGACTTTTTTAATAGAGTATTCTGTCTCCATTAAGAAACCTAACATGAGTCAGTCAGCCTTCTTTGATTATGGAATCAGGGGAGAAACCAAACAGCTTGCTCCTGTAAATCCTTGCAGTCGCTCACCTGTCTACCTAAGACACTTCCCCCTATTCTCTAGCCTTATTTTTCTGCCATCTCAGCTCTGGGATGTCAGTCTTGATGCTTTTTTCTCTCTCCTTGTTTCAGGTAGTTATGGCACGTCATGGTTTTACTGAGGATTTTGGTGTCCTTTGCTTTGAAGAGCTGGCTGAAATCCAGCCGGAAGGCTGCAGGGTTAAAACCTGCTCAAAAGCTGGAGCAGGGAGAAACTGCTGGCTTCCTGGATCAAGTGTATGGCTTTGGGTTTTGCTAGGCTGTAAGGAAAGAACTTGCAGAGGTGTGCTGAGTGAGACTATTCAATGGTACTGGTTGCTGTCAGGGAAGGTGCAGCACCTTCTCAACCTGCTCTGAAATGTAATTGCTGTCAGATGACAAGCAAGGGAGACTGGTTTGTTTTTCCTTCTATATTGGCTGTGCTAAGGCAGTGGAAGTGTGAAACAAGCCTCACAGTAGGTGCTTCATAGCTGACTGGAACAGGCTCTAGAAGCAAAACCTGATTTTCATGTGTAGGGAAACTGGAGAGCACTGTAAATGCTCCTGAAATCTCAGGAGCTAACTACCCGAAGTGAGAATGCTGAGCCTGAAGCTGCCAGCGCTGTGGGAATGCTTAGGAGTGAGTATCTTCAGCCTAGACTGCACTCAATGCCTTTGATGTTGTGGAGCCCCTGCTGAGGATTTATGCACCCAAATGACCCTTAGAAAAAGTATCTATGACGTCTTTCAAAAGAATTATGCTATTAACAAAAGAGAGCATTTTAGTTTGGGGGGTTTTTTTTCTTGTTTTGTTACTTTTCTTGTACAATGTAGAAGATCAGATTTTTTTTTTCCTTTTACCCAATATTATTCAGCACAGGATCCCAGGAAAATATTTCAAATACCAGAATATGCATGTGGCTTTAAAGAAAGTGTGCTGGATTGAGATTTATTTGTAAGTTTTGTACAGCTGCTTCTCAATTATTTGAAACTGACCAAGATGAGAGGTGAAAGAAGGAATAACAGGCTGTTTTCTATATGTTATTCTACCTTTTGGGATAAAGCATATTTATTTCACCCTTGTTTTACAGATAATTTTCTGTATATGGGAGCTATTATTTGACTGCATACTTATATATTTTAATGAAAATCTCTTCATTAATTTTGCAGTGAAGTTTTCTTTTTATACCATGCCCTGCAGGTTTTTCCCACCACTGTACATTTCTCTGAGTTTCTTTGGTGGTGTAGCATCCTAATGTACCTAGAGGGGCTGCTTGATGTTGTATTCATAGTAACATCTGCAAACAAAATGCAGCCTATAAGTTTCTGTAAGTAAGCACTTTTAGGGCAGATATAGATGTGCCTTTCTCTGTCCTTAAAGTGTAGCTCACTTCCTTTTCAAATTGCTCATGGGGCTAGTTTCATCAGACTAGCTTTTATCTGTGCAATCAAATGCTTACACAGTGGGAGACCCCCTTGCACACACAAGTGGGAATAAAGTGCTCTTTCCCTTCTGATGTTGCCTAAAGATTACTTTAGATCAGTTTCTGAACTGTCCAAAGGCTTCTAAGTTTTCTATAATATGTGGAACTTTGGTACCCTGTTAAGGTACCTAAGGACAGCTAAGGGAGTAATTATCTTGTTCTTTGATTATTTTAATTTAAATGGATAAGTTGAATTTTGGCTTGGCTGTCAGAGACAAATGTTTCAAGCCAAACCATGCTGCATTCAGACAGGACTAAATTTGGGCATGCCTCATCTTCTCAAATAATTGCAAAGTAAACTGGTTTATGCTGAAGAGCAGAAAACCAAAGGCTAGGACTAGGAACAAGCTGTTCCATACATAGAATTTGAGAGAAAAGAACTCCTTGAAAGAGCTGATGCTCAGTGCCAGAGCTGCAGTATCAGTGTGCAGCCTTCACTGTCTCTGCATCCAGTAAATCGCTTCTGCAAGTTTGTCTTCCTCATCCTCTACCCAAAACTCTTGTGCTTGGAGGCAAGCTGCTTGACTGAAGTTGTCAGCTGTCATAATACAGGTGTGCAGTGCCATCAGGAGCACGCTGTCTTCGAATGGCAAGCACTGCAGGTGTTACTGGGAGCTTCATTCAGTGTTTTCCTTCCAAATGTGTAGGGGTTGTATACTGGAACCTGAATACCATCTGTTGCACTCTTGAGGTGTCAGCTCTACAAATAACTTAAGAAAAGGACTGCCATTCTGCTGCTGTAATTTAATATGTTTCACATGCCTGTAAGACTTCTGTGTCTTTGCGAGTTTGGGGGGTTTTGACCTAGGTTAACACAGCTTTCTACTCACATCTGCAGACAGCAATCTTTACTGATCCCTAGAAGCCACCTGACTGTGTAAGCAGCACTGATTACATTCTGTTATTATATGTCTCTGCTCAAGGGTGGCTGCTAAAGATTCTGTGTTAGTTAACAGTGCAGCACAATTAGTTGAACAGATTTGTAGCACAAACGGGTACCAAGAATGTTTCTTATTTTCAAGGGTTCCACTGCAATGTACCACAGTGCACATCAAGGTGCAGTGGAACCTTGACGTGCTAATGGCTAAATGGCTGTGGAGCTATGCTCTGAAAGTGCATTTTAGCTCCAAACTATAATTCTAGTGCATGTACCCATCTGCTCTTCAGTTAAGATATATCTGACAAAAAAAGCCTTGCTACTTGAGATTAAGTGACTGAATAAGCAAAACATCTATTTTTTTCTAGTTTCACAGTGGTTCTGCAATTTCATCAGTGCATGGGCAACTGTGAACTGAGCATTACAAATGTGCTTTATCCCATAGAATTCTTTAAGCTGGAGAAGACCTTTAAGATCATCAAATCCAACTGTAAATTCAGCACCGACAAGTCCAACACGAAATAGTTTCTCTAAGTGCCACATCCACATGTTTTCACATACCTTCAGGGATGATGATTCATTCACTTCCCTGCACAGCCTGTTCCAGTGCTTGACAACCTTTCCGGGGAAGAAATTTTTCCTAATGATCAACCTAAGCCTCTTCTGACATAGCTTGAGGCCATATCCACTCATCCAATCACTTGTTATCTGAGAGAGGAGACCCACCTTCAGCCCTTTTTACTACATCCTTTCAAGTAGAGAATGATAAGGCACCAGGTCTAGCTCCCTTAGCCACTTCTAATGAGACTTGTCCTCCAGACCCTTTATCACATTTGTTGCCCTTCTCTGGGCACACTCCAGCACCTCAGTGTCTTGTGGTAAGAGGCCAAAAACTGAACAAAATATTCAATTTATTTTGCCTTATACTTGTGCAATTGAAGAAACTGTGATTCCCCAAGTGCCCTTATAGAATACATCTGTTCTTCCTCTTCCTTTGCATCTTCAAGTTAGCACTTGAGCTATGTGATTTTAAGAATACCAAAATTTGACTTGTTTCATAGAAATATACTGGTTTCTGTGGTGATTTTTTCCTTTCACAGAGAAGCTGATGACTGCTCTCAGGTTTTCCGTACAGTTATGCATTCTTTGTTTCAATCCTGCTGTAGATGTGTTTCTGGGTATCCTTTCCTGAGTTAATCTGGGGAAAGCTTAACTCAGAAGAAGGTATATGGCAGTTTCAATAAGGCATGTATGTTTATTCCTTCAGGAACACTGAGGTACATGTTCAGACTTGATAATGCCTGCAATAATGAAAATTCAATGTTTTGAATCTGTGGTTTTTCCTAGTTGAATAACCATAAAAAAAACCACAGAAGCAAAAAAGCATCAGGTTTTCTTGTATGTTCACTCCACTGAGTCCCAAAAGATTTTCAGGAAAAGTCCAAGTAATTGCTTAGGTATTCAACAAAACCCTCAAAAAGTAATGACATGACATGGAGTACCTTGTAGGAATTTGGATGATAAATCTTGCCTACGTGAACTGGTTGCTATCTCTATAATCCAGCTTGAGTGAACCAGCAGAGGTAGGC
Organism: Acridotheres tristis; assembly: GCA_037013685.1. NCBI lineage: Eukaryota > Metazoa > Chordata > Aves > Passeriformes > Sturnidae > Acridotheres > Acridotheres tristis. The sequence continues at coordinate 109,102,310 of CM072886.1, forward strand.
AGTATAAGTAAGAAGGAATAAAAGAGTGTGCTTGTATATAAGTGTCTTGTTTTCAGCCATGGACAGTGTTAATTTTTCACAGCAGCAGTGAGAGTTCAGAGCCTGGAATCCTGTGGGCATGGCCAGGAACCTAGTGTTATTCTGAGCCATTTTTGGTCATTGCCAGGGTTGGGGAATCTCTCTCTTGCTTCCTGGAAGAAAGGGTGTTCCCTTCCAGAGCTGGAAAAGCGTGGTGGGTGGAGGCTCTGTCTCCCACTGTTTCATTGTCCCAGGCCTGGTGAGTATTTTGCATGTAAAACACAGTCTCTTTTTATACTTTTGATATTAGTGTTATTGCTGTTATTTTCTTATCTCATTGCTGTTTCCAGTAAATTGGTCTTATGTCAACCCTTGATCTCTGCCTTTTGTGCCTTTAGCTGGAAGGGAAGGGAAAGGGACTGGCAGTGGGAGCACCACATTGGGGAATACCACACCTAAACCATAACAATAAGCTAAAACTGATCTGCTAAAATCACTGTGGATCCAGCTGTAGATGTCTGTCACATTAGAAAATTAAGTGTTGTCACTCATATCCAATTTGACAATGATGTGCTAGGAACTACTCAAAATCTACCCTAATTGCCCACCATCACTTAGTTACACTTTTTGTAGAAAGAGAAAATATGACTGCTTTCTGTCATGTTAAATGTAAATGTCAATGTAAATGGACTCATTGGGTGCAAAAAAAAAAATCTTTGTTATCTTACAAACAACAGTCATATGAATTGGAGGTTAAAGACTAAAATGAAAATATCAATTACACCTTTTTGACTGTTACTGTTTTGACAACAAATAATGATAGCGTTCCAACCAAATGACAAAAAGCATTAATCCTCATGGAATGGTGTACATTTTTTAAATTAGTGCAAAGATGAGAATAATGTAAGGATTATTATCAGTATATCTGATTTATGGCTAGTCAGCATAAAAAAGATAGGTTAAGAGACAGGAAAATTAATATATTATAGTCAAAGACACAGCAACCCTGACCAAAAATTGATAATGGAGACAATTGCAAAGACCAGAAGTCTTACAGTACTGATTGATGGATGGGACATTGGAGAAATCATTCAGGCATATCTTTGCAGAGGTTCAATCAGAAATTTGTAGTTGCAAGAAGGGAGAGGAACAAGACACACAAGACTTTTCATATATTTCTTGGGAAAGATTTAATTTTTAATTTACAAGAGAGTGGAGAAGGATTGTGGGATTATCTTCATCTGCAGAAGATGAACATATTTTGTCTTTGCATCTTTTGGGCAGCAAATATTTTTGCTGTCTCGAAGCTTAGTTGTTTTATGATAGATTGACTTATACAAACAACTCCCGAACAAGGTTTTTATCTGTTGTGATGAGCTCATTGCTGTTCTGTTTGGAGTAAATAACATCCTGTTTTAAGATGTACAGTCCTTGCACTGTGTAAGCACTATTCAGCAGTAATTAAAATTTTATTATCAACACTATTTTCAGCACAAATGTATGGCTTCGTATAAGCTAGTATGAAGAAAATCAACTCTATCACAGACAAAAACAGTGCATTGTGGTATAAAAAGGCACTAGTTTCTGAGAAAAGCTTTTTTGAACGAGATCCTTATCATGATTAAGAGACAATTAAAGACCAAACCAGGCAAATCAGAAGAATCACACCTGAGAGGTATCTGGTTCCTCTTTCCATAAGGAGGTATGATTCCTCTTACTGCAAAGCCATCTGATCTGTTATCATGGCATTTTTCTGAGTATTATGCACTATAAAAATATGTGTATGATATTCAGTAAAGTGCCCGTTTTTTGGGCTTAAGATGTGTTCCCTAAATTCATGCCATTTGGAAGATGAGAAGTCAGCTAATCTTCCAGCATCACTTACTTAATTCTTTGTCTATTCTCTCTTGCTAGATTGACTAAAATACAAATTGATTTGTCTGAATTCAGGAGTGCTGGCTATTTTCTCTTCTGATGAAAGTTTCTTGGGCTTTAACGTGGGCTCGCTTCTGCAAGTAGCCTAATAAGAAGCATCTTTGTGCATGCTGCCCTGTGCTAACAGCAGCAGTTTTCTCTGCCTTTCTCTCGAGTGTGGTCTTCCTGATCCCGTGTCTCCTGAGCAGCTGTTTCAGGCAAAGCAGGCCTTGACCATGCCAGCCAATGAAAAGTACAATGTTAGCAGGAGGTCCATCAGTTGAGATGAATATATGCATTATTTTCTGCAACTTTTCTTCTGGTTCAGAAAAATAGCATTTCTTTTGCATTTGTCTATCTTTCCTTCCTCCAGCCACTTGCAGAAAAACACAGGCTTCTTGATTTTTCAGTTCTGAAAATCCTTTAAGTCAGAGTAGCTGTACAACACATAGAACAGAGTAAAGAGGAAATCATGGAAGAGTGTCAGTAAAAGTGAAGTGAGTATTGGTTATGAAGCTTGTGGAGATCTGCACTTGAATCCCTAAGTAGGGATTGAAGTAGCAGTAGTGTGTGAAGCTGTATTCCTTGTCTTGGACTCATTCCCAGAATGACCACTGCAAAGTGAGACAATTCAAGTCTTTCATCCAAGCAGGGTTTTTATGGGCTTTGTATTTTCTGTGTTGATGGAATAAATTTAAGGCTTTTCCATTATATGAACCGTGTCTTTGGACATTTGTGTTATATTTTCTACCTCTCCCCTTGTCACACCCAAGTACCACTTCTATGTGTGAACTCATTGCAATTCTTCCAGTCAGAGTGCAGAAGCCTCTGATAGGAAAATAATTAGCAGTACTGTTCAACAAGTCCAATAAGTTTAAATGAGTAAGGTTATAAAAATGCGAAAACTCCCATCATTTTTTCAAAAAACAGAGATTTTATTCCAAGTCCTTTTTCGCTTCTCAATTAAGTTTTGAGTGCTACAAAATAAAATTTTCTTCTCTTTATAAAAGCTCTGTAATGATCTATATATACATTCTTTGCCCTGGTGTTTATTTTATGAAGTCTTACAGGCTTTTACAAGTGTATTGATGTCACTAGGGCCTTACTGAAATGTGCATAGGTTGTATAAATGGAGTATAAGACAGGTCCTGGTTTCAGCTTCATAGATGACTTGTTGGTTCTCTGCCTGATGAGAGGAAATAAAAATCACATTTAATAGTTGACTGCCAGTGGTGACTTCCAGGCTTTCTCTTCTTTTAAAAAAATCTGTTGTTATAGTCGAGTATCAAGAGAGTCCTGGAGAGACCTGTAAAAGAAAAAAGGCAATCACTAACACTACAAAAATTTAGGTTTGAAAATAACCTCTCTGCCTATGGGACTGGGGAACTGAGAGTAAAACATGGTATTTCTGGGCCTGAAGCTCGTGTTATGTGGCTTTTTCTATGCTTTGGTTAATAAATAATTTTCTTCACATGTAACTATTAAAACAGAATAATAACCCAAGGCTTATTTTACTTGGGAACTTGAAGCTGAGTGCCATTAAGGTATTTGGAAGTGTGAAATGAAACCAAAAATGATAAATCATAAGTATCAGTATTAACAAAGAACAGCATGAAAAATATCTTTTTTTTCTAAAATGCTTGCCTCTTTTTTTCAAAATATTATTCTTGCTATCTTGTTTTCACCATAATTTGGAGATATGCCCATGCTGTGTAGACTTGATCGTAAAATACATAACTTCTCAATTACATGTAGTCAAAATGTATCCTTGAAATCAGATTTTATAGGGATACAAAAAATTAGTGTGAAGCTGGGTTTTTTTAGCCAAAATTATTGGTCCATGTTTGAAGCTCTGAAGTACTAAAAACATCTGTCAGAGAGTTTTGGTGTTATCTCAGCTTTTTGTTTATCTGACCTGTGTGTTTTTCCATTATGTATCATTAGCTGCACAACACCATGCTCTTGAATTAGATGAGAGCACTCTGTTTGCCCTTTGGATTAATTGGTCTGCCCTTCAGTGAGGACTTCACGGAATCACATAATTGTTAGGGTTGGAAGGAACCTCTGTAGGTCATTTAGGCCAAGCCCCTTGCCAAGACAGGGTCACCCAGTGCAGGTGAGAGAGGAGCATGCTGTAAATCCCTGATCAGAGAGGAACATGCTGTAAATCCCTGGTCATTGCACTGCAAATTTATTTAAAAGTGGCTTAAGGTACTACTTTGACCTTAGGTGGCACAAAAGAGAACTTCACAAAAGTTCTTGGGAGGTGAAAAACAAGTTTCACTGGCAAACATTAGAAGATTGGGAACTGGCAGAATTTCAAGCAAAATTTCAATCAAAATAAAGCATTTCACAATGAATTGATTTAGCATACTCTAACATATCCAACCTTAAAATACCCAGATTTCAAGAAAAGGAAATTAGTAGAAGGAAAGGAGAGAAAGAGAGAAAAAAAAGACAAGAAATATGCAACCATAACCCGTGCATCCAGTGTGGTCTCAGAATGCCATAAACTCCAAGGACAGTAGGGATTTGGACACGTGTGTCTTTGTGCAATGGTTTTTAGTCTGCTCTGGCCTCCTGTGGCCACATGTCCCCCTCAGGTGGAGCTTCTGGTCTGATAGCCACTCTGGGACAAGGCTGGAGCTCCAAAGGAGATGGAGTGTGGGCCAGAGGACCATTCCACATTTGCAGAACTTGATCTGCTATTTTAGTTGTTTTGAGCCAGTAATCATTTTTTCCAGTCTCTGACATACATCCAGATGGGTTTTGATATTGTTTTCCTGATAGAAACTCTTGTTTAGGCTACTGTTAACCTGAAAAGACTGATCAAGATGGCAAAAATAATGTTTCCAGATCTTGGATCTGGTTTAATTACCAGTTAAATACAAAGAAGAAGCGTTTTAGCTTGCATGTCTACAGAACATAATGTGTACATGAAAACAGGAAGAAGATCCTAAGTACAACCACTTCACATATTTAACAAGTATTGTCTTAGTGTTTGAAAGCAAGAAAATATAGGATTTATAAAATTATAATTAAGTACAGCCTGATTAAATGTTGGGTGATACTCATCACAGAGTTAACATCATCAAGCATTTAAAAGCAATCAAATACATACAAGAAAAATTAATCCCTCTGACTATGGGTTACCAAAAGGCTGGACCTCAGTGTCTAGGCTGCTGGTAAAAATTGTATGCCAACCTCCCTACTGTTACATATGGTGAGAAGCAGCACACTGGAGCACAGGCAGAGACTGGTGGGAGAGGCAAGGCCTGGTGAAAGCAGCTAAACTTTTATTGCCTGTAATTCAGAGGTGTTGATGAGCTGGGGAATTTTGCCTCTTTCTAACTGGTAACAATTTGAGCACAACCTAACAACCAGACACAGGAAAAAGGGGTGGGAAAATGCAAATATGTTGTTGAAAACGATGATGTTCTTTCCTCATACTAATCATTTGAAGTAGGATATGAGGTAACTAAGTGTGATCTTGGATCCTGATTTTTAGTATCTAAGACTACGTTTGCATTCATGGAGAAATGAAGGGACATGTAACACACTGTTAGCTTTAGCAAGTATACTAAGATGATCTTATATGTTTCTACAGTAGTACATTGTTTCCTACCATAGATAAAAGTCCATCTAATGCTCATGATTTGCTCTGTTACGTGAAATACAGGTGAAACTGGACATCCTGCTGTGGTTGTTCATCTTGTAATGTCATTCTCATGGAAACATTGGAAGGATTTTTACCAGCTAGAACATAAAAAAGATCAGTTATTGATTATGCAATTGATTATTGCAAAACTGAGGCAGAATACAGAGTGATGATTGATACTTCTGCTAAAGTTTAAATATATATAAACCTTTCTGTTCAAGGGTGACAAGCACAGGAATATTTGGGGATCGTTAGTTTAAAGACACAGAAGCTGGCGACCTGCCAAAACATGCATTACATGCCTGTAAATATTCTATAAAGCTGCATCTTATTGCACTTTTATTTAGACTAAATGCATAAACTTATATGGAGTTAATGAAATACATGAGTAAGAGTTACAGCAATTTATAAAAGTATTTTTGTTCTCTACATTATGCTAATACATATTTCTTTAAAAAGTAAGTCTTTTCAAAGGAGCAAAAATGCTTAAAAGTTTTACTGTATATTGTTGTATTTTTTTACATTCATCTAAAAGTTAGGTAAATTTATTCTAATCTCCCTTTCTGAACTGAGCTGTGTTTGATTGACATATAGAGAGGAATAGGTGAAGAGCTCCTTCCCATTATGCATGGTATGCAAGAATTTGTCTAAGTGCAGTTTTCAAACTAGGAACTAATAACTTTCTTGTACAGTTTCACTGTCATTTTTGAATATATAGACGCTTAGGAAGAACAGTTTAAATTAATCAGTATGCAGTCAAAATGGTAGAAACACCAGATAGTTGTAGTCAGTACTGTTTTCAACGTGTCTTTTCATGAATCAGGTGGTTTTAATCCAATCTTTTTCTCCATCCTGTGTTTTCAAAGATCAGTTAGAATTTATGGTATTCTTGCATATTAAAAATTTACTCTTAAATATTAATAAAGGAGCTAAAAAAAAAAAAAGTTTTCAGTACTTGTCATGTCACTGAGCTGGATTCATTACTGTGATTTTTACAGTCCATTTTTATATCAGTACAAGTTCCATTGAGATTTCCATTCTAAAACTGGAACAGTAAATCAGAGCAGTAGCTTGTGTTTCTTGTAGGAAAATAATAAATGTCCAACCAGAAATCTTTGGAGAATTTAAGTTGAATGATCTTTAAATAATTCTTCCCTAGTAGGTCATATAGAACACATAGCCAAGGACTTCAGGGGTTTCTTTTCTCCCTGCTTGACCTAGTTTTTTAGGTAAAATGTGTTACTGTAATCAGTTCATTGAACAACTAAATGCTGAGGTGAAATTTATGACCTTTTTGAAAGAACCTACATGTTTTGTTCACCAAAGTTGATTTTTCTGGCAATGATTGTGGAAGGTTTCCTTGACATCTTTTCAGACTAAAAAACCTTGTGTGATGCTTAGCTGGTTTCCATCTGCTCACCAGACCTTGTTTTATTCCTTGTGTCAAAAATTTCTACTTACCAAAAAACCTCTTTCCTCCCCAGAACACTCCCCCCTCCTTTTATTTCCTCTATTTTTTTTGTTTTTGTAAAGCTTTTAGTTCCTTTAAAGGACTATAATGCATGCTTGCTACAGTAACAAGCTGTGAGGAAAAAAAAATATCTGAAAAACTAAAGTTATGACAAAACCCTTCCTCCAAGATGCATCTTGGTCTTGTTTACAAGACGGTGTTATTGCCAGTTGGGTGTAGGCAGCACTCCTCTAAAAAACTCCAGGTGTGTAACTTCACAGTGAAAAAATAGGGAGGGAAAGAAAAGGGGTGTTCCATGAGAAAAACACCCCCTTCACTTTGCTACTCTGTCTCGAGATCTGCTCACTCCCCAAGGCAATGTCTAAGTCTCCAGAAAACCTGAAGAGTACAAGAAAATGTGTTTGCAGCAGTGCACTGAGAGCAGAGGAACGCCATGAGGGGGCCAGTGGCTTTCTAAAGAGCTGTCACTGACCCCCGTGTTTGGCTGCTGTGCCTGGGCTAATAAGAATGGGACCTACTCCTGCTGTGTAGACCCATTCCTGTCCTCCCTTTATAATGTCTTAATTCCCATGGGAGTGGCACTCACCCCCAAATTTACCTTTAGAATATTGTGACTGAAAGTTGTTTTCCTATCAGTTTTTTTTTAGTCTGAAAGACACTATTTTGGTTTGCCAAGGAGCAGTTTTTCTGAAGCTAAAGCCAAACTTTAGGTTTGAATGCAAAGCAAAATTATAGAATATTAATTATTATAGAATCATAACTGTAGAATGGTTTGAGTTGGAAGGAACCTTAAAAATCATCTGGCTCCAGTCTCTCCACCATAGGCAGGGACTCCTCCACCATAGGCAGGGACACCTCTACTGGACCAGGTTGCTCGATATCCCATTCAACCTGGCCTTAAACACTTCCAGGCTGGAGGCATCCACAGCATCTCGTGCAATTTGTTCCAATGCCTCACGATGGCCACAGTTAATAATTTCTTTTATATGTCTAACTTAAATTTCCCCTCTTTCAGTTTGTACCCACTGCTCCTTGTCCTGTCACTACAGTTCCTGTTGAACAGTCCCTCTCCAGCTTCCCTGTAGGCCCCCTTCAGAAAGTGGAAGGTAGCTATGAGGTCTCCATACAACTTTTTCGTCTCGAGGCTGATGATCTCTAACTTCCTCTGCCTGTCAGTTGCTAAGTATTAATACAGTAGCTATACCTGAGGGGGAAAAGAGCTTCAAAAGATTATCTCAGCAGGATGTCATCAGAGGTTATAGATGAATAAAATAATTGCACTTTATGATTCAAGTGCAGATGGCAAACAAGCCAAATTTATCCACTATACAGAAATACACTCAACAGATCTAATGGATGTATGGCTAGCTGAAGATGGACGAGTCTGTGGGTGAAAATAGCATGGGAGTATTTAAAATCCCCAGGTATGTACATTTTTCTTAACTATAGGTAATTGGTAAATTAGTGTGGAGAAGTATTTCAGAAATTATTTTGACCATAAGAAGAATACAATAATTTAAAAAACCACATGGCTAGAGGGTCTGTTCTGAACCAACAACTTTAAAGGTCATATTCTTCATTAAGTCTATCTGAAAATGTTAAATAAATAGCTGAGCTATTTTGCCTATACTGTGTTTGTATTAATTTGATTTCTATTCAGAAATGTTGGACTGTGAAACTCTTTAGAAGAAAGATTCTATTAGTTCTTTTGTGTATATTTACTCATTGCGTGTTCTGTAGCTAATGAAATACAAACAACTCTTAAATTCAGTGTTCTAAGGTGATTAGTGTAATGTTTCAGGGTTTATTGGTTCTGGCATCTAACAAAATGAATAGCATGACTTTCTATCAGACCGGTCTAAATAAAAGGCCTACTTTACTTTAATCCATAATTTTTTGGTTTGTGTATGTACAGCATCAGAGGCTGTAGACCAACAACCATAAAAAGTGGAATCTTTTAACTATTAAATTACCTTGGTATTACCTACACAGGCTTTAACAAAAGCAGGTTGCTAACTCATTCCCTGGTCTCTAGGTTGCAAGCAGTTATTTAGATTTCCATCTGAATCTAATCACCTTTTATTCTATCTCCCTTCTATCCCACTTCCTTTATGGAGCATACCTGCCTGTTAAAGCTTTTGATTTGATAAGTTAGAAATCTACTTCCTGTGGTTGAATGATATCTTCATCTATGAATTGCTAGTACAAGATTCAAGACTGCTTCTCTCAGTTTTCCTAGATTCACCTCTTGGACATAGACAAGGAGGTAGTCGTCCTCTTGTCCATGTTTTTTCCCAAAAACACGGGAAAATACATTTTCCTATGAAAATATGAGAGTAAATTCCAGTTGTTATGCACAACGGTATAATTAATGATATATAGATTCTGAAGATTGTCTTTATAGAATAGAAACATGTCAGTGAGCAATTTTTTCTGTTATTGTATTTGAAGTTATGCTCTTTCCTTCTGACATGTTCAGAAGGCTGTGGAAAACTGAAAACCCTTCTGCAAATCCTCTTTCCCCCTTTCTCTTCTTTGTCTTCTTTAATTTCACATCTTTAATCCAAAAAAACCCTTTGATTTTTAAACTAAATTTCCTTTTCCTCTCAGGCTTTTATTTGTGGATAACGCTAAAAAGCAAAGAACAAAAATTAGAAAAATACTGATGTACTAGAAGACTTATGGAACACGGAGCTTAATATCCTTCCTACTACTCACCCTTTAATTATAAGGCATTTTAGGAAACAAACAAAAGAAACCCAAGCCAAAACATTTTTTGTCTTTTCTGTGGCAATGTTACGTTTCACAAACAAAAATTCACTGGAGTAATGAATAGCATTCAGTTTGGGAGAATTTTGCTCTCTTCCAGGCATACTTGTTAATTTTACAGATAGAGACAACTTCAACATAGCAAACATCTCATGCATATCTTGTCCTTAGCTGGTCTCATTTCAGGATGCTCACCTGAAGCTGAGAACTCAGATTCCAAATTCAGATTGGTTTGAGGAACAGAGAAGCTTTTAAAGATCAGGAGAAACATATCTCTCTAATATATCTGTAAATCCCTACTTCAGATAGTTATCTTGGTTTTCTATGTGTTGTGGTTTTTTTTATTTAAATTGCCATTATTAAAGAACATGAATGCACCAGAACACTAGGACAAGCTGTTTGAAACCTATTTTGTGAGGCAAGGCAAGGCAGATATAACTTTGTTTGGAACAAGAGTCAGAAGAAATGTTTATAACAAGGAACAGTGTACATGGGAGAATGTAATTAAGTAAGCATTTACTGCAGCAACTTAATTAACAAGTAAATTAATATAAAAAGACTGTGCTCTTCAATGATTTTATTTCTGCATTTTCTGGGAGTGTAATGGTGTGGTGAAATGGAAAGGAAGATCTGAAACTGAAATTAAATCCTTGTTGGATCATGTGTATCCTGAGTGTCACAAGTAGGATAATTTATTCTCCAACATCTACTGTGTAAGGACAATATATTCTGTGTAAGTATTGGTCAATTAGTTATCTGCCATAAAGTGTCCTGGAATGACCAAACTCTATAGCTTTTCAGCGTTTATTGTCATAAAATTAAATAGAAGGTTCTGGTTTGGAAAGGATCTTGAAGGTCACCTAGTTCTAACCTGCTGCCATGGGCACCCTCCACTAGACCAGAGTGCTCAGAGTCTCGTCCAGCCTGGTCTTGAGCACTTCTAGACATGAGGCCTCCACAGCCTCTCTGCAAAAGTTCTCTCAGTTCTCACCATAACAAAGAAAAATACTTCCTCCTAATATTTAATCTAAACCTACCCTCTTTCAGTTTGAAGCAATTGCCCCTTGCTCTATCTCTACATGTCCTTGTACAAAGTTCCTCTCCTGCTCCCTTGGAGCCTCCTTTAGGTACTGGAAGGTACTCTAGGGTTGTCCTGGAGTTTTCTCCAGGCTGAACAACCCCAGCTCTCTCTTGTCTGTCGCCATAGAAGAGGTGCTCCAACTCTCTGATCATCTTTGTGGCGCTCCTCTGGACTTGTTCTAAGAGATCCATGTCCTTCTTATGTTGTCAAAGATTTCTAAGTCAATGATGATTCATTGAAAGGGAAGTAAAAATGTGAGTTACAGTGGCATCTCAGTACCCAAGTAAAGCAAGACAATTTGTCATTACAGGAATATCAAACCTCTGCCCTTAGGTAATGTAAGTTGATTTGATAATTTCAAATTAAACTACTCTGCCCTGGACATAGATTGCGAGTATTACTTTTTAAAACTGATAATGAGTTTCATGCTACACAGGAAGGATGAGGATAAAAATTTGAGCTGCATCAATAATTCTCCCAGGGTCACGCTGGGCATAACAGATGAGGACTTTTAACTATATCATGTGTTGCACCACAGTCCCAAAAGTTGCCAGTGGCTGAGAATAGGAACATTTGTTCACACAGCATGGAACGAAAAACTGCCTTTTGAAGTGCTAAAGTGAAGGTCTGTTACTTCCCAAAACGATGCTTGATGAGATGCAAGTACCAAAAATTTTGTGATTGAATGTGCTCATGATGTCACCATCAAACATATTTAATGAGTAACATGATCTCTATCTGACCTGCAACAACATGCCTCTCTAAGTAATGACATGTTAAAAGCAGGAAATTTTCCTTTCAAAACTGAAATTAAGTATTTTCTGAGGACGCTATATGTGGTTATGCAGCTGCTTTCAGGATTTCCTTATAACTATTTAATGATGTCTTAGAAACCTACTGGGAGCTTTGTTCATGGTTAAATGTATTTGTTTATCTTTCTAGATGTAGAAATTTACCCTAAAACAAGTCCAGTGAATTATTTTGTAACTTCTGATTTGGTCTTAATGCACCCCTGTGTTATGCAGATTCAATCTAGAAACCAGATGCTGAGGCTGGTAGATGTGGAAATATGGCATGTAGACATCCTCATGTATTTCTACTTTTTGAGTTACTAGTATTTTTGGAAAGATAGTGTAACTTAGCATTAATGTAGCAATAAAAAAAAAAAACAACCCTCTTCCACTGGTGCTTCATAAATTTTAAATAGTTCCTTTCATAACTCTTTTAGAGTATATTCTAATATCTGCTTTAGCATTCTAGGTAAAATATCTTCTTTTTTTCCCTTTCTTGGGCTAAGCCTACTGGTGTCAATAACATTATTTGTGAAAGGATTAGTAGGTGAGAGTTGCAAAGAAGTCCATGTCGAGCCTCTGCTTCACATGCCAAAACTCACCAGGGAAATTCATAAATGGATATTCCACATGGAACAAGAACTCAAACTATAATTTATAATTTAAAAGTATAAAAATTTTTCATAGTTTTCAATAATTTAGATGTGCTTCTCTAGGGAGTAGAAAATAGAGATAGAGATATGGGAACAAGGTATGCTGTGTAGTATCACATTACTTCAGTGAACAGTGAACACAAACTAGCCAAATAAACTTCTTTTCTTCCTTTTCATACCACTCAAACCAAAGGAAACTAGAATCAGTAAAAGGAATGTAAATAATTTAGAGAAGCCTCTCAGAGCATGAGATTTTTCTAAGAGAACTGACTCAGTATGCTGCCTACCTAAATCAACAGATCCGCCTGCCTCCATTTGGGATCCAGGACTAAATTTTGTTCTTGAGTCTGTGTGTAAGTCAGGTTAATTGCCCCTCTCAAGGGCAACAGGAGAAAGCTCCTGACATGAATTACAGGTAAGACCTCTGGGATGTAGGGGGAAAGATTTGGGCTTGAATTCCCTCCTAAGACAATCAAACCCTTATTTGTTAAGATCATTACCTTAGCTACAAGGCTGTAGAGCATTTTGGCATAGATTTCATTCTCATCTTGCAACAGCTGTTTGTTTTTGTAGTGAGCAGATTATATTCAATTATTGATGAAATAAGCAAGTGCCTTACTAGTTTTCTTTTTCATGTGATTACTATAGTCAGTGAGTGACAGCATCTCTTCCTACAGCCAAATAAATGCTGCATTATGAAACATATAAATATGTCTTAAAATAAAAGTCTTAAGTTATAGTATGTTATATTTGTCGCTGGACCTGGTTTAAGTTGTTTCACGTGAATGAATATCTTGAAAGTCCCCAGTCTCCTGCAGGCCAGGTGCTTATTGTTAGGTCAAATTTGACAGCCTGCTCTTTGCTGACCTTTCTAAACTAAAACTAGTTCCATAATGTCTTATCAGTTCCATCCCTCAAAGTGAGTGAAAAAGGAAAGCAGTTCAATGATGACTTTCATGGATGTCATTGAGGATTAGCCAGAAGATTAAAAAAAAAGTGATTCAACAAAGCCATAGTGCAGCAAAAATTGCTAGCACACTTTCCTATTGGAAGCATAAGTTTCATTCTTAACCATCTGAAAAAATAATATATCTTATTAAGCAGATGTGATAAGGAAATAAAGTCGATTGCTAGGAAGCTAGTGATAAGGAAATGAAGTGGATTGAGAGGAAGCTAGTAAGAATGTGCAGGAAGTATTGCATGTATATCTCAGATTGAACGAATATGATATACTGTATAATTTTTACAGAATGTTTTTGTAAATTAAAAAAAAATCCAGAAACATCCATTTACTTCACCAATACTATAGCTGTGTTTTCTTGGTTTTATTATGTTTTTAATCCTTGAAAGAATAAATAATATTTATAAATAATTATTTTGAACAAGTTTTGTGGACAAGATTGTTGTTGTTAATTGTTTACTCAGTACACTAAATCTCAAACCCTGTATCTATATTTGACATAGCCAGGTTTTTAAATGTGAAAAATAGTCAACGACCTCCAAGATAAAAAAACCAAGTCATAAAAAAATAAAATTTATTTATAAATTCAGATTTTTTAGAGTACCTTTCAGTTGCTTGAGGCACAGTCTTCAGGTAATTTCAGATATGATTTTATTACAACTTTTGACTTATATCTCCAAGCTGTTTAGTAAAGGGAAGTATATGAATGTTTAAATTTTCAAAATCTAAGTAACCTTTGAGTTTTCTTTAAAATAGGTCCCTCACTCTTTGAATCATCAAGTTACATGGAATCTATCTATTCTAAGAAATAAAGAGAATCCAAACCACTGAGCTATTTAGCCAGATTTCAGGATTCAAGGCTTTTTTAAAGTTCAAATAGAAATACTTCCACTCTAAAAGCTCTTTGCCATGAATTGTGGTTTTGTCTTAAAGATTACCTAGGCAATAGACTTTGAGGCTCTTGGGCTCTACGAAACTCAAGTGAGAAAACCACAAAAATTGAGGATAAGTAAAAATGGTGACGTGGCACTGCTTATTAATTCAGAAGGATTCCAAAGCTATGGCAACAAAGAAAGCACAGACTTTGAACAGAAGAATACCTAGAACTTTTCTCTGTCTTTATTTGCTGTATCACCAAAGGTCCTTTTAACAAAACTGAAACACTAAACCAGCTGGGCTAATCTGTTTTGTTCAGCTGTATGCTTTAAACCAAGACTGATTTAGAACTGAAATTGGCTTAAAATGCAGGACTCCATTCTGGCTTTCTCTGAATGAAAGGTCAGGGTAGCAGGTCAGTTTTCTGTCTCTTCTCTTTATTCTGGTAGCTTGAGGGTAGCTGGTAGACTAGAAAATATTTTGTCTAATCAAAATGCTTAGAGCCATTTTGTTCACACTGCTTGGGGGGAAATGAGCTACTACTACTATTCTAGCTCCCTTGTAGAAAACCTTAAAATATTAATTAAATAATATTTTCTTTAACTTTAATAAGTTTTATTAATTTCACAGCTCAGCTGCAGCTTGCACTGACTTAATAAGTATATATGTATATACACATATAGGTATGATAATTTGTTAATAAGGAAATGTGGAGAGCTCATGCCAGGAAGAATAAAACCAGAAATTGCAAGTGGGGTAACTGGGAGTCAAAAGGGGACTCCCTGAATACCATAGCACTCTTATACCTGCATGTGGCAGCATCAGAACACTATATAAACATCAGGAAAGTCAAGTACAAGCAAAGCAAAAGTGAGAACTTAGTGGATACATGGTTCATTTTTCTACTTTGCAATGTCAACCTCAAGAGTGAACATTCTGCCATGTATCATCTGTTCATAATTCCTGCAGAAAACTTTCCTGTCTTTGCAGAGCATTTGAGAAAGCTCTGTTAAGTACACCACCAGCAGTACATCATCTGGGAGTGCAGCTGTTATACAGAGAGAAGTCGGATAGGAAGATGAAGGGAGAGGAGGAATAAATCAAAACCAACCTGCTCATGGCACTTATCACATCATGCTCATTCCTCTTTGCTGCAAATTTTAACATCTATAGGAATGGAGAGGATTATCTGAAGTACAAAGATTCCTTATGGATGTTACCACAAAGATATACATGCTGGAGTATTTGAACTCTCTTTTTCAGTCAAGTCATTTAATATAGTCCATATTGCAGCTGACAGTGGAATGTTTACAGGATCAAAAGTAAACTCTTGTATTTGGCATGTGGATGCACTTATAAAGTCGTATTAGGCAAATAATGCTTATGATTAGCTGCTTTAATGCAAAGAAATTCTTTCTCTTTCAGTTTCCCAATCTCACTGCTTACAGGAAGGCAAACTGTTGCCTGCATCTGCACCTAAACTGTGAAATCATCTGAAGGTTCACTTGGACACAAACCTAAGTGGTCTGGTTGAAAATTTCCTTTAGAAAGTTTGGAGGTAGTTATCAGCAAAAAGACTATTGACAAAGCTTTGATAGAGTGGTCTTTAAAATTATTTAGAGTGTAAATGAACAGGATGATTTTTTCACAGAACTTTCTTTAGCCTCATTTTCTACTTTCATTCCATCATAGAGCAACTCCTGAGCTGTGTTCAGCTGGTAAAGAGAGATCCCCAATTAGTCACACTTTTGACTACCCAGAACAGTTTGGAGTAGCAGTAGATGCATCCACGCATCCACAAACTGGATGTCAAGCCCTGTGAAACCACAGATAAAATACTTCCTGTAGAAGCTATTTTCAGGCTGCTATTTATGATGTCCATAACAGTTATAGAATTATCTAGGTTGGAAGAGACCTCTAGAGGTTATCCAGTGCAACCTCCTGCTCCAAAGAAATTAAGTTAAAGAAGGTAACCTTCTTGTACAAGGAATATGAATTCTTTGACTCCTCCGAGCAATCTGTCCCTATATTAGACAAACTTTATGGTATTTTTCTCTCTTTTTTCTTATATCTACTTGAAATTTCCTATGTGTCAACTTTAATCAGTTGACTTGCTCTTATGCTTTGCCTGTCTGATGGCAGCCTTCTCTTCTCCAGGCTGAACAACCCCAACTCTCCCTGCCTGTTGTCATAGGAGAGGCGTTCCATCTCTTTTACAACCTTGTGGCCCTTCCCTGAACTCAGTCCAGCATATCCACATCGTTCTTATGTTCAAAGACCCAGAGCTGGATGCAGTATTCCAGGTAGGGTCTCACAGGAGCAGAGCCATGGGGGAGAATCACCTCCCTTGACCTGATGGTTATGCTTCTTCTGATAGAGCATAGAATATGGATGTCTTGGTTTACAGAAGGATCTGCTCCAGGCACAGAGGTCTGAGTGGTCTGCAATTCCCTTTTTTCCCCCTTTTTAAAAATGTGGGTTATATTTCCCCTTTTCCAATCAGTGAGAACTTTTCCAGACTACTGTGACTTCTCAAAGATTATAGAGCCAGTTCATCAGCAGGTTCCCTTAGGTCTCATGGACTTGTGCAACTCTCAGTGTTCTCACCTCACCTTAAATGTTCTCAAACCTGATCTTCTCTTGCAATGGGTGCTTCTGCATTCTCCCAGTTCCTGCCTATGCCTTCTGTGACTTGAGTGGTGCAGTTGAAGCGCCTGCTGGTGAAGACCAATAAAAAAATGTAATTGAGTACCTGAGTAACCAGGTCTCCTATTTCTTACTGAAAAGGGCTCACATTTTGCCTAGTCTTCCTTTTATCACCACTGTACCTGTAGAAGCTTTTCTTGTTTCTTCTTCATGTTATGTGCCTTTTCACAGAGAAATTTAAACTGGGTTTCTGATGAAGCCATCTTACTCTCTGGAGTGGCTGGAATTCCTTTGTGCTGCTCTTCTGCAGCAGGTGCCCTCCTACTGATTCTGTGATCCCTCTCCTGGCTCTGGCCATCTCCTGCTGGCACTGGCTTTAAACTGCCAGGATTGGGATGGACTGAGTTTCCCTTCTCTGGTAACTTTAGTTTAAACCCTCTTCACAGCTTGGCAAGCCAATGATCAAAGATGCTCTCCTTTTTTTTTCTGGCAAATGATAATTCAGTGAATGTCACACTAGCTTTATCTCCACGGTATGTTAAGCAATACATCAAATAATCAAATAATCATTATTTCTTCAGTATATATCCTAGGATACTTTGGCTGTAAGTGGAAGAATCCAGGTTATAAACCAATTATATTTTCCTTCCCCTCCCATGATGTGATAATGAGTCAGATAAAGTCTCCAAGAGTGTAACTAATGAATCTATTCCTTTCATATTCAGCTGCAAGTTTGACATTTTGACCGAGATTACCAAACTGCTATTATCTGCCATTTGCTGTGGAGAATAAGTACAGTTTAAATGGCTGAAATACATGATCAGCTGACTAATAGAGAAAGAAGGTATTGCTGCAAAGAGCTAAATATTAGTAAAATGTAGACTAATTGCATAGTGTTATATTTATTCTTTATTTCAGTCCAGGAGTGATGGAAAAGACACATTTCTTGAAAACATGTATTTAGAAATCATCATGTATCTTCAAATCCAATGTCATTGGATAAAAGTGTGCATTAAACATACAAAAATATATAAATAGGTTGTGTTTTCTCTAAAAAGTTTGAGGAAGTCATCTCAGTTATCTAAATAGGAGAAAAGTTAGCAGAAGGAAAAGACATAAATAAATTACATGAAATTTATTACATTGTAGGTGTTCTTATCTGTGAGTTCAATGAACATACTACATGCATGAGGTATACTACATCATGCATGTAGTATATTGTAGTAGTGTGATGGTGCATTGTGTGTGAAATCTATGGTGCTTTTTATAGGGAAATGATGCCAATACTTCCATTTTTGTTTCTAAAATGCGAATTACTATAATCCAGAGGAAAGGAGCACATATATCAAATAATTTTGCTGTTTTTTTATAAGTACCCATTTGGAAATGTACTGTAAGCAAACATTATTATAAGCAAATAAACTGCCTTCAACTTATTGGGGGTTTTGTGTGTTTTCAGGAAAAACAATGCTGTGCACTATTTTAAAAGAAATAGAGCTTAACCATCACCTACTTCTCTGTGGTGACAGAAACAATCAGATTGCCTTTAAGTTTTGGCTAAGAGCCTAGATTAGAAAAGGGAAGCTTCATTTTATTTGGTGCCCCTAGATAAGAAATATGAGCTTCAAGATACACCTTGGAGTCACAACAAACTTGGACTCTAATGGATTATTGTGGAAAGAGAGATCTAAAATCATCGAAGCATTCCAACAGTGCCAGCAGCAATGTTGCACTTGGGCTGACTGATCTCTAACTTTGGTATCTCTGATGATCAGAACTGTAGCGTGAAAGTGTAAGCCAGGGAGATGATGATTCCCCCTAATATTCAGATGAAAAGATGTTTTATGCTTTATTGACTGAAAGCAGAAGTCCACTTTTCATCTGTCAGTGCACAGGTCCATGTTAGAGAGCCTACTGCTTTTCTCAATATGTGAAGGGAGAAGTATCTCGAACCAAAAATTTTAAAATATGGATAGCTGTGTAGTTATATTCTAGCTTTTTCTTTCTGCTGGATAGTATTTTGTTTAATATGACCGGAATCAAAGAAACCTTTCAGTTCATAACATTACAACATGTCCAAATCTTTTGCAATTGAGGGCAGTAAACTATATAAAGAAAAATGTGTTTTCCTACAATTCTATTCTCTATTATACAAGCACGAAAAGCAATGTAGAAGGAAATAGGGTAATGAGGCAGAACAAACACCGTGGTATTTTCAAAGAATTAAAAATCAGTAGAATTGCAATTTACAAAACTAAAATTTTGCTTTTTCAACCTAATTTCTCATTCTTAGCTATAGATATTTGAACAATTTAATAAATGCTGTGACCAAGGGACAGATCTATGCCCTCTCTTTTGTCTACATCAAGGTTCTCTTTGTATGCTTTTGGAGGTGTAATCTGTCTGGTAAACTGGATCTTCAATTATTTACTATTGATATTACAATTATATACTTATCATATAAGTATATTACAATTATATACTATTATTTATTACTATGGGAAGTAGTTTTAATCCAGTTTATTAACTGAAGGTTAACAGAACTGTGATGGAAATAACAGCTTCCTTAGTCATTGTTGCTCCCACTGTGTAATTAAGGCAGGAGGTGGGCACACTGCTGCACCCGTGGAATCACACTGAAGGAAAGGTGAAACTGCTCACAGTGTTTACTAAATAATCCAAATGATTCTGCTCTTACTGCATGTCACCTGCTTGAATATTTTTCACACAGCTGCCTTTCAGCTTTCATATTCACTCTTAGAAGAACAGATTCTTTATCTCATTTTATCAACTTGTGATCCTTCTAAAATGGTTCCTTCACTAGGTTCTAGTGGAAATAAATCTATTTCAGCTCTTCCTAGTTCTTCTAACCGATTGAGTGTTGTCAGTGTCATTAATACCATTAAAAAAACTATTTATGTCTTTTAAACTCGATTTACAAGAGCTGACCAGTTAGTTAAATTTAACACCAATAGGAGTTATCCCATTTAATGTTCATTATAACACCTTCCATTATAACTCTCTTCATCATTAGTGATAACTACCTTAGGTTAATCAACCTCAAATATTCCATAGTGTATTTCTTGTTGAGCATGATATTTTTACTAAGATTTCTGGAGGCATTAAAAAGGAAGGCAATGTAATAAAGTACTGGAATTGTCTGCCCAGGGAAGTGGTGGAGTCACCATCCCTGGACATATTTAAAAAAAGGCTGGATGTGTCACTCAGTGCCATGGTTTATTTGAGATGTTAGGGCATGGGTTAGACTTGATGGTGTTGAAGGTCGCTTCCAACCTAGTGATTCTGTGATGTAGGTTTCTGTAAGAAAGTATTGTGATTGTGTTGTTGGGTTGGTTCATGACCTATATTCAAGAGAAAAGTAGCTATATTAGGTTTAGTTATGACAAAGTATTTGTTTTTAAAGTTTTTGTTATTAAAAAATAGTTTTTCAATGGGCAATGTGTCACTTCTGTATTGAATTTATCAGGAACCATCTGGATCTCCTCTTTTGAGTTTGGTTGATTAATTGGGACCAGACTGCATATATAGAATTATCTGTGGAAGGAAATGAAGAATACTGCAAGCAGCACACTGGAGTGGGCAAAATATATGAATAAGGATTTAAAAAGCAAAGGGTCCATATCCATATCTCATGATGCAAGCATAAGTACTAGTACCAAATTTCAAAGTAAAGAGAAGATAAAAAATAAGAACAAGATTGCAGTGTAAATTAGAATAATGATTAACATGGGGAGTATAGATGTGATTAATAGTCAAATATGTGGTATGGGGAAGACAAGGTGAACAAGGCTCCAGTAGCCACACCATTTTTCCCAAGGGGCTGGTTGACAGCTCCTATGAAATAAAGTCAAAAAAAGATTTGAAGTCTGCATCATAACACTTTTGACATTCTGAAGATTTAAATATTTTGTATTTGCCACACAAAGAGTTTCAGCGGAGACTGAGAAAAAAGGTTTGGTCTCCTACAGTTCAGGTGGAGAACTCTACAATTCAGTTTCGTGAGGATGCTATAAGTCACTGTTCACACACTTGAAATTTCTCTTATTAGCTATTCTACCTTTGCTAGAGGAAAATATGGAAAAATTATTTGCTTTCTCATATGACAGATGATACTTTGGATTTTTTTTTCTTAGATGTGTAGTATATTACAATTTTTCCTGAATTTTAAAATATTAACCTAATGCAACTTAAAGCCTACTTCCTGAATTTGTTGAGGTTTTTGAGGTTTTTTTTTGTTTTTAAATTAATGGCAGTCATTGAGAATGACTGAACTTCTATGCTTGCTTCCTCTAGGTTGAGATCCTTCTTAAGGAGAAGTGTTACATTCACTTTCAAATTGAAATTCATGTTCAAATGCTGTAATAAATAAATAAATGTTATTCTAAATAGAGCAGCTGAAGAATTTTTTTTTAATTTAATGATAACTTAAGATTTGGATACTTTTTATTCTAATTGAGAAGAGTTCAAAATTTCAAGGATTTGCCTATTAAAACATCAGTTTTGAACACTAGATCAATCATATTGCTAGCTATGAAATACTCCCAAATGTGTCTTCCAAAGTTTCTTGAAATGAAGATTCATTAATTCAAACACAGCTTAAGACTCTTGGGTTTTGCCTACTTCTTTCCTGATTACCTTTTAAGACGTTTGTTACCGGTTACTAGTCTCTTCCTATTCCTAATATAGTGTCTACCTAAAAGACTCTCAAGTGGGGTTTCTTTCTCTTCTAAATTTAATTATCTACATAGATGTTTCAAGAGAAGCTCAGGAACATGGCTCGAATGAGCAGTTTAGAGATCTGCATTACTGTGAGGTAAGCCCCAGCTCACTTAAAAACACTAATTCTTCCCATTTACTGTAAAGATAGTCTAGAGAGCTAGACTTTAGGGTTGGTATTTTCTAGGTTTGATGTGTAAAGACAGATGAAAATTACGATTTAACTCTAGAAGTACCTTCTGACATAGAGACGTTTGCTCACATTCCAAGCAATTTTTCACATTTTTTCTTG
The DNA here is from genome assembly GCA_037013685.1 of Acridotheres tristis. Taxonomy (NCBI): domain Eukaryota; kingdom Metazoa; phylum Chordata; class Aves; order Passeriformes; family Sturnidae; genus Acridotheres; species Acridotheres tristis. The sequence goes on from CM072886.1 coordinate 109,124,177, forward strand.
CGGAAAAAATAGTCCAATTGTATTCTCTGTCTATAACCTCTAAACCACAGGAATCCAGTCAATTTCAGCCCATTTTGACAGAAAGGCAAAAGGTTTTTGGATCCTGGAAATTTGGTGAGTATTGTCAGCATAGTAGAAGAGTTTCAGTTAGTGCCCCTCCTTGACGAAAATGTAAGAAAAAGTGAGCTATTTAAAGTTGGGGGGCAGGGGGGGTTGAGCAATAACTAGATGTCAAAATTAGGTTATACAAACATATAGCCATGGACTATAACTATATTTAGGAGCTAGCCATGACACTCACGGTTTCCTGACATTAGTGTGGTGGGAGAAAGGGGAGAGGATTTTATGACACAGAAACTGAGTTTAGGGAATAAAATGCACACATTCTTGGGAACCTATCATCATTCATTCCACTACTCACAGAAAATTTGTGTTATAAAAGAAGAAAAAGCCCTTAGTTTATGCAATTTAAGAAGTAAAATGCTTTTGCTGATATATGTTCTTTTCATTGTGTAATTACTAGGAACTCCATTGTCAGTAGAGCCCTTTTGCTGACAGTGGCTTGACCTAGATGTGGATTTCTGTACTGGTATATGCATTTCTTGGGTATGCTGGTGATAAAAACCTCTTTTTTCAGTTTTCAAACAATTAGTCTCCTTCTAGATATCTTTTATCAAGTACTTGTGTCTTGACTGCATGTGCTATTTTACTTTGACATGTATTATATGTTTTAATAGACTTTGACAACAGTTTTAACTCTAAATTTCTTTTTCAAAAGAAAATTAAAATGTTCAAAATATTTATTATGAATTTTTCAATAATGTAACATTTCAAACTGGTGTGCACATAGACATATATGCATATATATACAGACTCACATACATGGAGATATATGCACATAAACGTTACATACCATAAAAAGTGTGGTGGTTTTTGTCTTGTCTGCTGTCTTGCCTCATGAGAGTAAATGACGTCTTAATCTGTTTTTAGACATAGATTTTCTGGGAAGGAAGTATCCACCTGAAAGCACACCTACTCCCCTGTGTCTTAACTGCACTCAGTTCATTGTAAAAATGCATCAGTTAATCCTCATTTAAACTCTACACATTTTTAGCCTCTTATTAGTTCCTGGTGTGAGATAAAAGCAAATGTTTAACTACTGCAAATTTCCTTTGGCATGCCAATATTCAGTATTCAGGTTATTTCAAAGTCCTTGGCTGTTCCTGGAATGTTTGATAACTTTCTTTCTTCCTTTCACACTTGTATCTAAATATGTATTTTAAAAGTATTGTAATTATCTTTTGATCTTCTGATCTTTTCTTATACCAAAGTTTACCTTAAAAAAAAAAAGCCTCTCATCCTACTATTTTCTATTGCTTCAACCCTTCTCGAGTGCAATCCCTGATTTTTAGAAGAAGATACTGAGTCTTGCACACATAAAATGCTACAATGTAGATGTAGAGCTTTCCTTTCCCTGTGGCTGCCAAGTCTCAGGTCAAATGGTCATTTGGCATTTGGATGCTCTTGTTAAATCTCATTATTGTTGCACATCTGCTCAGTAAGACAAAGGTACTGCCTGGCTGTTAACAGCTAAACATGTCAAACAGAGTTCAGAGGGCTGCAGTGGCAAAATGTGCTGTACAAAGCTGAATGTATAAAATGGTACTTAGCTGTAGCACAGAAGTGTGTAATAAAATTCATAACTGTGATTTTTACTCAGTTTCAGAAACTGTGAGGGCAGCGACAAAGTCATGTCTACTTAGATAAAAAGGCAGAAACAGTGATGTGGAAAGCCTCTTTTGAGATTTCTTTTAACTTAATATTATAGGTATAGTAGAAAGAAGTAAGTTAATATTCTTTCTGTGTACTTTAATATCTTTTATCCTTTCCTGACCATTAAGTTGTAGTAGGAAGAATTTTTCCGATAAAGGTGGATCAATTTTTTCATATGAATTCATCCTAAGATTTCAAAGTGAAAATGTGTTTGAGAAGACAATTATATATTTCTTCCTTAGTCAAAGGAAGTGCAAAATTTATATTTGTATTATATCAGATTGGAGAAATACACTAACTGGAATTCTGGTTACTTGCATTCCATTGTTCTAGTATATTACGAGCAGAGTAGCATAATTTAGTTTTTCTAAATGTATATTCTAATCACTATGCACTAATGGATATAAAGATAATTTGAATTCTCTATTATATTGTTCTTCCATATATGTTGTATTTGTTTTTACTGTTAGTCTTTTCTTCTTGTATCTGCCTTTAAATTATCTTAATGAATATATGTTCACTGGTGGAAAGATGATTTTCCCTTCATAAAAATTTATTTATGCCTCTGTTTGTGTCAGTGACAGAATAAAGTCTAGAAATAATATGTTTGTGAGAATATATATATTTGTGAAATAATATATTTTAAAGAACTCATCAGTGTCTTTCCTAAAGAATCTTTTCCTTCTGCAGGACACTGGAGCTATCTGAAGGAGTATTGAGGAAGACAGAACCACAGTCTCTAAGGCTGATCAAACAGTGGAACAGGTTGCTCAGAGAAGTGGTGAAGTCTTCATCCTTGAAGACACTAAAAATCTGACTGGGAATCCTGCATCTGTGTGTACTGCCACTGCTTTGAGGATTGCAGTGGACAGTTTTCAGAAGTGCTCTCTAACTCCAAATATTCTGTGACTGCAACTGTGGTGAGGCAAGAAAATGGCAGTTTTATCATGTGCACAGTGCAGAGAGCTCTGTTTCCATGCTGAGAAAAGTGCTAGCATGATCCCACCCTCTAACTAGAAAGGAGGAGAGTGGCTGGAACGGACAAGAGAAAGGAGCTGGAAGAACAGTGGTTGTGTTTCTGGAATGCCAAAGTGACAATTGAGTGTTCAAATCTCGGCTGCCTCCTTTCCACAGGTCTCTGTGGTTAAAATATTTTTAAAAGCTGACCTTTTGTATCAGCAAGAGATAATCTTTATCATGACCTTCACTTCTCTAATCTACTTTTTTTCCTCTGGGAGCCTTGAAAGGATAGCACACTATGTTCTAAATTTCTCTTTGAAAATTCCCTTTACTTAGAGAAGGAACATTTCTGCTTTTCTTTCATCTTCTAACACCAGTATCCCTTTCTACTTATTTCATCCCTCAGAGTGTCTCTCTTCCTCTTACAGGGCTTGAAAGAAAACACCTACCTCATTCAGTAATTATCTAATCTAGGGGCTCTTCCCTACTTCCAACATCCACCTTTTTTTTTTTTTTTTTTCCCTCTTACCTCATTAGTGAGCTGTCTCCACAGGCTTTTCCTATCCACTCTGAATGCTGTTGTTATCATTCTTGCCTAGTGGAGGAAAAAAAACAACCAACCAAACAAAAAACCACAGATTATATTCCTGAACTGGGAAGTACTCCAAATTATGGATTTGCTTAGCAAAACTCTTGGAACTCTATTTCATCTCTTTACCTCCCACACTGGACACACTTTGAAAATCTTTATAAAATAAAAATGTTAGGAAGAAATAATCTCAGCCTAGACACGCTGATAAAAACAAGCTTTACTCATGTAAGTAAACTATGTCATAAGTTTAAACTGTCTCAGTCACTGTCTTGCTACTGTAGCAGTTATTATTGATCCTTTCCACCAAACCTTTTGCTCATTTTTCTGTAACTATTTTTTTGTCTGAGGCTCACTTTCTCCTAATCTTTCTGATGAAAGCAATATTCTTAGCATTGCCTTAAACAGTGGTATGTAATTTTAGATTATTCTTACTGTAGGTGGGTGCCATGCATTTTAAAAAAATCAGTATTTTTAAAATGAGAAAATTTAAAATGGTCCCTGCACAGTGCAGTTCAGATATTTGGGTTACAATTTGTACAGGCATGTTATTTGAAGAAAAACCATCCTGGTGTAGTAACAGAATATTGTAACAGAATATTACTCTTCTTCTTCAGAAATACTTTAAAGTATATGTTGATTTAAATAATCTTAACGTATCTATAACTTTTTTTTCATTCCCTTTCTTTTTCCTTTTTACCACTGCCCACCAAGTCTCAGTATCAAACCTATTTGTATCAGTATTCTGTACTGATAGTTTTGAACAGTAGTTTTATCTGGGCAATGGGGAATCGAGCTGTTCTTGCCTAACAGCAGTTTCATTTTTGATAATTCAATTTTCAATTTACACACTGCTTTCTTACACACACTATCTTTTTGGAGTGATTAATAAATTCCATTCTCTCTAGGGCTTATGTAGTAAATAATATTATAAATAATATTTTGTCACTTTCCGACCTAAATATTTTCTCTGTAAGTCTTTGTTCCACTAGAAAGAGGAGATGTATTTAAAATTAGTAAAAATCATTAGAAAGATACTTACTTGAAGCACAAGAAAAATAGAAAAAAAAAAAAAAAAAAAAAAGATAGTGTTACAGCTGTGTCTTTCCAAATAAGGAATAATATCCATAACACCCTGTACCTAAGAAATTGAGTTCTCAGGTTTTAATAGAATAAAAAGTGATTGAAGCTTAATCCAGTTTTTAAACCAATTATGTTTTTAGCACATTTTGTTTTTGATTTTGAAAGTATTGTGAGTTTTTAAGTTTCTAAATGTTTTTAATGAATAAAAAATAGGATTTTCAATTGAGAAGAGGCTGGCTCCTTACTGGCGCACAAAGAAAAATGTCTTCGTTTTTCTCAGAATTTGTTTTTAATGCTTATTCTTTTCAAAAGATAGAACCAAATTTTTCCAGGATATTATTTAATAAAACCATGCTATTTCAATATTGTTTATTGAGCAGCCACAGGACCATGTGGATTCTTTACAGTGAAAGGATATCTATGTGTTCAAAAATAATCTACATAATTTTTTACAAAACAGGAAAATTATAATAAACTTCTTCATGCAAGTTGCTAAAACAATCTCATCAGGGAGAATTTGTATTGACATGGAAGGAATGAAGAGGGAAATTGCAGAAATGAAGATGCACACCTAAATATATTGCAGTTTTAATCATTTCAATTTGCATGCAAATTAAATATTGAATAAAAAAATTATAAGAAAATTAAAGCTCAAGTCCTTTTATAAATTAAGAGAATGTGCAAAAAGCTGGAACACATTTTGCATGTTTCTCTGCTATCCTCTTGGCATATATATTATGATTTTTACTACCACTCTTCAATTTAAAAAGATAAAAGAATTTAGATTTAATTCCAGTAGGACATATAATGCAGTGCATCACAATATTATTGCAGGGCAGTTAATAACATTAATCATTATGTATATATTCTCCTTGATTTATTTAGCAGAAAGATGAAAGAAAAAAAATTAATTTGAGGAACAAGGTCAAATAAAATAAAATCTTCTTTTGGAAAAAAAAATTCAGCTGCATAAATATTAATCACATTTAGTTTTAAACGTGTCTGCAAATTACAGTAGATAAATTACATTGCCACTGGAAATTACATAATGAGAGCTGTTATGCAAGGGAATGCCTATGCTACTGTATTAAAAATGATACTGCACTCTGCCTGATTTTATCTGTCTATCATTAAAATTTGTCTATTGGCCAAGTTTATAATAAACTGTCTTATTTTTGGATTAAATATTGATTTGTTATAGCAAAATGAGTGCCCCATGCACTCTATTAAGTACATTGGAAATTTTTATTTACAAGTACTGAAAAATAAATGGACATAAAAATTATTAATCTGTTTCGGAGAAAGAAGATACTGTTTAACATTTCTTCATCAAGTTTTGCTTTTTGGTTTATATGTACAGTAGTGTTCTTGATACCAAGAGGAGGCATGCATGTGAGAAGGACTAAAGCACTTCTAGTTAATTGGCAAGATTTCATTATGGGATTTTATTATGACAATTTTAGGTTCATTGGTAGTTAGCAAACTACCCAAAAGTCTAAATTAATTTATTGTGGATTAATATTTGCAGCAACAATATGGCGATTTTAATATGATCATCATGTTTTGTACAAATGTCCAAACATCAAACTTTCATTCAGGTCTCCAGTCTTTTGTCTTCCGGCTTTAATTAACTTTGGGCTGCTCTTTAGCTGTCTGTGTTACAACTGCAATAAGAAAACGTATCTGTGAGGTTAAGGGAAAGGAACAAACAATTAGAAAAAAACCCACAACATTTATGAAGACAAAAGCCATTTCCAAATATGCAGTCCACACTGATGCCACAATAAAACACTGCAGAATTTCAAACAGAAGTTTGTTTAGTGCAGCATGTGTGGCATGGACTCTTACCCAGAAGCTTCCATAAAAGTCCCGGGGTCTCATTTTGCAGAATCCTGGTAGCTTTGATCTATGAACTAGAAGGCGAATACTCTTGTAAAATGCTAGGAAAGGCAAGCTCCAAAGGCACAAGAGAGAAAATCCCGAGGTTTCCGGTAGTAAATGTGCATTAGAGAACTGCCAAGCAAGATTCCCTGAAAAAAATGGGCAAGGAAATATGAGAAATGAATTCAACTGAAAACTAAGTGTGACATTATCACTTCAATACTTGTATGGAGTTTCTTCATTTCATGTTATATTTTCTTTACACAAAACTAGAAAAAAGTAGGGTTTTGTTTGTTTGTTTTTTTCAAACATGCCATACCTGGCTATGTACTATGAAGTTCTCATGAAAAGCTTGCACTTTCAAGAGGAACTCTAACACAAATGACCTATTTTTCTATGCAGATGACAAAACTAGCTGTAACAATACTGGAATACAAATAAATAACACCTAAAAATATGCAATGAGAAAGGAGAAACTTTAAGCCAGAACTATGGATTGAATATTACTTTGGAAACTTAAAGGGTTGTTTAATTTTTAGGTATGTGGAAATACATACTTTTATTAACTGTTTTTAAATACTCTTCACACTCAACATTCCCTACAGATTGATGAACCTTTTTTTTACATGTTAGTGCTTACAGTGATCGTTTATATTTGTATTTAACTTTAAAGCAGCAACTACTTAATAATTATTATAATATGTTATTGTCAAAAAGTATCATGTTCATGGAACAAATAGGTAAAATAGTTGTCATAACTACTCTTGTCTTAACTTGGACTTATTTTTTGTGTTATTAAAGCAGACTTCCCTGCTTAAAATTGTAACAGTGCAAAATAAATGGATCAGTTCACTGTCATGGTAATATAATGCATGCATTTCATCTTTCTGGAGCATGCCAGCAATAAAGTATAAAATACAGCATGATGTTTGATATTTTCTATCTATTTGTGTGGGTGGTATTATTTTAAATCTAACCTAACACCTTTCAACAAAATATGTAGTAAATGCTCCTAGCTCCTCTAGCTTGAATTGCACTTTAAGCTTGTCTAATAGGAAGATTATATGGGAATCTCATTGGACCTTAAAGTCCACTTCTTTGGACTAGTAACAAAAAGAGAAAACAGCAGAACTAAAGACAAGCCAATACTTACCAGAACTAAGTCAGGGTTTTATTCATCCAGATTCACCCATTCCTTAAGTTATTGCCCCTCAGATCACTCTGTCTTGGAAACATATATAACAATATACTACAAGCAATGGAAATTAAACATACAAGTGGTCAAGCCTTCCTCGTGTTATGTCAGATATTTAAATTCTTGATTAATTCCAAAAAATGCCCTTTTTTTCAACAAGAACTGTGTTTTGTAATTTTTATGTATTTATCAAAATGAAACAATAAATTACCAAGGGCAGAATAGATTGTGAGCATTTTAGGGAACATTCTTTATTTGTATTTTTATGCTTGATTATGCAGCTGGAAAATCTAAATTCTATGTAAACATAAGACTATAATCATAGCTTTTAATACTTTCATTAATACCTAGATATTCTAAAATGTATAATCTTGAATTTTTTTCTTCTCTAAAGAATAAACAAAAGTAAACAGCAAAATGAAGTAATAAACATTGCTGCATAGGTCTATGTCTCATAACTGTCTATGTATAAATAGAAAACGTGTAAATGTATGAAAGAATCATCAGCAACTCTTAAAAAAAATTATTAAGTTCTGTTGGGAAGAATGACAGGAAGAAATACATAATTCAACTCTGGAACCCCTTAGTGTGAATTCATCCATAGTAAGGTGGTGCAGGAGTCATGGTTTCACCCCAGCCACCAGCTGAGTGCCACATAGCCACTTACTCATTTCCACCTGGTGGGATGGAGAAGTGAAGAGAAAGAACAAAAAATGAGGAAAGTTGTGGGTTGCCATAAAGTTTAATGGGGAAAGCACTCACCACTTCCTATTGATAGGCACATGTTCAGCCAGTTCAGAATTGAAAATTTGAAGATTGTATTTTTAGGTGACAGCCGGCCAGGAGAAGAAATTCTTAGGTGTAATTTTGATTAAAAATTCTATTTATATTACAAGAACCAAAAGTTATGTATAATTTTATAAGGAAGCTTTAATTCTGGTATGTGTGATGAGGTGTATATTTGCCTTCAAAATTATGCAATTCTTCTTGATTCTTATTTATTTGATATTTATTTTCTTCTAGATCATGCCTATCAAGAGACATGACCTCAGCATTTTGGGAGGAGGTTTAGCTCTGCATGAAATAAATATTGTCATCTCTTTATCCATATTACGAAATGGCTAAATTATAGATAGGGATAGAGTGAATCTCAACTACTTCTTGACTTACAATTATAGTGGGGAAATGAACGGTCCATGGTCAAAAAGGCACTTCAGGTTCTACTGCCTACACTTACAATGTCTGGTGTAGGTGCTTTAAAGGTGAGCCCATATCCAACATATCTACCGATTATTAGACAGACATGTGATGTCTCTTGCAGTGAAGTACAGTGACAGATTATATTGCAAGAGCTGTGCATGGTACCTTAGAGTAGCAAAGAGTCGACAATTTTTGCCTCTGGTGTGTTTCTTCTCATAGCATTGTCTTTATACTATTTTCTCCTAGTGAAGTGTGTGAAAAGGAATGTCAAAATTCTGGCCACCTCAGCTATGGGGAATAGAGAGCCTTACCTAGCTCTGTGCCGTGGAGGTCTCCACTTCTAAGACGAAGGATTATTAATTTACAGGAGTCCTCCCAGGATTCTGAAGGAAGAAGGGAGTCATTACTGTACAACAAAGATATTTCAGAGGCAGCAGGGTCTTCTGTGCATGGATCTGTCTGTTAAGCAGTGAACATCATCAAAATGAGTTGACACATCCACCTGAGTCACATAATTTCATTCCAAAGCAGTCCATTACTCTTAAAGTTTAAGAAATACAATTCAGTGAACATAAATACCATTTTAACAGCGTTGATACGAATAAAAAATTCTGGGTTTATACATTACTTGAAGATGATTACATGTTATCTCTGTCAGATCTGTTGTATGCTATAATTATGAAGATAGAGATTCAAACAACATTTGACTTCTGTAAAGCTGTTTCCAGAAGACAATCACAAAGTCTTACTTCCCTTCTCTCAGTGACTGTCTGCTTTTGGACTTAGTCTCAACTTCTCCCTCATTCTATCTACCCTTAGTTTGAGGCTCTGCAAATACTTTATTCCTTCAGTGTCACTTCTCCTATAGAAAGCAGGATCTGAGGATCTGTGCCTATCTTGGGTTTCATCTCTTCTCTATATCTCACATTAAACCGTTTCAAATGAATGTCACATCTGCCTTACATTCATCAGGCTTTCAAGAAAGAAAGAGTTTATCCACTTCTAAAGAAGACTAGAAGTTCTTTGCTTCTTCCACCCCCTTTCACAACTTTCAGTATTCAGCTAAATTAAAAAAAAAAAAAGAGAAATATTTCCATGAAAATATATTTCAATAAAATTTATATTGTTGAACTCGTCATGCTAAAATAACAACGGGGCCACTCTTTTTCTCTTGTTGTGTCTTCTCTTTTGGGTGATTAACATCCCAATGAAATACATTCAAAAGCAGTGCAGAAACCCTTTAAAGAGTACTGCAGTTACTTTTGACCTATGTCTGAATCTTTGGCAGCAGTCAAGTGTTTAAGTCACTCAGCTGTATGAAATAAATGTTGGTTTTTCTTCTTTGCAAGAAGGCATTTGATGTTTCAAACAAAAAATATGCAGCTTGACACTTCTAGTAGTTTTATACCATTAATGAGAAAAATCTTAAAATTTTGTGTCAATTTTTTGTTTTGCATGATAATATTGAGGTGTATTTTTCTCCTTTTCTGACTGATACTTCATTAATGCGTTGTTTATGGCTGCTCTAGCTGCCCTGATTTCATGGTTCTATCATCATGTTGTGATATAAATATCTAGTCCTGTACAGAAGATTAGGTCATGTGCCAGTGTTACAATCTCTCAACTGTTTCATGAAGGAAGACTCTTACTTCCTAACAGAAGAACCCTCCTAAGAGGTTCATGGCTTATGTTTTATTATTTTTTATTGTTCTTAGCATAAATCATACACAATTATTCGGATATTTATGAAAAAGGAGGACTCATTTCCTCATAATTTTTCCCATTCCCCATCACAGATTTTCATAATCATTTGTATAAACATTCACGTCTAAAAAACTGATGCCAAACTGAGCTTTATGACTTTTATTTTCAGATGTCTTTTCCTCTATGACTTAGCTGAAATCACATTCCATTATCTCTAGATCCCTTATCTTTTTGTCTAATAAGAAACAATTCTCTATATGTGAGAGGAGTAATAGCTTCCCCAAATAATAATGCTATAGAAAGAGGCTCCTTAAATCAGGTTCTAGTAGTTCGTCCATGGGAAAGTTTGTTTCATGATGTAATCTGACTCTATAATTTTTCTCAATAATTTCAGTACTTTTTTTTTTTTACAGAACTTATTCTGCTGTGTCCTATCACCTGTCACTGCATCATGGAAGTAAGTGCAACCATATTCTTCTCAGTAACTTTTTATCACTTTATTTTTGCTTCTGTTTATTTTGGGGACTGCCAAGTAATTCAGTAGCTGATTCTGCAACTTGAATTTCATAAGAAGGCTGCTCTTACTTCACCATGAATTATGCTATATTACACCCAATGCAGAATGGGGTGTAAAATCATTGGCATTCCATCTACAAAATAAGATGAACTTTTTGTAATGGGAAGTAATGCTTCCAGAGAGACCTGGAATGCACTTAATTGTCTAGCAACAGAAACAAATTTACTGCTGATAGTGTTGCAAAAGGCAATAGTAAAGTAAAATTTCTGTTCTAACGTAAAAAATCAACTACTGTTTATGTCACAATCAATCTAATTCAAGCTCCTTTACAGTATCTATTTATTTATTCTTCCCTTGAAAGTAATTTTTCAGGTTTCATCTGTAAATAATAATGACTTGTGAGGCCTTATTTTATGAAAGGACTATTTGAAGGTTGTTAATGCAGCTGCTGGGGATAAATGGAATCGCCAATAGAGGGAGCATCGCACTGGAGCCATTCACATTACTCCGCACTTTGAGAATAGGTCACTGAAACAATGTCCCAAAGGAAAGACAGATAGAAACGACTGACGAAATAGATTCACGTTTAGCTACTATTTGCTGGGTTCCCAAAAATTAGTTCAAAAGTTAATTAAAGTTTCTGATTAAAATTAAGCTCATTGACAATTTCGGGAAGATGTAGAGGAAAGAACACTGGTTTAAGAAACAGAAGATTCTTCCACTGGTAAGGGTTTGCTTATTTGGGAGGACAGCTAAAAAAGCCAGCCTTAGAAATGGTAGAAAGAAGGATAAATAGAGATTTTCACTAATATAGATTCATAGAATTGTTTGTGTTGGAAGGGACCTTAAAGATCATCTGTTTCCAACTCCCTGCCATGGGCAGGGACATCTTTCATTAGACCAGGTTGCTTAGAGCTCAGTTTAATCTGGTTTTAAACACTTCCAGGGATGGGGCATACACAGGTTCTCTTTTAACAATTTCTATTAATCCAGGATGCTGTTTTCTCCCCTTTATATTACAGTGGATTTACAAGACACATTTTTGAATTTTTTCTGGCATACTTTATAGTTCTAAATAATGTTACCATATTCTAATAGAATTTGAAGCTCATCCTCTTCTGTTCTCTTCAGTAGTAAATAAAAAGAAAACAAAAATAAGGCATAAATACCATCATTTTATGTCATGACCATCTGCTACATCATTTTGAATTTACCCCCTCTTACTGTCATTTCATTCAAAGAGTGTAGCAGATGGTGTGGAACCATCACATAAAGTTCTTTTGTTTACAGGTATTCTAAAAAATCTGTCTATAGATCACTGTTAACTAGATAGTCTGTAGGAAACCAATGAAGTTGGGTGACTATAATTAACAATTAATGACTCACATCCTGATGTCTTCACTTATTTTAAATTATAGAGCCTTTACCAGTGGGAAATCCTCCCTGAAGCATTACCAGAGCATGGAATGATTAAAAAGACCATTAAAATTTCAGAATTTTCTCTAAGAAACTAATATTACATTCAATTTCTGCTTGTGCTGTGTGAAATCATAACTCTTTTAGAAACAAAAAGCATTCTTTAGTGAAATTTAGTTTCCTGTAAGGATCTGCAAATAAATGCAGTGCCAGGAACAGCCACTGAAGGAAGGAATTATAAAACACAACATGGAATATCGACTACAAATTCTCCTTGAGACTTTGTCCTCTGATGTTTTAATGAGAAAGTTATTCTGAAGTTGTGTGTGCTACATAGCCCTTGGCATTTAACTTAAATGCCCTAGTTAGAAAGCCATGATCAATTAAGAGAAAGCAAAAGAAAACAAATTAGTCACAATGAGATGATGAGTTGCAAAATTAGTCCCTGGTCTTACCCCCCTTTTTTTTCAGTACAGAGTGGTGGTCAGAAGACAAACCAGGCAGTGTCCAGGTGGGTGTCACGAATCCGTCAGAAAGATTTCTGTTAAGACAGAGTGAGAAACAACATCATATGCCATTTGTGTTTAGGCAAATCTATGTCAGCTCAGATTTTGGATGGAGGTTTTTTTATTGCTTATACAGTATAATTGTGTGTGCACAATAAGCAGGGTAACTCGCACGGATTATGGTTTAGTACTGCTAAATTGCAAACAAACACAAAAGCAGGAAACAGTAGCTGAAATAAATGATGAAAATAACTTCTAAACCAAGAAGCAATTTAGTTTCACTTAATCTGTTTTACATAAATGTGGTTAGTAACAACAACTGGGATACCATTCAAATAAGTATGATATAGTTATATTTTTTTCCTAATTAAAGTATTTTATGACTTTTTTTACTAAGAAAATGACTTAGATTATGTTCCAGATATTTTTTATTGGTGTTTGTGAACAAAATAACAAATCTTACTAGATAATTTAAACTGTAAGATTCAACACACTAATAAATTCTATCAAAAACCTGTACGCAAACTCCCTTTTATTAATGTGCTATAGCTTGAGCATGTAGAAATTTAAGTCTTCAAAAAAAATGGCTATGGGATATTTCTGGAGCATCAAATTCTAAGATTAATATGTTTGGTTGTTTAACATGAATTATAATGGATTTGTAAGGGTATTGTTTGTTTTTTGTTTTTCATTATTTTTTTAGAAAATAGCAGATACATGGAATTTTAAAGCTGTTTATTAGACTCCCAGAGATGACCTGTAAATATGAAAGTAAACTAAAGAATTAAGACAGTATTTGTAGCTTTTATGTGATCATTGATCTCAGATGCAGAAGTTTTCGATAACTTACTCCATTTTGACATTGACAAAAAAACCACCAAAGTCACATGAGGAAGAAAAATGCCAGCAAAAACCTGTGATGAGGGCACAGTACAAGAAAGATAGGACATCTGTTAAGTGTGCATTGCTTTTCATTCTTAGATCAAGAAAGCTGACAAAAAAAAAAAAGTGCTTTCATATCTGTAAGATGATAGGTTTCTTTCATCACGCAGGATCAGCTTGGAAGTTAAAGCAGATTTTGCTGTTGACTTGAAGCACAGAGAAAATTTTCTTTGCTCTTGTTTATGATACAGAGATGGAAAATCAAGGAATGGTTTTAAGGAAATTATTCAAGTGAAATCTAAGTGGATACTGAGCTCATAGGGACCAGGAAAAGTGTCAGAATAATTTCAAAGATTTTAAACCTGTTGTAGACTCTATGTTTGTGCCTATGTTTTCCTCTTAGAAAATAATTTGTAGCTAGTAAGAAAGTCAGTCTGCAGATTTTTGCTAGTAAAAAATCCCCTGTGTTTCAGAGACCTGAACTGAGCCAAATGCATGAAAATTGTTTAATTGTGCAAAGTTTAATCGTCCAGCATTTTCTTTTGAGAACACTGATGGTTAGCTTCTTAGAAAATGTCATAGCAGCTAAAGAAACTTTTCTGTCCTACAGGATGTGACTAAATCACTCCTTCTACATTTCTTTTTTTTTTAATCTTCATGTGACATTCATTTCTTTTAATGTTTCTACTTGTCATTCTGCTGCTCATTTGCTTTTGCAATACCCAATTTTACAGACAGATTATTAAAATTATGTTTATTATACAAGCAGAACTTCTATGTTCCACATGGAAGTCAGATATAAAATGCATTTGATGATTAATGATATGTCTGTACAATCTTGTTATTTTGAAATACATTCCAGCATCCCATTACGGAAAAAGTAATGAAATCAACTGAGTAGAACAGGTTCTGTTAAAATAAACAAAAATGCCAGTAGGGAATTTCTGTCCTGTTTTGAGGCCAGGTTGTTTAAAGAATTCTGCTGTTCTCACCTTTAAATTAATTTCTCACTCCTAAATTAATTAGAAGTTTGATTCCTGAATGCATATATTACTGCCCTCAGCTACTTCAGCAAAATCATACACAGGTTTTTAAGCACAGTGTATAAATGGTGATGCTATTAGGCAGAATGCATAGTGCTGACTTGTTTTTATCATTTCAGAATTTCCCTTTCTTGTAAATGTGTTACAAAGTGTTGTAAAACATACACTTCAAAGTCATACAGATTGTTATGCCCATCTGACCCAGTTGTTCACACTGACCAAGTTATACTATTAGCATACAGAAAAGATTATTCTTGATCTACGGGCATCATCCTCCATCATATTTAAGACAAAAAGATCCTCAAGTATCATATATTCACAACTAAATTATTTTATATTTGTAGGTAATTAACATCTGGTTCTTGAAATGCAGTTTTGAACCAGTAAATACAGTTTTGTGTATCAAAAAGAATCTGTCCACGTATAGGAATTTTGCTTTTCTATGTACCTTGCATTATTTTTAACATACAGCTTCTTCTCTGAAAGGCCTTCTCATCTGACTGGCATTAAAACATCCACCTAAAAAAGCACAGAGATCTTTTCTATAAAAAATTTCAGTCTCAAAGGTTAAGAGCGTGAAGACAGCATCCTAATATAGTCATTTCTTTAAATGTGTTTAAAAAGCTTCTTTAGTGAGTTAAGCTGTCTCCAGTGATGGAACATGTAGGTGGAAGATAACAAAATCTACAATTATAGAAAAGGTCTTCTTAAAAACCCCTAAGAAAGTTAAAATCTCTTATCTTTTAGATTTTGACTAATATTTATAGTTTTCAGGACTTTGGGCTATATGTCAAGTACATCCTTAACTTTTTAAAACAGAAGAAGCTAGTTCTTAATTTAAGTCCTACACTAAGAGTCAACTCATTACAAAGAGGAAACACAAATCTGGTTACAATTAAGCCTGCCTTCCAATGTCTTCTTCCCTTTTAGTCCTGAAGAAATATTGTCAGCTGTCAATTGTTGCAGATTGTTTGGATCCTGCAGCTAGAAGTCATCCTAATCCCACTTTCTGTCTGCCTGCAAAAGAGTAAATCCCTCACTATCTCTACCCTCACTATCTACCTCTCTCAGAAGCAGAGTACAGGGGACAACACTTTCTGCTGGTCTATCATTCATCCTGGGCAGACACAAGAGCAAGCAGGCTTTAATTCAACACAAATATAAATATATTTTAGAAGCTTTTCCATGGGTTTTACCATCAATCTTGGGAGGTTCCACAAGAGCAGTACCTATTTTTTAATGCAAAAACTGCTATTGTTTTAGAAAAATGAATGCAACTGTTGAGTGCCATTTCTTCATAAAATGTAAAAATAATTACTGTTTATGAGGAGATAAAAGAATTTCACTACCTTTTTTTTTCTGGTTGTACATCTTAAGACAAAATTTCCTTCTTTTGCTGTTTACTTTTAATAAAAAGTTTTCTTCTGATTAAACAAGTCAGCTTGTGAAACAATTTGCATTAGGCTGAGATTTTTGGAAATAACATTTTCCTCATTTTATCATCCTGCTAGGTGCTGCTACTGACAGACCTACCCACTGTTAATGCTCTTGTTTAGAAAAAATCAGCACAGCCTTGGAAAGTAAGATGCAATCAGAGCTTGCTTTTTGGGGGAGAAGCCGGGTAATTTGAAGAACAGATTTTCTGATTTACACTTTGGTGTGATTTCAAAATATTTTTGTTAAAAGGAAGGAAAATGGAGTAGCTTTCAAGTATTTAAAACAGCTCCTAACTCTTTTCTCAGTGAGACTTTCACTTCATTCTGTTACACTTGGACTACAGTGAGCATTGCCATACATTAGTCAATTACTCCACTTATTATAATCTAAGTTTAACCTAGAGAGAGCACATTGAGATCCAATTATAGATTTCACTCTAAAGAAGTGAAGGAGAAATACCAATACTGAGCTTAAACACGTTTTGATTTCTTAACTTTCCCAGCAAAGTCTATGCCAAAATCTGAGGGACAAGGGGAAATGGCCTTAAGATGAGGCAGGGGATATTCAGATTAGACATTAGAAAAATTTTCTTTACTGGTGGTCAGGCATTGGAATCTGTTGCCCAGGGAAGTGGTGGAGTCACCATCTCTGGAGGTGTTTAAGACATTTGAATCTGGTATGGATCATATGGTATGGTTTTGTATTTGGCTGGATGATATGTTTTAGTGGTTTAGAGGTTACAGTGACAGTGCTGGTTTGATGATTTGACTCAATGATCTTGAAGGTCTCTTCCAACTCTGATGATTCTATGATTCTATTCCTTTTGGTAAATTATTTCCTCTGGGAAGAAATAATGGCAAACCCCCAAACCCCCTTACCATGTAGAAATAATTGCAAAGGAATTAATTAAACATTTTATTCTTACTCAGGTAATTCATCACTAGATTTGTTATGAGAGTGATAGAAAAGGAAACTGAATTATGGGGACTGTTTTTGTCTGGTCTTACCTTCATTTCCCTCATAAAGCAAGTGTAAACATATACTTTAGTATAAATATTGCTAGCATTTTTAGTCATATACTACAGGGACATTCTCCTACTGTGGACTTCAATTCAAACTGCTTGGTTTGAAAGTGTAAAATATTCATGGTGCCTGCAGACATTTATTTTCAGAGCTTCCTTTTGCTGTGCATAAATAGAACTTAAACATGTTACTAAACTTAAAATGTTAAATATATTGTTACATGTTGTTATATGTTAAATGTTAAATATGTTATTAAACAGTTCTATGTGGAACTAACATGCTCTTTCAGTGCTGCTAGACTCTCTAATCTTTTTGATTAATTTGATTTTAGTTACATAGATTGAGTTTAAAATTTTAGGAATAAATACGCTGTCATGGTCCCACTTTGGCAAAGTGAGTAGAGATAAAAACATACTCAAAATATTTCTTTTACACAATATGAGACTGCCTACACTAAAGGCAGAATGAAGTAAATATGCATGGCTCCGTGAAAGAAAAACCTTCATTTGGCATTTATAATGAATCTTATAACCTTCCTCTAGAAAATAATTACCCTGCTTTAAGTTTATGTGGCATTAAGTTTGATATTAGCATAGGTTTAATTAGAAGTAGCTATGAAGAAACTGATCTAGTGCCTATTAATTAAGAGTTCAATCCTCTTGTCAGTTCAGTTCATTGAGGTGATCTGCAAAATCAGGCTCATCTGACATTTCTGGTTTTCAAGATCTTCAGATCTTGACTTAGTTTTTCCAGAAGAGTATGTTTCCTACTAACTTGCAGAGTTTTGCATGGAACATGTGCTGTGAGGCTTTTCACTGTCGTGGTTTTCCAAAGAAGAACAGATGAATTGAGCAATTTTAAAATTTTAAGGTACGTGACTTTTGTTAATATCTCACTTTCTGGATCAGGGACAAAAGCTAGATTATCATTGGTGTATGCTGGCCATGGATACTAGAGAAGGTAAAAACACATGACAGAAGTTTTCAGTTGAAAAGCATAGGTGGTACAATTCTACTTATTAAAAATGGATTCATATATATATTTTTTTAGAAATAGATTTACCACAGAACAAAACATCTAGGAAAGAAAACTCAGTTTCTTAATCAGCTAAGAGAAGGAACGTAATAAATTGAAGAACTTTAGAAAGTATCATCACAGACATAACTCTTGAATTCCAGTTCTAAACCCAAATATGCCAATGTATATTATTCAGAGAAGCTCAATTAAAACCAATGTCAACTCAGTAAAAAATTAGTTTTCAATTAATATTTTGAAGTTCATGATGATTCTAAGTCTCTAAAAAGCTTTTTTCTGTTAGGAATTAGACAAAATCGATGCTTCAGAAATGACAATGCAGACTCTTTTGTGTGATATTTCCTTTCATACATTTTAAAAACAAACAAACATAGCATTTGAATATAAAGTATTAAACCATTTTGACAGCAGGTATATTTCAGAGTAAATGGAGAACTGGGAATTGTTAGTGAGACTGGGTGATCAGTGGGGAAAAGAAGAAAGTAATGTTGACAGATACTAGCTGGTATGTTACCAGGAGTAAATGTGACCAGACTTGGGTAACTGCCCAGACTGATTGCTGCAAAGCCCCATGCACAAGGAACAAATGAGAGAAGCAGGTTCATTACTCACCTCTTCAGACCTTAAGTAAAAAAATAATCAACAACTCTGAAGAAGTGACTTATTTATTGGCTACTTCCAGTTTACAAAGCAAGTGCAGCATCATTTTAATCCTAGTAGACATGTTGCATATAATCTGAGCAGTAAAACAGACAGGATACTGCCTCAACAGGACTCTCACGTTGAGTGCATTTGCATAGTCGCGTACAAAAGAGCCTGATTATATATAAGAAGAATAAAATAGTAGCTATTCTAATCACATCTGCAGGAAATGTAAATGTGCTTTGAAGTCTCCCTTTATGTTGTACATATTTGTGTAATAGCATGTGCAGTGTTCAGCTAGTGGAATATTGTACATCAAGAATTATAAAAAACTTTAGACTTAGAGTTGCTCGCATATCATATATGTATACAAATACGTGGTCATAAATGTTGTTTGCAGGGTTCTTTTTCTGTGACTATATAAAACTTTCGTTAGTACTACTTATATTATTTTGTGGGAACAAAATGGTTATGTTTCCACATTGCTGTTGAAATCAAGCACAGAGTAAGAGAATTATGGGTTTGTTGGGGTCCAGGTTCACAGAAATATTCCTGGTCAGGAAGGCATTGAGGTTCCCTTTAAAATGATCCCTATTTATGGGATTTAACTGTATGTCAGAAACTTTTAAAGATCCAAATTCCCTCAAGTCCAAAACAAGCCAATATTACTACTTGTAACTAATAGGAAATGAAAGAGTATGTGAATCAGAGAATCTTTGGAATTTGTAGGAATTTGTGTTCCTGTGTGTATTCTGACCATTGCCTTTGTGGAAGTGCTAAATAATTTAATTGCAAGGATCAAAACATTGAAGTAACTCACCTATAATTCTTTAATAATTATTAACATGCAGGTAGTGGATTGCTTAATTTGGAATGCATCTAGAATATTTAATTTTTTGCTTGTTTGTTTGTTTGGAGAGATGAGTGCTGGCAGCAACATAGAGGACAATTTGAAAGGCTCTGTTTTATCACACTGAGACTTTTAAAACAATGAAATAGTAGGTCGCAGAACAGCAAAAAAAAAAAAAATAAAAATCCCAAACAACTGCCATGAAGACAGAAAGCCAAATCTTTGTTTCAGTAGATGTTAATTTCCCTTCTGTAATATTTTAATTTACATTCTATAGTATTTACTAGAATGTGTTTCCAGGCCTAGGATTTTCATGGTTTTGAAATCACCACAATCCTATATTGATTACTAATATATTTTAAAAGGAGATTTATTTTCCCAGTTGCTTTGGTGTATTAATTTACATTTATGCAGAACAGAAAATTAATCCTGCAAATTAATGAAAAAATGTTAGTAAAATGGATGCTGCCTGTGGATCAGGAAGGTCCTAAGAAGGATGATCATAGGAAGCTGAAAGGAAATTTTTAGGGACACAAGACCATTGTAAGATTTCTTGGGCACAGAAGAAGCAAATCCTAAGCCCACAGTTTCAATTTTAGTCAATATACTAGATTTTTGCCTCAAGGAAGAACGGTCTAGGTCTCCTTATGGCAGCCCTGTAGGGGTGCCTCCATTGCATCAGAGGTAAATATCTGAGGCAAAACTCTTGACACCAATTATCAAAGCTTCTTGTGGTATGGTTTGTGTGAGTGTGGCACGAGAGTGCTCAAACTAGATTTCCTTTGGATGAAAGTTACCTAGAAACTACAAAAGATGGAAAATGGAAAGATGGAAATCTTTTATTGATTGTTCAGTTAATCAGATTTTCACTAATCCAGTACTAGATACTTTGGTGTAAAAATTTGGAGTGTATTTAATGCCATCACAACTACAGACATTCTCCTGGCCAACATTTGCCCATGCAGGTGTAGCCATATTGTGTCCAGATTTCCACTTATATCAAGTGCCTGCATTATCCAAAATAAAGTAAAGCTTGACCCAAAGGGAGAAACTCACTCCTTGTATCTAGAAAGTCTTTAATTTCTTAAATATTCAGTTATTTCCTGTTACAAAGTCCTAGAATTTAATGATATAATGCCAAAGGGCACAGAACAGCAAGACATCTTTTTGTTAGTGTATTGATTTCATGTAAGACATAAATGAGTTTTGTTAGATTGTTTAAAACGCAAGTCCTAGTTCAGCAGTAGGCAAAAACCCCACAACACACAAAAAAACCCAACCAACCAATCAACCAACCAATCAACCAAAAAAAAAAAAAAAAATCCCAAATCTGCAGCAAAACCAAAACAAAAACCCAGTCCTGCTTTGATGAAAACTAACCTGCAAAGGAAAACAATTTAATCTTGTGACCTCTCCTATTTTATAAACATGTAGTCAGGAAGGGAGTATAGGGGGAGAGGTTATTATTGAGTTTTAAATCTTGTTTTTAACCTTGAAATCTGCAAAGCGGAAAAAATGTAGAAGTAGTAGAAAAAGACTTATTTTCTTATTTAATTCTGGAAGTATATGTTCTTTTTTTGTATGATTATGAAAAAAAAACCCTGTAACTTTTTCTCCAGCTGTAACTTGCATGATAGAAAACTACAAGTTAAAACCATATACCTATTATATTTTATACTCATTAAAAGATCCACTTAGGTGCATATTTTAGGAATGTCTGAGCCTTTGAGTTCAGAATGAAGGGTGAAGCAGTTTGCACAGGAAATTGCATTCTAGCACCTTGAAGTGAAATAGGGTCTGACCTAACCACAAGCCTTCTTTGCAAGGTCTAACTAAAAACTGCTTAATTCTTTGAGAATGCAAAAATCACAGATCAAGCTTCTCTCTGCCCACTGACTCGGGGCAAAAACAAAAGACATGACACGGAACAATAAAATGTTAAATTGTTTGAGGCCTCCTTTGCACACCCAGTTTATTGAAGTGATTTTTATTTTTTTTAATTGCTAAAAGCATTTTATATTAATAGGCCTGCATTATGCCAGAAAGAATAAGAATATAACCTAGGATTTTTACAAACTGAACTTTTAAAAATTTTCTTTTTTCTTTTTTTAAGGTTGGTATTGTCCACTGATATGTCATATTTGTAAATATGGCATATTTCCAATTTGTTGCCATATTTACTAGTATTTTATCTCAAAATGCCCCAATACAATTGCAGCATTAGCCATTTAATGTAATGGAAAAGTTGGTTGAACTCCACCCTGCATTTGTTATCTAACTGTGTGGCTAGGAACATTCCCCGTAGCTTGACCTAACCTTTATTACTTTAGATACTTTAATAATAATAAAGTAATATAGTAGTGAATGCATTAATCTGCACTCTTTTTTTTTTTTTTTTAATTATCAGTCAATCTGAATAGTTTAGTTATAGCTCTGTCTTGAAGTTGTAGGCAATGGGAAGAAAGGGAAAAGTTCTAGAAAGGTCTTGTTCTTAAGGCAGGCTTAACAAAACCTAGTGCTGTTAGCAAGTGAGAGTCTCATAAGCATAAGCAATCCCAGTACAAATAATTCCCCAAGATCCACCTAGATAATGAAGCTTTAACATCTGACTGCACACGAAGTTGAAAAACAATGTTCTGTTCTCTTTAACTCAATGTTCTGTGTAACTGCTTTGTGTTTCTCATCAATAATGCAGCCAATTGCAGCTGTCTTCATGTTCCACCAAGCTCAACTGTAAATTCATTCAAGCTTCTAAGCTCCTTTTTATTCATACCTCTGACTTAGAACAATTAATTCATTAAGTTTGAATTGTTTCTTTTATAAAAATCTTTGTCAGTAAAATATGTCTAATTTATTTTATTCTATTTACATTAAGAAACAAACAAACTAAAACAAAAAAAAAGCAATCAATCCCAGGGAAACAAAAATAGTCCTAAAGAGATGCAGGGAACCTGGTATTTATGTATTGTGTGAAAAAGCTTTTTGAGTAAAGGGGCTCAATAATATAATTTTTAGGATGAAGCCAAGAGACAGAGTGGTGCAAATGAATGATTTGGAAACTTTCTTGAGTTCAAATGAAATATTTAGAGAAGAAAGTTTATCCTATGAATCATTACTTTGACACATACTGATTCCAATCACTGTTCATTCTTTCAGAGCATTTTATTTATGCATCATTCAAGTACCCTTTAACTGTTGCTAAAGTATCATTCAAATTTGATTTGTACTTAAAAGAAGTTATTAAAAATGTGTAGAACACAGCTACCATGGCCAGAGCTAATAATGGGAAATTTAACATTTAGCAATGATAAACAAATGCATTCTGAGTTTTAAAAATCAACCTGAATTCTGCAGTTATTATAATTAAACCTATTGGACAAATATTAATTTTTCTTATACAGAGAAAAAAGAAAAAGAAAAAGAAAAAAAAAAGCACCACAGGCTTTACAGAAGTCTCCTACAAGGAGATATGGAATGGTTCCCAAAAACATTTTGGTTTTGTGGGTTTACTCAAGCTCCCAGTCAAGCTCAATAGCAACATTCATGTACAGAGTGCTCTGAAGTAGGTGACTCAGAGTCCTGGGGTCTCTTTCATCTGCCCCAACTTCATCTACTGTTTACTAACCTAGAGTTTTATCCTCCCTGGTTGTCTCTCTGCCAAAAACTTTCCAAGACCTCATCTTTCCAAACAAGCTAATGGAGAATTTCCTTTTGACTACAATCGCCTTTTTAGGTCAGCTCCTCTTTCTCCAGCTCTAGCCAATCAGCTCCTGCTCTCCCAGAAAAGATGCAACCTACCTCAAAGCTCTTCACCTCTGTTACTTCTACAACAGTCCTTTTACCTCATGAATTTATTTTATACAGAAGCATTTTGACAGTTCCAGCCGAGTTTTCCTAGCCCTGTTCTATTTTAGGTCTTCATTTAAATGCTGGTAACATATTCTTGGAAAATGAAGGTTTTCTACTCACCTACCACATCTTCAGAGACTTGTCTCTGATTTCTGTTCCTAAGAGGGATGGAAAATAATTTAAGGAATATCCTTAGTGTTTCTGAAGGAATAAAAGGGAATGAAAACCCAACCTCTGATAGCCTAAAATTTTGAGCAGAAATCAAAATGTGAGAGCAAAACACTCCTGACCTAAAATGCTGTCTTGGCCCATTTCTTTCTTATTACATGAGTTCTCTGGCCTTGGAGGAATTTATGAAGTATTAAATACTTACTTACCTGAGGTACTAGGCCATATATAATGATTTCTCTTTTAATCACAGTCCAGAGATATGAAGTGTGTTTTTCTTTTTTTTTTTTAGTTTCTTTAGTTTCCAAATTGCTGGTCTCATTCTTGCATTGATACCATCCTTTTATGAAGCAGTTGTGAGTGCATTCTAAGAGTAAAGCTCTTTTAAATGCTCATATTTCAATAGAATGGCCAGTCTTTGGCATCATGGTTATGTTGCCTTTTTCTTTCTCCAGGCAATTTTAAAAATATAGTTTTTAACACTTTCTCCCCCCTCATCATTTTTCTGAGGTATTAACTTAATTGTTTTAGATTTCAACCCAGGTTTAATTTCTTTTTAAAATGGTTTACATTTTACTTACATGTTTACTTCTACTTACAGGTTTACTTCTATTTGCACTTCTATTTACATGTTAAAGTCATTCAGCTTTAAAATAACTTAAATACCTGTAAAGAAAGTATTCTTCATCTTCACAGTTTTATAAAAACTAGTTCTATATTCCTGGGCTTAAAAAAGCTTCAGACACCTAATATATTTTTCAGTTATCATAAGCTTTCTGAATGCATGTGGCTTATGTCACTACAGATTTCTAACAAGGTGATTTAATTCCACATTCATTCATAAAATAGCTCACTACTCATGTAGTAATAGTATCAATATGTCAGTATACTAGAATTTTGTATGCAGACATAAAATGCAAACAAAACCCATCAAAAATGGATTTAAAGCCTGCTAAGCATGTAAGAATAAACACTTTTTCTTCTTTGAGAGGAAAAAATGGGTTTGCTGTAAGCAGGTTGTTTTGAGGACAGGAGGGAATTCTGAGTGGAGAAGGCATGAGAAGAGAGATAAAATGTTCATTTACAAAATCTACATTCACTTCCTAATTAAAAAATAGAGAACAATAACAGTATGTGTACATTTGAAAGCTCTTCTCTTTTCAACTCTGAACAATAATCCATAGTCATGCTTTGGTATCCTTTTATCAAGTCCAATTTACAGACCTGTCTGTTATTTGAAATACAAAGATAAACTACTGAAATGTTTGATGCTAAGAATATTCGGCTCATTCAAATGTTTAGAACTAGATTGCACAAAATATTTCAGAAAGAAAGAAAACGTAAAAATCCACCTTGCTCTCTAGAGGACTGTGATTCTACAAACTCTTTTCTCTGAAGAAGGAAGTATTGTCCTTTAACCTTTTTGGAAGAAAGCTTAATTTCCTTAGGATTTTTCTGAACATAGCAAGCTACAGACCTATATTTTGTATTTCTCTCTCTATGATGAACTACATTTTCCATATTATTTTGAAGGTTTCTTAGTTTTTTTCTAAGCTGTCATAATGCATTCCAAGGGAATCATTTTGACAAATTTCATTGTGGTTTATGTAGCTTATTAGTTTTTAAAGAAAAATAAACCCTATATATCTAAATTAATTTTTTCACATTTGGGATAATATTTTAAATATATTTAAATATTTTTCTATTTTTTAAAAAAATGTATTTATTTATTTATTTAATAATTTAGATTTCCAAGATTAAAATTCTAAAATAGAAATTATTTAGGAATCGTCTTGGTTTGTTGAGAACATCAGTATAAAAATTACTTCCCCACCTTCAAAGAAGTGAGACATAGAACAGAATTTAGTTTTTTTACTAGTTTTGTTTTATTTCACATACACAATTTTCTGGTAAGATGTTACAAATTATGCTGAAAGGAGAGTGCGTTAATACTATATCAGGGTTTTTGGATAGGAGAGAAAAGTGTATGTACTTTAACAGATTGCAAACAAGATATTTGTTATATTTATAGATATTACTTCAATACATTACATGAAGATTTAATAAAGGAGAAAGAACATGAGGGAGTAACTGTTGGAAATTTGTTTATAAGTCACAAAAGTAGTTTCTTATGCTTCCTTTGACTATGCTGATATCCTTTTCCTGAAATAGGCCAGAGACCAGGAGGTGAAGAACACAGGCTTTTACTATCATGCTGAAAGAGCTTTGCCTCAAATGGGATATCTGGATCTTCATGGCTGGAAAAAATATCAGGGGTGGACAGATACGATGCTGATGACATTGGTCTTCTTGTTCACTGCAGATCAAATAAATTGTTGTGACAACTGTGTTAATTCAGAGTATCCATGGCACCAACCTCCAATTATTATTATTTTTATTGGTGCATCCCAGAGCACTGTCAGGTGTTGAGAGTTAAGTACAAAGCTTGCAGTTATGTTCTTGGTTGAGGAAGCAGCACGAGGACCACCATGTCACATACCCTTGAGTTTATTTTGCTCCCATTCATAACCTTGAACATTGAGAGAAGAATTTACTAATTTTGTATTGGCTGCTATTTTGGCTGACATATAGGTATGCAAACTAGGCATTGTAGGCCTCTTGCTGAATGAAAAAACCATAGGTTTTCATGTTGTTTCTAAGCACTGATAAAAGAGTGGTAAAGGACTCTCTAGCCTGTCCTTTGCCATTAGCACTAGCTGATGAAATACTTCTATGAGAAGTCTCCTGCAGACTGGGTTTGGATATCTGTATGCTGCCCTTAGGAGCTGCCACAGTTTCAGACAATTTGTGGAGAAGGCACATGCAGAAGCACTTAGGGTATACACAAAAAGTCAAGTTTCTGTTTTGAAAACAGAAAGCCTGTAATGCACAAAGAGACAAAATACTTAAATCCTGGGCAAGCATTTAATAGCACAAGTCAGCACAAGTCAGTACAAGTTATGAAGAGTAACCTGAACCATATTGAACCTATGATTCAACTATGGGGGTCACACATTTGGCTACAGAAGAACCAATGATGGATAAATTATATAGACAATAATTTCTAACGTGGCTGATGTTATATTTTCCACATAATTTTTTATATTTGCCATGTACTTTCCTGAATCATGAGAGTGAATCAGTTACAGAAGGTAAAGCAAGTGAGCAAGTTTAACATAGCACAAAATAAGTGTGAGGGATTTTGGACTATAACCTGTTACATGTTAAATTCATGCAAAAGAGGAAAGTTTGTTCAGTAAAAGAAGGAGCTTGAGATATGGACATTTCATGAAATGGACCTGAATATGCTTAAATTAAAAATGAGAAGAAAATAAATTAAGTTGGCAATGTTAAAGGATGACCTTTCAATGGGAAGAGCACACAGCAAATAATCTAAACAATTTAAAGATAATTAATAATTTTGTGAACAATTTGCACTTGACAAGGTTGCAAGAAAAATACACAAAATTCTTTTTTTGGTTGTATATAACAAAGAGAATAACCTTTTTGTTCTTCTTAGCATTTGAAGCTTTTGACAGTTACTTTAAGGCTTTTTCCATTAGTGTCATATGCAATTGTTAATAAGTTCTACTGTAAAAATATTTGGCTTGATGTGTTGGGGAGCTTTTGTTGTTTGCTTACTTGTTTATTTTCTTTTATTTGTTTTGGTTTGATTTAGTCTTTCTCTGCTAAAAAAAAAAAAAAAAAAAAAAAGAGAAAGACATTAAACTTGAATCAGACCAAAAGGAAAGCTAAAAAAATTTAAAAAGGGAACTAGGGAGAGCTGATGACAATCTCTAATAAGCAGCTGGAAAATTGAAAATCTAATATAATGAAAATAGTGGAAAAATTAAAACATATATTCTGACAGGTATATTGAGATTCCTTATCCTGCAGTTTATAATCGAAAAACTAAATGGATATACTACATTAACCTCAGAGGGAATGCATTGATTGTGCAGATTTTGGTCGATTACAAGGTGTTTAAATAATTAGAAAGATTTAAATCTTTTATTAGTAGAGCAGAACTGTGAAGAGATATGTCAGCTCAGTGCTAGCAAATTACTTTTTAATACAGAGTAGTGTAAAATAGATTCTATTTTGCAAGAAAACAGCCTGAGGAAAGAAAACAATTTACTAATAGAATGCTGTCCTTTCTTTCTTATTTCCCAATATATTCTAAGAATTTAGAAAATTCTAAAAACCAAGAGCTGATAAACTAGCTTTATATTTGTTGAGAACATATTCAGGAATAAAATAAAATGAAAAATGAAAATCATGTTGCATGTTTTTATAAAATAGTTACATTACTTACTTTCTCTTTATAATTTGTTTGCAATGTGGCATATGTTTTGTGATCAGGCTGTGTGGCGTTTTTCATCAAACTATGAGAGTTACGCTGTTATTTTTCAGTGAGATAAAATGAGGACTGCAGGTAGCTCAGTGGCAGAGCGAAGTAATGGATTGCTAAGTGATTCTTTCCTGCATGAAATATTCAGACTCAGTTATGTCTATTTCAGTAGGTACTGTGCAGAAGACCTGATGATGGAATTATTTGCTATTTCTTTCTTTATCTCTGAGCTATGCATGAGGTTATACACTCAGAATAAAAGCAATAAACAAAGAAAGAGACGTCTTGCCTCTCACTTGTAACACTCTAGGCTTAATGCTGTACCCAGTACTGGCTTCACACCAGATCCATGTGCTTCCCCTGTGCTGGAAAAAACTATTTTCTGTGAGTCCAGAAAACAGTTTGTGTTTCCCACAATATGTCCAGCAGGTGTGGTGAAATTTGTTTTTTCCCCAGTAACTTCACCCAGGAGGAATAAAAAAAAAGCAGAGATGAAATCAAACGACAGGGAGAAAGCCAGGTTTTCTGCTCCAAATTAAACGGCATTTACAGATATGTGAAAATTTGAGCTACAGAGAGCTTTTTTTGAATGATCTTGTCACTTGAAAAAGATAATGGCTACATGGATGACTGAGAATCATTGGATATCCAGCAATATAAGTTGTAATTTCTGGTTTTTTTAAAATCTTATCTTACCTTTAGGAAATGGAATTCTGCCTGTAGAAAATATATTCCATACAGATATTCAGGAGAAAAATTTAATAGGGAAAGAAGATATCACAAATACATCTGAGATAAATAATAGCTACTTATTTTAAACCCCACACGATGAGCTGATTACAAATACCATGTGTCCTGAAGTGACAGTAACAAGGACCATTGTCAAATGAGTCTGTGAGTGATCTGAAGTAAAATAATTTTTTTCCATGTTTCAACAGCAAGGCTCAAAATGATTTAATTTAAAACATTTAAATTTATAACCTGGATCACAAAAAAGAAAAAAAATCGGGGTTTTTTGGGGGGGAGTTAGATTGATTGGTGGAATGCCATGAAACATCCCTTGGAATAATATTTCATTACTTGTGATGCTTAAATTCTGTTTTTCATGTCTGTTTAAGGAGATAATTATATTGAAATGCAACAACTGACAAATATTTGTCGGATATATATATATTGATCATTTCTGAAATACATTTTATTAATGCCAAATTTTGTTTTATGATAGAAATTTACTGAGGAAAAGAATGCCCTCAATTTTCTTTAATAATTTTACTGTGACTGTTCTGTCCCTCAGAAAAAAAATTACAGATTGGAATATCCAGATAGGAAAAAACTAACTCTCTGTGTCGTCTGTACTGTTGTATGTGATTTTTTCTGGGTCATGACAATATAGACAAAATCTCAATTTTCTCATGTTTAATTATGTATATGTATATGTATATGTATATGTATATGTATATGTATATGTATATGTATATGTATATGTATATGTATATGTATATGTATATGTATATGTATATGTATATGTATATGTATATGTATATGTATTACAACCTTCATTCACACTGTTGCCTCTGTATTGTAGGAACATAAGACCTGTATTTTAAGGGCTGCCTCTGATTTCTTATTTTTATAACACATTATGTCTTTTTAGAAACTATATTATGCTTATTGTTACACACTTTTTCCGTCTTTCATGGCTTTCAGTAATGATGATACATTGGAAGCTATTACAGAGGGGATTCTCCTGGAACTGAAAGTATTTGACCACTGTCTCTTGATTCTGACTCTCCTGATTGAAGGCCATTTTTCTGTGCTGGAAATGGTTACATTTGGTTGTGTTTTTTACCTTCTGGAACATGAAAAGCTAGGAATCTCAGGAAATGAGAAATATAAACTAGACTGCATAGACAGGATAGAGGCTATAGCTTCTGCTGAAACATAACATTACAGCAGCACACACTTAATTCTTCATGATTAAACTGTATTTTTCATAGAAATTTTGCAGCAAAAGATTGCACTAGGCAATCCTAAGTCATTCTTTATGTCATAGATCACACAGCTTTACTTTGACCAGTTGGACCTTGAGAACGAGAAATTAATTACCACTGCCACTTGTGTGCACTGTGAAGAATGAAGATAATGTAAAAATGTCTTCAAAATCACTGAGGGTCAAATAGGTGCATTCACATGAATTTAGCTTACATGAAAGCACATTTGGATTAGAGGCAATTTTCTTAGGACATTGCCAGTTTTTCTAAGGAATCTATATCAGCTCAAGGAAGAAAAAGTGTGATTAAATATGGCATATGTGCATGCATGTCAGCTCTGCAAGAGGATGTGAAGCAGCAAACAACTGAAAATGTTTGTGTTCCATTCTTGAAAATGCTTAATATAGATTCATGTGTATTCATTTTTTCTACTTTGTAGATTTAGTTACGAAATAAGTGGAATGCTTAGGAGGACAGAACTGTTACAGGTTTTATGATTATTGTTTCTTGTTTATACTCTGGTTTGTCCAGGCTATAAACTTTCTTAATTTATGTATTGTTTTGATAGTCGCCATTTTTAAAAGAGTATTTCTGTCCTTGAGTCCAGATCCTTCAGAAACTCATAATATAAGCATTACACTGATTTTTTCTTTTTATACTTTCATAAAACCTTCTTGCATGTCTGTGTAATTCCATACAAGATATATGACAGCAACTGGGACTGCCTGCAAAAACTGCAGCTGTTTAAACATCAAGTATCATGAGAATACAAAAATTGTGTATTCAGAAGACCTGATTGTAATGATTTGTGCAAATTTGCATGCTTTTGTGTTGTTGTGCTCGTTGAATATAAATGGAGACACCAGCTGAAAAAGTTAAATAGGGAGAGGAGTAAACAGGTTTCACTCCTTACAATAAACCCTTCTTTAATAATATTTGTTGCCTTTAATGCTCTATCTTTTTTTCCTTCTCCTTCCACTGGACGCATCACATGTTTTACATGATTAGTTTACATATGCAAAAAACTCCTATAGACCATCACAATCATAACATTAAAAGCATTTGAAATGGGCATTTTATTTTTGTACAAAAGAAATTATGAAACTCTAGTTTAGCTTGTAGTGGGTAGTCCGTAATAATTGGTTGTTACAGACAGTAGACAAGAGAGCCCCTAGAAAGAGTGTGAATAGCAATTCTATTTTACTGTGGTGCTTCAAACTATAAATGAACATGTGATTTTATTGTCAAGAGCTACAGAATACGTACGTGTCAAATTGGTGCTACATCTGCTACAGAGAAGCAAAGCAGTGGCTGAATGAGGCTTGATCAGATTTTGAGGGATGGCATAGGGGTGACCGATTTCTCATGGTGTTTCTTTTACTATTCTGATATTCTTCAATTTTGTTAAATCAGGTCTTCCTTTTGAATTTATTTTTCGCTGCTTTATTTTCCCATAATCCACTTTTCTACGGTTTATGCATGTTCTGTAGAGCTCATTCAGTCAGAGGTTTTATCACCTCATGTTACCACATCTCTCACAGACAGCCAACAGTCACCTGATGCTTCCTCCTACTTGTTGAAGACTTCAGACCGTCTCAGTGTGGGTTTTTATCGTCATTGAATTGAATCAAAGACAAGTATCTAATTCTTTATAGCAAGGGCAACTTTTAATTATTTCTTTAACTATTTTGTCAATTTTTGTGATTGGGTTTTAGAAGGATCTAAAATGCTTTCTGTATAATAAATTCATCCCTTTTATTATGTAAAACAGATTGTAACTGGTAATGGCTACAAAAGATTTTAGGAAAAATCTTTATTTTAGCCTTGTGATACTGCCATAGAGGTTGTTTGACTCATTTTAAGCCCCCAGGCTAGTTTGTTGACCAATTCAATACAGAGTTCAAATAGTTATTCATTCTCTAGATACAATTATGGAGTAGGAACATGTTTTTCAGATTTTCCTCCTCCTAGCTGCCTAGTGTGAATGTTCTTGTTGCTTGATAGAGCAGGGCTTAGTTATATTTTCAAAGCTTAGGGCAGTGCAGAGTGAAATGAAGAGATAAAATAATAAAAAGTGCCATGCATTTTGCAAACAGAATGGATGGACGCCCATGGGAGCCTTGTTACTTC
Source organism: Acridotheres tristis (assembly GCA_037013685.1). Lineage (NCBI taxonomy): Eukaryota > Metazoa > Chordata > Aves > Passeriformes > Sturnidae > Acridotheres > Acridotheres tristis. The sequence goes on from CM072886.1 coordinate 109,156,402, forward strand.
CAACAATATTTCAGAACAGTCCACCAAATCCACATAAAGTTTAGAAAAGTCTAGTGTAACCTCCAGAAATTCAATAAGCAAATGTTGGGAAATATTAAACTACAAGTTCAGAAAAATGGTCTATGCTATTGATATTGGAAAGAATCCAGAACAGGGCCATGAAGATGAATAAGGAACTGGAGCATCTTTCCTTTGGGGAAAGTCTGAAGACAGCTGGAACTGTGCAGCTTAGAGAAGAGAAGGCTCAAGAGAAATCTCATCAATGAGTACAAATGTCTGAAGAGAGGCTGTAAAGAAGGTGCAGCCAAACTCTTTTCAGTGGTGTCCAGTGACAGGAAAAGAGGCAATGGGCACAAACTGAGAAATGGGGGGGTCACTTTGGACATTGCCCAGAGAAGTTTCGCAGGTCCCCTTTGTGGAATTATTCAAGGCCACGTTGCATGGGGCTTTGAGCAACCTAGTGCTCAAAGCAGTCTAGTGGAAGGTGTTCCTGCCAAGGCAGGGGGGTTACAACTGGTGATCTTTAAGATCTATTCCAACCTGGTCATTCTGTGACTCTAGATCATCAAGCACTACTTTACTGGGAGGATGACTGAGTTCTGGTGCAGGTTTCACAGAGAAGTTGGGGACCCTCCCTCTTTGAGGATATTCAAAACCTGTCTGGAAATCATCCTGAACAAGGGGTTCTAAGTGGCCCTGCCTGAGCAGGGTGTTTGAACCCCATGATCTCCAGAGGTCTCTTCCTCAACTGTTCTGTAATTTTTTGATTCTACTTCTAAATTATTTTTCTATGCATCATTCATTCAGTATAAGTATGCACTCATTGTTAATATCTATGAAATTCTGTTCTGTTCAGAGAATCTCCGCAGAGGGATGATGGGCATCGATTTACCTAGTTCACAATTACTTTCAGTTTTGTTTTTTTTTTTTAATGATACAGAAAAAGAGCTGAAAAACCATACAGTAGAACCTGAGGGACTTATACATCAGTACTCAGTGTATTTGTTAGAGCTTTGTTCACATGCCCTGACCCTCCATCTGTGTTGTAACCAAACAGGGATGATTATCATCATGGCTGCTTTTACTTGCAAAGTAGCAGCACAAGAGGCCAACATTCTTGTCTTCAGTTCCCTTTGCTCCCTGAGTCTGGTGAACTTTTTAAGGTACAGATCAGTACAAATGTTGCTATTATATGAGCAGAGGCATTTTTAAGCTATTAATTTGTTAGGCAATTTTTTTACTCTCAAGGTGCTAGAGGGAGGCTACAACATTCTTCATCTCCCTTCTCCCAGGCTGGGATATCGGGAGATATAAATAGAACTTCTGACTTTTTTTTCATGGCAGGTTTAAATTGTATCCCCAAATTATCTTTTCTGTTATTCATCCATTCATTTTCCCCTCTCCACTTTTTAAAAGAGAACTCCTCCACTCTCTTCATGTACATCTGGTGGGAGATGAAGCATTTTTAGTTCAGGTAGATGTTATTTATCTGTCATTACATAAACACACTTAAAAATATTTACTTTCCCAAATTCAATGATGAGAGCAGTTTTCTCAGATAGTTGCCTATTTACCATATGAGTAGTGGTAACTATATGGCCTACAATATTTTTGAAGTCATAGTTCTTGCAGAAGACAGAAGAGTGTCATGGGATGCATCTATAAAAAGGCAAGTCTGACATTTCCTTTTTGCCCCTAAGTGAACTCGTAGCCTCTAAAAATGAGGCAGAGTGATTGATGTCTATGTGGCTTCTTCTGAGACTTCAGAGTTTCTCCTCAATGAATACTTTACTTTCTGATCTTTCTGTATTTTTAGGGAAGATATTCCCTTCAGATGGAATGGAAACATCTGACATGTAAAGGTTTGTCTCTCTCATAACTGCACTCATTTTTCTTCATTCTTCTCAATGAGCTAAACTGTAGAAAGCTGTAGAGTTTTTCAGAATTTTCTGGTAACTCTTGCTCTCTTTTCAAGGTCCTTTATACATGTTACCATCAAAAAAGAAAAAAGTGTTTTCAGTAAGTGCTAGCTTTTGTCTGAAAGGCTTCATAGAACTTCCACAAAATATTGGTTCTCTTTCCCTCCAGGGGCAGCTTTGACTTCTTCTGGCAAAGTGACTATGGCACAATATAGTGGTATTTCAACTTCACTGTAGGGGTAGTGTGAGGAAAATTAATGTGCACTTTCTAAAATTAAGCCTGTTCTTTACATTTTTCCCTTTCCTGGGCAAGTATAAGTTACTGGTCTTATTCCTTATCTATAAGATGAAAAAATAAATCTAAGCATAATTTCATTACAAGGAGAAATTTGGGGTTTTGTCACAGTTTAAGTTTTTGGGTTTTTTTACATCTTGCCAGCAAAAAGACCATGGCATATATAGACATTGTTAAAAAGGTGGCATGATACAGATACAAAGACCTAGTTTTTCATAAACAAAAGTTAAAAGATGCAAGCCAAGCTAAAACTTTTGCAAAAGAAATAGATTAAATTACTTTTTCTCTAATGAAAATGCAAGAAACTGCAAACAAACAATAATGCATACTTCCTGTCATAGGAAACACATTGCTATTAAATTGAGGTTTTTTATGTATGAAGTACATTTTGGGGGAAATTATAATATTTTTGACCTCTACTAGCTGTGCCATGCTCTTCAGCTGTTAGAAAATAAATACAAGGGAGAGTTACTCATACTCCAAATAAAAAAGGTTCATATCACAATGCCCACAACAGAACCAGTGGTCTTCATATTTTGTCAGAATCAGCAATATTTATTACATCGAGCAAAATAGATGGAGTTATTCTATTCAAAAGCCTTATATAGTTGGCTATATAAGATATGTTTCTTATTCAAGATTAAACATTTTTCCTTGGAGTTAGAGATATTGCAGTATCCCAGTAGGCTAATTTGGAAGTGCTGAACTTCTGGCCAGTAAGAGTTCTGTAATGGACAGAAGAATTCACCTTCAGTATTGCCAGAGGTACACAGTGTTACAGGGTAGAGGCTTTCTAAAAGTATTTTACTTATTTTTTAATAATTAATAAAGTTAAGTCAAATCTTTCAGAAAACTTGAAGGAAATAAAAGAAGAAGAAAGACTAAAAACTACAAATTAAATAAGCCACTTGTTGGCAATATTGAAATATTAAACTCTGGAAAAATGAGACTATAGATGGAAATTTAGATTTCTGCATTTGCATTTTAAATAACATTCTGTCAGATCAACTGCTTAAAGAAAATTTTGTCAAGTCAATGGAAACTGGAAAGAGTCTGACCCATTGACATTAGGACTTGGAGATTGCAAAGTCTTGTCTTACTCTGTTTTATATATATCCATACATTATAGGTCATATAAATGCCCAGAGAGGGCGTATGATCTTTTAATTACTGGAGGAGGTAAGCAATTCTACAAGATTGAAGATCCCAGAATGCATGTAAAGAGTTATAAAAAGCATATAAAAAGCTAAGGTAAAGGAATTACACTTACATCTTGAGGTACCTTCTCCAAGTCATATACTGGATTCAGAGATAATTAATGCATTATGAAAACTCCTTCTGTAAAATGGTGAGAAAAAACATCCATTCAAATCATATTTTAACACATTACATTTTCATTCTGTTACTATTATAATCTTTATGAAGTTCAGGGTAAAATTTCAATGTCAGGTCTTGTCCTTTTTTATAACTCTCTTTTGCATATGTGTCTGGCAAAGGTATTGTCCCACTTCTAACTTGTGGTTTTTTCAAGCAGTATTCTGCATTCACTGCTCTGAAAAACTCATACTCTTTTCTCTCCAGGAGAGAGAGACCTTGCTCAATCCCCAATCAGCAGCTGAGAACCACCGTGCAAATGAGATAACTTAATCTTGTCTCCCTCCATAATATTTCATAAAAAACTCATTATTTGATTCATCCTTTTATTTTAAAGTCACAGATTTTGCTTCTACTGCCCCTCAAACTGAGGGTGGCATTTACCTGATAAATTATGTCTGTTAATTTAATATCATGTAATGTACAGTGTGAATACCTAATCTATTGATGTCTTTTATAAGTCACTTGCAAACAGGCTTTTATTTGAAAATATTCTGACAAAAGAGTATTCCATTTTAGTGGACGAATTACTTCTGATTTTTTGCATGCATTCTATATATTTTCACAACAACAACTTTGTAATTTTTTGCTCTTGGATATTTAGTTATCCAAAAAAAAAATCCCAAACTGTTCTATAGATGTTATAAAAGACACAATCTCTGTTATCCCATCAGAGGTATGTCAGGTCTAAATCTTTCATTGTCTCTGACATTTTAGTTTCCATCTTTTCTGTGTACAGTCCACTGTGTACAGTGTCTGTTTGAAACAATTGTACAGTTAAAATACTCCTCACCAAGCACCTGAAGATGGATTCAACAACCTCATAATTAAATGCATATATGCACATAGAATATAGTTATAAAGGATATATATGCAAATATCTTTATAATTTTTTCAGTCATAGCTAAGGTTGCTGATAAAAGGTTTTACCAAGGTATATCCATTTTAATATTTAAAGGATTCTTAACATCTGTCATTTTTTGATACTAGACAAATGTGATTGTAAATATGCTTTTTCAGTCCTTCAGTTCTTGGAGTCTCCTATATAACTTTCACAGGCATTGTTTCAACAACTTATGGAAAGCCTCTCAGGAATTCTTTACCCTGGATTTTTAGTTAGCTGTGCTCGTTTTTGACTGGGGCAGTAATAACGTGGCTCCAGTGAGTCATTAAATTTTGTCCAGCAGTCATTGCATGGCAAGCTGCTTTCTCTCTGAAGCAAGTGGAGCAATCCGGCTGTCTCAGCTGCGTGAGTGCTCTCTTCCTCAAGATGATTTGCAGGACCTACTCCATATTGATTGGTTTCCTTTACCCTATTCTGAAAGGATTTTCTAGTGTTTTATTTCTGACAGCATTTCTTAATCTTTGCGTTTCCTAGAATTTCTTATCAAAAGGATAGAGTCTCTCTTTATCTCTCTCAAAATCATTGTGAGGTTGAAAAGAGAGTATTACACATGCTCTGGCTGGGGGAACACAAGCAGTACTCTCTTACTGACTGCCAAGCTCCATTTTCCTCTCAGCCTCGTGATTTCCATCTTTATGAAAAAAGTCTGAAAAATGCTCCAGGTAGTAGAAAGTTCAGAAAAGACTAATTTTAATTTGGTAATGCAGGACATTGGAGTGGAGTAGCAACCGTGGCATTTCTTTCAATTGCCACCCCACTACACCACATCTATTACAATATTACACTTTCTCAAAGGGCTAAAAGAACATAATTTCCTAAATGTAAAAGATGATTTTGACAATATGTATATCAAATTTCATCATGGCTTATAAAATTGAAGCATAGTCACTGAAGAGCAGAGTTCATATTTCCATGATTGCACCAAAGCAGCACTTACTCATCAGAAATGTAGCCTATTGCTAAACATTTAGCTTGCTATTATTAGTTAATACCTCACCTATATCTGAATTTTTTTGGATCAGAGACTATTTGTGTATTTGATTGCTCTGGAAAAATATTCTTGCTTTTAGATAAAACATCAGAGAGCTATTTGATTTAAAGAAAAAAACCAACCAAACAGAAAAACCTCTTATCTTGCCTCTTTCTGGGGACTTATAAGGAGTAATCTTGGCTCCCAACACTCGTTAGTTTGGAAAGATCTGCAAACGTTGTATGTAGGTCTTGTTTTCAGTAGGACATTTAATCCAAATAAATAAGCATTAAATAGAGCAGAAAAAGTAATGTAGCTACTTGTAACAAGAAAGAATTATCTTCTAAATCTTAAGTCTAAGTGAAGATGAAATTGTTTACTCTTCCAATGGTGTGAAAATAGCTCAAGGAAACCACAACATCTACAATGAATTTTTGAATCAATGAAATTGAAAATTTTTCTTTATTCACTTTGCTATTGAGTATATGTATAGTATTTTTGTCTTCCTTGTCATAAATAAGCCTTGGTTTCTAAAGAGACACAGTCCCCGAGAGGACCCCCTCCTTGGACGTGTGTCTGGGAACTGCTCATTATTCGCAGTGGTGCTGAGGAAAATTTTCACAATGAAGAGAATGAGAAATGTGTGCAGTGGAGGTATAACTGTTTATGTATCTATTAGGTTGTAATGGTTTCCTGTATCATCTGCCACAACTTTGTATCTCTATCCACAGTAATTTGGGAGTGTTTAATTCCCAGACTGCATTTTCGTTCAGCATGACACAAGACTGAAGGCACCATCAGAGCATCCTGAGGACCAATGGGTGCCTCAGGGATAGGAGCCAAGAGCCCACACCACAGCAGCTCAGAGAGGTGCAGGGCAGCTGGGGGACCCCAGCCTCAGGCGCTGGATGGGATCTCCTTGAGGATAGACTGACTTTGAGGATGGACATGGACCCATTGCAAGGCAGGGCAGGGCTGTGGGGGGCTGGAGAACAGCACTTCTGCAACATTGCCAGGCTGACAGTCCTGGAGACTGCCATGGGTTCTTGGAATCTGGGCAGGACAGGGGAAGCATAATGAGGGTGTTCTTTCCTGAATTTGTAGTTTGATGTAGTCTTTTTTAAACCAGATTGGTTTGTTTTATCATGAGTCTAATTTTACTGTATATCTGTAAGGGGAACCTATATATTGAAGGGGACCAAGGGCTTAATAAACTTTCTGGGGAAGGGTATGTGAGTTCTTCTATGTCTTCACAAAACCCGAAATTCTTTCTTTGATTATTTGAAATTGTTAAAGGTTTTCACAGGTTTGAGAATAAAAGATTCTAGATTCAATATGACATGATGTAACCACAACAATATTTGGCAATTTTGGTCTAAATTGTCTTCTCATTTCTTTCCGTCTACTGAAGCAATGAGGTTCCCCTGATGGAGAAGTGGAGAAGTGGCATTATGCATGATATTATTCATGTCAGTGTAAACTCTCACTGGATTTTAGTGGTAATGCAGCTACCATAAATAATGCATGTGTCTTTGTTACAGTAAACTGATGATATGGCTAATTAAGGCTGAACTTCTGTGAAATAATATATTTGCAATCAGTAAGGTACTTGTTCTACTTAACTCATTACACAATTAGCAAGATAGATTCTTCTCTAATTTTCTTATACTGAATCACGTGATGGCTAATGGCAACAGCTAGACAGTAGTCTAGTTATTGCCCAAGCCACAACTTAATGTGTGCTATAGAGGAAATAAAAGGAAAACTATCACTGCAAATCAGTGGTATCTCAACTGCTCTTTCTTTTATTGTTGAATGCAGTAATTTATTGTTCCTTGATGAAAACAACTTTGCAGTCATAACTAAGCAACCAACCACATCCTATTGCTAGATAATCATAGAGTGCATTTTAAAAGATTTTAAAAAATTTTATGTTCACACTTCTTCTAAAATCTCTACCTGATTATTAATTGTCCCTGTGTCTGCAGAATTTTGTTAGTTCTTTCATAATTTTAAGACTGTTAAATCCTTTTGCACTACATTAGGTACAAAGGCATTGTACACCTAATGGCTAATTCAAAAAGAAATGCCATGAATTCTTGTAATTATGCATTAATTGTCTGCATTACAATATAGGAAAACCCCATAAAGCAGGAAAAGCCATAGAAATATTAAATAAATGTAAAACTGGGAGGTGAGTTTATCAAACAGAAAACACATACATAAGAGTTGTAACTCTATCAGCTCTCTATTATATGTATGTATATATGTGCATATATGTATGTATGTATGTATTTTAAATATTTTAGAATCTGTAAAGTAGCTTTGTAGCTTTTCTACTAAATGAAATTTTTGTGCATTACTTATTAGATTTATTAATAAGAGCTTGTCTTTGTCATGATAATGTCCCTGACTCCTGCCGACATGATGTTTTCATTTTGCAAGTTAAAGATTACACGCTTAATTAATTTTTATAATAGCTATGATAAGATTTTAAAAATAACGTTAAACATTATACCTTTGGCAAAATATCATTGGGAACATTTTCACTTAAAAACCAGAAATGTGAAGAGTTTCTTCTATATGTGAAGTAAATGTGACCTGTTTTTTTCCTTACTCTGTACTGACTTCAAAGAAAATTCTAAAGCCTTTGTACTGCTTTACCTCCCATCTTGGGAACAAGTGTGACTTTGCAGAAAAAAAAATTTGGATTGGTAGCACAGAGACTGGTCTCAACGTTTTTTAAAAGGTTCTCTATTACTATTTAGTGGGAGTTAGTCTTGTTCTAAAGAAAGTTTTCAAGGTTTTGTTTTCTCTGCAATTGCTTTTGAGTTCTTATGGTTACTCAGATTCTGTGCAAATCAACCATGGTTTTGGATCTATTTGTTCAAAATATTACTCTTCCAGGATGAAAGGATAATTCATAAACTAAAGATTATATACTTTTCTGCTTTCATTTTTTATGCTCAGCAATGAGCATAAAAAGTTTCACAAATACAAATACATCTTTACCCAGTAACATTTCATTTCTTAATATCTGCTTAAATTCTTGATTTAATATTTTCCACTATTATAAAGAGTGAGAAATAGAAAAGTGCAGGCATGCAAAAGGATTTTTTCCTTATTCATGTCACTCTTGCTGTTGAAAAACTTTAATATTATTGGCATTTGTGAACTGTCATCTTGCTTAAGAACCTATTATTTAACAATTTAACATTAAATATTTATTAAAAAATATTTAAGTCCTGTAAGAGTCTTTAAAATAAATCTCTTAATATGGCTAATGGGTTAAATGTAGTGTGATAATTTATGTTACCTTATGCTTCTCAAAGACATCATAGAAAGAGAAAAGTTTTATGCTGTTTCTGAAATATAATATAATATAATATAATATAATATAATATAATATAATATAATATAATATAATATAATATAATATTCTAATTTACTTCAGGTTTTCAGAGAACTCTTCCCAAGCAAAGGGCAGTCAGAGAGAAGACAGCAGAATTCTTCTTTGAAGCTTAAGAACTGGACAATTAAGTCTGTCAAATTCAATAACCAAGGCAGGAGTTAGCAGTGTGGGTATGAACAAGAGAGATGGGATAAAACAGGGCATACCAGAGAGGACAGCAGGTAACCAAGAGTAATGTAACAGGTAAAGAGAAATCAGTGGGGTAAGGCAGAAGAACTGATATAGTCAGCAACGTTGTGGATTGGGAAATTGATTTTTAAATCAACATTCTGAAATAAAATGATTTGGGCAAAAGGTATGAATACAAGGGCATCAGTCCAAAAGTTCACAAAAAAGAAGATATGTGTATTCCAATTCTATGTAAATTACTGTATACAGCTATAAATAGAACTATAAATAGAAAATTCAGCAGTATAGAACGCCTAACAGGGATCTTTAATCACTGTGCTATATCTCACGAGGGTCCAAATTTCATCAGTGTACATGAGGAAAATCCTTTAAGTAATTGCTTGCTCTCATATATATATATATATATACTTTACTATTATTATTTTTGTTGTTGTTATTAATATTTTAGGAGAAATGTACCTAATTAAGTACTTCATAGTTAAACATGTACTAGCAGAATAAAAATGCAGCATTTTACAAAACATAAAATGCTTCTGCATTTTTTTGTAACAGCAGTGGTGTAACTGACAAGCAGGCTATGCCACAGGAGAAATTATTTACAGTACCTGTGTGCATTAGAAAACACTGATCTGGTATGGATGTGCATTACTTAACAGTTTAATGAAAATTTTATTATAACTAGCAACTTAAAGTAGATGGTAAAAGACCCAAACCACACACATTTTTATTATTGGTGCATGAAACTGAGAAAGGTCAAATCTTGACTGGACAGCATTTGATAGTACAGTAAGGGAAAGAAACGTCAGAGAATGAGCTACCCTGATAAAAGCTATAAGTACATCTCTCTGAACATTCTGTGGAAGTGTGAAATATTTAGTGACAGAGATGACGCCGTCACACCAGAAGCTGTCAGATGAACCCTTATGTACCATCTTGAAGCACCATTTGATAGATTTGGAGTAGTCCTAAAAGCCTCTTACAGTAAGACCTACAGAAAACACCTCTACTCACTGAAATTGAGTAATCATAAGTGAACAGAGTTAGTAACACAATTTGTATGCGTCATCCCTCCAAAAAGGGAACTTTGACATTCGTATATATTTTCATGTAGATCAACCAATTAAACCTGGTAATACCCACTATCCACCATGAGATGTTCCATTTAGAGGTTTATAACGCAGAGGTTGAAAATAATTGCTGCTAGTAGGAAAGCTGTGGTTTTATGGTATTTTAATTGCTAAAAATGTACACTAATAGTTTCATGCCAGTTTTTCCAGGGCTGCTAAAGAAAACTTATATTAAATAGAGGATTCTTCTTTCTGAAACCCTGTTTTAGTTTCCATTAATGTCTGTAAAAGACATGCCCTTCTTGAAGCCCACAAGAGTACTATAATGTTGTTGACAATTCTGCTCCCATTCCCCAGATAACTGTTTGTAGCATTTCAGGCATGGGGATGTATTCAATTTACTCTTAAGCAACACAGTCCCATTTGGCAGCAATAGCCAAACCATCTGTTCAGGTGGGGAAAACAGGATAAAAAACTCAGGGTGTTTCCTTAGCTTTTTGCTGAATGAGAGCTTCCAGCTTCTGTTCCCTTTTTTAATTTGGGAAAGCATGTACAGTATTTTCTAACAGAAATAGAAAAACTTTCTCAACATAAGGTCTTATCATATTGGCATAAATCACTGAGAAAAACAAAAAAAGAGAACCTTTTGCTGTTCTACTTGATGGAGTTGTCATGGCAAGATTTGATTTATGGGTCTATTTGGTTTATGGTTAAGATTGTCGGTTGCAGAATCTGAAGGACAGTGACTAAACTCTGCAATGGTGTATGCAAATATGACTGAAAATGAGAACAACTGTAAAGATTTCAGTTAAAAGGTATTATGGCTTTAAAGATGGTATAAAAACTGGTGTCAGTACTCTGCTTTCCTCATAATTTCTTTGTTTTCTGTTTTTTTTTTTCTTTTCTTTCTGGTCCATGTGTTTAATTTATTCTTACATTTTTCCCCTCATTCTCCTGCCAGGACCACTAAAAAGACATTACTCAAAGCTTCAAAAGATTTGCATTTGAAAATTAAGTCTAGCATTTGCATTTGCAATGAAGAATACATTTCTCAGCCAGACTTTTGTGGCTCAGCATCAATGACTTTCTAATTAGGTAATGAGAAAAACCAACCTTGCCTTAAAAAAGAACACATTTAATGCTAGGCCCACTTCCAGGTGGCATTTTCTTAGTGATTGGGCTTTTTTCCTGCTATTTTTTTTTTCTTGTATACATTTATAGAATTAAGGTCAATTTTTATTATTTTGAAATCTGTTTATTAAGGGTTTGGGGAAGAGTGATAATTTATTAAAATGGATGTTATTAAAATACTAGAGGATAAAGAAATCTAGAAATTATGAAGATCAAAAGCCTCCAGAATTTTTTTAGGTAGGTGTAGGCATTCATGGATATGAAAAATGACAGTAATTTACAGATTCTTTCTGATAAAAATATTTATGACTATTTATCAGTCACCTCATATGGTGAAAGTTTACCAGTCCTCATTTCAAAAAGGGCGCTCTTCTCTGTGAATCTGGAGGTTAACCACATATACATAAAATAAAGGATGATTGAATAAGTATGTCTCATCCTCTAACAGTATGCAAAAAATAGATCCTCTTTTTGGACACATTCAAGGGAGAATTTTAAAAAGAATAATCCCACAAATTATATTCTAGTCACTGGCATGGGCTTTTAAATATCAGAACATATAATTTGATGGAAAAGTAAAAGCTACATTCCTAACTACAATGGAAGGTATAGAAGAGGAAACTAATTCCACACTTGCAGTCTTATCTTGCCAATTTTCCCACCACATGGACCCAAGTGAGCATTGGAAATTGTGCCATTCCTGTACTTCTTGTGTTTCCATTAATGATCTTGCTTCCATGTTATCTTGGCAAATGCGGACACTATAGATGTATTCCTGCTGCTTAGTTAACTTCATTTTTTCTTATCTTTCTGAAAATTTTAAAATGAAACTTCATGAATATCTGATTTTTGCTTCATATGGGAGAACTACAGCAAGAGTCATCAGCTTTGTCCTCAGCCTTAAATACCTAAATCTAACAATACAAGGCTGTGTCCTTCAGCTGTCAACACTGAGTGGCTGTGTATTGTGAGAGCAGCTTATAGAGTAGGAGGGTGCTTTTCCCCTCCATTTGTTCACTCCATTGTTTGCTTGCTGAGTTGTTCTAGACACTTCAACAGTGAGTCAGTGTCTTCTAAAAAGCAGAAGGGCTCCTGGTAATTTTTTTTCCATTTTTTAAATAAAATGGGAAGTTGTCTATAACACGTGCTCACTGCTCCTGTATTAAAAAGTCTATAAAAGCAGGTATCCTGAACCATCCTGCAAAGTGGTTGTACAGAAGCTTTGAAGTGTTAGAGAAGCTTTGAAGTGTTACAGTGTTCAGTCAAAACAACAGTATATTCTTCTGTTAAAAAGACTAGAATATCTTCTTTTTTCAATCTGTTCCAAGCTGTGAAGTAGAAAATAGACATTCTTTAAAATACTTGTGTTGGCTTTGTCCAAGCTGTACAGCATCAATATAATGAATTAAAGACAGGAGATCATCCCTTGTGTGGCCAGTAATGAATACTCATCTATTTAGAAATCTAAAACTTCTTTAACATCCTCAAGTCATCTGACACATAGAAAATCAGTAAAATGTACATTATCAGATGGTGAAAAATGTTAACTTGGTTTTGGTGGATCAGACTGAATTTTACAGCAAAATCACAGACACAATAAGTAAAAAAGTTTCAACAGAATGGTCATTAATGAATTTGATATGCAAAATAAGTCAACTGAGTCCAACTAAGCTGAAGAGCATTCAGTGTGTCTGTGAAGAAAAAAAAATCAAAACAGAAATATTGCAGTCATAAAGATTCAACTAGGAAGAACAAAATATGGGAGAGGAGTGTGTTGGAATTTAGTACATTTATAATCTACCTTGCAACCATGAAGCCTAAGTTGTTTTGACTGTGCATTCTACACAAATATTTGTTTATTCAAACTACCTAAAATTGTTATAATAGCATATTATAATAACCAGAGTGAGCAAAATTACAAAGAACTGATTAATTTCATTATCCTTCAGATATTATTTGGAAGAAAAAAAGGCAGGCTTTCCACATTAAAGCTAATGGTTCTCTCTAATAGCAGGGATAATGGGATTGAAAAGCTACTGATATAGCCATTGCCAACAGATACTTGCTGTATAGCTCAGACTCTCCCTGATAGGAGAGATAGGTGCCAGTATGTGCTGATTGTTTATATATAATGAACTGTTTGTAGAAAACACATCATACCAGATCTGACAGAACGAGAGGGATGAGTCTGCCACTGCTCCATGTTGCCAGGTTCACCAGTAGCAAGGCTGAAGATGCATTCCTGGCAGACTCATGCACACAGATACAGCATGCATAAATAAACATGTACACTATATACTTACCTGGCCACAGAGATCACAGGTAGATGCACAAGACACTCATGCAAACCCAGAAAGAACCAATTTACTCATCCTTCTCCCCAGTTTGGCTGAGCAGGATGGAGCTCCATAAGTGAAAATACATATATGTGTACATAAAATAGGTATGTACACACATATTGTGTACGTATGTATGCTGGTCCATACTTGTCCATCCACACATGAGCTGGATAGGATTCTTCAGGTCCTATAGCCAACTCATAGGTGGTTCTGTATATTAAGTTTATAGGCCAAAGCCTCATGAGAATACTACAGCCTGCTAAGTGGCATGGATAAACAGTGACTTGATATACAGCAAAAAGTTTAAAAATTATTGAAATTATTGCTGGAGACAAATGAGATAATGCTTTCTGACAGCAAGAAAATTAGTTCAAACCAATTGTTCAGATTTTTTTGGTTATGTTCCTTAGCCTCTTTTTAGAATGCTGAATAATGACACACATAAGACTGTAAATTTTAGAGAAATTTCCCTGAACAGTCATTCTGTCTGCATTCATATTCCCATTATCTTGATCTGTGTTCATTACACTTTCATACAAACTTTACTTGTAGTGCTGTTGCAGCAGGTCAATGCCTTGTGACAGCGTCTATTCCACAGCTGCAATTTCTTATATATAAACTGTTCTCAATACACAGATATCCATTTTGTTAAGCTGAAGAACAGCAGAATTCCAATTTTCCCAAAAACCTCGAATGCAGATTGTGTGTTTCATAGACAGGCACAATGTTTGCATTGCTTCAAGGGGAAAAGCTTGCACTTGGAGATTGATCACTTTTATGGTGTTTGCCTGCTCTCTACAGGGAGATAGAAGGACATGGGGTGTACATCTTTCAGATATGGCAACTCTGTAGGCTGGCATATTTGTTAAAATGGAAACCTGAATCCAGAATTCCACTCTCAGTCCTTTTTCATCATTTCTTGACCAGAGAAAAGAATGCTGTAGAGCTGTGTGGTTCTCTATTCTTCTTATAATATCTGTGCAGCATCAGGATAATGGACTAGGGACTCAGCAATTTTAGACCAAAGAAAGAACTGAAGTGACTGGTGCTCTCTCCATTCTCAGATGTTTCCTTACAGGATATGTGGGATCTTAAATCCTGTGACACACTTTCAGGCAATCGACCAGACAAACCTTTCCGCTTGAACCTCTATTCAGGTCCTACCTTTTTATTTATTTTCTTGGCATAGTTCATGCAAGTCACCATCTAGCTCTTGAAGTCATAACTTGAATTCCTTCTTCCTGAAATAATCACAAAACTAGCATGCCATGAAAACTAATATGCTATGAAAATCAGAATGAGCAGGACCAATCATATGGACAAGTCCCTTTGTGCAGGGAATATGCATGGAACAGATCTTCTAGTCTCTTGGTTTTCATCAGGGATTGAATACAAGCAGTCAAGCTCTTCAACACTGCATTTCTGTCTATTTGATAGAAGCCAGACCAATTATCCTGTAATTCTGCATATATCCTACAACTAAGAGCAGGCATGAAAGAACATCATGCAAATGGAGTGCAGCGTATATTATATTTACATTGTCATAAAACTGCATGTGCAGTCTTGTTTTCATACAAAGATCTGTGAGTGTATCTGGTCTCATAATGTTACTGGGCACCTACTACAGATGATTTGGAATGTTATGTTCCTAAGGAGGAAATGTAACAATAAAAAATAGAAGTAACACTGGAACAAATAGAAAACATGCTTTGTTTACATTCAACTCCTAAGCACCAATGAATATTGTAGATTAACATACTTTCATACAAAACTAAATTGTTTTTTACCTGTATGAAGATCATAACTCCTCTTTGTGAATGTGCTGTACTGATTAAGAATAATTAATACAAACTTAAAAACAAGCCACCTGCTTAAGGAAGGAAAGCAGACTATTGCTACCTGATAATTAATGTTTTAGAGATGACTAACAAAAGATAGTTGACTTTAGTGTTGTATAAACACAACAAGATTACTATCTGTTTTAAGAGAAATAATAGAATAAGGGAAACAGTGTAAAGCACACAGAAACTCCTACTTTTCCTTCACTACCTGTTGATTGTAGTTGCCATGGTTTAATAGACCCTTTACAACAAAAAGTTCAAGGTAGATGAAAATTTTGGGAAGTTCAATGAATAGAAATTCAAATTTTAATTTATTTTTAAATTCTTTTTAACTCCAGGAACTTAAAAGCTATATCAATAGAGATTCTGAGTATAGACAAAAAACAGAGGTCAGCATGTGGTACTTTTCCCACATAGAGCTCTCTGACCAATTTTCAGCAAAAGAAAATTTAAAAAATAGAAAGCCAGGTACCTCATAATGAATGTATCACTATATACAAAATAGTTAAATTAAATTTTCATTAAATTTCATGGTGTAAGGGAGCCCTATAAGGTAAAGATAAATTCAATCCGCCTAGGCATCCTCTAAGCAAATGTTTGCAGTGGCTCAGAAGCTTTCATTTTGTAAATTTGGACTGTCTCCAAAACAAAGGAATTTTCTGTATTTTTCACGTGATTTTACATGTCTAGCCACAAAAAATAGAACCGTTTTCTATAGGCCAAAATAAATATCCTACCAGTTTATGCTTCAACTCAAGTCATATTGAGATTATTATAGAGTACTATAAAAATGAGGCAAAAATTGTATAGTCAGACCATATGCATGTGCGCACAGGAACATCTGCATTATAAAATTGTGTGTGCGTTTGCAATTAGAATGCTTACTGTTAGTGGAAGTAACATCATTACTCTGCTCTGCTGTGCAGATAAGAGGATTTGCCACTAATCCACCAGTCCCTATCCTACTTCCCTATCCACTCTCTTGTTACTATAAAGTACTTTCACCTGAGCCTGCTGGGATAATGCACTGGCCAGGAAGCACAAGAAGTGTGTTCTGCAGGATGCAGACTTTTCATACATCTCACTGATCTAGCATCCCTTCTGTTGAAACTTACCCTTAGATTTCCTCAGACACCTGCATCTGGGTGGAAAATATCTGGCTTAGAAAGTAAGGAAAATGTCTGTAATGCCTAGTATACAGCTGAATGCTGGGGAGGAAAAGTGAACTAGATCATTCTGACAGCATGATAAATGCATTAAGCAGCATATCTTCGAACCCTTCAGAGTGATGAAAAATGCTATAAGGATTCTACTGAAGAAGGTAAAAATATGAAGAGTTTTCTCCCCTTCATCTTTTGATTAAAAATTTATTCAAAAGACTGCATACACCACATTTTTGAAAGCTCCTAGCTCTCCTCAAGACTTACAATATCAGTACCTTAAGGTAATTTTAAGGGACAAAAACGAGCTGTGCTAATCATCAGACTTGTGTTTTATTCAAACCCAGCAGGTATTAATCAGTTGGATTTGCTTAACAGGTGAATCTCATTAACATAGCATGTGGGAACAATTTCATCTACTGATATTTCCTGCATCAGGGATTAAGCTATAAAAGCCATTTTAGGTTTTTAATTATTTATGTATAGCATGCAGACTATCTATATGTTGCTACTGTAGCCCATATTATAAGAGTGCACTTTCTAATGCATTATGGTTTTCCTTCTTTTAAAACTCCTGCCTTTCAATATTTATAAGGAAATAACAGCATCAAGAACTTACTTTAAAATGTTAGTATTATGTACTTCCAGTGTGACTGGTTCTATAAGCAGCTGAAATACAGCAAATAAGAAAGTGAACATTTTGTTTGCTTGTTTTTAATGCAGAGAATTTTGGTATGGCCTGAGAACTGAACTTGGATCCATTCTAATAAGGTGATTCAAGGAAATATCAATAAGTGGCTACAGTAAATTTAAATGCCTGATAATTTAATTACATGTTTATTTGTATTTTGAATTCATTATATAAGATGAAATATAGCTGGAAAGAGAACAGAGAATATATACCCCTTTTAGCTGTTTTGAAACCTGAACGGTTTTTTTTTTGTTGTCTCATCTTTTGATATAGATTCTAATTAACATGCATTTACAAAAAGAAGTAGTGGTTTGGTTTTATACTCTTTAGAAAAAGTATACGTGCTATCTTCTCACTCTTTAAAAATGTGGAGGGTCTGAATGGTACCACGCAGACACTCTGGGAAGATGAACAAAACCACAGAACTATACAAATACTTTAGTGGTAGAGATTAAAGAACAAGAAATGTTCTGCTTGAAGTACTAAATCAAGGGCAAATAAGGCAGTATAAATGTGCATTTTATTTTCATAAATCCTTATTGAAAGGAGAAAGAATTACAAGAAGCTGGGAATGAAAAATGGACATTTAAAACCAGATATTTTGGCAGAGCCAACTGCTTCCTCCTTTTCAAGTTAGTGGCATTCTTAGATGTTGGTGTTCATGAGTATTGTCTATACAGACTAGAAAATTTTGACAACTTAAACAAGATTAAACTGATTAGTATACAATGTAAGATCAAGTTATTTTGGAATAATAAATGAAAACTTTGTGGTAAACAAGAAGTTTATTTGGTGACTATGGTTTGTTTCATCTATCAAGGTCAACCTGTGTGACCATATTTGCTGCACATAATTTAAAGGAGAAAAGATCTAGTTAAATTAAATATCACAAGTGGAGTAAGTGAAATCATGTAAAAATTGGTTGCACATAAACTTTTACACTGGAAATGAAAATAAGTGTCATTTTCTTGTATGGGTAGTTGTTTGAGATCATAATCAGAGCTATTAAAGATCTTTATCTTTTGTTCACCTTCTTATTCTACTATTAAACAAAAAGTCTTACAAGTGAGTGGGACCTCTGGTTTTGTCAACAGCAGCACATGTGAATACAGATGGCTACATAAATATTTGACAGGACATTCTTGAAAGAATAGAGTATTTTTGTAGTGAAAATAACCAGCATTTTTAGGTCGAGGCAAAATCTATATCTGTGTTAACTCTACCCCACACAAAACCAGAAAAATTTCTTCTGCAAAATTTTTTTATGTCATTTGTAATGTTATTTTTGTATATATATCATATCCTTCAAAATTATATATGCAATGTTTAAATATACATAACTTAATGAACTATATATTGCTTGTGACACGAATACTTTGGACATAGGCCATAGCTCATTTTACTCCTGTGTCTAGGGTTAGGGTTGCACCTAGGGTTAGGGTTCAGAAAAGCACCAAGCCCACATACCCAGATAAAAGGCAGATGCAATAGGCATGCCAAGGAGTACAAAACGCTGCCAGGATATGGCTCCCACCATGCATTTGTACTTGAGGCCAGACATAGGCCATGGCATATTTTACTCCCGTGTCTAGGGTTAGGGTTTGGCCCATGGATAGGGCACAGACAACCACAAAGCCCACAGCTCCAGGCACACTGCAGCTGCAGAAGTCATGACAAAGGCAACACAAAACTGCTACAACATGGCGCCCATTACATCTTTCTCCTTGGATCTTATTGGACTCCCATGCAATTTCTATTGACGAGTCTAGGGTTAGGTTTTTGCCCAGGGATGGGGTTATGCCCTGGGTTAGGCGTCAGACAACTATGAATCCCAGAGCTCCCAGCACAGAGCAGCTGCAAAACTCATGCCGAGCAGAGCACTGGTGTGAAAACATTTCGCCCAACCCAGACATTTCTCCGTGACACCCACATCAGCTCATGGCTGCTTGAAATCCCCCATCTAGGGTTAGGGTTACGCCTAGGGTTTGGGTTGGGCCCAGGGATAGGGCACAGACAACCACAAACCCACAGCTCCAGGCACACTGCAGCTGCAGAAGTCATGACAAAGGCTACACAAAACTGCTACAACATGGCTCACAACGTAGCTTCATCCTTGGATTGATTGGAATCCCATGCAATTTTAGGTGCCAGGTATAGGGTTAAGGTTATGCCTAGGATTGGGTTTATGCCCCGGGCTAGGGTTCACAAAAGCACCAAGCCCACATACCCAGACACAAGGCAGATGCAATAGGCATGTCAGGGTGCACAATATGCTGCCATGATACGGCTCCCTCCAGGCATTTCTACTTGCGGTCATTCATAGGCCAAGGATCATTTTACTCCAGTGACTAGGGTGAGGGTTGTGCCTAGGGTTAGGTTTTGGCCCAGGGATAGGGCACAGACAACCACAAAGCCCACAGCTCCAGCCACACTGCAGCTGCAGAAGTCACGAAAAAGGGAAGACAAAACTGATACAACATGGCTCCCACCACGCATTTCTACATTTAGATATAGTATGTATACAATGCCTATTTAAATACAGGTTATGTGCCTATATCTGTATAATACACACACACATATAAATATTTTGATTGAAACAAGTATTATAGAGTACATTGATATTCTCTAAAATTTGGTACTGCAAATAAGGTTGTCTCATCCAATTGTAATAACCTGTGAGCAGTAATGCTAGCCTTGGCACAGACAAATTTGGTTTGGAGCCAAGAGTGTTTTAGAAATATATTTGGAAATAAATGGTCAGCTGGACAACAGGATGAGTAATTTTTAAAACTTGATTTAATTTTGCTCTCACCTGCAGCTGCACTTATGTTTTCTGAAGACTCTATATGTCCAAACCTTTTGACTAGCTCTATGGGAATCATTTTTAATTACCTGACATAACATACCAATATGAAATCGTCCTCTCCTTTCTTTACCTAATAATTGCTTGTTTAAATGCAAATTAACTGATTGCTGTTTTTATTGCAATGCAAGTCTTGAATTTCTGGAAAACCTTGCTTTACTAAATGCAGTGCAAGGTGCTGTCAGTGTGAATGTTATTTAATTTTTATTTTTTTAGTTATCAGAGATGTAAATTTAATACTAAAGAATTGAATCAGAAATAATGTGAAGAAGGGCAGGATTTTGTATGCATTGTTACACATTATGTGGCTAATATTGTGCTATAAAACTTTCTGTCACAGTGACCTTCACACTCTGTTATATGAAAGGAATTATTCCACTTAAGGTAATGGAATTTCTTTCTGAGCTCCCTCCAGAATGTCGCATTTTCTAAACTTCCTGCTTCTGAGTCATCTTATTTTGAATACTTGCATAAATCTTTGAAGTTACCACGTCAGTATCTAAAGCTCCCTTTAAGTCTCCCTTTCAGTTGTGTTGATGCTTGACAGTGCTGGTATTCTTGTGATCTCCTAGGGCCTTTAGCATAAGTTGCTTATAAAACATTTTTCCTCAAACATCTTATGTGAGATGGTGCCCCTTGAATTAAATGTTCCTGGGGAAAGATTCACCAAAAATGGTTCTGGATTTTTTTTTTTTCTTTCCTGCAAACTGGATAATTTACGAAAACCATTTCAGTTTTCCAGGCACTGTGAAGTTGCAAGAGATTTACATTTTGGGCCTAGGATTTAAAAAAAAAAAAAAAACTAGAATTCATCTTATGGGCTTACTATTTGAAATACGACTGAAAGAAGACTGAAAGAAATGTCGTATTGTAGGGACCAAGTAGGGTTTGAGAAGAAAACTTGCAAAACTCCAAGCAGTGTTAAATATATTCTATACCTGCATATTATGCTGGGAAAAAGCCTTCTGTAAATCATCATTTGTTTTCTGCAGTTCACAGCCTGTTTGCCTAGCTGGGCATCTCGAAATATTGCATGCTTAGAGCTGTGAAGATAAAATCATTGCTTAGCCTTTTATAGAGTCATCTGAAATATAGATCCTTTTCATGACTTTTAACCTAATCTCTTATGCGTCTTATGTCTTAAAGATATTTTGGCCGCTGAAATAAAATAATACTTAAATTCCTTTCTTTTAAGAAATAACAAAAGACCTGTGCCTTCTCTTTCTTTGGACCCATCTAGAAAATTAATAATCATCATGTTACATCATCTCAAAAAAGCAGTCAGTTGGGAGTGAAGTTTTATTGGGTTGCTTTGTTCTGTTATTTTGAGCTTGATTTAACAACATAGAGAGTAAAAAGATCTAAGGCTTGGAAACTGAAAAAAGAGAAAAATCAGTAAAATCACTATTAACTGAGCACTAGTCTTTTGATGTACAGGACTGCTGTGGTCATGGAATTAAGTTTGCATCCTAATACTTATGCAGAAAGAAATGAGATCAAGACATTACTTTTTCTGAATAGTTAATTAAAAAAACTGGTTTCTCTCAACTATTGCATGGAAGAATATATATATATCATAACTGTACAGATATGGATAAATAGGTGCACTTGGATTGAGTTTCTTTTGTACTTATACTCATCACTGCTTGCTTGACATGACTATGTGTGGAACAGGAGGAATATTATCTAGACAGCTAAAATGACTACAGTGGACATTTTACCTGCAGTTGATAAATGTACCTTCAAAAATTGTGTACTTGAATTCTTGAGAAATCAAAAGGAAAATTTTTGTGTGAAATCATAAAATCTATTATATATTTTTTTTAAATCTTTGTTACCATTGTATTTTTGAATATGCATAAATATTTATACTTCGTTGAGTAACAGAAAAGACAAAAATTTGGCAAAGTTATGATGAGTGTTTTCAAAGTTCTTTAATAAAGATACTCTGCTTTTCAAACTGCTAAGGATAAAATGCATTAAGTGAAAACATCCTTGGCAATAAAACGAATTACACTTTGCTTTCAATTCCAATTAATCTTCTTTTAACCCAATATGAATCATAGAACGTGCTGACTTCTTTTAATTATATAAAGTATTTCTTAACTGTATGTGTAATGGGTATTGTAATCACAATACATATTGACTTAACTAGATAAGAAAAATTTATAGATATTAATTGTTTTGTTTTGGTTTTATGTTCTATTTTTGCTAATGTATTGCCAAAATCCCTAAAAATGAATATATCAAAGGACCAGATGTGATAGGGCCCTGAGCAAACTGTTCTAGTGAAAGATATCTGTGCCCAGGGCTGGGATGCTGGAAATGGATGATCTTTACGGTCATTCCAATCCAAACAATTATATGACTCTATGATTCTATTTATATGATTTTTTCCCCATTAAGTTATAAGAAGTAATTGTCCACAACTTCATATAAGTTCATGGAGTACTAATGAGCATTTGACTCCCTTTTGGAAAAGGCAAAATAATCTAGGTCTTTTACCTGTGGATATGAATGTCCTTTAAAATACATCTCTGTTATAAAACTGAAGCACCTCACCTTAAAATGCAGTTCACTACAAAGAACTGTATTCCTGCAAAATTATAAAACTAAGTCCTTGAGGATATTAATTGGATTTTAAAAACTTAGTATAAGTAAGGACTTCAGTCTCTTCTTCATCTGTTATCAAGACCTAAGACTTAGGCTAACTCCCACCTAATCCCATTTTCATGGAGATTCATATTCTAAATTATTTTCTTCTTTGATATCAAAAAGATAAATGTTGACTTTTTAAAGTTTATTGCTATTCATGTCTGAATTCTGAATTTGAGTTCCAGAAATAGAAACTATTAAAATTATACTAAATAATACTAAAAGAATATAAGAGGCGATATATTACCATCACGGATCCCTAATTGCATAACTCTGACTCTAGGCTTACCTATTCTTCAGGCAGCTGTGGCACTGAAAGCATCTTTGACAGTTCAGAAAGTAATAGCAGGATGGAGACCATGAAATGTCTAATACTTTTTTTTGACAATGGGATCCAAAAATTTCTGGAGCTTGGAGGGGTTTCTTCTTTTGTTTTTCACTGCATTTACTTTAGAAAATAGGAATTTTTTTGGCCAGTGTAATTTTTATCAGCATATACACTATAACCAGCAATATTTTAAGGAAATAAATTATAATTTTTAGATGGGGAAAAAATATGTGAAAGCAAATCTCCTCCACCTGCTCACTCTCCCTCTGAGTGAAGCCTTTCTTCTGAGTTTGATCACACACTAAATTTATCCAGCTTGTTAACCTCCTGACTGTATGGCATCATTTTCAACAGTTTTACTTTTAGGAAAACGGTCAGTGCTGGTGCCATGAGCAGACAGCTTGGAGGTAGCCCTAACATTGATTGAGACTAGGAACAGTGGCACATTTGCAGCTGAGGCCTCTCTGAATGACCATATGGATTTAATGGAGCTCAGCAAGGAGCAAGCCTGTCCTGTCTGGCACAGCTATATCAACTCACTGTAGATGTAACCAGGGACAGTTTAAAGCAGTCCTGCCAATACCATCGGTTACCTCTAATGAGCCAAGCCAATCCTAACCTCATAAAACTTAAACTTTCTTTGTCCTTTCATTGATTCTATAAAAAAACTTTAAAAATTAATCATCCAAGTCTATCTTTATTCAGTTTCTAATATACAATTGGTAATTTCTGGCTTAATGACTGATTTTATCTCTTTTCTTAAGAAAACTTAATTCTCCTGGGCTTGTATCAAAGAAGAAATAGTTCTGGTATAGTAATATTTTGTTTAAATCATTCAATACTGTTTCTAGAGGAAATTCAGACAGTTTCCACTTTCACCACTGTAAATTCCCACTTTATTTTTTACCTCCCCACACAAACTTTTCAGAAAAATTAGCATACTAGTAAATTACATACTTGGCAAAACAGGATTTATGTTAATTTGATTTTCGTAATTCTTCTTTATAGACTTATGTCAGGAAAATGTCCTGTCTTTTCTATACTCTGACAGACACAGAAAGAAAATCAGGTAACCATTTAAGCAACTAAAATATGTGACTCCTTAAGCCAAAGGATTCTGAATTCTGCCTTTATAGTAAATTTTCTTTAACATATTAAGATATATTAAAAATAATTATCTTATTTGCTCATATATAAAAATCCAACAGTTGCTCAAATAATATTTAGCAAAAGATTGAAAAGACACTGGGTTTTTACTGTATAAAATATTCTCTTCTGGCTTTCTGGAGTATGACTGTTAATTTGGACTGTTAATATGTTGGAGTATGAAATGTTAATACATGTCAAGGTACTCAAACTGGGGCAGTAGCTTTGGAAGAAAAAGATAGCATTTATTTAACTACAAAAAAAATAAAAACCAGAACAAAAAAATACACTGGAGACAAGGAAACAAAACAAACATTCTAGTTCTGGATACTTTTAAAATGTTCCTTGACATTTGGAAAAAGCATGTAGAAATATCTTAGCCTAGTATTTTTCCCTTTTGTAAACAGCAGATGTTGTAGAGAGAAGAGTCCTTACCAGCAAAAGATAGGTTTTATTAGAACAGTAAAAGGCATGAGTAATACTTCGAAGAAGCTCACTTTTAAAGTACCTGTGAAAAGAAAACTCAAAGTGAAACAGAATAGGAATAAAACGTTTTTTAAATATGTCTTTCCAACCATGTGCGTATGATTACTGTGAGGGTGATGAGGCACCAGAACAGGTTGTCCAGAAGAGTTGTGAATACCCCATCCCTGGCAGGGTGTAAGGCAAGGTTGGATGAAGCTTTGAACAACCTGGTCTAGTGGAAGGTGTCCCTGTCCATGGCAGGGAGGTTGGAACTAGATGGTCTTTAAGGTCCTTTCCAACCCCAACCATTCTATGCTTCTTCTCACGAGTTTATTCCCAGTTTCGCTAACTTCTGAATTGCAACAAATTTTAGTTTCTTCCATCCCAAAGAACTTTTTCTCTCCATCTGCTTCTTTGCTGTGCACAGAAAGAATTCTTCTCAAGAGAGCAAGTGACCACAAGAAGAAGAGAGTAGTTCTCTGATGCTTTATGGAGAGTGCTCCTTGACATAGGATATGGAAAACTGGTTACCACTTATTCAATCTAACATGAATATAAATAAAATAGCAAAATTGTTACTGTTAAACTGAAAACCTGGATATTTTCTTTTAAATTATTACAGAAATACTTTCCCTGGGAAAAAAAATCCTCATGATTTCTGCTTCTTAGACTTACATCTATTTGCAAGGAATTTAACACATAAATGCAAAGATAAAGATCATATCACTAGAAAAGTAGTACTTACAATTAACTTTGAAGCTCTAGAGAAATTCAAATTTAAATTTCCACTTTCCATCCATTTGCCTTACTATCTTCAGTACAACCAAGTCTTGCAGAGGAACATCTAGGTTTAAGTCATTTATATCAAATGCTATTAGGTGATTGCTCGTTTGGAAGATTTTTTTTTGTTGGGTTTTGCTGCTTTTTTTTGGCTTTGTTTTCTATTTTTTCTTAAGGCTGATTACTATCATATTAAGCAATTTTTTAGATTGTAATATAAGATTGCTGGTATGATTAGTTTATGTTCTACCTCTGCTTCTATTTTTGCCAGAATTTGACTATTCTCTGTGGAGTGTTGCCAAAGTAGATGATGATATCAATTTGAGTGACAAAATATATCTCGTGCTGTAAAACAGCTTGACAGTCTTTCTGTTCTTCTTCTATTAGTGTTTCATCTGTAAACCCTTGCAGGAGAAAACAAGGACACCTGGAAACATCCTTGAAGAGATGATTTTTTTCCTCCACAAAGTGTAAAATTTAGGTAGATTTAATTTTGAAAAGGGATATAGCTAATTAAATAGAAAAACCTCAGCTGTCTCTATTGATCCCACCATAAACCTAAAAATGTAGGCATTTTTTCTCAAGTTCATTGAAAATCCAACCACATTAACCA
This sequence comes from Acridotheres tristis, assembly GCA_037013685.1. NCBI lineage: Eukaryota > Metazoa > Chordata > Aves > Passeriformes > Sturnidae > Acridotheres > Acridotheres tristis. The sequence goes on from CM072886.1 coordinate 109,182,544, forward strand.
CTTTACAGTACCCTTTTATCTAATAATTTCTCCCTTTGGGTGACACACAGAAAAGACAATTATAAATTACAGCTATACATTTCAGAGGCTCAAAATTATACTTGCCTTAGAGTTCTCTTTATTACTTACCTATCCAAGCATGATGAATCTCCACGATATAAGTTTAAGCACAGTTTTGGTTTTAGATATTCTGAAAATAAATGATTCTGCAAATAATTAGGTGTTTGGAAGCCACTGACAAAGTGCTACACTGCTGTAAAATAAAATAAGACACATAGATCATATGATACTAGAGTGTTTGGAAGACTGCTCCTTATTTTAATAAAAATGTGGTAAACGACATTTTTCAATCTGTAAGCTTTTTGTGAGAATATCTCATTTACAATCCCTTTCCATTACAAATTCTTGGTCTCTCTCTTTACCAGCAGCCTGCAGCATGCCAATTAAAAGAACCCTTTAAAACATGTTGATAGGAAAAAAAAAAATTATTTTTATTTTAATACAAAAAATCAAAATAATATTGTTTCAAAACTGGAGAGGCTTTTATCAAATTTCACATAAAATTTGTAACTTTAGCATCTTTGCATATTCTGTATTTTCATATCCCATACTCTGGAATGCTGAAAACCTCAAATCACTTATCTGTATCCTTGCTTATTAGATAAAATATGACATAAAGTGTTTTCCAATTAGTTATGTATTCTACGGATTATCTGTTTGAAATAACTACTAGTTCTAAAGTAAACTTTTAAGCACCCTGTACTGCCTAGATTTCCTTCCTGGAGGTTACTTAAAACTAGTGTAGCTCTGCAAGTCTTTCCCTAAAATGGTTATACTTCACAGAGAGAAACTCTTCTCTTGATTATTATAAAACTCACCATTGAAATCCTACTGATTCCTTTTCTTGTGTGTTAAAATATGTTGGACTAAAGAACCTAAGAATTGTGCTTTCAACAAAGGTTCCCTTTCAATTTGGATTTTCATTTCCTGCTGTTCATGTTGATCAGTTATTATGAGAATGAATAGGTGAACTTAAAAGCCTGTGCTAAAATTGTTCCCCTCCTTAGTCTACCCATAAAGGAAAAAGCAGGAATAAGAGAAGGGGATTATTATGACCATCAATTTAGCAGCTTCCAGTTTGGCCTTTCGTGATTGTAATCAAACTCCTTATGCTGACAAAAAAAAAAAAAAAAAAAAAAAGCAAAACCGCCTACTTTCACAAGAAACTGTGATTTTGTGATTTTTCTTCTTACACACAATTTAGCCACATGAAAGAAAACTTTACGATTTTGTGTTAATAATGTTACACACTTAAGCCCTTTACTAAGCTGGGCTGTTTACTGATTTACTGCAAGTCATTGTCCAAATCTAACAGATTATTCTAGGGATTCCATAGAGATCACATAGACAAAATAGTTTTGTTGCTTCAGAAATGCTCTTGTCAAGAAGCAGGGTTAAATGAGAAGTAAGAAGAGATTAAATTAATGAAGACACGAGCTCATATTCTTTGACCAAGCTTGTTTGTGGGAGGACAGTTTGTAAGGATAGTGCTGAAGGCAATCTCCCTTGATGAATTACAGCTGTACTAATTACCAAAGAGTGGAAACAGCTTTGCCATCCAATGAGGATGGGTTTTATAAAGAGTGGGTTAGCTGATCGAGAGTCACTTGGATTCTGTTGGCTGTGCAGTGAAGAGGAAGGGTCATGTGGTTGTGCAAGGGACAAACAAAGTAAGATGTTGTGTGCGGGACAGACAGGGTGGAGTTAGCCAGTCATGCAGAAGGAAAAGAGGAGGAAAGAAGGAGTCAATGCTGTGTGGAGCTGCCTATGAGAAGGCCACAGAGAGAAAGCATGAGAAGTTTTTAAGCTAATAAGGGACTGATGCTGGTGTCAGTTGTACCTCCACTGTTACTTGATCACCATTTAATCATTTGGCAAGCACAATTTTACAGTCTGGATAGTAGCTTTCCTAGTTTGTTTAGTTTAGCTTTCTCCTGTATAGGCAAAGCATTAGTAAATAGCATCTCTCACTTTCTTCAGCCATTGAACTGGAAGCATTTAATATTGAAGATGTCAGGTTTCAGGGTCAGCCAGCTCTGTGGCTTTTGTAAAACTTTGCTCAAGATCAGATAATAGCAACATACTGTGTTTGTAGACTTTTAAAACTGTATTTTTAAATACTTTTAAATATGAGACCTGACAGTCATTAATTTGGGTCATTCTGCACCCTTGTCTCTAAACTGCAAGATCTGGCAGTCATATGCAGAAATAAATGTTAACTCTTCCTCAATGATGTAAGTAAAGTGCAAATAGAAGAGGACGAAAAATACAATACTGGCATGAAAATAAATAACTTACAGTTGATTTTTTTTTTTTTTTACCTTTGAGCAAGTCCTCCTCAACTCAGGACAAACTAGAAGCTTAGACTATGAGGCAAAGTAGTCAATATAGCCATTTGCTTAGTCACAGAAGTCAAAGTCATGGAAGTAAACATACAGTTATCTTAATCAATTGCTGTAAATAGTAAATCCTTGAATAACAAACTGTGTCTATTCATTAAGTATGTGATATTCTTCAAATTCTGTTTCTTTACTGACAAAGATTTGTTAGACTGTGACGGGAAGAAATGACAAATTAAAAACCCTGATTGTCATGTACATGATGTAAGTCAATGCAAAGTCAGTGTAAAACAGCATGTGGTAAAACTAGGAGTTTAAATTAAAAAAGCAAAACATATGCATTCATAAACTTAAATTAAATGCTTTTCATCCTGTCTTTCCTAATGTCAACAATGATTAAATTGTTTGCCTAGTACCTCAGATACCAGACAATGTTTGATTACCCTTTTTTGTTACACTTCATTTATTTAGGTAGATTACTTCTTTCAGTTTTTTGGGGAAAAGGGTATATATTCCCTATAATGAAAAAAAGCAACAGACAAGTTCATAACTGCCTTGACATGAATGTTTCTTAGAAATTTCTTGTTTGGCAGGAACTCTTTATTGCTGGATTTCAGCTTAAATCGCCATTCTTCTAATATTACTACAAATGCAGCTATGGTAACTATTACTTAACCATCTTGAGTAAGATTCCATATGAAGAGTTATTTATCTCTTTGAGGTTTTTTGCTCTAAAATCTTTATTCTTATGGCCATGAATAAATTAAAGTGTACTTAATGCTTACTTATACAATATAGTAAAAAGTAATAATATTTTATGAAATTTCAATGTATGTGATGGTTTTATTTTTTAAAAAATTGCAATTATTCACATAGCCTTTTTCTAAAAGGCTTTGGTCAAAGTAAATATGCATTCCTTCCTTAACATCAAATTGAAGCAAAAATAATGCCGTGTGTCAATTAATGTAAATAATATACGAAAAAAGTAAAAGAAAACAGTGTACAGAAATTATTCTAATCTACACTGAAGGAACATGGATAATTCAGAACAAAAAGAAGTATACTATAGGGCCACCCTACATGTTATATGGTCAGAGTTACTCAACATTACTAGCAAAAAAATATGCTAGTGCCAAGCACAAAGATGATGAAGCAGTCATGTTGAGGAATTCCTGTGTTGCTCTTTGCCTAACTTTTACTGCTGGAGTGTGCCTGAAACTTTAGGCTTTGTGATTTGCAGAACTCTAACCCTAGGTGTGACCCTAATCCTAGACACAGGGGTAAAATCAGCCATGGTTCATGGCTGGTCTAAAGTAGATAGGTGCAGAGGGACCCATATTATGGCAGCCTTGTGTTCCCCTTGACATGGCTTTTCTACCGGCATTGTGGTTGGGTATGAGGGCTTTGTGCTTGACTGAACCCTAAACCTAAGCATAATCCAAAACCTATGCTGAGAATTGGAGAAGGCAAGGGAGCCAGATAAATGACAAGGAGAAATCTATAGTGTGAGAAAAAAGGTGGCAAATTTGTCTCCACTTTCTCATGATATATGCAAATGTAGAGTGCCTGGAGCTGTGGGATTGCAGGTTTTTGGAGTTCTAACCCTAATATTAGGAAGGGATTTAAAGCAGCTAGGGGATGATGTGGGTCTCAAATGGAAATGTCAGGAGGGGGACATGATTTTCCAGTATTGTGTTGTACTTGACATGACTTCTGTAGCTGCAGTGTACCTGGAGGCTTGGGATTTAAAGTTTTTCTGAAACCTAAGACTGGGCTTAGGCCTAACCGTAGCTATAACCATAACCCTAGGCGGAGCTTCAGTGTCCTCAGGGGAGCGAATCAGGTTCCAAGGAATAAGCTGTGATGGGAGCCATGTTGTGAGAGTTTTGTGTTCCCCTTGGCATGAGTTCTGTACCGGAAGTGTACCTGGATCATGGAGCTTGGTAGTTAGCCGAAGTCTAAAACTAGGTGAAGCCATAACCGTAGACATGTCATTCCAAGGAGAATGAAGGACTATCACAACATGCCTCCCTCCACATTTTTCTACTTGGCACTCGCCTCAGCCCAACACTGCTTTTACTTCTTCATCTAGGATTAGGGTTACATCTAGGATTAAGGTTTAGAAAACCACAAAGCCCACAGCTCCAGGCACGCTGCTGTTGAAAATTATGCCAAGGCGAAGTCAGGACTTCTGGAGTAGGCTCTCTCCACGCCTTTCTGCTTCACACCAGCTTCACCCTCATACAGCTTTTAATGATTCCCCCAGGGTTAGGGTTATACCTAAGGTTAGAGTTCCAAATACCCTAAAGGAAAGTATGTCTGAAAATACCAAAACCAAAAATATTATAAAATTTTTACTTCTCAGGAGAATAAACGATGTTTTGGAACCATATGTTTTTTTCTGTTAATGATCAATATTTGTTATCTGTGTCTCATTCTTATTGTAAGATATTAATTTGTCTTGCTTTCTCTTTTCTGTGATTTCATCTTTTTCCCCTGTAAATATTTTCACACTTACCACGCATAGAATCCATAGTAAACTACAGAGCTAGCAAAGTTTATCCTCTTCTTGTTTTTAAAGTCTCTCTAAGAGTATGTACACATCAAGGATATCTATTCTATCTGATGCACGAGGGTAAATCTTTTAAAGTTTATAGTATTTATGTGCATACTAAGTGAAAACTACCCCTGTGGGGTAATAAAAAGAGAGTCTGGTAATATAAGTGGAGAGAGAAATGTCAGTGCCATACATTTGAAGGGTTCTGAAATGTCTGTAAAAAAAACCTCACTTCCTATATAATATTGTGAATTCCCACATTATCAAACCCCCTTTTTTTTTTTTCTTATTATCAAAACCCACAGTTTTTCTCCTGTGGGAAGGATTTCCCGATAATGGTTTTTCTCTGCAACTACTCCAAGGGAGGCAATCTGTATTTTGACTTTATGTGATTTCTATATCACAAAAAATGAAGTCATGAATCGTTCAGTGCCATCAATTTAATATTTATTTTACTTTGGTGGGAGACTATCACTTTCCAATCTACAGTAAGTAACTTGCCAGTATAGCAGCTGTAATAAAAATGAGAGGGTTTTATCTTTCTTCTATTCATATCATATACTATCCTTTGCCTTCATGTTGCTTTCTGAAGGCAAACTATTTCATAGAAATGTTCAGCCTCACCATTTGTCAGAGCTTAAGGTTTCCTTAAAGAAAACTCAAACTAAGACTTGGAGATAACTTCTAATAAATAGAAATGTAGGTATCTTCTGGGTCCTATGTTCGTTTTCAGTAGAAATAAATAATTGGTTCCTTTTATTTCAGGGCTTTTTTCCTTTTTTTTCCCCTTTCAATTCTTGACTGAAAAATAGCTTATACTATTATATGTGACACTGCTTTTCAAGAAAACTCTTCTTTTGGCATTCTAGCCTCATTCTACATTATTATTGTCTCTTTTTGGCATTTCTTTTGCATGATTCAACAGTACAGTCTGCAGTGGGTAAACTGTATTTCAAGAAAAAAAGCATCCAAATTCCTCTGTACAGGGATGTTTTACAAGAATTAGACTCCAAGCTGTGTTCTATAAGTTAATATCAGGACACGCAGAGCAATGAGTAATAGTGATCATAAAGTACATCTAAATTAGACTTCCCTGCTCTGAGTCAGAGCTTCATGAAGTCAATGTTGTCCACACTGGACAACTGGGCAGTTTATGTGACAGAACTTTTACATGTGTGTGGCTTTCCCAAGGTTCGCATCCTGAAACTTCCACATAGCCATTATCTGTTTAGTCCAACAAAGACACAGGAGACGTTTTGTAGATGTTAGGCTGCAGAATAACTATGCTGCTGATGCTGCCCATTTGAGAGATGCACTGAGGGATATTTGTAATATTTCAATATGTGCCGAGACCTTTTTCCTTTTACAGAAACTGGGTAACATTTTGTGGTACACCTAGTACTGAAAAGGTAATAAGAAAGGACATGTAACAGCAATTTGGGTTTATTATGCTAGTTACTTTCTTTGGAAACGGATATGTACCTGCCTGGAACAGAGAACAGAGAAATTAAATAATGTTCTCGTGAATTTTTATCTGTCCTAAGCTAACTTTTCCATAGTATTTGCTTAGGCTAATAAGAACAAACCACACAGACTTGAAAGATGATTCCTCAAGGATGCAATCAAGGTAAGACTCAATCCTCCTGTGTCTGAGGACACAGCAGAATTCCACCAAGCTGCATCAAGGGCAGACAGAGTCCAGAGATCAAGGTCAGCCAAGAGCTGAGGATGACAATGAGGCAAGCAAGGATGGAGACATGACTGCCAAACTCTGTCCCTACAGTCCCCTCACCTGCTCACGGTGGGCAGGGCAGGTCTGGTATGAACAGGAGTTGAGAATACCACACAGGTGTGTAGCAGAGAGGTGCCAACACTGCTGTGGCCAGGACGAGGTAGAAGAACTACAAAGCAGGGCAAGGCAGACCTTGCTTCTCGTGGCTCATTCTGTACAGCTCTTTCTGTACAGCAGTCCGACCTGAGGTCACAGCTGCACCAGGATCTAGATTTAAGCCTAGGCAGCAAACCCCTGGGGGTTTGAATGAAGAAGAAATTACACTCATGGCTTAAATACATTCAGACTTCAAAAGTTACAAGAGGATTTATTTTCAGTCAGGTTGGTAGATACTGAAAACAGAACTAAAACAAATGTATCATGTCCTTCATTTTTTATGTAACTATATAACCCCAACCAACCTGAAGGTGCCAGCAATTTTAGATAGCTTGTAGTGTTGTTACGAAGAGATGGCAATTGATGGTGTGAGGGGGGAAATGTGCAACTCTATTGTGTAAATAATAAAGGGAGAACATTTCTGTAAAGTCAGTTCTGCAAGCCAAGCCTGAAAATTCTTACACAAATTTCTGTTACTCTGTTACTAATTGTAGGCCTTACCTGCTATGATGATATCTAACTTGTCAACTTGTACCATTAGGAGACAAAGAGACGTTTGTTTGCGTATTCTTCATGCTTCAAATTAATAGGTACAATGCAATCAAGAGACCTGTTAAAGCTGCTGAAAACTTTGTGATCAGACTCAGGTTCAGACCTATTTGGTGCAGTTTATATAAAATACAAATTTAATAAGATTCACTGGCTCAAGGAAATAGGATGATCTCTTCAGGGCTGCATACCATTTTAATGTGTGACACTATTTTTTTCAGCTCTGAGAAAGATGAGAGCTTCTATGTATTCTCTTTGCAAATCAAAAGATATATTTAAAAAAAAGTGTGCATGGGGAATTTTGCCAGAGCTATTCTAAAACCTCTTGAAATCCAAGTAATCTGCATACCTGTATAAAAGGAACAGCTGATATCATTGAATGTGTTTTTCAACTCATCTGCTTCAATGCATGAAACTGATTCCAGCCAGCTTCAGTCATGGACTGAGCTATGCACCACGTGCAAATTCCCAAACAGAGGGAACAGTCATACAATATATACCTATTTTTCACAGTCCAGTGCATTTATTGCTGAAAAACAGATGTTAAAAGGAAATTTAGGCACTGAGGGCTAGGGCTGGATTATCAGCTCCCAAAACTGGCCTGTGCAGACATGTTCCTGCCAATTCAGTGAATGTATGATATGCAGTTGGCTTGTGTTCAAGTCTTACTGTGTGAAAGCTAACAATCTGTGTCAATCAAAAGACTGATGGATTGCAAAACGGTGTGCAATTTTAATTTGATGAGAATTTGGAGATGAATTTTGATGTCTGAAGTATACACTTAATGTTTTAAGGCAATCTAACACTGAAGATGAGAGCATTAGAAAGAAAAATAAGAATGTGTTCAGGTATACTAAGGTAATTGGTAAGTCTGTACTTCTATTGATTTCTTTATAAGTAATAATTAAATGTGGTAAATTCAGAACTATATTCATAGTCAGACTGGAAGGAAAGACTGTCACAAAAATACAGCCACCACTATTATGCTTCCCATCATCAATATTTTAATAGCAGGCACAGAGTCTTGTTTAGAGACTGTTACATTTGAAAATTATTGCTAAAGTTTGTCACTTCTGGTGGTAAATTCTGTTACCTGTATTCAATGACTACTTATGTTGTACCTTTTTTATATAACAACAATAGAAAGAAATTTGCCTCTGCCAACACACTTTCCTCCTACTACTTTTCTTCTTGCTGTTCTTCAGATTCCTTCTCTAGGATTTATTGACCAGAGACCCTGGTTGGGAATATGCATTCCAGGCTGCCTTAGCTACTTTCATTACTGATCTGGGGTCATAATGTAGAACAATGAGAACAATAGCCCAACATCTGCGCTTATTGTCAATTTATACTGAGAAAAGTTGATTTTTGTTTTTGAGATTTTCAGACAAAAGCAGTTTTAAGTACAATATTTCCATTTCTGGTTAGGCATAAAGGCTCTGGATCTTTTCACTCAATTTTTATAGCATGGTGACCATGAATTGCAGCTAGTAGTTTTTTTAGAGGGAAAGTATGGATGGAGGCAGATGGTTATGTTCCGGAAAGTGTAGAGAAAAGAAATCCATTAGGTAATTATCTATCCCGGTTCTTTTGAAATTATCGTAATGACAAAAAAGTACAAATTGCTTTATGGTATTGCAAATGTTTCCTCATAAAAAAAGTTCAGTGTTAACTATACGATCAGTAATCTCACTCAAAATATTTGATAAGATATTTAACAGCAGTTTCGGAGAGACAGTAAGTATTCTTGGCTTGGCTTTTCCCTTCTGCTCATTCAGCAACAAATCAGCCAAATAATCATAACTCTGTTAATTCACACATCCAAATACTCAGGATAAGGGTACATAGGCAAAAAATTTTTTATAATGGCTCCAGCATAACTTAACTACACTGACCTAAGCAGTACTTGTATTTGCTTTTTTCAAATGCATACTTTAGTACAGGCAACAAATAACTAAAGCCATTGATTACACTATGACCTGTTGCAGTGGTTTTTAAAAAGCCTAACTTAAAATGTATTGATGTCCTAAAGAGGGTCTGCATTATTTTTGATGAAATGATTGCTCTTAATATATTTTAGGAAAAAATCTAAAAGAGTAGTTTAAGTTATCTGCAGCCTTTGTTTAGGCTAAGCAAGTTTAGATATTTGCTTTGTTTTGAACTAGAACCCAGTTAGAGTTAGAACTCAGCTGTGAGGGTGTGAATTACAGTTGAATAATGTTATGGTCTCAGAAAGGAAAATAATTGAGATACTTTAAACCCAATCTCCTTTCTGTTAAGGCTAAAATCTAGTCAATTGTTTAAGATTTGCTGGCTAATTATGGAGCTTGAGTAGATACTTAGAATACAATACAGAATATAGAAAAAATTTCCTCTATGCAATTCATGAAAATACTCATAAGATCTCATTCAAGAAAACAAACCAAATAGAGTCTTATGTTCTAAACGGTACTGTTCAGCCTCTTATAAACACAGGGAAAAAAACCCAGGAAAACCAATTGATTTAAAATCTTTCCTCTATAACACCATTCCTCTTAACTTCATACCATAATTTTCTATGTATTCATGAAAAGAGAAACCAAAATATTTACATTCTGTTTAGGTACTTTGTTGCTAGTCTTCATATGCCAACCGTGCAACAGTTTTTGTATTTTCAAACACTGCATGGATGAGTTTTGTAAAATCATTTCTCCAAACACTCGTACAAAAGATTTAGATAAAAACCTGAGTGGTCTGTTTAAAGAGAGACTCTTTAGTGCAAGCTCTCCACGAAACGATTAAAAGATGTCCATCTGGGAGAGGAATCATATCCTACATTTTTAAGAGGATGGTACTTTTGTAGTCAAGGCAAAGAATGCTTTAGTCAGGTATTGAGTGTATTTTTTGGAAGAGATATAATGCAACTGGATGAAAATTCCTCAGATCAGTTCCCCACTCAGCTAAATTCCAAAATAGAAAAAGTTATACTGCACTCCGAAGGATATGCCTTATTGATGTTATCTGCTTGGGATAAAAATATTGTTATCAAATTAGTAAAAAAATTAGCAAAACCTAAAACATACCACAAACAAATGTACACAATGTAAAAATTATAAGCTTCCATATCCTATTTAAAAGGAAAGTGTAATTTTAATTTATTGAAAGGAACCCATATTATTTATATGCACTTTAATATTAAAATTATGCTACTCTAGCAATTAATATTTAGCTGTAAACACATTATGAACTATGGTGAACACTTTTATTGAAGATCTATGCCTTGTATGTACTGTGGTACATTGAAGATAGTCTAAAAAAGAGAACAATAGGAGCTATTAAGTTTTGGTAATGAGAGTGTTCTTTTTTGAAGGTTCCCCATGTGAAATTTTAAAAGAAACAAAATTCCCAATTTGGTTAGTTCTTTATATGACTCAGCATTAGAAGACTTTTTTTAAACATGATTTTATTGAGCCTTTTTCATTAGCTTTCATTACAATGGGATTATTCAATTAATCTTCAGGTAATTAACCTCTATTTACCTTTGTAAACTTCTGCATTGGAACTGATGACTAGAAGCTGTCGATACTATCTCTCTAATCACAGTATATCAGTGGATGAGCTATTGTATGACAAATGTTAAGGGTGTGATGACTTAAATTTAGAGCTATTGCATCAGAAACAATTATGGAAAGACAACTTTTCAAAGAAGTGTGCCCAGAGTTATTAAAAGGAGATGATTTCTGAAAGAATTACTTATTTATGCACAATCCTGAAATTACAAAGTAGCAAAAGCAGAAGTTTTCTGTTAGTTTACATCATGCCAATGGGGCTGTAGAAAACCAAATCAGGTGACAACATTTAGAAATTAAGAGCCAGATTCTCTAATCTAAATATGGTACCCTATGTGCCACTCAGCTGATCCTAAGTGGGTGAGATGCAGAAAAAAACTTTAAGCAAAGATCCCTGACATAAGGCAAACGAACTAGGTTGCCAGGACAGTTGAAGGGGTGGGGTGCTGTAGGAGTGTGTATGAGGGGGTGAAATTCTGCAGTTTCTTGACCCTTCATTGCACTGGAAAATCTGGCAATCTGCTGATTAAGGGCCCATTAAGGATCCTGCAATGCTCTATGAACAAAGCTAATAAAGAGCAAAGCTACTAAATAAGAACTCCAAATGGTGCATAATCACAGTGGCTTGAGTTGCTTCTGGACTTCCCGCCGAGCTCTGGACACAGGCAAATATCATGTTGCAATTTGTTAGTTACTATTCTTTGAGGTTTAACTGTACTGGACATTGCACTACTCTCTCAGCATGCATTCCATCTGTCCAGCAGCTAATGTTTATTTTTGACACTTCAGTAGAGTAGAATGTGCCTGAAAACATCTTAGGCATAGTGTATTCATCTTTTCTTGAATATGTATCACTACTTTTTAATTTTTTTTTTTAAGTATCACTCAAACAACTGCATATGATCTGCTCTCTGCCCTTTCTGAAATGGACCCATATGGATTTCTTGGTGCTGTTTCTGAACAGCTAAAATCTTTTTAGAGCTTCCCAGTATCTGAGGGAGTGTATTAGATTTTTCTGTGCTTTTGAATGCTTAGGAAGGAAGGAAGGAAGGAAGGAAGGAAGGAAGGATGGAAGGAAGGATGGATGGATTCTGGTACTTGAGTGCTAGAGAACTAGGGATGATTCTCTCCTTGCACAGGCTTCCTTACACCACCCTGTGAAGGCAGCAGACACTGGTGTCAAAGCTGATGTTGTTACAGCCTCAATTATTTCTGCCTTGTTTTTTGATTACCTGTGACTGCAAATTTTGTATATGATTTGATTTCATCTCACAGCTCTGAAGCTCTGTGAGAGGGTTACTCTGAGTTTCACGCATCTTTACTTGTATTTGAAAGTCATCTGGATTTGACAAGAAGACATTTTAAAGTAATTTTGTTAAAAATTTCTGAGGCCCTGTGGATATTTAAGAAAGATTTACAGTGTTGGTTTAAACTAGAATTAAACTAATTCATATTGATATGACATAGATATAGCTTGAATCACAATTTCCATGCAAGGTTTTGTTGTGGTTTAACAATTCATTGCTAAGCTAATATAAAAAGTAAGATTTGCTTAGATTTAATCAGAGAAGAAACATGGTTTAAGACCATATAAGCTCTGAAATTTAGGTTGGGTGTCTTGATTCTCTACTGTTTTATAGCTCACACTTTCCTCAGTCAATAAATTAGCATGTTCTTTAAATAGTGTACTTTACAAATTAGCATTGAGTAAATACTTAACTGAGAGTTCTTAGAAATAATTACAGGCAAAGAGCTGATTTACAAAGGAAACCATAGTGTAAGAATTCTGGGAACATGATAAGAATGTTAAGAAAGGTAATGGTTTTCCAGATAAATTATTTCATAAAACTCCGTAGCTGGAAAATTAAGTCCTTTTTGCAATTTTTCGATTACAGGGAATTATTTTAATTCTATAGAAAAATCATCAACCAGCTGAAATTTCTTCTATTAGAGAAAAAATGTTTTAAAGTGTCTAACACTTAGTGAAGAATTAGCAGCACTATTTATCTAACAGCACCTCTGTCATTTACAGTTGTAACAGCTGTAATATTAATTTGCTTTTTTTCTCAGAGTTATCTCTAGCTTCTATTTAAAATCAGAAACTATGTTTTATGTATTTTTTCTTTGAACAGTTTTTGTTCTAAATTTGTTCATGAAGATTGAAACAAATAGGTGAGCAAACATCCCCCAAATAAACATATTTTAACGTTTATGTATTAACATAAGAATAAACTTAAAATAAATTTAAATGTTAAGATATCCTTGTGAATATGACTCCTTATGAGTGTTTTATAAAAACCAGTATAGGTTGGGTTCCTTAGACTGGACTTCACCAAGAGCTCCTCATGTAAAGAAAGGAGCACCAATGTTGCTGGCAGAGGGGATATAAAAATATATAATGTGAAACCAGTGAAGTGACAGCCTCAATTTGTTCCCACTAACTTCATGTAGCTTCCTGACTGAGGCTGTTGGGGCCCACAACTCTTGGAAAGTCATACACAGATTACAGCTGGTGGGTTCCAACATGCCTGCACTGCCTTGGAGAAAACCCAGCAGAGCCTTGAAGGTCAAAACCAAAGCCTTGAGGTGAACTTTCTGCATCTGTAGGTTTCCTTATGCACACCTGGGTGCCAGGGCTGTAGTGCTTGAACTTTTAAACCCTCCACTCTGTGGAAGGAAAGTTCTTCTTCTGGTAAGGCTGCCAAAGCTTTTTAGATGGTGATTACAAATCTAGAAGATGATGGCCTTTGGTGAAGTCCCTATATTAGGATGGCTCCAAGGGTGAAAATAGCTTGTCAGGAAACTTCTTTTTGCTGCAGGAGACTTCAATCTTGTGTGCCTTTTATGTGATACAAAACCTATTCTTTTGGGGTCTCATGTTACAAAACAAGTTTGTTGTAATAAGATTTTCCCTTTCAGCTTGTTTTTCCTTTCCTTAATTCCCTGCCCAACCTGAACAAACAATTTTAATGTAAAAAATTAATAGATGACATTATTACCAGAAGGTAGAATTATACTTGAGGCCTGAATCAAGAATAAAATCTTGCAGGCAGGCTATAATCAGAAAAGAATAGCTACATTCCTGTGATGCAATGTTATTTAATCACTGGCTGTTACATCACCATTTCCTTGGCTGAGTCAGTTCTTCCTTAGTTGAGGAACAGAGAAGGGCATGGGTATGCAAATGCAGAATCTTATTTAATCTTCCAAGACACAGTGAGGCTGTGGGGAGCATGGAGTGCTGCGGGGAATCTCACACTCCTTCAGTCAGAACGTGAAAGCAAGAAGAGCATTTTTACTGCATGAAGGCTGGGTGAGCCGGAAAAGGTGATCTCACCAGGAAAATTACTGTTACTATTTCACTTTGAGGAGGCAGCCACCTACAGAAATGCATTATTGTCATAGTAGTCTATATTAAAATAATACCTGATTCAGAGTGAATTGCTGCCTTTAATGATGATTCTGAGAATCTAAAAAGTAGTGAAGTAGTAAATCCTGCACAAACACTGCAGAATGGTCAGCTACTGTCAGTGCAATGGCTGTTATCTAATCAAACACATAATTTGTTTGAATATATTAGGCCATTCTAAATCCATTAAGTGTATTATTGTTGCCTGTAATCTAGTTCACCTATAGCTTGACTCTCAATTTAACCTTGTTTTATTGTGTAGTATAAATCTACTGTGCTAAATAAGCATCTATTTGACACAAAGTCTCCAAAACCAGAATAAGTGAAAATCAACATATTTCTGCTATTGGATATTACTTAATCTTACTTATAGGTATTTAAAAATGTATATCTCTCTTATTTTAGTTCCAAAATTTCATCATATTCGATGTTGATCCAACTAATTCACCAACATTTTAATCTGGGAAAAGATGGGTTTTCTACCTAGATCTTTCCAGTAGTCTCAACTGCACACAGCATTAAGTAGAAACTTACTTTCAATATTAGATGGTGATGATCTGTTCGCTTAAACTTCTGTCTTCGAGCTGTAGTCATGTGCCAGTATAGGTAAATTAATTTTTTTCAAGACCCTGCCTTTTTGCAGCCGAAGAAAATAACAGCAATCAATCTCATCTTGGTAGTTGTGCCACCCTGTATTTTCCCTGCTGAAGAACTGCTACACATCTGAAAAAACATCCTGGAAGGAAAGTTGTCTACCCTTTTAATTTTTTTGTCCAATTTTCTCCAGCATTCCCTATTTTTCAAGGATAACCAGGCAACAGTTAAAATTCATTTTCACAGGTTGATGCTAATTATAGTACAACTAAACATATTGGTTAGCTAAAATAACAAAAATCTCTAAAACTAAGAAAAAACATACAACTGCAGCTCTATGAGAAGGCAGAGTTTGTGCTGCAGTAGGTTGGAAAGTGAAAATGAAGTGCGTAAGTAAAAGGAGTTGATGGGTATCAAACAAACTATTGCTCTTTGTCAGTGTGAATTTATACAAAATAAAATATCCTTGCACATTTTGATTGTGACTTACCACTAGGTAATCTACACTCTGCTAAATTCTGGGTATTCATCCAACATAACTTACTGATAGTCAAGTTTAGCTAAACTTTAGCTGCAATCAAAGCTATATGAGGCTCTCATGTTTTGCCAGTCACTTCCACAAAAAATTTGTAATTTTTTTTCTGGTAGCAGCCTAAATAACCACCGTTCTTTGCAGTCACTCTTTAGATAAAACATTAGTGACATTTCACATCTTCTCTCCTTCCCTTTCTTAGTTCTAGTTGTTCAAGAGCAACTGTAAAAGCAGTCTTCTCTTCCTAATATGGCTCTATGGAACCAAACTCAGTAACTTCTCTGTGCTTTATACTGATGACAAATGAACTCATGTCTGAATGTCACCATCTGTACTTGTTTCTGCCTAGTCAGGATGACAGAAGAGCATTTAAATTGCAAATTTGCTCGTGATTTCTTATCCCAAATATCCTGTATGTGTTCAATAATGTCTTTGTAAAATACTGAGAAGTAAGCAAATCACCCTTAAATCCTTATAAAACATTGTCAAGAAGGTATAACTCTACTATATGAAGACTTTTCTTGTGATTTCAGGGTGTTGGAATGGTACTTTTTTTCTTCTTTTTCCTTTCAATAGATTTACCAGACATATTTGTGTCATATAGAAGTATATTCAATTTATGTTGTGTCCACATTTCTTTGCTATTTTTATTAAAGGATTTGTTAGATTATCAACATTATATCAACTGTCATCTTATTATACTTTATTGACTTTCTCTTACAGTCTAGAAGTTGTTCAATAAAACTTGTCACTCTTTAAAACTTATATTCTTCCAAGTATAGCATTTCATTGAACCAGACAAAGTGAAAGGACAGCTCTATTTTTGATAGCACAGTAAATACATTGCACAAGAAAGATTGTATAAAGTATCCAAGAAATTAAGTAATGCTCTCTTTTAGTAGTTTTTTTTTAAACTACCCTTCAGTTTTCCAAAAGAAAATATCCATATCTGTTTCTGTGCAAGCAGAGAGCTGCAGAAAAAATTAAAGCCCTCAACAGTGGTACTTTGTGTTACTTAATCAGCCTGAATGACACTGAGAGAAAAAAAGAAATAAAAAGCGTCCATGAATGGTGTATTATGGATGGTGAATTCTTAATTAAAAAAAGAATTTATGGGATTTATATAGTAAAATTCTTAATTATCCCATTTTATTTTCTGGGGCCATTGGTCACATTTATTCCTGTCCCCAGGCATGATATCCTGCCAGCACTTCAGTGAGAATTCCTTGCTGGGCAGTGGTTTACACACAGCACATACAGTATTCTGATATAAATTGTTGCTATGCAATTTAAGTTTAAATGTATATAAACAAGCAGAAGAGGTAAGAGGACAATTTTTTGTACTTGGGTGAGACCGCTTCCTCCTTCAGCAGAAGTCTGGAACTTGAAGATGTCTTCAATAACTCTGAATCCCCCTTGCAAGGCACTAACTTATCCATTGAAACTGAAAATTCTTCTTTTCAATACTTCATAACAAAGAAAAAGCCTTACCTGTATGTGAAAACTAAATACACGTACCTCTTTTCCTCCCACCTCTCCATCAAGAAATGTATTTGTTCAACAAGAGGTGACTCAGTGTACTTAAATCACTGCTTGAGCACATATCCTACATTCTAGGCTAAAAGAAATCCAGGCCTGAGAATGAGACTTATGAGGTATTATTTGAAATACCCACAATAAAATGATTATATAAACTGTCATACACAGTGGAGCAAAATGAGCGCCCTAGGAGGGCTATTATTTCTGAAAGATTTTTGAAAGTCTTCTTCATGATACCAACCTCTTCCTTCAAGTTTCTATTACTTTCCCTGATGAGACCAATGTGCTTTTCATCACAAAATACATCCTTTCTCCTCATGCTGCATGTGCAGGACACACTGTCAGAAGGCTGCAATAGGGTCACCCCAAAGCCTTCTCTTCTCCATGCTGAACAAACCCAATTCTCTCAGCCTTTCTTTGCAGGAGAGGTGCTCCATCCCTCTGGTTGTCTTAGTGGCCTCCTCTGGACTCACTCCAGCAGATCAATGTCCTTTCCATCCTTCCTATGCTGGGGACCCCAGACCTGGATGCAGCACTCCAGAGAGTCTGGCAGAATTCCCCTCCCTTGCCTTGGCCACGTTGCTTTGGATGCAGCCCAGGGTGCAGCTGCCTTTCTGAACTGGGAGCACACATTGCCAGATCATGTCCAGCCTCTCATCCCACAGCACCCCCAAGACTTTCCCAGCATGGCTGCTCTCAATCTGTTAATCCCCAGCTTGTATTGATGTTGTTGTCCCAACTCAGGAGCAGTGCCTTGCTCTTGGCCTTGTTAAACCTTATGAGATTCCCACAGGCCCACTTCCCAAACTTGTCCAGGTCCCTCTGGATGGCATCCTGTCCTTCAGTTGTGTCAGCTGCACCACTCAGCTTCGTGCCACCTGCAAATTTGCTGAGGGTGCACTTGATCGTTTCATCTATGTCATTAATAAAGATATTAAATAACTCTGGTCCCAATACAGATTCCTGAAGGATACTGCTTGTCACATTCTTAAAAATTAATCATAAAAAAGTTTTCTTCCCTTTTTTCTATAAATAGCAAAAAGATACTAGATTTTGAGGGAGATGGAAATTACCATGTAATTTGAAGGATCAGTAGTGACTGTTTTAGACTTCTAAAAATGTCATTATTTAAAAATTACCTTGAATAACTTAAGGTGGAACTGTGAAGTCAAACATGGTCTTTTATCACAGATATCAGTGAAGTCAACATCTAAGCAATAAAATATTCTGTCATGCTCTTCTCTTGTTCTCTTCTCTGATAAGTATTTTGCTATGAATTAAATAATTTAGGCAAAGTGATTGTTATAAAGAAGGATCCTATATCCTTGTTGCTTGTAAATGCAAGAGGGCAAAAATAGGTTATCACCTTGGCATAAGGGACTACCTAATTATTTATACAGAATGTAACAAGGTGAAGAGGAGACTGAGATCATCCACACCAGTTGCAGAGTATCCAGCATGACTATTGCACTCACGAGAAGGGTACACCAGTGTTGACATACTCATAAGAAAGGGAAAAATTAATAAAGATTTTCCAACTGCAGGTTTGATCCCCATACAGGACGTTCACCTAAGTACTGGACTCAATGATCCTTGTGGGTCCCTTCCAACACAGAATATCCTGTGTTTCCATATCAAAGGCTGAAAACTAACTCCAGTTTCGTAATACACATCAGCTTCTGTACAGGTACCACCATAAAGGAACTCTAAAATGGAACAAAAGCATTCCAGTCTTGGGAAACATTTCAGATCCTGATGAAAAACATTTGGTAAAAAATTACAACATTCACAATGCTGTGATTGCTAAAGCAATGATTTTCAACAAATCTATGATTTGGCTTCTCTAAAATCAACCTATTTATATTAATAAGTCTTTTAAGGAATACTGTGCCACTCACAGAAAACTCAACTGCTCTTAAGTTGATTGCAAACAGAAGTAGATTCTAAATAATACAATTTTCATCCAAAATATGTACCATTATATCATAGAAAATTTACAAAATAATGACATGATAGCTGCAATAAATATTATTTTAAATTATTGGTTTGTATTTAAGCATTAAGATTTTAATAAGTTATTCAAGAAATTTTATTTTAGTGGCCTTCTAAATGTATATCTGAAAGTTATTTTATTACAATAATAAAATATTATGTAAAAGAATATGTGAAAGATAAACAGGATTTTATAAGGTGAGCACATGATAACATATATAAAGTTGTTTAGGTACATTTAGCATCAGTGAAGAATTAACATGTATGCTAGACCATTTAGTCTGATGATGATATTTGTTGAGTAAAATGGGAATCCTTACAGGTTGCTTGCAATAAACTAGAACTTTATGAACAATTTATTTCGGAATCATGTTTCTGGAAACTTTAAAATAATTTATGTGTGAATAAGTATAAGTATTTTATAAGTTCCTTCATGAAATAATACAGCATATGTATTTAAACATTAGCATCCCCTACTTTTGTTATAAAATAGGCAATGGCATTTTTTTGTGAAATCAAGATCTTGTTTTTTTCAAATGGGAAGTTCATTGGGATCTCTGAATGTGTGTCTCTGGAAAAACAGGAGAGGCTGTCTATTTTCAAGCAAAAGTTGGTGGCATCCCTAGTATAACGCCAAGAAGGGTCTGTCACAGAAATACTCAGAATAGTGGGGATTCTGCCTCTGAGAGAAGGAACAACCAATAGAGAATTCTATAAACGTGCTGCTTTCAGTGTGGCACATATCTGAGTTCTGATGAATGTTCCAAGCTTCTTTGCAGGTTTTACCAGGTTTGACTGCTGTTTCTGTGTTGCATCATCCTTGGATGAGGTAGTGACTTTCAGGGAACTGTGCCTGCTTGGAAAGAAAGCAAAGCAGCATGTTCAACTGAACTTGTGCCAAGAATTTGCATTCAAGATTCCTGAGAATTTTTATTCTTTTATTAAATCTCTCCCTGTGCTTTTTGTTTGTCATAAAATATCAACATTTTTTAAAATGAGCTGCAAAATTTGGTAAAATCCTATGGGGAGTGTAGTACCTTAGAGATTTATAATGAATTATTGCAATTAATTATTAGATCATTATTTAAAAAAACAAAACAAACCCCCAAACAAACAAAAAAAGAAAACAACAACAACAAAATAAACCACCAGAAAGAAGGAAAGGGAGATAAAATAGTCTCCATATAGCCTTTTCAATTGTCCATCCTGGAAAAGAATCAGAGGTGAGCAGAAATCCATTAAGTTATATTAATTACTAATTGCCAAAAAATATCCTGGGATCATTCACAAATCAGTAGATCCAGATCTCCTGTTTGAAACTATGCGTGCAATTTCATTTGTAAAGTGAGGATACAAGTAATGCAAGTATTGCCTTTTGTAGTGTTAGTGAAGCTAATGTAAAAATAATAACTATATCTGAAAGTGTTAGCTGCTTCACTTATTTTTCATTAGGAGATAAAGACATATACATGATGTGGTAGATATAAGGAATCATATTAGGTATAACAAACCATATTTTGCCTGAGAATTAATCCATTCAATGTTGTTGTTTGTTATTAAAATGAAAAATTAAAACAAAGACACTTTCTATCTGTCTCCTACATCAGTAATTTTTAAAGGGTCCTCTTTAAAATTCTTTCCATTGTTCATAATTCTGACAATGCAACCAGCAGCTACAAGATAACAATTTTTTCTTTGTTTGAAATACTACTACTGGACGGAATAGTCCTTTAAAGGTTAAAGACGGATGAGAGCATACAAATTGCATTTCTTCTATTCCTTTGGCTCCATAATTCTAAAATGAAGACCATAACCAATTACTTCCTTTTTTGTATCCCATAAATATGTAGAATAAAAATTAAGATTTATAAGCAAATAACACTATGAAAATAATAATGTGCAACTAAGTACATAAGATTTGAAGGCTGAACTGTTGCAGTTGTCTCCATACTTTCTCTTTGCTTGCTCATATGTCTGCTATCATCCAAGATTTTTGTTTGTTTCTTGGTTTAAACAAAATTCATCACACTATGACAGCAGTGATAAATATATTTGATCATATATTATGATAGCGTAAGGTAGTATAATTGTCATTCTCCATAAGATAGTTTTTCATGTTTAACAAGCAACAATTTATTTATATACATTTTGGCACCATTTGGCACTACCTAAAGGTATTTACCTTTCTTTTCATCAGAAAAAAATTTGAAACTCTGACTCCCTTACTCTTTATGTGTGACTTCTTGTCCATCATTTTGTTGAGTAAAGAAAAACTTTGCTAGTTTTGTTAGTAATAATGTACTATCACAACTGTGCCATACTAGATCATCAGTCATTCATTTAGCAAATAACTATCTAGATATCTTTCCATAGCAACTCTTTCATGCAAAACATGAAGAACAGCCAACATTTTACTGTGGAAGCTATTCCGTAGCTTGCCTGGGTGATCATAGGCCAGTTTCCTGTCACACCTTTAGTCAGTCTATTGTACTTTTCCAAAATGAATTTAAGCTTTCATAGTCTTTTATTAAAAGGATTTTTTTTTATATCGGGTAAAATAGTGTACTTTCCACAAAATTATTTTTAGTTTCTAATACCAAATCATTACTTCCCCTTTTAAAAAACAAGCTATTCTGGAAAAGAATTATATGAGGTGACTCACTGCTAAATTTTATCTTCTCTAAGGTGGAGTGCTTTCAAAAAGAAGTAGCTTAGAAGGTGTAATTACACATACTTTATTTTTAACCCATTTTCTTCTAATTTCTTTGCCCACACTTCTCTGCTCTGAATAAGCACTGTTGCTTCTATACTATCTATAACTCTAATCTCTTTAATATCTAAATGTTAGAATATTTGGCACATGCACTTAGGAAAAATTTCTTAAATAAGACCTCTGCGAACAGTTTTGGTGAATACCATATTAATTATATTGCCCAAATGCTAACTTTCTTTCCACTTGTTTGATTCAAATATCACCCTAGGTCTTGAGCTTTAGTTATATGTTTGTTCTAATATTTTTGAGACATCATTAAAAAGACAAATTAAGACTTCCATGGAAAATAATATATGGTCAGTGTTTATATTTAAATATAATTCCAGGCTTTTGGGGATGTCAAATATTCTTTTGATGGTTGATAATTTCCTTCATATGCATCTTCTTTCCATTGATCTTTGCCCTTCCATTTTCACTTTAATTTGAAGAGCTCCAGTGGTTTACAAAGGCTGCTAAAGCCTACATCTGTGCACAGGTAACAATACAAAAATGCAAAATTTTAACTTAAAATGAATGAATAAGGGAATTATTGCCGTTTTTTATGACTACAGTTGATTTAAACTTAGCTGACATTGACAAATAAGAGGATTCCCCTGGATAAACCATGTTGTAAAATTTTACCAACTACTGTTATCAATCAGTAATAATATGGGAAATATTTGCAGATCCTTGTGTAGAATATGCTTCTATTACTCCAAGGAGCTAGTAGGGCAATAACAATCACTAAAGAAAAGAAAAATAGTGACATTTCAATGAGTCAATTCCTGTCCTGATATTTAATCTTTCAAGACTGAGCCACCAGATAATAGCAGAAAGGTAATTTTGCAATTTTCTGGTTCTTTCTGCTAACCTTTCAACTTCCTAAATCTGTACAATTAATGTTACTTGTATTAATAATGAAATTGTTCTTCCAAAGGATTGCCCACAGCCTTCAATGCAGCATTGTTCCCGATAGAGATATAATTCCTAACAGGTGTGAGTCAAGAGGTGCTTTTCTGACTCACCTTTCAGCTATTTCAGTGTATCACTTAATTAAAAAAAAAAAAGACAAAAAACCTGTGAACCTCTGTAAAAATTTTTCAGATGAGACCCTAAGTCTTTCTAATCATCTTCCAAAATGATATGTGCTTTTAGCTGTTAACTATTTGATTACAGCTGCTGAAATACTGACCTAAGCTGCACCTAAACCAACATCCCTCAATAAAAGATATCTTTTGCTGTTACCTAAATTTCAACAGCTGTAACAAGTAAACCATGGCATTTTGCTGGGTTTATAAATAAAGGAATATACAATCTGCCTTTCTGATGCTAACTTTGTGCTAGAGAAGAATTTCGTTGCAGGAGATGTAAATTCCACACAAATTTCCCTACTTTAGCTTGCGATCTCGAAGCCTTTGGCTACGTGCACACAAGACAACCATTACTCAACATTGATTTTTAGTGTCTTCACATTATTTTAATGTTTGGATTCTTCATACATGTGGATATCAGTCTTATAATGGAATCTTGGAATTTGAGAGTCAGAATGTGTATGGAGCAAGAAGGCAGGAGTTTTTGTCTGTTCTTTTGGTAAGAAGGTCTTTTCATATTTAGTATAGTGCCGTGCTTGTTATCATCAATACTGACTACAGCAGTGGTATAATAGTGATGTATCTGGTGATGGTGTTTCCAAAATTTGTCTTCATTTCTAGTTTGTCTTGTTCTCAGTAGTCCTCTGGTTTGGTTTCTTCGTAGTTGTTGCTATTGTAGTTGCTGTTGTTTATTTATTTATTATTTTTTTAAATTTCAGTAAGTTTTATGGTATGCTTGAATAGCAATGTGTGGGTAGAAGATTTGGAGGCAATTGCTCCTCAACCCTCCCGATTTGAAGAGTGGTGCTTGTATTAAAACATCTGATGCCTTAGGCCCTAAGAGTCATCTCTAATTCACTCCTCACATCCTTCAAAAATAGTTAGAAATATTCCCTTGGAAAATATGCTGGTTTTCCCCTCTATACAGCATTTCTAGCTTTCTTATTCTACTTTTCCTCCTTTCTGACCATAAGATTTAACAACTTTCCCACATTCAGCTTGAATTCCTCCATTGTGTCCTTCTTTTGGAATTTGAAATCGCTTTATTTTACCTGTAAACTACTATGCAGTGGGTGGCTATACTGTATAAACAACTCTATATACTGTAAATTGTATAAAGAAAACATTTTTTTTGTCTTTTTTATTCCTTGCTGCTGACTCTAAACCCTACCAAGTATTACCTTAAATGTCTCCCAAGTGATTATGATTTCAGAGTTGAAATTGTGGATAATTTTGCTACTTACTGAACTCTGCTTCCCCATCTTTCTATCTGCTTAAAGGTTCCTGACATGTTCCCATCAATATTTCTAGTCTCTCCTGGCCAGCCTTGTTGTTTGTCTCTTGCATTTCTTCTGCATCTGTCACAACGTTTCCTCCCCTAATTTTCTGCATTGGTGAGCTGCCTGTTTCTGCCTCACTAAAAAACAGCTCAAGTGGCTTTGTCTTTTGTCCTATGTACCTACATAGAGAAGAGAGTGAAAAACTATTTCCTTCCAAGTAAATAGAATAGTGGGTTATTTGAACACAATTTAATACACTGTAAAACTGACTAAATTATCTGTGTGCGTAAATGACTCATGTACCTGCCAAGTACCTTAATTCCTCTTGAGGGCATGGCTGTGGTTTTTTTTCTCAATGTTTTATAATTTTTGAAGGAAAGATGAACAAAAATCTTAAAAACCTGTGGTTTCAGTTTATGTTTTTGTATTATAGATACTTGGAACAAATAATGTATTATTCAATAGAAATGATTTTTCATATCTTCTCTCACTTGTGGGGTTTCTGTACTTGAAATTTTTTACCTATTGCTTATGGGACAAAGTATTGGTTTTATGCATATAAACCCTCAGGGCACAGAAAGAGAATGGTACATATTAAAAATAAAGTAGATTTACATGCCATGGTTTCTCAGTTAAAGCTTCCCTTTCAGAGGAAAATATTATGGAATCACCTTCACAAGTATCCTGGGTTCTCTTTAGTTTGAAAGGTTAAGTGTAAGGATGTAAATTAATGAAAATGTAAGACTGTGCTTTTTCTTTGGAGGGGTTATTTTTGTCATCTTTTTCAGTTGAGAGCAGTATGATTTAATGGCTTAAATTTGAGTTAGGGAAATGGGAATTTCAGCTGATAGCTAATGACTTGTGAAACTGACTTGAACAAATCTTTTATGATGTCCCCATGCCAACTCTTGGCTTTAACTATGAGTAACATTAACAAGTGCTTTGGAAAGATGTCATTCAGACTACTGACTGCAGCTCTGAATGGAGCTAGTAGACTTCACAGATCTTTCTCTACTTATTGATTGCTGGACAAAGTCTGGCTCGGAATCCGAGATAAATAAAGCCATAAGGAGGTGGTCAAGAACATACAAAATAGTTCTATCTTTGAATAATTCCTGTGGATCTTGCAGTCACAGAAGCTGCTACAGAGATGGAATGCTCTCCTGGTCTGAACAGGAGCTTGCAGACATGCCTACCTATTACTTGCAGAGTACTGCAACTGTGGAATGTGACCTTTGTGATTGCCTCAATTTTTCACTGAAAAATGAGTACATAAAGATGTGTGTCTTCTATTTGAGCTCTTCATTTGTGGGGAGAAATGTCACTGAAATAGAACTCTGATATAAGAGCAATAATATACATTGTCCTTTTCATCTGCCTTTCAAGTTCCTACGTTATAAATCCTTGATTTTTGACTTAACAGTGTTCATATAAAACGCAGTGCAAACCCCCCCTTAATTTTGCATTTTTGTCTTGCCTGCAACTGTACTGAAAAATCACTATTCTGCAATTAAATCAATTTTCGTTGGTGGCACACTTCAAGAGTTTGGTTCTTTAGTTGCCAAGAGTTTCTTGTATCTAGGTGAGTCATTATTCAGTTGAATGAAGCTCACAATTATGTGGAATATCCAGTGACATAGGTCTTTGAGAATAATATTTCTGGAAATGCATTTGGTATTTACCTCACAGCCAACATGACATAAGACTTTACTGCTTTGCAGTTTAGAGCTTGGGTCTTAATTTCAGCTATGGTATAACTGAGGTTATTAAGAGTTACTAAGAATACTCTAAAACTATTACTATATTGGAGGAATCTTATTATGACAAAATGCGATTAATACAAAACATAGTCTCTCATTTTTCAAAATTAAAATGTGAAGATTCAAAAAAAAAGGAATTAACAATTTGTACTCAGAGTGCCTTAGGTTGCATCTATTGGGGCTGCTAAGTCATGCACTACATGTAAGAAAATGATGTGCTACTTCTGAGTACAAACTGCTGCAAGAGTTCAGGTGTCTCTTCAGCTGCTGGGCAAGAATAGTGCTCTGAATGCTCAGGTGGAACTGGGGAATGCTTGAATGGAAGAACGGTTTGTGCCTTCTCTTTTGTTTCTCCAGTAATTTGTTAAGGAAGAATTAAGTCAGCATTTATATTTCACCCATGTCAAATACAAAATAGAACACTTTGAGAGCCAAAGTGGTTAACTTTATTCAGTTTCATAGTGTTAAGACAAGACTTTCAGTGAAGTCTATAGGAATCAAAACTAAGCTGGGGCTGGTTTGCCTTGGAGTGATGGAGAGGCATGAGTTGAGTCTAGGTGTAGCTTAGACTGTCTCATGAAAAGCTATGTCCTTTAGACGAGAAGAAATGCCAAGGCTATAAATGGAGCTTCTGTGACAGTCTGACACTTTCAAAGACTGTATTTAAAAGCATATTTAAGGATTCCACAGTAGGTAAAAAAGGCAAAGGGAAATTAATTCTTTTGAAAGTGTGCAACTTATGCTGACATTGAAGTTCGTTATAATTTGCCACTTAAATAACTTTTATTATATTTTTCTCAACTATTACATGCAAAGAGAGGAAATTCCTTCTGGATTACAAGAAGAAACAATTGAAATAATTCAGACATATTTTTAGCTGAAATATCAAATGTGTAAGATTTTTCACTGCAGGTAATTGTCAATTTAGCTTGAAACAGTCACCATTTTTAAAACTGGGCTTTATAACTGATAGTGTGGAATGAATTATGGGAGAAAATTTGAAAACTGAGTAAGAAATCAAGCAAAGTGCAAAGTCCTTTTTATCCAAATTCTTACGTATGTGCAACATTCATGTTCAGTCTTTTCATGCTCTGGCTTTTGAAATCACTGGTCTGGAAATGTGATAGTGACATTTTCCCTAAGACTGTTAGATATTCCATGCATTTCTGATATTGTTGTAAAATATCTTTCTAGAGAAATAGATATATAAATATTCCAGCTGTCTCCTGACTTAGTTCCTGGGCATAAATTCATGAAGAAAAGAACAACACCTGTTCAGTTTTTTCTAACAGTGATGAATTTATGTGGCAGGACAGGATGTCTGGTGTAGTCCTGTGGTCCAGTACCACTTTTTTAGTTGACTTGTGCTCCTTTTGCCCCAGTTAATTTCATATAAAAATTACCTCCACCTTATGAAAATGACTTTATGTTTTTTTTATTTTCTTAAAATTAGAATGTGTGATACGTAGTATTTTGCATGCACAGTAAGGGTAAAGCTGAAGGAACCAACATATTATCTTTATTTTAAAACAGATAGAAACACATCTATAAAAGACTGGAAGTAGAATTTTACAACAAATAATTTTTAATAACCTTCAAGTCCTTCTGAGGAGCTTTACTGTCAGTGCTGTTGAAAACCGATAATACTGTTTAACTAGTCTTTTCAGTGTGCTTAGGACATAGCCAAAAATTTGTGAATAGAATGCTCTATTTCTGTCTATATCTTATTTCAGTAAGGCGTTTCAAGAAAGTGATACAGGTATACTTGGAACGATTTTTGTTTGTTTAGACTCTGTGGATAGTGAAAATAAAGTAACTGAGGATGGTCTTCCTGTCTTTACCAGGACATGCAGGAAATATTAGCTAATAACCTCTGTGTCTCTATAGTGAAGAGGCTGGAAAAAAAATTAAAAATCCTGGAAATCTGAGTTCTAAAAGCTAGGTAAGAAAATGGATGCTATTTGGAAAAGGAGGCAGAAAAATACAAAGATATGGATATTTATAGAAAAGGATCTTCTAAAGAATCTGACTGTAAAATTGAGCCTGCAAAGTGTGAAGTGTAAAAGTTTAGGAATGGGTAGTCTCCTTTTCCCATTCTCCAGGGGAAAAACCCAACTGAAATAATAGAAATTACTTAATCTTTCATCTCAGTTTAACCATCCTGGATTAGAATAAAGGCACATATTCTTTCTCTATCTTAACCCAACAATACATTTTTTTAAAAATTACAAAGATCTGGAATCCATGTAATCCATGTATTGGGTTCATATGGGGGTTTATGAACAACACAGATGAACTGGCAGGAAAAAAATTATGCCCTTTGTTATGAAAAGTTTTGGATCTGAAGAATCACTATCTTTTCACCTTCCAAGTTTCTAATGTGATGTAAATAGGACGTGCTTTTCAGCACGACTGGGCAAAAGCCTATGCCACTGAATGATGCTTTTTCCTTGTGTTAAGTGCAATCAATAATAAACTTTTAAAAATGCTTGTTGACAGAAGTGTGAGGGGAACATATCCATCAGTTTCTGAATATAATGGCTCTATGTTGTGAGAAATTAACTACAGTAAATCTCAAGATCATTTAAATTAACTCAACTCTTATTGCTTCTTAATACTAGGTTAAACCATCAGTACAATACAAACAGCATGGAAACTACAATTAAAAAAACCGGTTTATTTAATACTTTTTTTTCCTCTAGAATTTCCACCGACACGTCTTAAAAGAAAAGTTACTTTTCAAACAAGCAGCAGGTATAAGTGGTCTGGAAATACCAAGACAACATCCACAGATACCTGTAGGAATTGTACTCATTTTTTTTTATGTAGTTGGCTGCTAGGAAACCTTTCATGTTCCATATACCTTGTGGTTCTTGTGGAATAGTAGGTATTTTGGATGTGTTTGGAACCAGGAGGTGCTGGTTCCTTATGATGCAGGTAAGAAAAGACTCTCTAAAGTATCATTCAAAATGGTGGGGTTTTGAGCTAACACTATGGAGAAAGAAAAGTATGGCTAATTTTACATCTTAGATACTGAGAACCCCAAATAATAAATCATTGAATGGTTTAACTATCAGGGCACAGCACACCATGCAGACCTCATCCATTAAAAGCATTATACAATTTTGATCATTTGACCTATTATTGGATTTTCTTACAAGAAAATAACTGAGTTCATCACTTCTACTGTCAAGTAGAACGTGTGCTCACATAACTTCTTGCTGCACTTTTAGATAAAAGCAAGGATACCAAAGTGGTGTAGTCATCTCTACCATGTGGGGGAAACCTGTAGGCTCCTTTTGTAAAAAGTGGCCAAGCTCATCCTGAAGACAGGCTGTGGAGTGCCCAACACAGCCCGAGGGCCTTGGGCAGTGCAGCCAGAGGTTCTCCCAGTAACTGCTGGGTGGGTCATTACCTCCTTGATATACAGTGTTCATTGCCCAGTCAGGAGCATTGCAACGTTCTAGAAGGAATCATCCCAAGACCCAAACAAAAGATGTCACGAGAACAGTAGAGGGAGATTTGTGTTCATGATAAAAAATTCAGCTGTGGCTAAGAATTACCACAGAATTGAATAATTTTTGTGGTAAGTCAATGAATTGTCTAGTGGTTAGAATATGGTTTATTGGGGAGGAATTCAAATTAAAAAGAAATTAAAGTTATGTTTCACTCTAATATCTGTATGTGAAATCCTCTGAAAGTACAAGACTTCCCAGCATTTCTCTGTCCTAAAGTCTCAGTGATTCCCTTGCTCTGTATTATGAAAATATCCATTGTATTAATAATAGAGGGTGGAATAAAATGTGTATCAGTGCATCAAGAATGCCAAAACTTGTAAGGAATCCCTCTAACTTAACCTTAGATTATCTTTGCAGTCAGAAGGGGATCAGTCAGGACATAAACATTGGGATGATTAGCTTCATAGTCCTCTGTATCTGAGAGGTATTATCTGAAAATAAATCTCTGAAGAATAAATACGCTTTTCTAAAATGTTTGCTAAGATTGTGTGGCTTTGGAAGGTCTATGTTTTTATTCTGAGTTCCTTTTCACAGCCTGTTTGGGAGCCAGATTGTTAGCTTTCTCCAGCAAAGTTTCCTCCTACTGCAGTCTCTTTAAAAGTCAAGTCTGTGACCACTTTAAAATGTCAAAACTTCTTATAAGTAATTTCTCAATCATTTGTACAAATCCTGATTAAGGTGTGAAATGCACTTTGAAATTAAAATTGCAATAAATGTGCAGTAAATGGACCTATTGCATGAACAAATTTCTAAATAATTATTTAAATATAAATATTTTTAAACTTACCCCCTCAAAAAAAAAAAAAAACCAAAAAAGAAAAAACAAAACCGTTTCGTTCTATCTCCTATTAGATTTAATTAAAATGTGATAGTTTCCTTCTGAGCAGCTTAACCCTGAGGAAGAACTGCAAAAACAGCTGTGAGCAGTAATTTGTAAACTCAACAGCCATGCAATCAACTAAGAAACTATCAAATTACTTCTGGAATTAAAATCCCATCTATGGAATTTCAAGTAAACTGAATAAGACTTACTGTTTATCATCTGTCAGACATTACTTTTTAAAAAGTGACAAGTAATTTGTGAGGGAATTTTTGACAGATTTGTCCATGTTAGATTTCCTAGAATATTGGTGCAGAGGAAACCTCTTCAGCTTCGTCAGGAACTTTTCTGTGATGCTTTCTATGAATTCTAAAGAAAGGATCAGATGTCAATAACTGTAAAATAAATCCTGAATAATAAAAATGTATCTCAATTTTATTTATGGGAAAGTGCATTTTATATGGGTTTTTTTGCTGCTATTTCTAAAAACACCTGCACTGCTTGAGTAACAAGACATGGGAGAGCAAAAAGCCTGTAAGAAAGTGCAGCAAAAATTATGCTAAAGCTATAACTGAGAAACGAGTTCAGATATAATGGAATGAGAGAGTACATCTATATTTAATAATAATACCTAGAAGATTTTCTCTCTTCAAGTATATCATAATTTGATAGAAAAAAATGTATTCTTTAAATGTTTCTTTAAATATGGTATCTAATCCATAATTTATAATCGGCATTTGTAAATTTCCAGACTTTTTGGACAGAGAGTAACACAAATATTAGAGCAAAGAATATAACATGGATTTAGTGCAGTTGTTGGAGTGAGCAAGGATGCAAACAATGCACAATGGAAGAACAAGCAAAAGTTCTCAGAAGTGTTTTTCCTGCTGCAGAAGCAATCTGAGGGATTCACTTACCACCAAGAAGGTGCTCTTTTTGTAATTTGTATGTGCAATGGAATAGTGTCATGTTCAAGGGATGGAACAACTGGAGCATAATAATTTTTTTTCTATCACAGCTTGGGAGAAGGCAAGAATTAGAAATGCTAGGAATTAATACCATTAATCCAGTTGCAATGAGGGAGGACAGAGGATGGCCAAACTTAAGTTCAGAATATTTTCCATGCTTTGTCCTTATTTGTAGAAAAAAAGCCCCCCAAAAGTATTTCAAGAAATATATGAGTCTTCAAACATACACGTTTAAAACTTGCTACTTCAATATTAAATTACTATATAGATGAGGGTATTGAGTCTTTCATTAGTATATTTGCAGATGATACTAAGCTGAGAGCGTATGTCAATCTGTTGGAAGATAGGAGGGCTCTGCAGAGAGACCTGGAACATTTGGATGGATGGGCAGAGTCCAATGAGATTAAGTTTAATAAATTCAAATGCCGAGTCCTGCACTTTGACCACAATAACCCCCTGCAGTGTTATAGGCTGGGGATGGTGTGGCTGGACAGTGCCCAGGCAGAAAGGGACCTGGGGGTGCTGTTCAACCAGCTGAACATGAGCCAGCAGTGTGCCCTGGTGGCCAAGAAGGCCGGTGGCATCCTGGCCTGTATCAGGAATAGTGTGGCCAGCAGGAGCAGGGAGGTCATTCTCCCCCTGTACTCAGCACTGGTGAGGTCACACCCTGAGTGCTGTGTCCAGCTCTGGCCCCTCAGTTTAGGAAGGACCTTGAGATGATTGAGCACATCCAGAGGAGGCAACAAGGCTGGAGAGGGGCTTGGAACACAAACTGTGAGGAACGACTGAGGGAGCTGGGGTTGTTCAGCCTGGAGAAAAGGAGACTCAGAGGTGACCTTATCACTCTCTACAACTCCCTGAAAGGTGTTTGTAGTCAGGTAGGGCTTGGTCTCTTTCTCCAGGCAGCAACTGACTGAACCAGAGGACACAGTCTCAAGATGCTCCAAGGGTTGGATATTAGGATAAAGGTTTTTACAGAAAGAGTGATAAAGCACTGGAATGGTCTACCTGGGGAGGTGGTGGAGTCACCAGCCCTGGATGTGTTTAAAGAAAGACTGGATGTGGCACATAGTCTAGTTGAGGTGTTAGGACTCAATGATCTCGAAGGTCTCTTCCAACCTAATGATTCTGTGATAAAAATGAAACAAGTACAGATTTTCAAATTTTTGACTGCAATTGTGCTTTTAGCAGAAATTCTAATACAGTAGCATATCTTATTTTCCTAAATTGTTTACAGGTTCTTAACATTGTCTGGGTTAGCTATGTATTTAGATAACAACTAGGTCTACCAAAACTTGCTAACAACTTTCTACTATCTAGCTTAATAACTAAAGTATCTGGGGCTGGAAGAAGTCCCGGGTGTAAACTTTTAGAATAATATGGCTGATAATTTTTTGCAAAACACTTTTTCCTAGTTCAGTGAAACTGAACTCTTTTTCCTCTTTTCTTATCTTTATTTTATGTCACCTATTTGTGTCCAGTTTTGCATATCATATTCCACAGTAGTATTTCACTCTGTTCTTTGTATATCTAGCAGAACAGCCTTTTGTCATAACCTTGCACTACAAATTTAGGGTTCGATTTCTTTGATCTTATAGGTTGTTTTGATTTTGTAATACATAGTTCCCACTGGCGGGTTTGTTTGAGCAGTGATTTTTTATCTTAAGAATGCTATTTTTAATTGCCTGACTGTAGGCTAGATTATCATTAAAATTATTTTTAAACAAATCTCGGTTATTTGAATTTTGATCATCTACCACAAAGTTTTGTACAAAGACCACAGTCTTTGTTTTTCTGACATAATTTCTGCAGAAGTATTATCCTGTTGATAGAAAATCAAGCAACACTGTATATTCTTGAAGAACCACCTGATATACTCAACCATTTATTGTTTAATTACATATCTAGAAGTACATAGGTCAGAATTGCAAGTGTATTACCCCTATATAGGAAATGGGAATATTTTTTTCCTTTTTCCTCTTTTTCTAATGATTAATATTTGTACACATATTTAGTGCAACCATTCAATCCTCTCCAACAGTTTCTCTTTATAGATCCACTTCTGTTTGTAACAACTTCATTGTTCCCAACAGTTTCCTGAGGAGGAGAACTTGAGAGGGAGGTGCTGATCTCTTCTCCCTGGTATCCAGCGAGGGAACATGTGGGAACAGTACAAAGCTTCATTAAGGGAGGTTCAGACTTTAAGTTTAAGAAGCACTTCTTTACTGAGAGGATGGTAACTTACTGGATCAGGATCCCTGGAGAGGTGGTCAACACCCCGAGTCTGTCAGGGTTATAAAGGCCTTTGGATAATGCTCTTAACAACTTTCTTTAACTTTTGATTGTCTCTGAAAGGTCAGACAGTTGGACCAGATTGTTGGCTTAGGTCCCTTCAACCTGAAATATTCTAACCAAGTCTCGTCTAGTCATGTATTCTTCTGCAGCTCTGTTTATCAGTATAGATACAAATGGTTTTCCTAAAACCAGTGACCCTAAAGCCAGCTGACAAAATAGCCTGATTCCTGGTCTATGATGCTATCCTGTTTTGCTCTCCAAACATGTTGACTGCATCTAAACTTATTCTTGATAAATATCAAACATATTCAGGGATTACTTGAAGAGTGCTAGATCATCTCAATAAAAACTGCATATGGGACAATTCTAATATCTTAGCAGTATAGATGATCAATTCTCAGTGACAGGGAATGTTCTCTGCAATTCTAATTTACTGATCTAAGCAAAGCTTTAGAGCATTTGACTGCAGGTGTACTGACGGAACAATTCCATAAGATAGCTCTCTCTCTTACACATTAAATTGAGGCTGACTACTGATTTCCCAGTGTTAGTAGTGGGGATGTAGGTAGATGGAGATGAGAAGGGAAGGTACTGTGCCAGAAAGTCATAGTGTGTATGAGAAGCACACTGTACCAAAGGGCAGAGTATTGGTCTCCATCATACTGCTCGTCTTCCAGCTCTGCTAAAATCAGGACAAGGAAGATGGTAAGGATTTCCTATGAGGCATTTAGCTTTATGAAAGATCTGATATGTAAATCAAAAACTACTTTATCCTAGCACATTTATTTGATTTAAATGTGTTTTTTTGATTTAAAGGAAAAGTTCATATAACTTCAGATAACAAAAGACTGGCCTGGCTTTTATTTCTTTCTCTCTTTTCTGTTTAGCCTTATTTCTATGATGTTTCTTCATTTCCTATTTTGTTTTGACACTAAATATGCTTTTGGGAGCAGATTCCTGCCCCCAAATACACATGATGTGTGTATTATTTTAAGATCCTGATTCTGAGGGAGATTTTAAGACACCTAGGTGGTTGCTAAATAATGCAGTGTGGATGATGACCCAAAGAATGGAGTTTTGTGTCATAAAAATGCTTATTTGTCAAAAAAAAGGACATCAAATGATGCTCAGAATCATACTTCGTTATTCAGTGATGGCACTTGCCCTACCCTGAAGTCTTCAGGCTGTTGATTCAAGTTATGCTACAGTGTGACTGTTGGTGTTTGGGGGAAGAATTCTGGTACAACTGAATAAATGTGGAAGTATATATAGTTATGTATATCTATACACATATGTATATGTACCTATGCATATATCCCTATAGGTATGTATCCTACAGCATTCAATCCTTTCTCTTCTGCAATGATCATTTACAGAAAATAATAAAACTACACTAAATAAATTAATACATCATATGGTGTACCAATTCTTAAATTTTGTTCCTTTCCCCTTCCTTTGAACAGTGCAACCTACAGGAAAATAAAATGTCTCTATGCATAACTTTCCCTTGCAGGAACTGGACATTTTCAATGGTCCTGCTCCCATAAGTGATTCCAAATACTTGTGGGCAGTCATTTCTTCGCTCTGTAGAAGCCACTGGCTGATTAATTTCCTTGGTTGTGTAACTACTGATTGGCATTTTTAGTAAAACCCTTTTAGCTTAGCCTTTTCCCTCTGATTTGTGATTTGGCCCAAAGAAAACGTGTCCTAGTTTAGCTCTGACCTACTTATAGTTAAATTGACAGCTTGCTCTTTGCATAGGTTTCTTTATTAAAATCAAAGAGTGCCCTCAAGCCACCAAGTTTTGAGGCAAACCCTAAAGCTGTCTTAATATCATTGATGGAATTACAGGGTAATTTCAGATATGTAGCATTTCTAAAATATTTTACAGGAGAGCAAATTGCAGCCAATTCAAAAAGCCAATATGCATATCATAAATATTAATATAGGAGCTATTATCGATGGAAGGATATTCTTTGTAAGAACATCATTATAATATGTGTTGTAATCTTTCTTTCAAATGCAAAGTTATCAAATATCCTTAATTAATCTGAGTGATTTTTATCTCGTGACCATGACTTTGAGAGCTTTATAGTAGTTTTCCACAATCCAAGTTACTCTTTTTTTTTTAAATCTAATTTTTGTTTTCCTCTTTCTTCAAAAAATATTAAATATGATGATTTTCATGTTTTAATTGTTTTCTTCTAGGATTTTTAATTTTCTGTTGTGAGAAAAAATAAAATATATTCTTCTCATCTAGTTATTATTTTTCTTGTATGGCAGCAATGCTTTATTTTTTGTTTCTTCTATTTTTAATTTATTTTTTCTCCTCAACATCCTCTCTACATGAAGTTTTATCACAAAAGAAACAAAGCAGTGTATAATGACCAGGTGGTTCTATGTAAGCAAATTCTTCTTGTATGCGAGGATTTTGCACTGCATAATTCAGAGGATTTTTCAATGCAGAGTGATTGGTGTGATATTTCCTTTAGTGAGCTCAGCCCTATTTATTATTTTTATCCTATCATTCACTGTTAACAGCTGCATATTCTTTCTCCTGTCAAAGAGCAAGAAAAAAAGAATTTTCTGTGTGGGTTGTTTTTTTTTAAACTCACTGTCTCAGCTGAATTTGAATATTGAGGTGTCTCAGTTACTAGGTGGAGAGAAACCATCACCTTTCTTGGATCACATATCATGCTCAACATCTCCTGTTTTCCATTCTGTTTTCCATTCCTCTTTCAGAAATACTTCAAGCTGTGTAAAAGTATATTACCTATATGTTTGTAGGGTTTTATGCTCTTCTGTAAAAAAGGAAAATGCAAGTACTGTGTCTACTTCTAGAAGTAAGGGTTTTCTTTTCTGATATGTCAGTAAATTAAACTCGGAAAAGGAAAGAGGAAAGGGAGATGCTATGTCCTGGAAGTGATGAGGTTTTATGGTCCTTAATTTCTAAGTAGGTTAATTAATTAGCCTTGCACTCAGAAAGTAAAGAAATTCTTCTCTTCACTAGTGACAAAGTATTGTTATGAAAAGTCTAGTAGTTCTAGGGAAACACAGGTTAAATCAGTTCTTTTTAGAGCACTCAGGAGTCTTCTAGGCAGTCTGGATTTAGGCTTTGCTAAGTTGTGGGTCCAGCTCTGGCCATGTCTTAAAAGGGTAAATGAGGAGCAAGATGCACACCAGCACTGTGTGTGACCCTGACAGAGGAAGGGTCCTTCCTAATGTGCAGGGGATGGCCTAATGTGTGTTTTTAGTCCCTGAGAGTTAAAACCAGTGGATGTCCTGCATGGGGTGACTACTTCTTGCTGTGTTGAGCAGAACAGCAGGAATTAGAAAGCAGAGACACTGCTGGGCTCTGCCTCATGGAGGTTCCAGAGGGAGTAAAAGTAAAGTTAACTTAAAGCACACCCTGCAAGGAATGAATTTTAACTTTTAAAAAACTTCAACTTCCAGCAGCAACAAGAAGTGCACTGATATTGATTGGGGTGCCTTACACTCCAGAGTGTACTACCCACGTATTTTTCAACAGCTCTTTTGCCCATTGTGTCGTGATGCAAATGCCATCTGAGCTTTTTAAGACTGTCTGCCAGTTAAGAAATAGAATTTGCAGCTTTCGAGATGACACAAAAAAGGTAAAAGTGTTTTATTTCTAATATTTTGAGTTCTTTTAAATTTAGATCACTTATTGATGACATTAGTATGGGCTGCATAGCAGGCACCCACCAAAGCTGCTCCATCACTCCCCTCTGCAAATGGACAGGGGAGAAAAAATATAATGAAAGGCTCACGAGTTGATAGAAGAATAGGGAGAGATCACTTGACAGTTACTATCATGGGTAAAAGAGACTTGACTTGAGGAGATTAACTGAATTTTTACCAACCAAGATTAGAGCACGTTAATAAGAAGTAAAACTCCCTCCCTGCAGTGTCCCCTTCTTGCCAGGTTCTACCTCCTCCCTTCCAGTGATGCAGGGAGACAGGGAATAATCAGTTCATTACAGGCCGTTTCTGCTGCTGCTCTGGGAGAGGAATTGTTTGTTCCCCTCCTCCAGTATGGGGTCTCTTCCACAGGAGACAGTCCTCTACAAACTTCTGCACTGTGAATCCATCCTATGGACAAATCATTCTTCACAAACAGCTCCAAAGTGGGTCACTCCTCCGTAGGGTGCAGTCCTTCAAGAGCAGTCTTCTCCAGTGTTGATCCCCTGGAGGGTCACAAGTCCTGCTAGGAAACCTGTTCCAGGATGGGCTCCTCTCTCCATAGTTCCGCAGGTCCCTGCCAGGACCCTGCTCCAGCGCTGGCTTCCCACTCATCACAACCTCCTCTCAGGCATCCACCTGCTCTGGTATGGGTATCCTCTCTCCACAGGCTGCAGGGGATCTCTGTATCACACCTGCACATCCATGGGCTGCAGGGGATCTCTGCATCCCTCTGCACATCCATGGGCTGCAGAGGCACAGCTGCCTCGCCATGGTCTGCACCATGGGCTGTAGGGGAATCTCAGCTCCAGTGCCTGGAGCACCTCCTGTCCCTCCTTCTCTAGTGACCTTGGTGTCTCCTCACAGTTGTTCCTCTCACATATTCTTATCCTACTGTTCTCTGAGAATAATTACTTCTGTGCACAAACTTTTCTTCCTTTATCTTATCACAGGGATGCTACTACCATCACCAATGGGTTTGGCCTTGGCCAGCACTGGGTCCATCCTGGAGCTGGCTGACACTGGCTCTGACCAGTGGGAGAAACTTCTGGCAGCTGCTCACAGGGGCCACCCCTGCAGCACACCTGCTAACAAAACCGGGCCACACAAACCCAATACATAATGCCAGAAGCCAGAAAACATATTGCTTCTACTGTACTTGTCATGTACTAAAATAAAAACAGCTTCAGAAATATTTATAGAGTCAATTTTGGTTTTCCTAATGAATTCCACTTCCTCCAAGTTTTGAGAGTAAGGAAATGGCTCTCTCTTTATTGTGCCATCTGTTCATGACAAGGGATGGAAAGGACTTCAGAATGCTGAGCTTTTGTTGTAAGTGTCAACCTAATGCTACCTTAGGGAAAAATATTTTGAAACTACACTTGAAGTTACCTTGATGGATTAGAATTGTAACAAGAAGAAAGTTACATGAGAGAACTGTCAGGCTGCTGACCTGATTTGCTGAAATAACAATGATCAGAGAAGCTATTTTCAGTGGTTAATTTAATTTTCTGACAAGTATGAATAAGTATAGATGTTGAAGGTCAAATTCTGCTAAGAAGTCCTGATATACTGGTTGTGTCCAAAGGTCTACCAGCAATTAGAGATCAAACTCATGTCTTTTTCTCTGACAAGAGTTTCATGCTAAAAACTTCCACCTATTTTCTAAACTTTGCAGTTATGGATTCTAGATTTATAGAACCAGTCATCTCTCTAAGTAGATGCAGAAGTTTGCTGCATTATACTGTTACAATATCTCTACAGTGTTGTTGTCTCCCTGAAAAAGAAATAATTTTTATATCTGTATTGCTTAAGAGCTGCACTAATTAAAAACTGTTAAAAATATCTCTCTCTTTTTACTTGTTTCCTTCAGAAATTCACTTTGATAACCATTTTTTCCTTTGAAGGGAATTAGAAGACTTCCCATTTACACTTGTGGAGGTTAGGGAGTTTTATTTATTTTTTTCTACCACACTTTCACCTTTGCATGTCACTCTACTGACCAAAGTCAGATGTAGAACCTTGCCATCAGGTTGGCTTTATACACATTCAAAAACCTAGTCTTTTCTCTAGTCTTTTCTTTCATCTTTCCTGTCCTCTGTTCTTCTCCTGTCCAATTGTACCTCTATGAGGCCTCTCTTATCTCAAAATTTCTTTGTTTATTAATTTTTTTTAAATTTGGGATTTTTATTGTTAAATTTAGTGACAGTGGCATCACCTTACATTTAAAAAACATTTCCTTTGTTGAAGATAAGAAATACACCTGAGGAAATCAAAATCTTTGTCATCTATCAACACATCTATAAGTATTGCGAATTCAATTTTCTCGACATTTTTCCTTGGGTTTCATTTCTAAGAAAACATTGACATCTAAACCTAATAAAACTTTTGTACTGTATCTCTATTTTTAATTCTTTGTGAAGTTATGCTAGTGTTCACTTTCACTGCAGGTGTTATTTAAGGGGGATCATATTTCATATAACAACTGGACATTACAAGGTAGCTGAACTTAGGCAAATATGTATTTAATTTTTCTATTTGCCATTTTTTAGCTTGTTTGTTACAAGACCTTGACCAGTTTTGTAAAACTGCTTGAAGACCAGCAAATAACATCTAATTTTATTCAGCTTAAAACCTAAGCTCAAGAGATGCTGCTCAGGTTTCCAAAATAATTCTCATAATTAAAAAAAAGTAATTAAATTTGTGTGGAATCAGGTTGTTTTTTGAATAGTGCAAAATCACAGAAATAGACATTATTCTTCTGTATTGCTTCATGCCCAGAGATTTTAATATACTTAGATATTTACATTTATTTATAGCAATTTGTCACTGTATATGTTTAATTTGCCTTCTTTCTTTCAACATTTCCTTGGCCTGTGACATGTACCTACCCACAGGTAAAAAAGAAATAGAACTCATGCTTAGGAGGTAGGAAAAAAAAATCTGCTGAGCATCCTGTTTCTGATATGTATTTTATTTGTGAAACATGGGCTTTAGGGATGGATGCCAGAGCAGCTTAAGCTTTTTGTCTTCTTCCCTTTTTTACTGGATTTTGAGTCAAACTTTAATTTTAATCTTGAGGCTACAAAGGTACTTACAAATGAATATGAGATATGTTATTAATACTCCAGTCTTCCTCTTAGGTGTTACATGGGAATTACTGAGTGTATATTGAATCAGTATTGAACATTCAGAGAAAGCTGCAATGGTAAGCTGCTCCAAGCCTGCACAAAGGTGAAAATAAATTTGGTTTCAAATACAATTATTTGTTCTAGGCAACAAACAACGACCTCGAAGGCTTTCCTTCTGAGGATGGTTTTACCTTTTTACACCGGTTCGTCTCTGTCAAGCAAAGTAAGCTTCTTTTCTCTTGGAAGGAAGATTGTGCTGCAGGGTTCAATTACAGAACATATTTGAGACTCTAATTAAATTGTCTCCATTGTAATTATATGGCTTTTAAAAATAAATCTTGCAAATGTCTTTGAACATCTGTTAGAAATTCAACATTTTGTTAAGAGTTTAGCTGCAAATTATTAGAGATTCTTAACAGTAGGAATTACACATGGCTTATAAGAGAGTAGGTTCAATGAGTAGTGCTGTGCTACACTTGATACAGACTTGTTAAAATTACTGTAGGATGTACTTTTCTTCCCCATTATTTCTATTGTCAAGATAGTTCATTTCAGGGATGACTGTTGCAGTTTGTCACGTAGACAGAAGGTAACTCTCACTTGGGACACTATAATGGAAGCAGGCATGCTTCATTTGCAGTAACGCTCTGTGACTAATATTTTTAAGTGAGAAAAAAATCCTGAAATAGTAAAAAGAAACACATGTAAAACCAAGCCCACATGTGTAGGGTCCAAACTAGTCTACAGTCCTGCTTCTGCCCCAGTCTGTACCCAATGTATTTCGAAAAACTGCATGAGCATGAGCAGAACTTTTGGACTCTCTGGTAATTTGGGCTGAGGAGTTTTATCAACAGAGAATCCTATGTGTCTGGTTTTCAAATTTAATCTGGTTGAATGTTTTAACGTGCATGCATTAGATTTCAACACATTTGGTGATGGGCAGTGCCCCATTATCCACTTTGCAGTCCTTTTGTTACAAAGCAAGTTTAGTATTAATTTTACATGCAGCAAGAAATATTTCATTTTCTGAGCTGGTCAAAAACTCTTTACTGAATATCTCCTAGGCCTAGTGATTTGCTGCTGATCATTTTGTAAGTTTGCTTTAAAGAATTTTCTACTTACATTTCAATCTGATAAAGATCTGTTCAGCATCTTGCCTGGAAATGAAAGCTTCTGGTATGGGAATATTTCCAGATTAAAGAACAAACAAGGAAAACACATTTTACTTAATATTTTAGTGTATTTTACCTCTTCTGATTATTTTCTTTATGCTTTCACCCTCTAGACTCTGCTCTGCTAGACGTTTTTCCAATGCAAAGGATTTATCATTCATGATTTCCTTGACTTTCTTAGAGGCTGCTCCCCTCAGTCCTCTTTTGTATGTCTTCTTTTTTTCTTTTTTAATGTTAGGCCAAGTCACTTTGCATAACATTATCTTAGCCATTATCTGATTCTCTTTTTCTTGTTTGAGTTGGGGGGGGGGCGGGGGGGAAATATGTGTATTTCCTATGTACATATGTGTATATTCTGTATATATGTATATGTGTATTTAGCTACATATGTGAGAGTGGTGAGGCATTGGAAGAGGTTGCCCAGAGCAGCTGTGGGTGCAGACCAGGTTGAACAGGGCTCTGGGCATCCTGGTCTAGCACAAGGAGTCCCTGCCACGGCAGGGAGTTGGAACTAGATGCTCTTTAAGGTGCCTTCCAACACAAATCATTCTATGAAAGTATTTCACACCAAGAATGTGTCATTATTTCTAACAAGCTTCCTTATCTCGCTCATTAGTGATAGCGACAGTTTTTATACAAAGCCTTTTTCTGAGATGTGCAGTGATTCAAACATCTGGGCATTAATTTGTAAATATCTTTGGGGAATCCTGTGAAAAAGAAACTTCATTGAGCAATTAATCATAAAACCTGCAAAGTAGTCACAATTCTTTAGTTGAGTTTTCAAAGAATACAAAGTATTCAAAATTCCTGACACTGAAAAGATGGATTTTTCTTTTTGTATTTATTTCAGTTATAGTTTATTATACGGGCACAGCTTAAAAGCTTGAGTAAAATATGATAGATTTAAAGCTTTATGTCAAAAGAGAAAAAAGTTTTTCCTCTTTACTGCTATTTAATAGGTTCTATTTAATCAGAATGTGGAAGAATTACTTGAATAATATGTATAGCAGATATTATTCAATGCATAACAATGCTAAATACTTTATAAATAATACCATATACTTAGCCAGTGAATGGTACTCAATTACATTCTAATATGGGCTCTCTAATATAATTGCCTTTCTGCTATTAATGGTGTCTAAATTAATTACTATGCCACACTGACACTCTACTGAGTGGTTCTTTTCCTGTTATCTAGTGCCCTTTAGATTGCAGTTTTGCATAAAGACTCATTTCCACAAGTATTTATACATTACAATATGTCACATATAAAAATTCTGTTGTTGCTAAAATTCACTTTTATCAATATAGTATAAATATAGTTCAAATCTTTAAAAATTGTTGGTTTTTTTTACTGCATCTGACCTGCTTAGCTATAAAACGACTTTATTTTCTTAAATACAGGGTTTTGCTGACTTTTTCTGCACGCATTTTTTTTTTTTCTCATACAGCAGAATTTAGAAATAATGGGTTATTTATGAGAAGTCAGCATTTGTTGCCAAAGGTGTAAAAGACAACATTGTCAGGAACAAGCTTACCTTTTAATTTTTCTATTTTGCCTTCAATTTCAGTCATTGCCATTTGGTAAAGGTTTATCTTTGCAAAGAGAAAGATATTACTCAATAATCAGAATGTATGTAATGCTTATAATTTCTAAGTAGAAAGTATAAGTCTAAAAAGAAAATATAAAACATTCCTGGCTGAATTTTCCATAGTGGACAGCGTAATACTATGTTTTGCTGTGATGTATTCCTGGCTTAATGTAGTTTTTTCACAAAGATAATGGAGTTATTGAAATTTAATTAATGCAGAAGACCAGTCAGGAAGTGTACTATTAAATGCTCCTATTAAATGTAACTGTGTGCTTATTCTTTTTGTATAATTTTGCTAATGTGTTAAATGTAAGCTGAGGCAATGAGTTCATCAGCCTAGAGAACTCTGGTTTGAATTGTCCCTGTTTAGATTGGTCATTTATTTGCATTTTTGAATATTATCTGGTTTTCTCTGGAGTTTATGAAGAAAAGAATCATGCTCATTCACAATGACTGGACAGAATTTTTCTCAAGTTGTATCTTAGGTGGTTTCAGAATGAACTGCACAAGTGGAAGGAAAAATTCACCAAAGCCTGTTTAGCTCAAAGTCATTACAGGATTTATGTGCTGATTGAGACACATCATTGGATGCAGAAAGGGAGTATTGCTCTGTAGCTGTATTTTACCCTTTTGTCTACTTATCTGCTGTTTGTGACTAGAGACAGAAGAGCTCATTTGCTGAACCTTCTC
Organism: Acridotheres tristis; assembly: GCA_037013685.1. Classification (NCBI taxonomy): domain Eukaryota; kingdom Metazoa; phylum Chordata; class Aves; order Passeriformes; family Sturnidae; genus Acridotheres; species Acridotheres tristis. The sequence continues at coordinate 109,226,319 of CM072886.1, forward strand.
TCTTCTATAAGAACTTCTATATTCACTTGTGGATAGCAATTATTTAGACACTTTGTGGAAGTGTTTTTTGAATTCCTATTGTCTGATGGAGGTTTATCTTTAAATGAACATCTTCTTCTCTTGAGTTTTATTTAGTTTAGCTTTCTGAAAATTCAAAAATAGGCATAGAAACCAAACACAGCTTAAAGTGGCTAACTCTGGCTTCTCTCATCTCAGATTCCTCTGCTAATGTAACACAGGAATATTTTATTTTTAAGAGGAACGAATTTTGAGGAGTTAATCAGAAATATTTATATTTTTGAAAGTGTAATCATCCCATTTTTCCCCTCTTTAGCATGGTAAGACACTTCCTATCTTGTATATTCGTTGACTTTATATTTTCTTTGATTTCACTGCTGTCTCTAATATTTATTAGATTCTGACTGGAACTGAAGAAGTAAATTCATTTGTGTTCCTGAGCTATTTACATAGAGATCCAATGCCTAATTCCAGATTTCTAATGCAAGTTCAGTGTTGATGTAAAATATTTGAAAAGTCTTGTCCATTATCTTTTCCTCTCTTGATTCGCGTGTACCAAGTCCTAGACATATAGGAACATCCTTAGAGTGCTTTATCTCTATAGGAAATTTTCAAGAACTGCCCTTTTGAAAAAAAGTTCTACTGGGGAGTTTGAGAACAATCTTGGGGTAAGGGGGAAGGTTAGGGGTTTTCTTTTTTTAGTGTATGTATTTATTTTCTACTATAGGTTATAGTTAAAATAAAGCCTCTGTTCTAAAAAGAGTAGTTGAAATTTTGAAAGCATAAAAAATATCAATATGAGGAACAGGGCAGGGAGAATTTAGGGCCTGAATTGCTGCGTTTCTTTCCTCTTTATCACCAAGGAAAATAAGAATTATTTTATTTTCTAATTTATAAAGATTCACCTTCTTTTGTTACCTTTACTCTTATTTGGTCTTTTCTTCCTTGATTATTTTGAAATTGACACTAGTTTTGAAAAAGAAAGGAACAAACAATTATCTCACTTTAAAATAAGTGCTCCAACAGAAAACCTCCTCTGAACATCCACTAATTTTCATTCTTGCTTTGTACTTTTTTCCAATGGATTACAAAATTACATCAAATAGCCTATCCAATTTCTTAGTTCAGTCACAAATGTTTTCAAAAGCTCAGGACTGCTTCATGTTCAAAGACATGTCTAATTGCATTCTTACTCGTATTTGTACAAATGTCTGTGAGAGCTATCTGCACATTTGCCACTATCTGTGGGGGGAAAATGACGTAATAGTTCAATTCTTAACTTTAATTGACTTGGTCTAACATCCTACTGACTGTTATAACTTCAAGCACCTACTGCTCTAATCTTCCCCTGAAACTGAACTGCCTCAGTAGTGTAATTTTATCAATTACATGCCCTGCTCTAACTGATAAAATGATCCACTCCTTCTGATGCAGATGGATTATGTAAACTATCTCCAGAATATATCAAGAATTCATGTCAACATCTGGCTTGGAACTGTGGTAGGATTTTCAGCACTGGAAAAGAATGTCAGGAACCCTCAAAATACTAAAATACTTCACAAATATATCTTTATTAATATTTTGATTTCTTAATCAGCAAGGAGGCATCTGAATATGGTATGACTAAATGCAGCAAAAATGAAGCTTTGAAAAACTTAGCTCCAACTGAGACTCCATAATCTAAACTGAATGACTCTTTGCAGTGACTCAAAATCAAATAGTCCTCTGGAATATAAAAATATTGTCCTGTTTATACAGGATGTAAAACACCAAACGGGCTTGATACTGTTTGTTAGGTTTTCTTGCATAATACTTTATCAACTTCTTAGAGTCTGCATCTCTGAAGTAATGCATATAAAATTATATTTCTTACACCAATTGGTATCATACAAGAAACTCTGTTAAGTGTTTAGACTGTATTTTGAACAAAACTGTGATAGGTATTCCACACCATTCTGCTTCAGTGTTCTTTGCCGTAAAATTAACAAAAAAAAAAAAATCTATATGCAATGGAAATCTGATCATAGCTTCATTTGAATTAGGCCATCAGAAATATTTTCATGTGAAAATAGAAAAAAAATATTAGCCAGGCAATCTCATAGCCATATTCTTAGTGGCTTTGGCCAATGACGCCTCTGACAACCATCAATGTAATTATACAATGTTCAAGTAGGTCAGATCTGTGTGTGCGTAAATTACTTGTGCAGGATGCATGCTCCTTGCTCCAGCTGAGTAATGTTGAACATCTGGGCAGAGTCACTTTGTGATAGCCTGTTGCACAACAGAATCAGACATGTTAAGTAGCAAGTAAGCTCTGCCTCAGGACAGTGGTGTTGATGTTGATAATATTTGTGTGCCCAGAGGAATTAGCATGCTTTCTTAGACTCTGATCCAACACATTTTTATTCATGTGAGCAAAATTTCCACACTGGAATATTCCTATGATAAACCTCATGGCAGTAAAAAGATAACAAACCAAAACAGTTATTAGTCATAATGAAATCCTTCCTGTTAAAATTCCCACAGTCAAGAGATACTTTTAATTGTGTCTCCCTAACGATAGGAAGCTGAGGCTTAAGCAATTGTACTTCTTCTTCCTGTCTGTGTCTCTAGGTGTCTTTTTCCTTACAGTTTTGAGTCCACCCACTCTGTTGTTTGAAGTTAGCAACAAGGGCAAGAGGTCCCTCAGCTTTACAGGCTTTATGGCTATAATCAGCCCAGTAGAAAAGAGATTAATGGGTGTGGGCTTGTACTGAAACCTTCGCTTCAATAAACACCAACTCTACATAGGCAGGACACCAAGAATAAAATACCTTGTTTGGTACCTGCTTAGCAGTAAGATACAATCTACAAGGAAATTATTCCTAATATGGAAAAATGGCAATCATTATTTCTCTTGCACACTGAAATGCTCTGGCTAAAAAATGAGCACTTTGTATGTTTCTTACTGTATATTAATTGAAAGAAATTTCATGTGTTTCAGTTCTATCAAAGTTGCAATTATTCTCTACATTCTTGCTTTCCAGAACTTTATTTGGAAAAAAATTTGAAATAATGAGTAGTTGCTAGCAGGTTATAAGGAACTTCTGGATGTCCCAGCGCAGAACAGGACTCACAAGCAAAAATCAAAAAGCACAGATTATCTTTAAACTTGCATAAATCAGTCAGATTTCGTATGTGACCTGTAACTCCAGGCCCCTGAAAAGGAATAGAAAAGGGGGGGAAAAAAACCGCTTAAGCAAAAGTGCTCTATTCCTCCTGGAGATGTGGGACTAACTTGTGATCTCAGTTCTGTATTAAATGTGTGTATGTTTTCTGGTTTTATCCTGCCATACATCTCAGTAGGGACTACAGTAGAATACTTGAGTACTTTTTAAATTCTCATCCAATTAAAAATTGTTGGTATACATATATACATATATATGTATATACTTTTATATATATATATATATATATACACACCCCTATATATATATATAAGATTTTACTTTATTTTATTCTTCATCTAATTCCAAATTTTCTTTATCTTGATTTCTCACATTCCCTTGGCACTAAAATCGTCCTGGACACTTTCTGAAATATGCAATTTCAGAAGCAGGTTCTTGGGGGACCTCTTGTATCATGCTTACAAAACCATTTGTTCTAAAAGCTTTGGATCTTGAAAAGACCTAATACATAATGCCATTTTTCCCTCATTTCTATACCTGCTGTTTTCTACTGAGTATAAAAATCAAAAGACAAGATTCCCAAAATACAAAATTATTCTTTTTCTTTGGAACACTTTTGTACTGAGCAGATAGACAAAAAACACAGTTATTGGTGATTATTTACTCTTGTGTTTCTACTTTGACTTGGGAGATTGGCATCGTCCTTTAGGATGAGGTTTTCTCAAACTGGCCAGTTCTGCATGGTTTGCTTTTTTAAAATTTTTTTCTCCAATTTTACTGAATTTCACTTAGTTGCTCTAAATTAAGCTACATCATGCTTATGAAGTACAGCAAGTAATCATTTACTTGGGACTGTCTGAAATTGTTCTTACATCTGCTCTAATGAATTTTTAATTTATTTTTTTTTTAGTGCAGAATAGGAGTCTGAATGTATCTTTGAATTTTTTTAAGAGGCTGAAACAATGACTTTTGGAAGCAAAATTAGCAGACACTGGAATTCTTTTGTTCCTAGCCCATTACACTGTTCATTCTAAAAAGTGTTTTGAGTCTCTGATTCACAGTGATTCATTATACCTAAGAAGACCTATTTGTTTTCCATAGTTCTTAGCATTTGGATTTATCAAATACTGAATTTTGCTTTTGATTCTTCTTTCAAAAGATTTGGCAGAAGAAAAGAAAGAACACAGATCCATCTTTACAGCTATCTTAGGAAAAATATGAAGATATTTAATTTGTGAGGAAAAGATTCTATTCAGCCTTCCAGTTTGATTTCCTTTCCCTCAAAAAAGAAAATCTATTTAAAGAAAAGGAGGGAAGCATAATTGTTACAGTAGAATAATTTGAAAAAGACTTTGAGAAGAACATTCCTCACTTCAGGAACTTCTTGTGGCCTGTTTAAGTTCATGATGCATCTGCTTACCAGCTCCTTCTCTTCTTTCATTTCCAACAATGCTACCAGGAACTTAGCTTGTTGTCCATCTCTCTTCAATATAGAGCAGGCTTTATTTAATCTGATAAATAATTTATATGAAGCATAAGACAATCTTTGTGTATATAACTCAGTGCCTGCCTTACCATTTCATTTGCTCATTGCCTGAACAGGAGTATAATCATGGGCAGTATCTCTGGCTTAGAATTTTGAGGCTCTCTTGATTTTGCTCTGTTTTTTATTTTCAGGGGGTTTCTTTTTTTAATTTCAATTTTCTATTCTACTACTCCATCTTCAATCTTCTCACTACAGGTGTTCCCTTTACTATTGCTCATTTTGTCCTTTTCCATTATTGCTGTAGCACTTCACAGTCTGAAGCTGCTGTTTTGGAGCTCTTTCTCAATCTATTTGCATATCCCATAATTCATTACATCTTGGATTGAAATCTATGTCTCACAATGAGTTTCATAATTACAGGTAAGACTCATGAATTTTAGATAATTATAAACTTCTGCAAAAAAAAACCACCTTTGTTGCAACATTAGGTGATATCTGTCTTTCAGAAATTTCATGGTTTTGGAAAAAACATACTTTGTTCTCTCAGCTAGGCTAAGTTTCACAGTGTTACAATTGTCTTACGTATAATAATACGTTGTTCATCTCTTTACTTATTTTTTCTTAAATCCCACCACATCCATGATTGAAGGTGTGAAGTGTGTCCAGTGAATTTTGCCTGTCAAATGGCTTTACATGCTCCTGCTTTCTCACTACCAACATTATCTTCCCCAAACCTTACTTTTTATGTAATTCTTGTCCTAAATATTTCTGTGGATACCACTTCTTACAGAACAAGATTTTAGCTAGCCCTCTGGTAAGAAGAGATTTATTAGCATTGCAATTGTGAATTCAGTCATGGGTTGCAGCTTCCAGCAGATTCCCAGCACCCCTAGGAGAGGCTCTGGTCATTTCTCATGAGACCATACTGTATTCTTTAAAATGTCACAGGCTGATCATAAGCCCCTCAAATTGGGATAGCCTTTTTCTTGAAGGACACATCAATCCTTCATCTAGAGGCCACATGTGGATTTCAAGTCCTATGTATTTTACTATCATGTCACGTAGTCATTCCAGAAGAGCAGAATGGCTTAACTAGAAAACTACGTATAATGCAGGAGAAATTTTCTTTTACAGTAAGCCCTACAGCATTTAAGAGGAATATACAATTAATGAAAACTAGATATTCAGCTGTTGATCTTAATTTTTCTCACTAAATTCTGTCACTATTTTGTGTGCTTTTTTTTCTGTAGTACTCAATATTCTTATTCCTGCTTATAATGATATATAAGAAAAATTGTGTGTTTATAGCATGGTTCTTTAATTTTTTTCTTGCAAACATAAACAAATAATCTTGTTTATTAGGGTGATCCCAACTTGATTTGACAGATCATTACTGAAGTTATGTTTCTTATAATTGAAAACCTCTCTTTAATTGCACTTTTTAAATTGAGATTGGAGATGGTGTTTTCCATCCTCTGCAGCCATGTACTGTGTTAGGGAGAAGAAGAGAGCTATTATCCTTCCTTTCTTGCCAGAGAAAGTGTAAAGAAGCTAATAGACTCCAAGTTTAGGAACTTGGTTTGTAACAGGATAAACACTCCTTTGCTTGCATTCTGTTTCTCAGTGTTTTTTGAGCAGCAGGACTATCCTCATCTTAGATGTCTGACAAGTGCAAGATGTAGAAAAGGAGCAATGAGCTATGGAAAAGGCTGGTGAACAACTGTAAGAAGGTCTCAGAATGAAGTGAAGTGACTGCTGGTAAAGGATGCTGTCAGAGCATTGCTGCAAGTTGCACCTCTTTGACTTTGCCTGAAAACTGCGAATCCATCATTCCCAATATATAGGTGCAAATACAGCGGATGAAGATAGAGATCTCTATAAGCATATATTGTAAATGAGTGTAGCAGTGGAAAGGAGTTTTAACCCTTTAAGTGCAGCCGAAATAAGATGCACAGCTACATGGTCGTCTTTCATGATAGGAAAGAAAAAGACAAGTTTATTCAGAAACACTTGGTTTTATAGCATGAATTGCAATTCCAAGAGTAGAAAAAAGGTGATTGGGTCAGAGAGAAGACGCCCCATTCCCAGGGCCTGGTCACACACCACAACAGGTGTTCTATCTTTGTTATTAATTCCTTTTTATTTTGACCAAGATATTACCCTGAGAGAAATTCTCCCTAGCCTTGAGCTGGACCAGATTATCGGCTGGGAACAGAGCTGAAAAACTCCAGTCTGGAATATTTTTCAGGCTGTAATTTTCTTACTTTCTCAATATGTGTCCCTATACAATGAGCATGGCTTAAAGTCAGTATAGTAGGAATCAAGTTCCAAGAAGACAGAGAACACTGAATTTAAGGCTATTTGTGCAGTCGTAGGTAGAGTCTTGCATCTTCCACTGCTTACACTGGTTATATGTATTTACATACCAAGTAGTCCTGTAACTGACAACATTTGTGTACCCTCTTCCTCATCTCCAGAAAAGAGGATTTATGCCTCTTTTAGACTGAAAACTAGATAGAGTGCTGTTAATGAATAGATATTTCATAGTTCCTACATCTCTCTTCTTGTTTTCTTTTTCCCCCTTATTTTCTATTTTATTATGGGGTGAAAAACCTGTCTGTAGAACAACATTATTAAATCTGTCTGTATGGATCATTACTCTGATATCTAAGTATTTCAAAACCATTATTTATCTTTATTATCTCTTCTCACAAGGGGCTTTTATAATGTGATTTGCAACAGGAGAAGTGAATCAGTGTTAAAGATGTTTGATATATTTATGATTTTCAGTGCTGTGCACAGTTTCTGATATACTCGGCAAAATGAACACTTTATCTAGCACTTTATGTATTCTAGCACTGCTTCTGTTGAATGCTATTCCAAGCAGTAGTGTAGCTCTCAGCAGTTGTGCTGATTGGGAATTTGAGGCTTATATTGGGCAGAAAGAAAGTGTGGAATGTAAAACCGACAAAGATTAAAAGACCAGTGGTATTTTTGGTAAATTTTATATACTGTTTTATGTTTGCTTTCAAAATATGAAAATAAAAAGAAAGTTAAAATAAAGTAAAGCTGACATTGAATTGAATTGGCAATGACATTTTCAAAATGCAACTTTCCAGGCAACTATCAAGACTGTGTTTGTCATACCTGTGGGGCCTTTTTTATCTTCAAAATGAAAAATGTATTTCTTTTAGAAAAGTGTTTCAATTGAACCATTTTTCTTAGAATTTCCATCATTTCAAATAAGCCAAGCCCATACCTCACAGTAACATAAACGCCCAAAATAGATTCTAGATATTAGTTAGGTGTAGTGTGTTCTTCACAGAGAAATTAATTTCTAACATACATGCAGAAGCAGCCTCTAAAGCTATACTTTGAAATTTTATGAAAACAAAAGACGGGAAGTGGAAACATGTCCTCAGGGTAGTGCAGCGGATATTAATAAATTCCAATTTTCCCACACCTACTGTAATATTTCAGTCGTAAGGGAGACTTTGACAAGGTACAGAGATGCTGGGTGGTGGGACCCCACACAGCTGTGAGGAGTCTCCCACCTTCCTGTGAGATGATGACAGGTCAGGAAGGAAGGTGGTGCACAGTTACATTTGACCACATTGCGGGGACAATCCTGCTGCTTTTAGGACTATGACATGGCAAGTGCCAGGGTTATTGACTTTTGTTACATTTAGGGCAATATCTTAGTACAAAGCTACAGCACTCTCCATCTGACTGGCCAAAGGAGAGGTCCTGACAATGTCATGAGCGGCTGACATAGCTGATGTTGTCACATACAGGAGGAGAACCAGCAACCAGAGCTGATACTCTCTATCACCACAAGCAAACCCTGCCTCACTGCACAGACTCTCTCACCCTCAGGCCAAGGATGCCCATCCCAAATCTCTCAGACAGGCATGAAATACCCATGTTGGGCTAACCACTGACATCCCTCTGACATAGGACACCTCAGATGTTCTACCAGTTGTGTTATAGCCACAGCATGACTAAGGTTTGTGCCCACAGCTCTTGTGGGGCCCAGTCCTCTCTTGGCTACCCACAAAAAAGTTGGGGATCTCTCTTTGCTCATGGCTGTAGGAAAATCCTGTGGGAAAATGCAAGATAGTGACAGGTTTGCTTTGTCTGTCCATTGGAGCATTGTCCTCTCTCACAATGAGTTTTGAGGAGGTAGAAGACAGGAAGATACTTTGAGCTGCTCCTGTCCAGGCATCTGGCTGTAATACACAGAACAAGGAAGAAAAGAGGAGCAGCCTGCCTCACTGGTCACTTCTCCCTGCTTTTTTCACATCCACACCAACCTGTCAACCTTGGCTGGTTCAGCCCTTTTTATACCAAACTTGAGCTATCTCTCTCACCAACTCCTCTATGACATGGCCATCATCAATATTCTTCCCTTCATGGTATGCTCTCAGTATCACCAAGAATAGTTGGTGACACCACTCTGTGACATGGCAATGACCATAGAACAGCAGGAAACTTTGCTTTACTGTGAAGGTCACTGAGCCCTGGCATAGGTTTCAATAAGAGGTTGTGAGTTCTCCATCCTTGGAGATAGCCAAAAGAGGTCTGGACATGGCCCTGGAAAACATACTCTGGGTGGCACTGGTTGAGCAGGAGCAGGGCTGAGCCCAATGACCTTCAGAGGTCCCATCCCATCTCAAACATTGTGTGACTATGTGAAAATCTAGCAAATAGTTAAATAATTATTTCTCTCTGCACTGCTCTTCTCTTAATGTTAGCCCTGGAAAAAGTAATTTTAATGATTTAACACAATAATTTTCCTGCAGAATCAGACATTATGCTGTCTGCATGTTCAAAATGCTTAAGTAGAAGAGGAGTCTCTTTTCTTTCATGTAGGTTTTTCTTTTCTTTTTTTTTTCCCATAAGGATCTTTTTTCCCTTCTCAGAATTTATTTTTCTCTACCTACTTACTTGACTTTTTAATCTGAGGAGTCAAATAAAGTTCCTCAGACAACATTTGTTATAAAGGACTTTGATTCATCTTCTAAGGACAGTCCATGTCACACAGTGAATTTGATCTTATAGAGATATAATATGTGACCACTTCACCTAAAAGCTCATTTTCTTGACTAAATTATCTACTCAGTGCTGTTAGAATGCAGTGTTTGAGCATTATGCAGATTCTTGCTTCTAAGGGAAACTAACTAGAGGAAAAAAGTGCTCGTAATTTGTGACCTACTGATGCCCAGATGGATCCTGAGCATGGATTGATGATTTTTCATCCACTCCTACAAATCTTCTCTCGCCTCAAGTGACAGAGTAGCGACTACTAGTATAGATAACCATTCTCTTATACATCAATACTAGCTAAAATAGCATACTTATGTTGGATTGCAGAAGTTACTGCTAGACAGAGAATGATGAGGATTATGGTCAGGAAAACCATTGTTGCTGCTGAGGACTCCAAACACTTGATCATAAAAGACTTCTGTGAGAAAAACTTTTCCTGCACACTTCCTTTCTACCTCTCCTAGAAAAGTTTTTTAACTTGTCTTTGGTCTTCACCTCTTCTTATCTCACTCCATCAACCATAATCTCCAAACTGACAGTGTAAATCTCTGTCCCAACCCTATCCTAACCCCAAAGTTGTTTCTGAGTAAATCCCTCTAGCTTTGTACCTAAGTCATGCTCTCCTTTGTTCTTCACTGACTGTGCATTTTCTCTGGCTTCCCATTTAGTTATTGCTTTTCTGGTGTCAGTCTCTCTTAATCATTTAGGTAACCTCAGTTATCTTTTCCTTACCTGATCTAAAATGCCCTCTATTTCAACTCCCACCTCCATTTTTAATCAGATTTTTTATTTTTTCCTTCTCAATCTCATTCTTAAGGTGTTAGTGCAAATCCACCCACCTATGGAACAGTGTCAGCCCGCCTTGAAATTTAATTGGAGTTTTTACTTTAATTCTTAAATGTAAGGATCTTTACAAGTCGAAGGTGTCTTTCGGTCTGAATTTTCCCTTATTTTTTTAAAGACAGAGTTAAGAAACTTTTCAAGGTAACTCAGTTTTCCACTCTAACTCTGTAATAAATAATTTCGACCCAGGGATTTAAAAATGTGCAATTTGGTGAAAACAAGACAGGTCAAGAGATTTGAAAATCCTTATTGAGAACACAGAGTTTTCTGACCTTTTTTTTTCCTGTCAAATTATAGCAAGTTCGCATTGATTATGTGGGTATCTGGATCCCCCCAGACCCCACACAGCTAGGTTTGGTCAGACAAATGGAACTTTATTTAAAGGGACTTACTCACAGTCCCGTAATGTAAAACAAAAAACTCCTTGATAATTTTGAAATAGATTTGTTAAGATTTGTTTTATGTGGGCTAACATCTCTCAGTTTCATTCACAAGTGGGCAGAGGTAACTGAAAAGTAGGATATTAGAAAGATGCCTGTTGTCCAACCTTAATTATATGTGCCTCTAGTAACCTTTTTTATGATAATGTGAAGAACATAAATTTATCTATATCGAATTTATCTTTTATAAACAGATCGAGGCTGGCTTAGGTGATTGTGTCAGGCTGGCCAGGGGTGAGATAATTCCAGTCTGAAATATGTATAACTGCTTGAGCATGACACTACCCTGACTGATCACTCAGCCTGGGCCATTTAATGCATGATGAGATGGCTCTCCTACATCACAGAAGTTTTGTGCTCCTGGACAGCTTGGTACAAGGACAAAGCAAGCTGGGGTCTTGCAAGAGAGGTAGGTTCAATTTCACAAGGATTGTGGCAGTGATATAACAAAAAACACATCTTGTTCTGGACAGCCCGTGCTATTGGTAAATGAGAATTGAAATGCAAGAAACAATTAAGACATACTCTCAAGTGCTATTTTACAGTCTTATAAAAGGTTGGGTTTTTTTAAAGTCAAATGCCAATGTTTACCCAGGTGGTCTCAAAGCAAATGAAAAAGTAGGCCATTTTAGAAGGCTTAAACTCAGTTTTTCCATACAGCAAGCTGCTTAACCATGCACTTACCAGTGAGCATGTGCCATCACTGAAATGAAGCATTTGCTGAGTAGCTTCCTTTAAAAAAAAATCTAAAATATAAATATGCATCTCGGGAAACAGAACTTGCAGTTAAAATATGAGTAGCTAAACATGAATTTTATTGTTTCCATAGATATTCATATTCACTTATGGAATGAAAAATGTCTTTTAATTTATAAAATGAAAAACGTAATTTAACTCCTGCTAATGCATTACCTCAGTCTTGCAATTAACTGCAGTGGGTAAAAGCTGGCTTTACACTAATCTTCTTTCACTTTGTTGCATCAGTGCAAGATTTTTGTCCATGATCTTATAGGAAGAGGATATATCTCTGAATCTCTGAAAATACATTTATTGGTGCCCTTGGAATACTCCAAGTACTTTTTAGAACTGAACTGTACAATTGAATTCTTCTTTGACAAATCTCTCTTGGTCTTTCTGAGAGCTACTTTTACTTGTATTGTTGCATATGGAAGTGCCTGCTTAGCCCTACTGGGGGAAAATGTACCTTTCTTGTTCACTCTCTCTTGACACATGATTGATATCCTCACTTACCAGCACGCACACCACTGATTGGAGCTTTTGATTTTTCTCAGCCTGAAGATCAAAGGGGATTATTGCCTCAAACTGAACTGTGTCAGTACATATCAATAACTGCTAATTATTATCTAATTAGCTAACGTTATTTTTTTCTGTAGTTATATCTATACATAGATATCTTTAGGCTTTTTGTTGCTGTAGTGATAAAGGATAAATCAGATCATCCAGAAAAGAAAAAAAGAGGAGAGGAAGTAAAATGTGAAAGTATTTCATATTTATTAATGAAATTCTCAAATGGATTACTTCTGCTATGTGAGCTGCAGTCTCTTTAAATGTATAAATATAAAAGTATAAATGTCTTTATATTCCAAAAACGGAAATCACACACTAACTAAAGCAAAAAGAAGTAATAAATGCTCAGTGGAAAATGGTTTCTCGTGTTGATCTTCTAAATGTGAATGATAAAATTTATTTTTCTTGCATACAGTTTGTTTATAATTTAAATTCTCCCTCTTGTCCGTCAATGATGTTACCATTTTTGGACTCTGTATGTTATTTGTTTTTCCAGGAAAGTGTGGAAAGTTGCTTTGGAAGACCATGCTATGGTATATGAGAGGAACACAGTAAAAATAGAAATGTTTTGAGGAAAGAATGTGACCAAGAAAACTTGTTTTGCTCTTTTTACCATATTTCTTCCCCCATCCCTCTTCTGCCTTTTCTGATGTGGAGGAATGTTGTGTCAGAAAAAACTTATGGCAATAGGGAATACTGGAAGAGAAAGGAGGAATAACAGCACATGATGCTCTCCAGAGAAAGCATTATTTTTCCAAAGATCATCTATGTCATTTATGCTTGTCTAAAATGGCAAGGGGTACAGGTTTCAGAGAGGGTCTCTAGAGCATTGGTGATTCCCAAAAGCCCTTTGAATCCAGAAGTTATTCTAAGTTAATGCTGGGGAACAGCAAGCAAAATAGCTTTTCAGTCATGATTTAGTTTGTTGCTTAAGCGCTACAAATTTCTCTCCTAAGAAACACACTGGTATTTTATTTGATTTAAATGAGAGACATTGGCACTGTTGGTGAGCCTACAAAATATTTGAGTGAAGTAGCAAAGGGGTTACTGCATCCATATGTGTGTTGCTTCAGGGATTAGATGAATCTATTCAGTGAGTCAAATGCCTAGATTTAAATATCCCACAGATTCGAGATTTGTGGGAGCTGTCTGTATTCAGAAAGGACATTTACCAAAGGAATAAAAAAACTGTGATAACCCAGTGCATTTTAAATCTGAATCTGAATACTTGTTTCAACACAATGTGATTTAACTTCTAACAGTACCAATTGAGGCAAACTAAGATGCCATTTTCAGAAATAGTAACTTAATAAGTACACTGAAGATTTGTAACTCTACAAAAACTTGCAAACTTTGAATGTTTAGTCACAATATCCAATATCTTTTGTATATTCTCAAAACTATAGCAGACATTAATGTTCTTTTATCCATGAATACCATACAAACAAAAAGTAAAAAAAAATTGCTTTTCACTGTCCTTTTTTTGAAAAGCTAATGTTCAAGGAAGAAACTCAGAAGAGCATAGAAGTGTTTCATCAATATTTTTTCTTATAAAATAGTCTGGTGGGGAATTTTATGCAAAGTTGAGATACCTAGGAGAAAGAAATTCAGTATATGTCCACATATTCTTTTATAAAATAAAGTTAATGAATTAATGTCAAGACTTATTGACTAGTATTTTCAAAGAGCTGTCCTGAGTCAAATCCTGCTAGGTGTCTGTGGACCTTAGCATAGATGAACTCAAAGTTCTGGGCATGTTGGTGGTTTGGCCTCAAGGGATAGCATTGTTAATGCTACTCACTGAAAGAAAATCAATGAAACAAGTGGGTCTGTGTTCTCTGCGTTATAACAACTTTTAGGTTACTGGTAACTAATGGAAACGTCATATTTCCCCTTGATTTCGTTTTTTCTTTTTTCTATTAAATTATACTTTGAGTCTTCATTTTCCATATTTTTGGGGGGTAGTATTTAAATTGTTTCAAAATTCAAACAAAAAAAAAATCTTCTGAAGTTTTCAAGTTTTGTCTCATGACCCTTCCAAAAACTAATTGAAAGTGTTTTCATTTGTATTACTCTCTTCAGGTCTTTGACTAGGTTTTGACTTGAAGAGTTCTTTAAAACGTCTGTAGGTAACACCAGTTCTCTAACACCCTTTACAATGATGTTAGAGAACTGTATGTCACTGAAATAAATTAAAAATTGAAAGTGCTGGCATGGAATGGGTAAGCCCATTAACACAAACTCTGAATTTTAGAATTTGTGGGAAGAACTGTAGGATGTAAATCGGTGCTCGTGGCAATGCAATCACACTACTTGAGATTTTGTTAGCAGTCAGTCAAACAGAACCTAATGTGGTGCATTTTGTTGGTTTGGGCTGGGGTAGAGTTAATTTTCTTCACAGTAGCTGGTCTGGGTGTGTACTTTGGGTTTGTGCTGGAAATACTGTTGATAACCTGGGGATGTTCATGTCATTGATGAGCAGGGCTTGCACAGAGCCAAGGCCTTTTCTTCTCAAACCATCCCTCCAGCAGGTGGGCTGGGAATGCACAAGGAGTTGGGAGGGGACACAGCTGGGACAGCTGACCCCAGCTGACCACAGGGATACCGTTTGTCATCGTGTTCAGTGTATAGGGCTGGGGGAGAAAACGGGAGGGAGGCAATGCTGAGAGTGATCTCATTTGTCTTTCCAAGTCACTATTACATGTGATCGAGCACTCCCTTCCTGGACATGTCTGAACACCCGCCTGCCCATGGGGTTTTCTCACTTTTACACTTCTGATTCTCTCCACCATCCCACTGGCGGAGGAGTGAGTGATAATGTGGTGCTTGATTGCCAGCTGGGATTAAACCTTGACATAGATTAATGGTAATTTCAAGCATTTGCATCTGAAATTCTATAATAAATTTGTCGCATTTTATTGATTTCTAATTCTGAAATGGAATAGTTGTTATCGGTTATGTGCTTGTATGATTTTAATCTGCACAGGCATCAAACATTTAATTTTAAAAAGTTGTAAATGTTCCAAATCCTCAGTACTAGAAAGAGGACACGGTGTTCTTCAAATACGTATGCATGTCAACAATAGAGCTCTTACAGCAAGGTCACTGTCAGTTGATTTAATGCTTAGATTCCAGTAGAAATTACTAAGAAGTCCAACCATTATTGTATGACTCACTTGACACTGCAGATAGAGTGAACTTCTGCAGATATGCATGTCAGAACTCTGGTTGTCACTAACTTGTGACTGATAGTGTAAGATGGCTAAAAGATTAACTTGATGTTTGCATGCCTTGAAAACAGATAATAGATCTATGAAATCTGGCAGTATTTTCAAGGCAACACACATAAAATACATTAATGTGGCATTTAAATTGATAAAAACTGTCAGCATTATAAGGGAATGCTTTTCCATGCCTTCTACATCCTGCCACAACTGAAAGTTTCAAGGTCTTATTTTTCACTGTGTGACCAAAGATCATGAACTTTCATGGCACCCACCTCACATGCTTAAGGCTTTCCTGCGAAAAACCTATGGCAAATTGAAAATCATTGCCTGAAAAAGATTAAAACCGGCTCAGTTCACTGTGCAGTGTTAATGCTACCAACATCACAATTTATTTAACAAATATCAGTTTCAGTTTCAAATATGCTTTGTGATCATCATTCTAGAGGAGACTTCTCCAGTGACAGAAAGATGAAAGAAACCTTTCCTGTATATCTACACTGTTGTACAAATTTAAAAAGCAGATGCTATATGGATAGTAAGATGGACACTTGCCAGTTTCTCTTTGATATGAAGTTGTAATTACAGGGAAAAAGCATAAGCTTATAGCAGGAATTGTATAGGGCCAAAATATATACCAAAAGTATTAGAAATAGTTAGGATTCTCAAATGTTCTTATATCATGGGGGAAAAATGATGCTTAAAGTTCTCAGGATTTAAGAGTATTTTGGGTAAATGAGAATAGAGTTCTAATTGCCCATGGCCAGAGTCAGTTATCACATGGCAAAAGTTGCAACACATTCTTTTAATAGATTATGAGTAGCTGATGTGTGTGGGGGGAAAAGGTTTAATAAATTTTAATAAAAATGTACCTAAAATGCTATTTTACATCTCTCTGATTTGAATTTTTATGGGACGAGTAATCAGTGCTATGAATGGATAGACACCTGGAATAACTTCTCAAAAACCTTTTGCTCAAACCAGGTGAATTGCTCCTAATAGTGCCTATTTGATGGAGTTTTTTGGCAGAAGGACACTGCCAGCATCAACTTCTGCTGTCTTCACTTCTCTATTACTTATTGACATAATTTCAGTGCTTGTGGAGGAGACAAAACCATTAGTTTCCTCAGCTCTTTAAAAACTGGCTGTCAAGAAATGTTCAGGAATCCAACTTCTTGCCAATATGTTTTAATAAAAAAAATGTGTAAAGGAATTGTAGAATTTTTGGGACGACTCAAGAGAATTCTGAAAGAAAACAAAATAACATTGCAAAACAGTGTGGTCTTAAGAAGGGGTTTAGTTAGATTACCTGGCTCTTAGTAGTCTCATGAAACATTCGAGAGGCTTCTGCTGACAACACCTTTTTTTCTGAGCTGACATCAACATAGAAGGAAGATCTCAGGTTCTCAATGCTCTCCACTTGTGGCAAACAGGAGACAGAAGAGGTTTAGTTAAGAGAATTTTGCTTTGCCCACCATTTCTGCAGTGTTAATTTGAAAGAAACTATAACTGCAGGTGACCTAAAAACCTCAAGCTGTGAAACTGAAATCAAGACAAGTGTAAACTCTGTGTCAAGAGCTGTATGGTTTACATGATGCACTTTCTGGGGATGTTATGCACACAAATAAGGCATCACAACAAAAGAACTTCACTGCACGATACCATGGTCTGGTCCTCATACATAAATACTAACTAAAGCTGAAATTATATCCCTTGTAAGGTGGCAGAGCCAATGAGTAGAACCAAAGTATTTCTCAGGGGGGTGAACAGTACCAGCTCCCTGTTGGGAAATTTTCTTGGACAGTACCACGAAACATTGTAATCACACAGACAGTGGTCAAGACAGCAAAGATATTATCAAACAGGAAAGCTTTTGTATTTGTTTTTGGGTTTTTTAATGTATTTTCTAATATAGACCTCTGACAGAGTGGCAATGCTCTTTTTTAACATTTATATGTTATCTCTTTTTCTCTTCTCTCTTGATAAAAAAAAAACAAAAACAAAAACAAAGAAACCCAAACTGCACAAAAACCCCACTGGTTAATGATCATATTTGTAAATTCTTTAATATCATTTACAAAAATATCTCAACATCTCAGAGACGTAAAATTTCTGCAAATTGCTTTTAAAAAAGATTATATTTTTTTTAATCTGAATCCTGTTATTAATTATAGTATCTGCCAGGGAGATTGAACCTTCCTTCTGTGTTTACATATCAAAGGACTAGATTTTCACATCTTTCTGAAGAACTAATTAGAACTTTGATTATTTTTAATGATAAGTATGTTTTTAAGTACTAAGGGCTAACCTGTCTGTGATGATGTATGGAGATTGAAATTATCAGATGCCTTCAACAACTGTTACACCATGGCCATACTAAACTTTCCAGAAGAGGGAAGTGCTGTTTTTTAAGATTTAAGTTCATACATTTCATTTGCAGTGATTATAACCACACCACAAAACCTTACTGGAAAATCGTATGTTGGGTTTGGGTTTAATTTGGCTTGGTTTAGCTTGATTATTTTTTTTGAGAGACCTTCCTTATTCTATTAACTGTTGCTTGTTTTTCTGTTTATTCATTTTTTAAAGTAAAATTCTTCAAGGTAAGGCTTGTTTGCATTTTTGTTCAGGTTTTCAGATGGAAAGAACATAGCAAATTCTGATGAATTTGAAATCTGTGCACCATAGTGGAAAATAATGGCACTCTCTAGGACTTGAAATCCATGCAGTTTATTTTAAAAATTATGTTACTCTCTGAGACAAAAACAAGATTTAGTATAGAGTGCCCTTGTAGTATTTAACCTAGCAATATTTTTATATAATGTAACTGTCCCCATTTTAGAAACAATGTCTCTCTTAGTTTCAAAGGCGTTGTACTGAAGATTAATGTTATTCTTTATCAAAGTGTATTCATCAACCTTTACAGTTCCGTATCATATATTGTGCCCAATTCAATGATTTTTTTTTCCTTGTCTATAAATCTAAGAAATCTTTTCTTCATGCCTGATAAAAGCTTCAGGATTGCATACATGTCTAATGAAACTATTGTGTATTTACGAAAATATATTAGAGGTTTATGCGACTGTTATTGCACTCTTTAATCTTGTTAAGCCATTGAAAAGCCTTAGAACAAGAAGACTGTTTTCCCAGCTGAAGCCTGTCTTGTGCCTTTATGCTTGTTTTGGCCAAATGGAATTATCAGTCATTATCTCAAATCACTAAAAAATCACCTCCAGTCACACTATTCCTTGGCGAGCGATGTGTGTGTTACTTACTTTTTTGAGTTTCTGACAAAACTGGCAAGACTTGATTATGGTGATAAGCAGTTTTAGTCTACCTACAGCTTGCTTTTGGTGTCAAGGGAACATATAAAGTTTTGAAAGTTACTTTTTGTTTTAATCTCTACATATTTAATTGTTAACTCTCCTTTCAAGTCTCCCAGTTCACACCATGATTTGTATTTTCAAAGAAGCCTGAATGCCTCTAAAGTTTCAACATCTAGTTCCTTTTAACATTATTTGAAAGTCTCTATTCAAATCTGGTTTTGTCAGTAGAAAACCTTGATTAATCAAGGGACTTCTCACTCTTTTGTTAAGTATCCAACTATCCATAAACAGTTGCCTTTTTTGGCAACTTACCCAGAGACGCTTTCATTTTAATCCTCCCTCATTTTGGTTTGGGTATTTAACACCTCACTACTCTGAGAAGCTCCATTCTGCGTAGTTTTTCCCCCTCCTCATTTTTTCCCCTCTCTTTTTGGTGTCCTTAAGCATTTGCTTGTCACAAAGTTGATTTTATATTATTTACAATAATTATACAGTTATAAATGTGGGTTTACAAAAACAAAATTTTTATAGCTAGTGTTGGTATTTAGAATGAAGCAAATGAAACATCTTCCATTTTTATTCTGACAAACTATATATTTAAACTTGGGATTTTTTCAAGGCAGACATATTTTTACTTGTGTCTAAACTAGAAATACAGCCCTAGTGTGTTCCAAGATGTGCACAGCACAACTGCCAAGCATGACTAAAAAGGTCTCTGAGAGCTTCCTCATATCTGTTAGCACTCGGGGATAAGTCAGCATTGATTTGTGTTTGTCATCAACCTCAGGTGACAAACTCAAAAAGTGAGTCTGCCTTATTCCTCTTCTTGCTAAATACTGAAGCTTTTTCTGTGCTGCAATATGAGCTACGGCAATGTAAAAATGACGAGAAATTGTCTCAAGTTCTCACGTGGAAGCTCTTTGGCTGTCTCCACTAGCCATAGGCTTTTTTCCATCATTGAGTTGGAGAAAATACCTTAATTTAATCATATTTGATTTAGTTAAGAAATGCCTGGATCAGTGTAAGATTTTAATTTTTACCATCTGACTAAGGCTTTTAAGGCCATTGAAAATTGTAAAGTAGATGAAGAATTAAAAATGGAATAAATATTCTTTAGAGTCCTAACTAACACCTAACTTATTTAATCTTTATATTCTGGCTAGGTTCAGTTTGATATTCTGCTCAGGCGATGTCTGGGTGAGGAGAGGTGGAGCAGTAACTGTACAGGTTTCAGAAGTTTCTTAGAAATTCATTCATTCATTCTCCAACAGTGTGGAAATAAGGTGTTCCTGCAAAGACACAACCATAAACATCCAAGAGGCAGAGATCTGTGGCGAGAGCAGGAGTGATGCTGAGGCAGAGCATCAGCAGCTCCTGGTGTTCTTGGGAAGCTGACATGGCTTGACAGCTCCTTCCCCTGTCAGCCTTCAGGAGGACTTTGGCCACGTCCCTGTAGGCTGCAGGGTGCTTAGGTAGAGCTGACACACAGGGAAATAATCACAAGGGTGACTAAAGACCTGTCAGGAAAAGTGGTCAAGATAAATAGATACAGGCACTTAGGTCTGCCTGCAATAGTTAAGCATTCCTGGTCTGGTTTAGGTATCTTCCTTCAGGAAAATTCTTTTGATTTTTTACAACAGAAAAGCAGATATATTATCTCCAGGTAAAGTTTTCTGAATACCACTGTAAAAATACACCCTAAATAAAATTGTAGTTGCATGCTTTTGTTTACCCATGAATTTTTCTTTGGGCTTCAGTGCAACCAAGACAGGGTTTACTTTTCCCCTTATGTATATTGATGGTCTTCATATATTTTCTCTACTATATTAAATCCTACACTTATCCTATCTAGCTTTGATTTTCTTGCTACCTTCAAGCTTCTATTAGATAACACAGCAAATAAAGATGAATATATAAAGATGATTGATTCTGAACATAACATACAGCATTTGTTCTCTAGCATGGAAACTGAGCAATGCAAACACTACAAATAGGCATTCAGCAAAGGCACTCTAGGCAGGGATGCTAATTGTCACAAATTTGTTAAATGCAATATCACTAAAACAACATATTAGTGTCATCTTCAGCAGTCTTCAAGACCCTGATTTTGTGCATTATAGACCTATGTGCCTGATTTAAAAAAAATCAAATTATACTCTGGTGTATGTATTTAATAAATAGTAAATGATGGTTCCTGCTAGGAAAATGGCCAGCAAATTACTATAGTTTATATGTATTTATTTTGTAAATATCTTATCACTTATCTGCACCAACAACTTGTAACTCTCCAAGTGTTTAGAAGTTTTGCTTTGGATATTTAAGTTTTATTTGATCTATGATTCACAGGTAATATTTCTATACTTGTGTTGAGGATTTAAGTTTAAAAGAGGAGAAAACAATGATTTTTTTTTCATTGGCAAAAGAAATAAAACCAACTGAAACTTAATTTCAGCTGGGTACTTATTCACTTTAAATGTCTCAGAAAATGAGATGCAGCAGGGACATCTCCAGAGGGCCACAGCTTCACAATTGCTGATGTGTTGCATACACACTGCCAAAACTCCCAAAGGAATCACAGTCAAACAAATGTCAAATCAACAAGAGAATTGCATAGGAGCTCATGAAGGCTTCATGTCAGGGATGAGAGAGCAAACAGTATTTGATCTGACATGAAGTTACAGTGGCAAAAGCAATATCTAATCCAGCATCAAGCATGACAGAAAAAAGTTAAACTTTCAGTCAATTTTAATGTCTGAAGCACCTGGGAGGAGGGAACAGATGCAAACTGATGCAAACTAAGTGCTTCAAGCCATAGGATGAAGAATTTGTGACCTAGAAGACTTAAGGCTTCATTTGCTATGTTATTCAACCAAGTTTCTTGTCAAATTCAGGGCGAATAGAAACACTGCTTATCCCAACGACTTTGAACTCTAAAGAACAGCAAGCATATGCATAGCAAAATACCAAGGAAATTAATTTCATGACAGGTATGGGCTCTCATCCATGTGATGATGTAGGTTGGGCAGGTGAAAGGCACACAGCATAGAGCTCCAAAATTTGTTCCTGTGGGGATTAGTTTTATGGTCTATGGTCTGTTGCGTTTCCACAGCCAGGCTTTGGTAGCAGGGGAGCTGCTGTGAGCAGCTGTGAGCAGCTTTCCCCACGTCTGACAGAGCCAATGCCAGCTGGCTCAAGGATGGACCAACCTCTGGCCAAGGCCAAGCCCATCAGCAGAGCAGGTGGTGACAGACAAAGTGAAAAAGGGGACAGTGAACCTCATGCAACTGCAGCCCGAAACAGGAGGGAGAATACGTGAGAGAAACAGCCCTGAAGACGCCAAGGACAGGGAAGAAGGAGGGAAAGGAAGTGCTCCAGGCGCTGGACCTGAGATTCTCCTGCTCCCCATAGTGCAGACCATAGTGATGCAGCTGTGCCCTGGCAGCCCATGGAGGACCCCACACTGGAGCAGAGATCCACCTGCAGGCCCAGGACAGCTCCACATCAGAGCAGGTGGATGCCTGAGGGAGGCTCTGACACCATGGGAAGCCTGTGCTGGAGCAGGCTCCTGGCAGCACCTGTGGGCCCATGGAGAGAGCCCACACTGAAGCAGGTTTGCTTCAGGATTTGTGACCCCATGAGTGACCCACCCTGGAGCACTTTGTGAAGGACTACAGCCAGTGGAAAGGACCCATGGGAGAAGCTCATGGACCACGACCTGCTATGGGAGGGACCCCGTGCTGGAGCAGGGGAAGAGTGTGAGAAATCCTTCCCTGAGGAGGAAGGAGTGGCAGAGACAAAGGTGTGATGAACTGACCACAACCCTCATTCCCTTCCCCATCCCACTGCAGTGGGAGTGAACAAGTGGCTGTGCAGGGCTCAGTTGCCTGTAAGGGTCAATGAAGAGCAGACAGAAAAAAATTGTATCTTTTATTGCATCTGAAATACATTTGCATCTGAAACGTGTTCTAGTCCTCTTTTTTTTCCAGTTTTTCAACTATGTCATTGCTTCAGGTGCCAGCAGCAGCAGCTAAAATGCTCCTATGTGTTCTATTAATCTCCCAATCCTCAACAAAATGGTATTTAAATGACTACATGCACAAGAGATTCTACCTTTGATTCCTAGTCCATGATAGATTTGTTTTCTCTAAACTTCTCCCACTTCCCTTTAGACTGCTGTAAAGGTTTCATCATACACATCGCTTTGCATCAGAATTCCACAGATTAGCTATGAGCTATGAAGAATTTCTATTTTGTTTGGTGACTCATTTTTTAACTACATTACTTTGACCTCTCTAAGCTTTATTGGACTAGTCCTTCCTTTCTTATTTTCCCAGTGTAACATGTGACTTTACAGGGAAGTATTTTACCCCTTACTAGCTGTTTATTTCTGCAATTTGAATAACCTTTATAATTGTCTGTGATTATCTCTCTAACTTTTTCCTGCTTCCTTTTTGAGACGATTATGGATGTAGTAGAAATTGTAAAGAAACCCAGAACAGCTTTATACAATAACATGCAACAACATAATATTTACTTTATTGTTTTTCTTCTCCTTTTTTAAATGTCTATTTTCGTTTTTACTGCTCCTGAGTATTGAGCTGACATTTCTGAACTGTTCATTACAGGTCAGTTCTAAATATTTCATTCCTGTGTGACAAAAGTAATCTCAGAGCTCTTCACCTTGTACGTAAAATTTAGATTGTTTCTCCTCATGTGCATCACTGTTTATTTACCAACACTGATTTCATCTGCCATTTCATTATCACTTTATTTCTTCTGCAGTTCAGTTGCTCTTGTTGTTTTTATTACCTTGAATAACTATCACCAGCAAATTTTTTGTCTTCTCATGGCTTCTTCCTCCCTTTCTCCAGATGATTAATGGAAGTGTTGACAAGTCCTGAAAGAGCAAAGATCCTCTGTGACTCCACTTTATTTATTAGCTAAATAAATTTAAAGTTCAACCACTAAAAATATATTAAGCTATTTATGTGTTTCCTTGTTGAATTTTCCCCCTTTAACAAAACAGGTGCTGAATTTTATTTAGATGGTGATGCGTTCCTTAAATACCAAATTGTTAACAACCTTGAGCAGATATGACCAGTCCAGGGTATAATTTGACAGACTTCCTTGAACCATGAGAGGGGATTTTTTTCTGCTTAGCTAGAGTCTTTGTATTTTGTATGGAGACAATTTGCAGCTCCTCATGGTTCTTAAGAGATTTTATTGATGTGATGTAAGTGGGAGCAACCACCAACAATATAAGTAATAGAGACAGATTGTATAGCCTAGCATTTATTATGTGTTCTTATGTTTCCATATTGTGTGGCTGTGGACAATATTCATGTGGATAGGTTGATCCTAAATTTCAATGAATCTATTAGGAAAACTTGAATTATCTTCATTTCATAAACATAATTTTACTTTAAAGCATTATGCACCTGGCTTTCAAAGCAGTATTGGGCACTTTTGTTTGCACTAGATTAGACTATTACTGATTATAATTTGATTCAAAATATTATTTTAAAATATATATTAAATTCATTAAATTTGGCAGGTTCTCAAACCTTCACAGTAACTCTTGTCAAAAAGGCTTTACAGTTTGCAAGTGGAACATGTCAGATAGTATCTGGAAATGAAGATTTAAGGTGGTCATAATCTTATTTGAGCAATAGGAATAATTGCATCAGGCTAATGTTCTAGAGGTTATATTTTCAGTCCCTTTTAACACTTTCTGAAATGTGCTTTCACACCAGGGGTGGGTGAAAGTGCTTTTAAAGGGGGAAAAATATATTATTTGAAGAATCAAGTATTTTTCTGGTTTTATTGTGCTTGAGCAAAATTCACTTTAAGATCACTGGGATTAGCCCAAACAATTCCCTTAAATTTGATCAAAGACACTGATGTTTGTTGTTAACACTTTTGCAAAAACAACAAAATAGAAAAACGGAAAAAAAATATGTTAAATTAATATTTTCATTAAGATTAAAACATCCCACAGTAACATGCTGAGCTCATCCAAATTTCAGAGAGGAAAGGTCACTATCTTTTTTTGAGGGGGGTTATGACATTAAAATGCTAGATTTAAAACTACATGCATGTTACTGGTCCTGATATATGCTGCATCTTGTCCATGATTTATTTTTATACTAGTAAAACAAAGTAGTTTTTCATTATCTAAATAGAATAGACTGTTGTTTCAGAACAGAATTACTTTGGAATAATCATTATGCAAAGTCAAATTCAAAATCACTGAAGTGGCATGCATCTTATTTGCAGCGTTTTTTACAGAGTCTTTTCGTTTCTAGGTTTGGGTTTTTAAAGCTGTTGGAGTATGTCCATATGTTCCATGGAACACAAACTGTTTTCCATTCAGTTCTATGTCAATGGAACAGAATATTCAAAATATTTTCTAAACTCCTATAAACTTCAGAGTATAATTAAAAGTAGTAGAACCTGCAGAATATTTAAAACAAGATTATAGTCCCAGATCATAATAAAATTGTCATTTATAGAGAAACTCAGAGAATGAATCCCCATGAATTTTAGGGGGTACCCTCAAGATTTTTAAGAATTTTAAACCAAGTTTTATTTGTGTTTACATTTCTGCTGTTTTTGCTGAACAATTGTGTTTCACTGAGACAATTATTCCATGAAGGCATCCTCTCTTGGCTTGAAGACATAAGAATTAGTAAAATTCAGAACTCTGCTATCAGTGACACTTTGTTTTGATAGCTGGCCAAGTAATTTTTTAGCAATTTGTGTGACATTTGCCATTTGAATTGGCCATCAGCTTCTAAACTCTCATTCTTCTCATGCCTTTTTTATATTAGACTAAACAGTACCTGACACTTTTAGTATCTGATCTCTGAAGTAGATATATGTTGCAATCAACACACCTCTTAATATCTTTTTTGATAAGCTAATGGGGTGAGCAGTAGGTGTCATCTGAAGAAATATATTTTCTATCCCGCAAGTAATATCTGTTACTCTCTTCTGCCTTCTCTCCATTTTTTCTTTTTTTTTTTTTAAATAAAATGTGGACTATAGAACTGTATTATTCTAATACATCTCACTTATATCCCATACAAATAACCACTATCCCCTTCTTTAGACAGCTACAGGTCACCTTGTCACTTTTTGCAGCAACATTGCATTGACAGTTTGTGGCAAATTGTCTACATGTTGTACATGTGCTATTTTTATTGTTCAGTTTTAATTCTGCCAGTTATGAAATCTGTTTCTCAGTATACCAGTTTTTATTTTTCAAAGCTAAATTAATTTTCTTTGAGTCAGTTTGACCCAGAACCCTATTTTCTGCTACTTCAGTTGTTTTTTCTTGGGTGGATTTTATGGCATAAGTTTTGTTTGATGTTTGCTTAGAGACAGGTGATCAAAATGATAAATAAGACTCCCATACAGAAAACTGTATATTTCAATGATGAGCTTTTTCAGAAAATAAAAACTAAATGGGGTATTTTCAAAAACCCTATTAGTTATTCTGAATTTCAAAATTAACGTTTCCACAGTTTTGAATCACAAGGTGATAGAAATCTTCACATTTGCACATGAACCTTCGCATTCCCACACAAATCTTCAAGTTCCCAGAGAACACAGCAGTATAGCCAGCCTAACCTACTGAGGCATTGAAAATAAAAAGAATTAAAATGTGCACTGGTTAAATATGAAAAATAATTTAATTTCAAACATGTATTTATGTTGAAGCAATTGTTAATGACTTTAAACTAATTTATCAATTTCTTGCATTTTTTCACTAGCCTTTGTTAAATAAAACAAGAAAGTGAGAAATGCCCCATTTTTTTCACTTATGCATCCCTGTTCTGTTATTCATTCCTCTACTGACAGTAGCAAAGGGAAAAATAAAAAATAGGACATAAGTAGAGCAGTTTCACCACACACATGAAGGAATTATCTTTTATTGCAACCGCAATGGTTGCAATATTTATTTGAAAATTCACAACTTCTGTAATTTTTAAAGCTTCTAAATTTATTGGAAAAATAATAGATAGATTCCACAAATGGGGTCTAATTTGAACCAAATTTTATCAGATATATCTAAGGCAATGCTGAGCATTAAATAAATTTGAATGGAGAAGATCTGGACCCCTCAGAACTGGCAAACCCCAGAAAATTCTTGTATTATCTGCTTCAAAGACCTATTCTGCCTTATTCCTCCTTCACTTGGCTATGCATCCTCTATTTTCCCACCACTTTTATTAAAACATCTCCATGTACTTTACAAAATGGCTGTGCTAAACCTCAGATATTGTCTTTTTTTCACAATAAATAATCCTAAGAAGTGAGAGAAGCTTCCCAGATCACTGCATCTATTATGGACTGTAGTGATTTTGTCCATAAGGTTTTTGAATTCTCTGTGAGATACTGTGGATACTTGATCTCTCTGTTTTAATTTTGATCTCCCTTAAAAATACTTGCTCCTTAATCAGGTTGGTTACATTATTTCAGGGTAAGAGTTATCTCAGGAGGTGTCTGTGTGTGTCATTAAATGAAAATGGGCTTTTATTCACATACAGGCATTGTGGACAAAAGGAGGCTTATCACGAGGGAAATTATTTACAGGAGCCTCTGAGTGCCCAAGTAAACTGATCTGGGTCTGACTACAAATAATGTTATATTATAGGAGGGTTGTACTATGAGTACTGTGCAATGTTCTCTTTGTTCATGATAAAGGAAGATATTTCACAAGCTTAGAGAAAGTTTGCATCCCAAAATTAATGGAGCTAAACCCTCAGTATGAAGTGAAGAAGAAAGTTTGTTTCCCTAATCTTCTAGCTGAACAGGTTTTATGTTTCGTGTAAAGGGTAACATTATATTAACAAATACATCGCAGAGCCTATGCACTCAGACTTATTTTCTTGATTGCAAAGTGGTGGAATGGACAAGTGAAAGCCTGTGCTCTCTCAAGATGCCAAGGAGGAGCATGGGCGATACAGTAAAGCTGAGAATTGCAAGGTTTCAGTTCACTGCACTGGAGCAGGAGACAATACTAATAGCCTGTGCTGTGGGAGATGTTGCCTGCATTCTGCTCAGACTCCCTTGTCGAACAGAACATGATGAATCCAAGTACTGGACCTCCTGGCAGGAATCTCAGTGTCTCAACAAAGTGTTCTGAGGCTCTGTCACGCCAAGTGACAGAAGAACACAGGCTTAATACGTCTGTGTCTTAGCTCATCATATTTCCTATTTGAAATCTGAATCTCTTTTTCATTTTATTTGTTGACAAGTTGACACTATATATGAAACAACATATGTTGACAAGCATATATTCTTGTAGATATTTAGTGATCAAATAAGTTATTTCCAGCTATTTCCTTAGTTTCTCCTGTCTTGTAGAGTGACTGCAGTTCCCTTGTTGCATTTTTATTGATGAACCTGACAGAAGTGTTCTACAGGCAGGCAACTGACAAGTGGACTTTCTGATTATCGCTTAAGATGTTTTCTTTTATATGAAGCCTTCTCACAGTAACATCAGTGGGTTTTTTGGTTTTTTTTTGGTTGGGTTTTTTTCCTTACTTTGGATTTTTGTAAATTTCAAACTATTTTGCATAAAATGGTAGATAAAATTTCGGATATGTTGCGTTTTCATGGAGGACTACTGGGTTTTTGCTTTTTGATGAGCCTTAATAACTTCATGCTTGAATAGTTCAAACTGCCTAAATGAGAGGAGTGTTAAAGTTCCACTGAAGTGGATCTGATAGCTACTCTTATACTATTATATTTTGAGAAAATGCAGCTTTATGGTGTTCAGCAGAATGGGCAAAAAAATTTGTCTTCTAATTTTTCATCCATGCATGTTACATAACACTGTAACTTGCATTTTTATTATCTTGAAATGATGAACATCTCAGCTGACAATGACAGCAGTTGATATGTCAAGCTTGCCAAAAAAAATTCAGAGATTTTGAAATTTCATCTAAAACACTAGCCTTATCATTCTGCTATGTATTTTAATGACATTGAGTGTTTCTTGAAGCACATCATGCTACTCCATGATGGTTCCTTTAATCTCTTCTAGATTTATCCTCAAACACAGAATCCCACAAGTCTACCTGATCACAATGAGACAATGCAAAGTATGCACAAATTATCTAAATTTAAGCATAAAACAATTCTATAGCCTTCTGTAAAACCAGCTGTTGGGTAACATTTCCTGTGACACTATAAGAAAATGTAATTTAGTACATTTTTATTTTGTAATGTAATGTCAAGAAAGAGCTTAAGAGTATACCAAGAAAGAACTTTTGGTATATTACTAGTTAATGCTCAAAACACACAATCTTTTTCAAATTAAAACAGCATTTTTTTAAAAAGTTAGCATTTAGAAGGGGTAGAATGCTTAGAAATAAAGCACAATTTAAGAATAAATGTTTACTATCACCCTTCTTTGTATCAAAATTTCACTTTTGTGCTTTGACTTTTTGCCTTTTTCTGTCATATTCACTGAAGATGTCTTAATTAAAGCTGGATATATATGAATAAATAATCAACCTACTCTTGAACACAGCTTCATCCTGAGTTGTCCTTTGAAGGAAATAGGGTGAATTTAATAACATTCTGTCCTCACATATCCCAGAAGTATACAATTTCTTTTGGAAATAATTTAATCAGTAACAGTGAAATTAAAGGAATTAGATCACTTGAAGAGAAGCATATAAAGAGGTGATTATTTAGATTGTCTGAGTTTCTGCCTGTGGTTAATATAGTTTTATTTTGTCTTTCATTTTTCTCTCTCTACACTCTTCTCACTTGGAAATTGTAATTTGAAGATATTGCATCCCATACAAGGAAGATACCATAGGATGAATGGTATTGAAATTATTAATTATTATAAAACCGGAACTCTTCCCTAGCAAGTAATACAATGCAAAATCTTCCAATAAACTTTGCAATTTTTCATTTAGAAGCCAAAATATGCAACTGAATTGTGTTCTCCTATTTGAATATCTTCAATTGCATTTGCCATTTCGACTGTTCTGGAAGTTATAACATCTAAGATGGACAAGTCTCAGATCAATTATCTTCCTTACTCACTGTAGATGATGTGTGATTTTTTTAATAAAGAAAAAAGGAAATGTAAGATGATCTAAAAAGAAATTTCATCATCAACATCCATAATTTTTCCTTAAGAACTATGTAGTGAAATGTTTATGTTCATTTATTTATCTAGTTGCTTGTAAAAGATAACCTATGCTTCAAGTCACAAAAGACTTCTAAGACTTTTTATAGTAGAAGAATGAGAAAATAACTTTGTAACAGGCAAGACTGAACTTATGAAATCTCTCTTCTCCCCTGCTTATTTTTAAGTCTTAATTGAACATTGGCTTAAAATAAATTCTCCAATCATTGAAAAAAGGTTCATGTTATCTCTTGAATAATTCAAACAATATATTCCACTAGCTATAAAATTAGTCAATCAGTAAAATATTTGTCAGTCTATTCAACTATAAAGTATTTTTATTCTAATCTTAAGTGATGTGCAAAAAATTTTCTTCCACTTTAAATGTTGCTAGGTAGATGAAAGGAGCCTTCAATATAAAGTTTTAAGAAAAAAATGTGTGCTTGATGAGTGAACAGTTCCTTTTAACCATAAAATTGCTCAGGGAGCTAATATTTCTCTGTTCTAATGCAATCAAATTGTTCTATTAAAACAGAACCCTAAGTAAAACTTGCTAACCTGCAGAAATACATTTAGTTGGTACAAACTATGCTGTAAACCTTCATCCAAACGTTTTAGCAGTAGTTCAATTAAAGTTCAGTGTAAGTCAAAAACTATTATAAATATGTTTTAGGATAAGGACTGAAAACCAGTTATAAAATACAGGAATTTTACCTGTTGTAAAATACAAGAATTATATTATGTTTTTTAAAATAAGGATGTGACTTGATGTTTGTTTTCCTCACTTATAGACCCAGTAGGTGAGATTTCCTCTTCAAGGAATTTTTGAACAAGTGTGAAAAGTCCTGTTGTAGGTCAGATTTCTTTCATATATGAATGCTGATGAATATTTATGAGAGTCAGCTGAATCTTCACACTGTATATGCCTTCACTCTATTAGGTACAAAAAAAAAAATCTTGCTTTTGCTACAGCAAGACCTGAATCAAGACCCATGTTTTCTTTAGTCAGTTGTCTGTAGTTGATACTTGTTCCATATTTAGCTTACTGTCCCACATGCCAGTAAAAAGTTCCTGTGTGTCTCCTAAGTTAGTGCATGTTTTTTTGAACCTTATGCATGTGCCTGCATACCTATATATAAAGGGCACTTTATTTGATCCCAACCTTAAGCCTTCATTTCCTAAGAAAAGTACTTTAGATGTATATACCTGTATATTTGTCTGAGCTCCAGAAGTATTTGTTTCGCTTGGACACAGTACAGCCTTAAAAATTGGGTTTTATAGAAAATGCAGGGTAGAAATTATTCGTGTTTCTATGAAAATAGATACTTCAGACTAGTAAAGCCAGAAGGAGCTGTGAGCTGCTTCGTATGCTCTCTGCTCTCTTTTCTTATAAACAGAGCATAATGATTTCCTACCTTGCTCTCTGTAAGACCCTCACAGAGCTAAAGCCTGGAATACTCTACTATTCCAGACACTGTGGTGAGAAGGTCCAGCTACTGGATCCTTCTCTTAACTCAAGATTACCAATACCAGAATCATAGCCCTTGTTTACTTTGCAGGGAGCTCTATCTGCTGCAGTAAACCTTAAGGTCTGTTAACCACCCACTCAAATGATACATCCTAATGAACCCTCTCAGCCTGAATTATTCCTACTGAGACATCTAGGTGGGCGAGCTGGGCTGGATGCAGCATGCAAGCCTAATTCCTGCAGGCTGAGCATAGCTAAGGAGCCCTAGAGGGAAGAGGACTAGCTCATACTCAGCCCTGCAACAGGAGCAGAGGAAGGCATACATATTATAGAGCCAGATAATCCTTGACCATTTTAATGTCACCAATGATCTCTTCAGCAGTTCTCTCCCCAGTTATTCTGTTGTCCAACTGAATAAACAGAAAATAACTACTTGTGGAACTGATATGCATTTGTCTGCTAGTCACCAGCTCTGCTTATGCATTTCAAAAGCCTTGTCTGACCAGTGCTAACATATGGAGCTGCTCAGGGATGAATCATGAAGAAAACATATGGATTAAACTTTTATGCCATTAAAATTCCATAGAAGCAGAAGGTGGCCTGTGTGGGCCAATAGGGATGATTCATAGAGTCACCCTTATGTTTTCTTGAGGGTGAAAGGAAACTTCATTCCATTTAATGTCGTATTTGCAAACTCACTACTGCTTTTATATCCATTTTAAACGTTCATTATAAGATTGTGTGGAGAAAAGCAGCATGACTTGGTAATTAAGGTGCAGGATTAGCTTGTTTAGCTGATGGCATTCCTTCAAACTACACTGATCAAACCTCCTATCTCTCCAGATGCAGAGTTACCAAAGCAATTTTATGCACAGCAAGGCTACAGATTTATGTACCTTCCCCAGGCTGTATTCCTATTAATGAAGTCATCCAGTCTCTGGCAGTTCAGTTTTTTCAAAAAGCCTGCTCAATATCTGATATTTTTAAAAAAATGTTATGTAGGAAATTTGACTGGGAAACAAGTTTGGGATTCTGCCTTCTAGTAAGGATGTTGAAATCTGCAAAGTTAAACCGAAGAAAACTCTCACAATTAAGGTTAATGCTTTTTTACAAAGGAAGCAATCTAAAAATCCCACTTGCTCCTGCTGTAGTTACTTAACTTAAATAAGGAAAGGGCAGTGTTAAATATGCTTTCTGCTCTGCTGGTCCTCCCATTAACTCCCTGCTTTCCTGCTGCTGGGGGACAAAATGCCAGGGTGTGAGAGTGGTTTACAGCTGGCTCTGAATTGTTATTTCTGTGGAAAACTAAGCAGCTTTTGACAAGGCAGCTAGTGAAATCTGGAATTTTTGTAGCAAGAATGCTTGAATTCAAAAGACATGCCCTTTTACCCATGAGAAAAATCATAGCTTATTTTCCATGACAAAAAATCACGACAAACTGGTGTAACAGATGCATTATAAATAGGAGTACAACACACATGGATAATTTTTAGCCAGAAATTTCGTGAAACTTATTTTATATTTTTATGTGCGTGTAAGTTATATATAGTTCACACTGTATATGAATATGTTCATCATATGTACTACTCACAATTCAGTCACATAACACAAAGCACATTCATTATGCATGATGTGAAAAAATACATCTCAGTCTCACACCTATGTGGTAATCACAATCATTTTGGTATTTTGGTTTAGCTTCCATTTTTCTTTCAGACTCTTTATTGTTGGTTTCTGGTTTTATTTAATACAACCAAAATAAAGTCCCTGAAAAGTTTAAGGATCAATAAAGTAGGTAAAAATTTAAAATAATTTTTAGCAAATTCATTCTTCTGACCAAAAGAGAAAAAAAAAAAAAAAAGCAATAGGCAGAATGTTTGTTTTACAATTAATTGACGTCAAAATGTTTTTGGGAGGATTTGGTTGTAGTGTTACAAGTTTAGGGGTTTGGTGCTTTTTTAGGGTGGTCTTTTTTTCCTTTTTTATAAGTAACTTAAACTTCCCTGTGTGTTATTTTAGCTTCTATGCAACAAATTGTTCATCCCATTTTCATAAACTCCTCAAAAATTCTTTTTTTTTCCTTATTGAGCACAGTTTCCTTCAACAATATTTCAGTCCTAGCCCTTTTCAGGGAGAAAAAATAAGCAGCAGTGCAAAAATTCTTGTATCACATAGACATGGACATGGAGTATGAACTGTGAACACATAATTTAATTATTTTGGAGGTATGATTGTAGGTTTAGCTATATAAAGCATATATGAATTTCCCTTTTTCTTTTTAACAGAGAACATAAAATGGCAAACACGAGCAAAGAAAAGGGAAAGAAGTCCCCTTTATCAGTTCTATAATATCTTTTCACAGACCTCTAAACACCAGCCACCTTGAACTTGAACACTGAAGCCATTGAAGATGGTCAGCTTCATCACATTGTTTACTCACAGCTAATTTAGGATAAATTTGTTAAAAACTATTTATTTGAATATATATAGAAATAATTAATAATGGATTAGAACTAAATGTTAGCAATGTGCATTACCAATGAATGTCAATTTAGTATTGTTTCCAAGTTTGAAACAGGCCAAAGTTTTCAGTCTTTTAAACACTACTATCACAGTGACTTGTAATTCTCTTAACATAGATGTATATATTTGCATATATATACATATATATGTATAACCACTCTCCATAAGTTGAAAAAAAACTGTGATTATGAATCATGTTAGTAAACATTGCAAAGAAAAAGGGTGTTTCAGATTGAGCTTAAAATTCTGTAAATGATGTAGCTTGTGGTTAACTAGGAACACATGCAAAATGTTGCAGGTCTGCTTGGGTAAGACTGCAGAGATAAACTGCAGAAATGGTGCATTTTCCAAGGCCTTATGCCTCCAGTCTGTGACAGATCAAAAGAATACTGATGTGATACAAATCTTTGTACACCAGCAGAAATTATATGAAGAAGCAACATGACATGAATACAGCTTGTGTTATCGATTTGTTTGACTAAGATATTGGACTGGGAAATCTAAAAAGTGGCAAACCCAACAGAAATCTACTGAACCTTTTCTTTTTAAATATGGCTCCTTTTAATAAAACCAGGCTTATTCTTTAGGTAGGTGCATTCTTCTGAACATATAATAAATATCTGTATAGAAAATAATCTTATTGTAGAGTAATGGAAACTTCTCATAACTTAAATAATCTTCTTTCCAAACAAATAGATTTTTAATGATTACATTTGTTTTAGATTAGTACCTTTTTGTTTAGAAACAAGGTGAATACGATCTATTTAAGATCTCCTTGGAAAACAGATGTTCCTCTTGTCATTATTTGTCTAATTTAGAGAAATATTTAAAATATATGACTATTGGTAGTACAATGTTCTTTCTGGTGTGTTATATTTTTTTTCTAACAATTAATGCCATGGAAGGCCATTTTTAAATGTTACTGAATCCTCTAAGCTACAGTATAGAAAAAAATTAACTTCAAAAGTGTCTAGGAAAATGTAGCCCAGATTTAATGATATGTAGGTTTTTCTGTAAGTAAACAAGTGACAATCACCTAATGATAGAATTAAGAAAAGGGTGTTTGAAAAAAAGAAAGAAAATAGCGAAACAATGCTTAAAATTTTAAACAAGAAATTAATTAATACAGTCCACAACTCTCTTATGCAAAGTTTTAGTTAAGTACAACTTGGAAGAAGGGAAAATTGTGCTGTTGATTAAAAACAGACAGTTCAAAACTCTTAATATGTAATTAACCTATTAGGTTACATGATTTTCACGGGAAATGCTCTTGTATAAAATCAATATGATTGTGCTCACAAAATCGTGGTATTCATTCTGAGATTTCACTAACTGACTAGTAATTAGATAATTCAAATCAAGTCATTGAGCTATAGATGTTGGCACAAACTACTCCTATATCTCATTTATGTTTTTCTGTCTAAAGAGAGAAACCTACTTCAGCAATGAGAGATGAAAAAGTGTCAATATTAGGGCCAAAGAAGTCTCTGAGTTGCGAAATGCACAAACTGTTCTTGTGTTTTTCCCTCTGTATCCATCCTTGACCAATGCCACGGTTACAACATTGGGACAGTTGAGTCTCTGTTCAGATTATTTTCTCCTTTTGTTTGACAGCTAATATCTCTTGACTTGCATATAAATTATCTTATATTTTTGCGAGATTTAGCACCTTCGAATAAAGAAATATTTACGTGTTATTTGGGTATTTTTATTGTTCTATATGAACACTCACTTGAAAAATTTATATCATTATTGTACAAGTGTTTTGCAAACTCATAAAAGCAGTGGTAATTTGAGGATTACTTCCAAACAAGTGAAAACAAACAAACAAAAGGAACAAGTAGAGGTTATTTTATGACAGGTAAAATGTTCACTTTAGAAAATGTAATATTTATTGATAAGAATATGTTTCCTCTGAGTCTGTTATGCTTTTCCACAATGTGAATGGTCTCATCAGAACATGAAGCATATGCAATTTTATCAAAATGTTACAGGCTAGCCTCATGAACTTGACTTGTTTAGGAAATCCAAGCCTTAATTTAGTTCTTTATATATAAAAAGAATAAAACTTTCAAAAATATGTTTATTTTCTGTGATATTATCACTCTTATTGTACAAAATATGAGAATTCAGTTCGCCTTCCAAAAGGTCAAAAATAATTGCAATTCTAAACCATGCTGTTCTGATGCTCTTCTGCAATTATAAATGAAAATCTCTATTTTCTAAGTGGCATAATCATAAAAAGTCACTACCTAACACAACAATAATAAAATAATGGATGAGGTTATAAAACTAGGAGTACATTAAACATGGTAAATTAATTTTCAGTTTGTTGTCTGTAAAAAAGTCTCTCTGAATCTTTCATTAAATATCACATCTGTTTATAAAATAATTTTTAAAAACCAGTATAAATAGAAGATTTTTAGAAATATTTTCAGGTGGCAGTCTCCTAAGTTATATTTTACATTTATTTTCATGTTTAAGATGGAAAGAAAAACACAACCATAAGGAGCAGTAAACTATTAAAGCTAAGTAATCTGAGGGAACATGGCTAGCCATCGAGAAGTGTATTTACAGATGCTGTTTGTACAAATGCATGAACACATTTTTCATCATTAAATGAACACTTTTATGTGGAAAGATTCAAGCAAACTACTTGGTGTTGCCTCTCTTCTCCAGCTGCTTGCTATATTGAACAACAGGGGTGACAGAGACATGCGTTCAACAGTACCATTAGTCTCCTGCTATCTTTACTTTTAAAGTAATATTGCATTCTTTTTCAAACTGTTACAACTGAGCTAACAAATAATCTAGGTCATCATGCTTTATCTTAGATTATTTGAAATGGTGTATTTTCTGAATTTAGTGTTTTCTAAGATGTGGTGCTCAAATTAACTAGCTTATTTTATAAGTAAATACACTGGCTAAACAGAAGGCTCCTTATTAGTGTTTTGAAATATTACTTTACAGTTTGTTGTCAGTGTATGACAACATTGAACTCACTGTAGAATACACTTGAAAACTCACATAACTTGGAGTTATAATGGCCTGCTGTTTTGATCGTGCATATTTTTTACTCAGTAGTAGTAGTACTGAAATTTGGATTCTGACTGAATTTTTCAGATTGTTGACTGATTTTTGGCAAAAGAATTGAGCAAAACATATGGAATTGGCTAAAGTGGACTTGAAAATAAAATGGCTGCTAATCTCTCTTCCATATTTTTTCTTATTTTCATTGTTCAGATTATTAATTTTTCCTGTGCATATTAAGGAATATCCATTCATGTCATGAAACACTCTGATTCTACTGTGATAAATGCCAGCCTTTAAACATTTTAGCCTTCTATAGGTAAAAGATGAATGAAAAGTGTAGCACTGTCAACTGCTCATATCCTGCTTTAATTTATTAGCTCAGAGTGCATATAATAACATCTGCTAGAATTAAAAGCCTAATATTTCACTGCTACTTAGTGCAACAAATAAACTGTTATTTTATATAGGTGGCAGTAAACCCCAATGCCATAAATGGAGATCAATAATAAAGAGATAATACTTTATTTGAAAGGTTTATTGTCTAAACACAAATTTTGGAGTGGCAGAATTCTGACTGATATAGAGGTGCCTCGTTCCACTCTCCTGTCTGGCCCAGAAGAGCATAACCACCAGAATCCTCAAGCAGACTTTCTTCCATGTAAGTTCTTATTTTCTTTTGTTTGAACCATGCATTCCTAGTTACCAGGGGTGAGGTAGGATTTGCAACAAGAGGGACAGAAAGATAGGATGAGTCTGCAGGCGTGAGACAGTGCCTGAGCTCTGGAGCTCTTATTGAGATCCTGTATGTTGGGAGGAAGGTAGAATTTGGAGTTAGTGCTTCTTCTTAATGCAGAGATACATATATGATCAAACACCACGGGAAAAAAATACGGTTTTGCTTTTCTTACTTCAAAAAACCATGGTCCTGAAACCCTAAAAAGGCAGTCAGAAGTCATGGATGGTAAATTAGGGACAAAATTGTCACCCAAGCCTTCCTGACAATGCTCAACCTCTTACTTGTTGGAACCTTCAGACTTTTTCAATGTGTATTTTGTTATCATTGAGTTATATTAAATGCAAGCAGTTCGTTTGTTATTAGGAAGACAGGGTTTTTCTTCTTTACTTTTTCTGGAAGCTTCCCATTGGATTGTTTTGAGACATGGCTAAATAGCAATGCTTTCCACTGATCCTGTGAAATGTTCTGCAGTTTGCAGCATGCTGCAAAAGGCCTTGGAGAACCTTTCTCTCTCTTACCAGAAGCAGTTCTCAACTCTTGAAATTCTGCACCTTTGCATGTCATTCCACTGTTGGAGCTATCTTTGAAGATGGTCTATGTCTGTGCTTGGAAGACATGAACCCAGAAGCAGGCCCATGCTGAGTTGAATAAGCAATTGCTTTAATTGGTCCCATACACAGGTTACAATCATGAGGGATGCAGCTTCATGACTTTCTGAAGGTCTCTCCAGACCTAATCACTCACTGGAGTCACTCATCTTTCAGAACCAGGCAAGTGGGCCATGGACACCTGACCCTGTGGGGTAACATGACAGTCTGCAAGTAGAGAGGGTGAGAATTAGAGAAGTATTAGGACAAAGAATTTATGGAGGTGGAAAAGGCACATAAAAGCTTTTGATTCCTTCTCTGTCACTGCCAGCCAAGCGTTGAGACCTGAGCCATCCAGGAAGCCAAATTTGCCAAGGACTCAGAGGCGGAACTAGGGCATTCCTCAGAAATTGTCCAGCATAGGAAGATGCTGCATTCTGTGAGAGACCTGCAGGCTTCCCACCTGGTTTTCCGCTTAGGCACCTCTCATACACAGCTAGACTTGCACAAGCTGCAACCAACATCATAAACATGTGCTTGGTGTGGGCAGTCCTTGCATAAAATATTAACATTTTATGTGGAAAACAGCATCACAAAGTTATCGATCTACTGTTATTCTACAAGCACCTGTGAATTTTTTTATTATGCGTTCCTTTTATAATTTCAGTTGAAAAGGAGAAGCCTACTTTTTTCCACATGGAGTGTATGATGGTGGTAGGGAGGGGAATAAATATCTTACCACAGGAAAGACTTGTGCGATGGAGTGGGGAGAAGGAGGCCACTATAATTGCTCTTCTTTAATGGCTGTAGCATTAAATAGCAGCCAGTGCTTTCCTTTCTTTATACTTTATCGAGTAGATGAGATTCATTGATCTGCTTTCCCTCCCCTATTTGCTTTCTTTGTGAAGAATTCAATCCTACTTTATGTGCCAAGATTACTTTTTCATGACTTTTCAAGTTTAGTGAGGTCCCTAGTCAGGTTCCCTCTGCTACTGTATTCTCTGGAAAAGCAGATTTTTCAGTTTGCTGTTTTATTTACTGTCAGGTTTTACTCTGTTTGTAGGATTGCTTTAGGAAATGGCTTATATTTATTTTAAACATGTCTGGTGATACGGAAAGCTTTCAAGGGTTGGCAAGTAAAAATGGCCTTATGCTCGGACCACTGTTGTCTTGTACATTGCGGCAGTCCAGTGTCTAAACAAAACAAACTCGAATATTGTAAAAAAAAAAAGTAATTTTGAAAAGAGGGGTATTCTGAATGAAATAAAGTTATTTGCTGAACCTAGAGACAAGGCTGGAGAGAACAAGTTTGTTTGGGGTTAGAAAAGATATACTTCTACCATGGAAAAAATGACCTCATATAGAAAACACCTCAAAACTGTACTGCTACTAATAAACCTGCAGCTATAAAATAAGGAACTGTAGGGTTTAGAGGTTTGGGAAATAATATACGTAGGATTCCCACAGATAACTTCAAACAATCCTTCCAGTTTGAGTGAACACACTTTGATTCATATTTTCTGATGACCTACATGGTGCCTAATGTGAAACATACATGTATTAAAAAGTATCACTCTCTGTGCAGTTCTAGGCATTTCAAGTAAATAACACCTCAAGGAAGAATACTTGAGAAATTCATAATGAAGCTAAAGAGTCAGCATTATGCTCCATGCCCTCTGGAAAATATTACACAGAACAGTCTGAAGTCGCCTGCTGTAAAAGATAATTAAATTGTCTAAAAAAAGGGATTTTTTTGGAGTGGAGGCAAGGTATATGTTGGTTAGAGATAGTAACCATATTATATCTTCTAAAAGTTCCCATTTTATGTTATACATTCTTTAGTTCTCTGTTCTTACATAATCTTTATAATTTACCTTTCAAATGTTTAAAAATAAATACTTCGAATGGAAGAATAAGAAAAAAGCAGAGCAATAAGTGGGATACAAGAGGAAGGCTAGAGCAAGTGAGAGATATAAAGCTGTATTTATAGTTTTAAAGGGTTTTTTAAAGTTTATAGTTTTTTTGTTTTACTTCAAACAATGCCCCTTCTGCTGTTTGGAGGAAAAATAGTTGACTCTGTATGGTAAATCTATTTTCATATTTACAGATTACTTGACATTGGGCATTTCAGCAAGTAGTAAGTTTTCTTGCTATACAAGTTTCATTTCATGTGTGACAACAGCAGAATTGCTCTCGGGCACATCAAATTAAACTAGCAATAAAATCTGAAATAGCTTCCTTTTATTGCACAATGACGTTACTGTGTTGTGGACCTTTAAAAGTGATTTAAAGCCTAAAACTCAAAAGGAAAAACATTTTTATTATAAGGAGGTTGGTAAATCCTTCAAGTGACCATTAAATTTGTGAGTGTATGGATTAAGCAACAGTATTACTCCAGGAAAATAATAATTTGGTGAACAATGTCAGAGACAAAAACATTGATTAGAGTTTCAATGATCAATGAAAAGCTGAAACCACATTTACTCTTGTTTGTTTTTAATGCAAAAGCAATGTTATCAAAGGTTATGTTAATATCTTACTATTGAGTAATTCATACTTACAAGTCACATTTATGGTGGGTAGTGATGCACTGGAACAGGTTGCCTAAATAAGTTGTGAAAGCCCCATCCCTGGAAGTGTTCAAGGCCAGGTTGGATGGGACTTTGAGCAACCTGGTCTAATGGAAGGTATCCCAGCCCATGAAAGGGGTTTGCAACTAGATGACCTCTAAGGTCCATTTCAACCCAAACCATTTATGATTCTGTGATTCTGTGTTGAGCTGCAGATCTATATTAGTCTTGTTACTTATAGATGGTCTCCTTGTTCCTCAGTGTGGAACTTTTTTCCTTGATGATACTAGGACCAAAAATTTCAAGTCCTTATACCAATATATTAGCTGTGTTTTTTTAGGTGAAAATGCCTGGTCAGATATACTCCACATGTTCTTCTTCCTGCCTGGGCCTTGTCTCACATGAAGCCCAGGAGGAGCATACTGCTTGTGCTCTCTCCACAGAGACTGACCCGTGCTGCTCATTCTACACAATGGAATTTCTCTGCAGTCTTCCACATTTCATATCAAAACACTCTCGTGCTACTCTCTCAGCTGTCTCTACTCAGCTACTGACTTCTGAGCCCTCTGAAATCACATGTCCTCAAATAGATGAAAGATCACTCATCAGATGCAGTAAGAAAAATTCACTAGGCTGAATACACAGTTTTTGCTTCACTTAACGTGTATTACTAAATATAATAAAAAGTTTAAAGTATTTTTTGAGCTCTTGATCAGACAGGCCTGATTACTTTGACTGAACTGGACAACTGTCTTAGCTACAGAAACAGTTTTTATTTCCTTTTTCATTGTTCATGTTCATTTATCTATGAGTAGAAGATAATAGACAAATAGAATTGAAAAAAGGAATGCAATGTTAGCTTCTGACCTGCCAAATAGCCACAAAACTCAGCAAAGATTTTCCAGTGTTATTTAAAATGCTCTAGCAAAGTGGCTGCTCTTTGAAGTCAATTTCAGAGGCAGCTATTTCACCTGATTTACTTCAAATTTTTCAATAAACAAGAAGCTCAACTATTTGGCTGTACAGCAACTTGTGAAAAGTACTCTTTCACATGACAGCACACAACTATTTACAGTGCAAATTTAATTATCAAACATCTGGTTTCCGCAGCAACAGAAGGACATTTACTATACAAAAATAACTTGCACATTCATTTCAAGGCTAATATCTATCTAAGATGCAAGCTTCCAAAGCTTGGGCTGAATCAGATCAAATTTGTAGTGACAAATTTTTTTTTGCATATAATGTCACCCCAAAACCATCTAAAAAGTGGTGTTATTTTGATGTTTGTTTTCAGTGAGTATTTTCTTCCTTTAAACCAAAGGTAGGATAAATAAATATGTAGAAAGAGAAGATTTCAGAAACTTCTCTTTTTGTTTTGCTGGTGGACAATTCCCTATGAATGACAATTTGTGAGTTGTTTTTTAATTTTTAGTCCTCTATGGGGAACAAAAATTCAGTGAAAATCTTTTTTTTAACGTTATGCTCTAACTTTAGGCAGTCATTACCCAAGCAAAATTACTGTTAAAGTATTTTTATTCACAGTTAATTTTTTTGCTGGAGGTTTGGTATCAGAATTGCTATTTTGCAGTGGCTTTTCATCGGCGATTGCTGTAGGGTGTGTAGCCATAAAATACATTAAATGCAAATTCAGCAATTCTAAATTCAACAGTTCTAAGCCCAGAAAAACACAGACTCGAGTTACTCAAGCATTAACATTTATTTAAAATACTAAATGATTGAAAATGAAGGATGTAGTCCAAATAAACAAATTTCTCTATTTCACACTGTGAATTAGATCATGTTATATAACCAGAAGTGCCAGCTCGGATTTTAAAATTCTGTCAAGATATATAGGATGCTTCCATAACACAAACAAAAATTGGTCTTTCTCAGAATGATTTCAGTTAATTGTAATAACTGTATTTAGGATTTCAGCACCTGGACTCATATTATGTTCATATCTAATCAACTTCTCTTCCTCTGTGAGTAATACAAGACCATCTTGGTGGTGGTACTGTAGCAACCACCACAACTCCACTTCCTCATCCATTCTTCTTTGTCACCCTTATCTGAACACAGAAAAATGTCAGATTTTAAAATTTGCTCTGATGTTCAACATGTCTGCACTCTTATGATCAGAGTAGAAAAATTAAGCATTCCTGTCATGGAGAAAGCTTAGCTGGCTGCTGTCTCCTGTTCAAACTTTCCTGTGTACATGGTGTATTTGAGCAAGGAGGGCAGGAGTGTGAAATGAAATGTCTTCACTTTGCATCAACGGGTTCAGATAATTTTAGCTGCTGGAAGTTGCATGTAAGGGAAACAGTATTAAAGTTCTAAAATGTTTAGTACACTGCAGGCTAAAAGCAACATCTTTAAAGGCATCCAGAAATGAACTGGAAATGAAACTG
This sequence comes from Acridotheres tristis, assembly GCA_037013685.1. NCBI lineage: Eukaryota > Metazoa > Chordata > Aves > Passeriformes > Sturnidae > Acridotheres > Acridotheres tristis. The sequence goes on from CM072886.1 coordinate 109,269,660, forward strand.
TTGGCAGTAGAGTAAAACATTCTCCTTGATATGCAAAAGAACAGCCATCTTTTAGACCTTGTGAAATAGATGGCAAAGGTCTACAGGCTCCAGGAGCAAGTTTTAAAAATTCATGTTGGAAGGAGGAAAATATGCTTCACATAGCAGTAATTGCAGCTGAAAAAGTAACAATTGGGGTTTTTTTACTAAGCGGAAATACACCTTATCACAGGATACTGAGATGAATCATAAATCAAGAAATTGTGTTGTGAAAAACAACCGAGTGAAAATTGGCACCTTGAAGTTTTCAACTGATTCAGAAACAATATTCCACTCAACAGTTTTACAAGAAATCGTCTTCATAATGAACAAAGGAGCAAAAATGTGAAGTCTGAGTACTCAGTGTTGCATTTATCCATCCATCAAGGCAGCTAATATCACTGCTCTTCTGAATGGTAACAGTGCCTTGGCTTGGCTGGGATGAGTCTCAGGCAAAAATATCCATTCCATCTGCAGCCCTGACCAGACAGGAATGAGCTGACAATCCTCACTGTCTTTTCCAATGAAATAGAGCTGTAGAGCTGAATGTCAGTTGCCTAGCCACAGCTGGTGACAAAGATCAGATGGGACAAGTAGCAAAAATAGCGATTATTTAGGAGGCTGAAGTGCTTGGCAAACTCTTGTCTATTAGACATATTCCAGAGCTTTAAAATTCAAAAGTTTCAACCTTTTGAGAGAGAATGAGACAAACTGAAAATGGTACAGGACAGATTTGTTCTCATGACAACAGTTCAATGGAAATGGAAAAGGAAATTAACCCATTCTTCTCATGAAGGGAAGATTGAATCAGTGGATTAATTTTTAAATGCTGAAACTCTTAAGTAAATCAAATTTAGCTGGAAAGGGAAGTAAGATGATTATGCATTTGTTTATACACTTCACACATTGGTTTTGAGACCTGCATGATGTTTATGATATGCTGTTTTGCAACAGTTAATGGCATGCTATTTTTAATATGCTGAGGTTTTTTTAACAATTGTAGCAATTGGAAAAATCTTTAATTTTTTTTCCATTTCCACAAGTATTTAATTAAAATGCCTTTTCTAGGGTTATACCCCTGCCCAGTTGCTTTGTTCTTGACACTACAGGTTTTTCCACTCTTTCTCCTCTAACAGATAGAATCTGCCCTGTAACTGTTTTGTACCAATGAAGTGAGATACTAAAAATTTGATTTCCATCCTTCTTACATAAAGAGTTCTCCAGGTCACATTTTGCAGCACCGATATTTTTTCTATTGCTTATTTCTACTAGATATCAAAGCTCCTTTTTAATTTACTGATCCTAGCTTAAATTTCTCTTTTTTCTTGTTTTTGTTTGTTGTTTCTAACGAGCTTGATGCCACTAAGATTAAAAGGACTTAAAAAAAAACAACTGTAAAACAGCTTTGATCTCCTAAGGTGAAGCATATTTTTTGTGCAAGACTTTTTCCTCTGAGGCATGTTAAGAATTGAATTGATCTGGAGGGAAAAGAAAAAGGAAAAACAGGTGGGTGAGAAAATGAAGAGGAAGAAAATGTGTGAAACGTTAATAAAAATTAGACCTGCTTACTTTCAGCTTTTCCTACATTTTATTTAAAACATATAAAGAATTCAGACCTCCATTGTCCCAAATTCACTGAAGAAAATAAGCTATTTTCCTGAGAAATTAAATAAAAATTTGGCATGCCAAAGCTTTTTTCCTCTTTGATATATGAAAATGTTCCTTTAATTGGGCTATGCTCAATATTGCATATTAATTAAAAACCAAAAGAAAGGAAAGAAATCTGTGTTGGATATAATCCAATCTATTGGATACAGATCCAAATAATTTCCTAGTTTATTAGAGACTAGTTAAAAGCTTTAAATTCTTTAAACAGTCTTAACACCACATAGCAACCTAAATCTAAGAATGGAATAAGCCATTCTAGAGATTATGTACACGTAAGACTGGTTTCTATCCTAAAGAACTTACTACCAAAATTTAGCCAAGGACCAGAAGGCAATATCAAACAAAAGTTCCTGAGTGATAGACTGGCAAGGTCAGTGAACTATAAGGTTTCATGTAAGGAGCAACTTGAGTCACGGTAAGCCAGTTTCAGTCATTGTCGGTAGATCTGTTTTCAGTTTTGCAAAAAGCAAGATTTCAGAAAGGGTTTTTAAAAGGTCATTGCTGGTCTTTCCTAAGGACCCTGAGGAAGAGGGATTGTTCGGTTCTTTGCTTATTTGTTTGCTTTAGGTTCTCAGAAATTCTTCTCCTGTATGGAAGACGACAATTTTTACATGCTTAAAAGGACAGAAGGACTTGGCATTATGTTCGTCAGTTATCACAACTTTACTTTCATTGTTGGTAATAATTATTTATAAAGGCACAAATGGAATTAGGCATCTGACTGTCCTTTGTGCCATTGAAAATCTCACCCTCTGTACATAATTTAGTGCATGCCAATCAATATTTCTCTGTTTGGTTTAGATCTCAGACTTGGTTATGTCTTTTGCTTTAGACATAAAATTGCTTTAGGAGGAAAGGCTGTTAGTTTCGGAATATTCTTCTCTTTTGTCAGAGGTTAAAACAATATTTTTTCATTTCTTAGAGAGGATAAATAAAGATTTTTGTTTTAGTTCTGATGCAAATAGTGCTGCATTAGTATAACAGCATTGCATTTTCCCCCTCAAAGGGAATCTAGGCTTTCTTTGCAAAATTTGGACCTGGCAAGTTAACGCAATATCAGTGCCTCTCATGATAAAAGTGGAATCCACTAACAGACTGTACTTAGAGCTAGTAACAAATGAGGTTTATATTTCTCTCATTGTCTCTTACAAGGGTACAGTTTTCCTGCTCTTTTCCCATGACACAATCCTTGACAGGTTTCAATGTCCTCTAAACTTAGATTGGGAAATTATGCAAGCTTGACCAACTCTGATGCTCATATTGTTCTGATACATTTCCAGAAAGAAAAAAGTCAATGACAGAGACACAAACCAATGTACAATTGCATTACTGGTCTTTGTGGTTGTAGAGCCTAAAAACAAGGCTGAAAAACAAGAAAAGTTCACCTCTCAAAGCCGTTCCTTCTTAAAATTACAGGTCTCAGGAGCCTAAATCATGACATTCTAATGCCCAGATCTGATACTGATGAATTGCTTATTGCTCTCAGGGCCTTCTCAATGCATTCTGGATGAGGCAAAGAAAGAGGATGCAGATGACTGACAAGAGCCATCATCTATTACTGCACAAGCATGGAAGAAGTCTCATCACTTGTCAGGAAGAGATGTAATTGGAAAAGTTGGAACTCAGTGTACACTACCCACAGCGAGGGGAATAAAGACTCTTGCTTTTCCTTTTCTAAGGTGCACTAACAGAGGTCTCAGGAAATTTCTTTGTTTGGAGAAGCTGCTGATTCTGTGATTCTTCTGGAAGAACTGTGTGTTCATGCAGTGTTCATCTGGACTCATGCCATCTCTGTTTCCCTTATTGAAAGAAGCTTTTTATGAGCAGAGATTTAAAATAATGTGAAAACCAAGTTGGAGCAAGAATCAGAAAACTTATTAGAGATGAGAACACAGATCCAGGTTATGTCAGAGGCTGAGAGATTTTCACATGTAAAATTCTGCAAATGCAGATGCTTTGCTGAGATTGCCTTATCTGAGAAATGTTCATTTATCAGAGAGATAGATATATTTTAGCTCTATAGTTGAATAAGCATTTGTCTATGTCTCCTAATTCAAAGCATAATTTAAAGATGAATCAAGCAAATACATAAAGGAGCTTTCATTCAACTTCCAAACAGCAATTTAATTTTATAACAGCCAGCAGAGAGCAGTGCTACTTTGTCGTTTGAATGTGATCACATTACAATTTTGAAAGCTTTTTCAGCAGAAACTTAGCAATGTGCTAGCTAGACCTTTTTAAATATCTGTCTTTATAAAAGTTATGATCTTATGTTATAAACTTTTAGTAGTTTTCCTCTGAAATTAATCCGGAGTAAATGGAAATAGTCCGACAAACGGGGTGAAGAAATTTCATTTGTGTTCCTAGAACATTTTTTGCTTCACCAATATATTCAGATTTTCTCCTTATTAATTGAATGTTGTATTAAAAAAAAAAAAGAAGACTATTCCATTGGCAATTGGAATTAAGCAGTAAATAAATACAACAGATCTCATACATGCTTTCAAACACCCCTAATACTGGAAATTTCTTATTTCCCCCTCTGTTTGGATGCAGTGAGAGTATCTGAAACTACATCATGAAACAGGGAGTCTTATAGCTGATGGAAGATGAAAAAAAAGATTTTTCATCTTCCAAAGAAAAAGAGAGAGAATTCATGGCAAATTCTTTTTCTTCCTTCCTTCATTCTTACATCTGGTTGTAGTGAAGGCAGATATGATTGATCAGACATCCATATAACAACACAGCTTTGTTGAGATATATTTGTCCAGAAAGTTATGGATTATCTGGACAAAATTGTAAAAAGTGAAGACCAGCAGGTGTGGTCCTCACAGAATCCTGCATGCAGATTATAAATCTGAAATAGTACTATAATCCTAGCCAGTATAAATGGGCATGAAAAACAGGTTGGCAAGCTGCCTGAACAGATTAAAAACAATATATGTACTTAAACCCAAAAGCAAGTAATGTTATTAATCACATCTACTTCTTGGGAAGTAAAATTCCCAGGTGAACATTGTATACTTATTTTTTATTCCTTTTTTGGTTTGGTTTGGTTTTTTTTTTTTTTTTTTTTTACTTCTCTCCTGAAAAACTTGAACAGGATTAGATTTTTTTGAAGAGTGGATTGGAATTTTTTTCATTTTTCCAGGAATACTTTAGAAACATTTGTATGATCGTTGACTTGTCATCATTTGCTATGATTCATAGGATTCTTTAACTGTCGTGCTTATTTTCTTCTTGGGCCATCCCAAGGTACTTAGGAGAATTTTTGTTCCAAAAGAGTATATAATAATATCATGAGTATTTTACACATTCTTAGTGACAATGTAATTGATTTAAAAAAAAAAAAGGATGAAATATCAAGCTTGTGTTACAGCTCTTAATCTGACTCCTGACTGTGAATAAGCAATGGAAAATCCTTTAGTCACAAAGGGAGGTACCCTAAGTAGGCTGAAGTCATCTTTACCACTTGTCACATTCAAATCTGTGTGACTTCAGCATTCATGTCAGTGCTCTGAGCACACCAGAAACCCAGTGATACATAACTCCTTAGCTTCTCCTTAAAATAGAGTATTTGTTAATTTGTGACAACCACAGCACCAACAAGGGATATACAGATGATCACATATAGATAATCCCAAAGGATTATCAAACTAGAAATTAACTAAGTGGTAGCCCCACTGTAAGAGGAATGTTAAACTGAAGGCTGGACCATAACTCGTGCCTTTAGCTGGCTTAGCTAATACTGATTTGAAGATCTCTGAGTTCAGGTCAGAAGTCCTTTTACACACCTGGTTATAAATTGAGTCTTCACCAAAGGCATACTTTCACAGCTGAATCTTGCAGGCAGTAGATGATGGTTACAGCACGTTTACCATTACTAATGGATGCATTCTTTGGATTCTACCTACATACACAATAGACCTTTGTATTAATTACTATCAAGCCTGTAACATTTTGCTTTTATATTGTTGTGTGGTAAATCTTAATATCTTATTAAGCATAAAGTTTCCTTAAGAATTGAGAAGTGCTTCAGGGAGTTGCATGTTTCCATGTAATAACAGAACTTTTTTTGTCCTCTTGATTTGGTTCACAGTACTAAATAATGAAGGTTGGAAAAGTGAAAAAAGAACTGTATTTGTAAACAAACAATGGGCATGTCTTTTATAAAAAGATGTGCTAATACCCTTCAAAGAGAGAATGGGCAAACAAGGTATTTCTGTGTAAATGATTCATTTAAACTATCAATGGTAAAGGCTTCGTAAAGTTAAAAAAAAAAACAACAGTGAAGTACTTCAAAGAGAAATGTATAACATTTGGGTTAGATGTTTATTGCCTGACAGTATGTGATGTTCAACTAGAGACATCAAAGCTCTGAATAGAGCAACTGTTAAATCATTTGCCATGTGATCTGTTATGTGAATGGTCTGGCTGATAAAAGTTGTGCAATTCACTTTTTTATTTTAAATCATCTCTAATACATTGATGCCATTCTTTTATTTTTGTGAATATAGATAAATATATAATGCAGTTCTGCATTGCACTATGAAATTAAATATAAGTAATGATAGCAACAAGAACACAGTGATGCAGAGACAAGGTAAACCAAGGTCAGTTGTAGTCACTGCCTTGCAGTTGCAAACCTTTTCAGAAAGGGAATGGATCAAGCAAGATGATGAGTCATAAAGCTGTGAGGGAAGGAAAAAAAAAAAGGAAAGAAACATCCTTAGGGATATAGCTTTCTGTTTGCTACAAGCTTATGAGTGAAACTTAAGCTGCATTCTGAACCTGACTTGGGTGTTACATTGGATTTCACTTTGCCAACAAAGTGGGCATGAAGGCCTTACAGATGCCTTTTTCAAATTTTCAAAATATTCTGCAGACATAAAACAAATGAGATTTGTCCTGCCGACAGAGCTGCAGTAACCATTAGTCTATAGTTTTGATGGTCTTTCTTTTGTTGTTAAAAAAAATATAATTCACAGCAAGACCATTAACTTAATCATGTCTGAGAACTTGAAATGTGACAATTTCTATTTAAGCTAATCAGAGAAACGTGCTCCATGTTTCTGTAATATCTGTGATGCTGCTATACTATAGAAGGGCAGCTGCACAACAAGACATGTTTGGTTTCCCAGTTGTTTGGCCCTGTGGTCACTTAATTGCCATTCAAAATTTAAGTTATTTTAACACTCCTGACACTTTCTGATGACAATTTCTGTGACCTTAGTGTAAAGAACTGTATGTTTAAGATTTCTCTGGTGAAATAAGGCAAGCAAGGTCTGTGATAGGTCAGAAATTGCTATGCATGAGTGTGCTCTACATTGTTTAATTTGTTTTTGTGTTTAACTGTTTTGTATTTCTGGGGAAATCTTTTTATTTGGATGCAAAGGACATTTTGAAAATTCTACCATACACATAATTTTAATGGTTGCTGTTGCTCAGGTGTAACTCAATCAGCTTCTCAGTGGAAGGAAACTCTCATAATGATCACATTCTCTGGGAACCATTGGAGAAAGTCAATGAAATTAGAAGTTGGTTGAAAAAAGTAAACAGCAAGATGACTTCCTCAGATTCATTGATAGGCAATCTGAGGGCACCATACCCCTCTTATTCACTTATTCTGTGGTACCAGGTGTTGACAAATAAACAGCAAGGCAGAAAATCCTTTCATATTGAGGGAGGTGAAGAAGCAAAGTTTTTCTCTGATTTTCTCTTTTAAATTTTTGAAACAAATTTTAAGACTTGGCTTCTCCAGGATTGTTCTATGAGATGGGAACTGATTTGCTGAAGAATTGTGACCCTGCAAATATTAAACTTCATATCTAGTCTCTTACATGTCCATGGCAATTTAAGTCCACATATTCCATGGTGATGGAAGGACATGTAGCTTTGCTTAAAACTTTCTTCTACTATCATATACTTATAGTATATTTAATACTTTCTTCTTGCTATTCACATTAAAATTACCAAAATTCTTACAACTTTGTAATTTTTTTTCTCTTTAGTCTTCTCTTTTCCAAATTTTCACAGTCTTCTTTAAATTATCTACTGGGCCTTGAAATTCTTATACTTAAATCAGAATTTTTTTGAATAATTGATTAAGACAAATGCAATGGTAAGAAATGTTTTCTTCACAATAAACCAAAAGGAAAAGGATTGGGAAGCTGACAGAAGTGACTCTTACGGAGTGCTGGAACTGAGAACTGTTTAAGTGTTTTGAGACAGACAAGTTGAAACAATCTGGATCAGTTCCTCACAACACCCAGCTATATTTTTTTGTTTTTTCTACTGTGGAATGATAGTTATTCAGCTAAAGAAAAATGAATTTAAAATTATATGACAAGTCTCTGGACATGACCTCTCTCAAATTTATCTGTCTAAACTGTACATATCTAGACTGAGCCTAGTTAGTTGCCTTAGTTACTTATTTAGTTAAATGAAATGTGTATACTCTTTCAGAAGGCAGTTCCTCTGGTCTGTCTCAGAACATCAGATGAATGGTTTAGACTGGATTCCTACTTTTTAGATATTTCATGTTTGTCTACTATTGTCTACAATTGTGAAAGGAGAGGGAGAACAGGGTGCCCAAGACTTTAGCTCCACAAGGTGTGCAGAATTTGATGGAGAGTGAGATGCATAAGTTAGGATGAAAATCAAAACCATCAAACTATTGATTATGATATACATCCCTGAAAAGTGATTATTCTTTTATTGCGGGTTTTTTGGTCCATTTTATTATAAACAAAAATTACTCTTGCAGAGGCACAGTAAAAGATACATTTATGAACAGGTAATGTTTTATAAATAAATGAACAAACTGTATCACAAAGCTGAGTTCTGCACACGTGAGCGACTTAACAGTTTTCCTAGCTTTCTTACAAAGAAAGTTTAATGTTGGCTTTTTCTTCTAGAAAAGGATGCCTGTAGTCAGGTAGACTGATCACCTTGTACATGCATCGGTGTGGTATAGGTGACAGGGATTCTCAGAATCAGACTTTCTAGCTACCCAGAAGAATATAAATATGCATAAAAGTTTTCTGTTTAATCATTTCTCATGAATCTGTTATGAATGTCTCTTACAACTTCAGATGTAAACTCCATGCAGAATAAAGATTCTGCAACCCTGTCCTCCCACCCTGAACGCAGGGACTCTTACTCCATATCAAAATTAATGCAAAAAGCTAAGGGGAAAAAAACCCCAAACAACACAGAAGTTAAAGAGCAAGAAATAACCCACAGCCTAAATAGTATGAAAACAGAATCCCTACAATGGCTGAATTTTTCTTCAAGTAACAAACAGTTGCTTCTTTCTCAATATATTTTGGTAATGACAGTGTGAACATAAAATTAATTTTAAATGAAGCTGTAACTGAACCCAAAGAAATACTTACATCACTCCTTCCTATCTTATTTTAAACAGAATTTGAGCACACAACTTGAACAAGTGTTACTTGCTTACAGAGAAATTTTCCTTAAGACTTGTGCCAGCTTCTTAAGGCAACACAGACCAACCTGACTAACAAAAGTTCTACTGAAATTAAGAAATGCAGCACAACAGCTTTGGATTTTTTTAGAAAGCATTTGATAATGTAAATCACACTATTCTATCAAGTAAATAGACACTTCCAGGTGGTCATGGGGAATATTTAAGCTGGATGAGCTCCCTGTGATGGAAAATTGCAGACCACTTCCAGGAATGCAACAAACTCTTTGGAGGCCATTTAAGAGGAAGTGAACTACCATGATACTACTCACAGAACAAAAAGATGCTTTTACATATCTTCTCTCTCACCTGTTTCCTCTGATGGTTGGAAAATCCCATTAAGAACTTTTAGTATTGACTTTATCACCTGTCTTTAGAAAAGATAAAACCTGTTGTGAAGCTTTGATTTTGTTGTTCTGTGTGGAGAGAGCATGAATTTCAACATACTAAAACAAACATATTAATCAAACTTTATTTTGTGGCCAATGCTGAAGAGCCCTTTAGCAAGAAGTTCTAGCATTGCACAGGTAAAGTGAATTGTGTAGCCTTCATCACAGATGGCTACTTTTGCACTAGGTGGCTTAAGTACTTGAAGTTTACTGTAAAACATGACTATCAGAAAGTTTTTAGATCAGCTAATTAATTAACAGTGAAAAGAGAGAGAAATGGATGTCAGGATGGTGAAAAGTCTTTCAGGTTTCTGTTTATTGTGTGTATCCATGAAAGCAGAGCCCTCTAGGAGCTGGTAGTAGACTGGGATTCTCACTGTGCCTTACTCATCATCATACTTCTCTAGTTGTTATCAACTCTTTCTGCTTCTTTTCTCAGCCTTCTGTGTCTTAAACCAGCTTCTTTTGGACTTGCTCCTCTCATTTCTCCCCTGTACCCACGACCAACAAAGTCCCTCCTTGAGGGGTTGTATCACCTTTATATCCCTGTGCTTTGGGCTGGTGAAATCATTTTCACCACAGGTGTGCACGGTAATTGAGATCACCTTTTAGTCTTACTGCTTTCTCCTGTAAAATAAAGTGAAGTAAGGATTATTTTTTGTTATGCAAACATCTGTCATCATAACATTCTGGTGGGTGCAGTGTGCTGTAATTGATTCAACAAAAAATTATAATGTATCTACAGCCAAACCCTGACTAAGAAATTTGGCAGTTTCTGATTTTGAAACACTGCTCACCTGAGAATAATTCTTCCAGATTCTGAATACTGAGTTGGTAAGAGAATTTGGCCTTTATTGGTTTCATTTTAGCATTCAACATGCAAAAAATGTGCCTTCTTTACATGAGATAAAAGAATACAAAAATTTTAAACAAATGAAATAACTAAATTTGGCATTCCAGCAATATAAATATTAAATCAAACAGCCGGTCTCCTGTCTGTATATATGCATGAAAAGTTCTGAATTCTATTAGTGCTTGAATCTCTGTTTTGATAAGTTGTATCTCAAAAGGGTTGGAAATACTTTTCAAAGTTATCAGAATTCAGATCTACAAAATACTTTCTCCTGTTTGACTTCTTTTCAATATTTAAGTCACAGTTAAAATGGTTAAAGGCTAAATATTGTTTATTAGAATGATAAAAAAATGTTTCTAATTATAAATATTTGAAAGTTTCTATGATTTAAAAATGGAATGGACTTTTAGTTTTTAATTTTGGATCTAATTCAAGTCAGAGTAGGTGTAAATATTTTTTTCTGTACTGTATCTATTTCTATTCATATCCTTATATTAACAACTGAAATTCTTTTATCAAATAAGCTGTCATCTGTGTGTTGTGCTGTAGATAAAGTGTATTAGGCATTGTACCTAAGTACTGTAAATGAAATGCTTTAATTGATTCTGTAGGTTCATTCCATTAGTAAATCACCTACTAAAAAAAATCATGCAGAGATCACCTTTGGCACATGGATAAAACAGATATCACCACCCATAGCCATCCACTTATTGTACCTTTGAACACAACAACAATTCAGAGAATTGAGAACTGATATTTTGTATTTTGTATAAACTCCATCTGCTTGGAACCAAATAATTTTTAGTATAAATAGCTGTATCTAATGATGTTGATGTATTGCAATTCTACCTTTGTAAAATTGGTTTCTCACTTGTTTACATAGTTTTCTTGCTTGTATTTGTCTATAACAAATTTCCCAATTTATCTAAAAGTTCAGTTATTCTATGATACAGTGGTAATTGAAATTAATCTCTAGCACATCACTATTATGGATACTGGTGCTCATTTTATCTTTATGAAGGGATTCCTGATGTACCTTTCTCCACCCCACACATTCTTGTGTATATCTTATTTGTTGATAGCTTAGTAATGAGAGACTATTGTGGGAGACAAATTAACGACCTGTGGGTCTGGCTCTGTAAATATGCATGCTATGCAAGAAGCTCTTAGTTTGGCGAAACTGGATCTGTTCTTTTGAGAGCCACTGAAAAATTGCAGCTGAGAGGGAGAGGTACACAGCTGATGTTTATTTATTGAGATGCTTCAGAGTTGATGTCGATTTGAGGGTGTGTGAGAGAATCCAGGAGACTTGGGTTAGTACCAGTGACTTGGGGAAGTACATGGGTGATGTTCTGGGTGGTGTTTGGACTGCCTAACAGAAGACTGAAATTAGGATTTTTGTGATGGCCTTCAAAATGCTTCCAGTCCAGGGCATGAGGCAGGCAGGCAAGGATATAGAGTTGTGGTTCATGGGTAGCAATGGTTCAAGACCACAGCATAGCAATGACAGTACATTAGGTATTTCAGTACGTTAGGAACTGAGACAATTCTTGACACAGAAAGAACACATAAAGGAAGGACAAATTTTATTTTGATCAAGGTGGAGACAGACTGCTACCTATGAAAAATAAGAGGGTCATGCAAGATTATTTAAACCAAGAATTGGAAAAATGTTGGCAAGCACATTGTTCGGATTGATTCAACTTGGCACTATAACCTGAATGATATGCATCATACCTCTGAAAAGGCCAGAAGGGAAATAAACAGAAATAGAGAAGGCAAGTCAGTTTCCCTAAAATGTCATCTGACTAGCTCGGGAAAGCTAAGCCAAGGGCAAAACTAACAAAACCTGCCTTCTACAACAGTTCTAGAAGCCTTTAAAATATTTTTTTTGGTTACAAACAGCAACTCTGAAATAATTGACATCTCAGAGGCCTGGTGGAAGAATAATTAACAGGATACTCTGTTGCCAGGCTACGAGGTTTGAAGGGTGACAGAATAAAATGTACAAGTGAGGGCAAACTATGTGAAGAAAAATGCAAAGTTTAACAGCATAAATATGCTGTGGAAAAAGAGAAACAATATGGAATCCTATGTGGAAATTTGATACTTTTATAATAATAATAATAATAATTACAAAATAAGTAATACTAAGATCATACTTTGGGCTTTTTAATCTGGAGGATGATAGTGTTCAGGTAATACTACAAATTTAAGACAGGTTGCAATAGGATGAGATTTTCACTATACATATAGAGACTGTGTCATTGCTGTCTCAGGACAAGAGGCAGAGATAAGACTGTTGTATGCAGTAAATGTCCACTTCCTAGAATAACTAATCTTAGAAGTCTTATGAAAAGCTGCCATTTGGGCTTTGGTCCTGAGTAATGTACAGGGCCTAATTGAAATGGTATTAGTTGAAGAGCACTCTGTAACTGAAATAAGTATAAAATTAGGCTTAATATTTCAGCAGGAAAGAACAAGCCAAACAAATCCTGAGAACAGAGATTCCGTTTCAGGAAAATGAATTACATACAAATGAGGCTAATTAGCAAAAATACCCCAAAATTAATATTCCAAAAAGCCTGCAAGCTGCCTTGTGGCTGTTTTAAAATACTGTATTGGAAGCCCAAGCAAATTGATCAGAAAAAGAAAATGTAATGACCCAGTAAAAGCCCTGTTTAGCTAAACAGAAAACTTAGACGCTACTGTATAGAAATTATTGACTTTTAAAAGCAGGAAACCTATTCAAATGAGGAGAGCAGCAAAATCACGGCATATAATATGTACACAGGAACTTACAGAAAACATAAATGAATTTGAAAAGATACTCAAATGGATTATAAAAAGGTGTTTAAATAGCTCAGAAGATGAAAATCGGCTCAGGAAACAGCTGGAGCATCTGATGACAAAGCATATGAAAGTGGTATCTGAAGATAAGGTCACAGCAGAGAATATGAGATTTATTTTCTGTATAATTTTTTTACTGTTAAAGATGTTGGAAAGTTTCAAACATGCACTGCATTTTTTTGTAGCAGATTGGTTAGGTAGCTGTATCAATTTGAGCTAAGTATACAGGAAGAATTTGACTATACAGAGTAAGTTAGAGACAGTAAGTCACCAGGATTAGCAGCCATTCATCCACGAGCTGTGAAGGAGCTCAAAAGTGACATTGCAGAGCTGCTAGCCAAAATGTGTAACCTATCATTACAAGGAGTCACTGAGTCAGGGGCCTGGAATATTGCCATTGCAAGCCCCATCCACACACAGGGCTCCAGAGAGGTTGACTGAGTCTGTTTTTTGTCCGTGGTTAAAATACAAGAGCCAGTATTAAAGAATGAGACTAGTGAGCACATAGATAAACAGACTATAAAGAAAGAATTAGCATGGCCCCTGGGAAGGGAAATCCTGCCTTGCTAGCTTGTTCTCAGTATGAGGCACATGGATGCAGCTGTCAGGAAGGGAGCCAATGTTTCCCTGACCTGAAAAAATCCAGGTCCAGGTCATGGGGAAAAGGCACAGGCTGTTGAAGAAATAGCAGAAAACGTGCAGGACTGAGAGGATCACAATGAGTTCATCTTCCCTGAAGTCAAGACCCACAGCAGACCTGCCCACCTTCACACCTACTCTGACAGCCCTGGCTCTCTTTTATCCCAGTTAGGAACGGGGGAGGGCTTGTTTGCAGAGGTGTAGATGCCCAGGTAGAGCAGCGTGTCTGTGCCGTGCTAGATGTTGAGAATAAGAATGAGCTCACTGATGTCCTGAGTCAGATTTCTTGACCTGCTCACCAAAGAGACCATCAAGTTGGTGACTTAACAAACTTTTACGTCCATTGATTCATGTGTATTTTCACACGGTTTCATAAGCACAAATCTTCTCTCACTAGGGAAGAAAAAGACAGCAGGTCAAGAGGCAGCCTTGAAACTCTCACTAATGAAAGTCAATAGTCTTGTTCTAACATCCTGAAGAACTTTACCAAGACTTCTGCTCTAGTTCACAGTGTATCAAGTGACTCCCACAAAGCAGAGACTAATATCAATATATAGGGATCCCTACAGTATATTTATGTTTCATGTCAAGTGCTTTCTTCTTGTTGTGTATTTGACCAGATAGGATTATCAAATGTGCTCCGTCACAGAATCATATAGGTCTGATCTGATTGAATCACATCTTCCAGCATGGACACCAGTTGCAGAAGATGGACTTCACTAGAGTCTTGTGTTGTGCAGAGACCCTGGGAATTTGTGCCTCAGTTCTCCCACAACAGGACCACTGTGACCCTCCTACATAATAAAGGGAATATCCTACACATTGAAAATTCATGCCAGATGTTGGCATGGTCCAGGCTAAAGTTGTCTCAGAACACATCCAGTCAAACTTGTCCCAGACCACACAACAAAATTCTACAGACAGTCCTTCTATGCATGAAGAAAAGCAACGAAGAGCTTCTAAATACCACAGTGCATGTCAGCTCCAGCTGATCCTGGTTGTTCTCACTGACCTTTGGGAGCCGCTTCTACAGGTTGTGATACCAATATAAACAATTTAGAGGAGAAGCCCAAACTACAGGTCAGTCCTTTTTCATTTACCTGCTCTAGATCCATAAAAGTGCGTATGTCCTCTGCCAAGAGGCAACAATGTGCTCCTTGGCATGCCCCTTCTTCTCTGAAGTGTAAAAGTGCCTGCCAAGTCCTTTGTCTCAGAAGAAATGGATGATTGAGCATACGGCAGTAACCCTACATCCAGATGTATTTCAGGATCTAGAATTTTTTTACACTTCTGATGTTCACTGAAGGGATATGGATTCTTGCAAAGTGAAGTCAGGCACTTCTCCAGTTCTGCAAATCCTAGCTCAACTGTTTTATCACTGTGTCCTTCTGCTGAGAGAATCTTCTATAGCTGCAGCAAAAGAGCTTGGCATTTTCCTCCTTATACTTCTGCATCTCTAGGTTCAAGTAACGGGAGAAATCCCCACATTCCCAAGGAGCTTCTCCACTTACCACAGTCCCTGAAACACGTGGGGATTTTTAGATTGTTTTTGTGATATCCGTTCTCTATCATCTCTTTTTTGGCAGGCAGTTGTGAAACAGTTGACGTACAGTTTGTCTGTTTTGAACAATGTGATGCAGTGAGACAGATTCCCCAGCAATCCAGTCCTCTAGTTAACTTTGTCATTGGATGAAAAGAGCCTTGATATTATCCAGTTACTTGAAATCCTTATTCATTTCAGTCAGATAAAGTAAATTAAAATGAGAGTATTTATTTATATCATCCACAATTGGCAGTATCATAAAAAGTAATTACAAAATACAAGAATAAATATATTAAAAGCCCCAAATGCATTAATCCATTACAGTGTGGTTAAATTTAAAATATCTTTCACTCTTTCTCTTCTCCTCTTTCTCCCACTTTTTTCATTTTTTTCTCCCTTCAGGTGACAAAACCTCATTTTGATAAGACCTCCCTACTAATTCTTAACTTCCCTTAACTAAAGAGAAAATTCTTCCCACTTTGCCTAGCAAGATGATGTACAATAAGATACGAGTAATCTGAAAGTCTGCTGAGAAAAAAAAATCAGACCTTTCTCCCTTGAACCATTATTCAGTTGTGTGAATGCACATTGCAGGCTCATCTCCTCCATCAAAATCCACAAGCCTTTCTCAGCAGGACTGGTTTCAGTTCACTCATACCCCAGTCTGTATTGGTACTGGGGATTGCCTCCACCCAGATGCAGGACCTTGGAGTTGGCCTTGGTCTTGTAGAACCTCCTGACCTTCCCATTGACCCACTCCTTGAGCATGTCCACATCCCTCTGGATGGCAGCCTGTCCCTCAGATTTGTCAACCATGCCACTCAGCATGGTTCAGAAGTCACTATGTTTCCTTAAATTAGGCCTATTTCTGAAAGTCACTGCCAGCAGACACAAAAGAGGCATAATTGAGAAATCACTTGTCTTTCCAAGAACTGATTTTGAAATTATTAGATTTTAAAAGAATAATAATTAATTGGATACTGATGCTTTTCTAGGACATAGGGAACATAAGTGATGAAAAAGTATTCAAAAGAATTAGATTTTCTTGGGTATCCATTTTGACTCTCACTAGTATCTGATGTCTTGACATGCTGAACACTGCCGGGGCAGAGATTCTGGGATAAGCCACACAGTTCTCATAAATCATCCATAAAAGTAATTGTTAGGAGAAAGACCCTATAAAATGGGATTTCAAAACACTGAAATGAAATTAAATTAAAATTGAATAAATGTACTGTGAGAGAACCAACTTATCCTTGAGACTACTAGAATTTAAGGGTCTCTTTTTTATTATAAATCTAATAACAGGACAGGAGGTGGTGATACTGTTCCCTGCAAAATGAAGCTTGAAGAATACCATATGCATACAATCGAAGAAGAATGAGTTTACCAGAATCATCCTCCTGACTTTGTTTATAGGCTTGAGCTTATAAAATTCCATAACTGATCATAACATTTTGTAAGTTCTGTTTAGATGGGATCATTATTAAATTGGCAGTTAATAGCAAACAATACAGAAACAAGTGAAGATGAATAATAGTTTTATGTACATAATAGGCTGGGAATCCACATACTTCATGAAATGAATGGAGCTAGAGATGTATCTGAAGGATAGGCAGCAACACAAATATGAAGGTACTAAGGAAGAAAATACAGAAATATACAGGTCACTAAATCAGAGGTTAGAGATATGGGCAAATCTAAGCATTTCCTAATTGCAACAGGAGATAAGTAAAACTGCTGGAAAGAATCCAAGAAAAAAAGTCTCTTTAGATAACACCCCAGTTTGGCTGAGTGGACTTCTTTATTGAACGGAAGAAATAGAGGTGTTTTAAAACTGCTACCAAAATGGCTAACCAGTCCTCTGGGAGAAAAAAAAAAAGGGGAGGGGGATTTGTAAATGCAGATAAAGAAAGAACATATGAGGAAATACATTCAAACACTGTCATTTACTTTGTTGCCTGGAGACACTGTGAATCATCAGAGAACTTGGAGATAGGCTTATGGGGGTAGTACACTGTAAAGCACTTGTCTTTTATTCATGTTCATAACTTACATAAGTGGGTGCCTTTAAATTCTTTTTCTAGCATAGTTATTTAAAGATTTAGCTGCAGCTGGAAATAAGATGCAACTGTCTTAATGAAGTTCCCTTTCAGCATGGATTTAGAATATGAATAGCTTCAGAATTTACACAGCTTTGCAGGGATCTACTGTTAATTTCTATGTTACTCAGGATTATGAGCATTATGCATTTAGTTTGTAATGAATGTGAACTATTCTCAAATGAGTTACAATTATTCCTCTAAAAAATTTGTTGGCTACTCTCCAATAATGAGTGCATTAAAATTCTGAGGCAATAAAAGCCCTTAATGTAAATAAATGATAAGTATTTTAACCAGTTCCATTGCTATAGCAGCATTGCTTTCACACAACAGCATTGCAATATTTCCTTACATTGGGAATGGTAACAAACTCCCACCATGATATTTGCTTTTTTGGCCTTCCCCCACAAACACTCAATGCTATTGTCACCATTATCAAGCTTTGGACAATTGAAACCTTCATGAATATACAGGGATACCCCACTGCCTCTCCTTCCTTGCCTACCTCTGCTGGAGAGTTTATAGCCAGTGATTTAGTGATTAGTTTATAGCCAGTATAGTCAGTGATTTCTAACTTTTGTGATACAAATAAGGATCTCATAGGCTTCATCTTCAAGTGCACTATATCACACTGATAGGTAAGCAGAACAAAGGCTGTAGTCTACAGAGTCTTGTTGGGTTTTCTTGTCAAAATCTGTGGAAATCACAACAACTCATAAATGCTAAGTCAACATAATTTTATGAGAAAAATGTAACAGGTATTTCAAATTGTTTTGAAGCTGCTTTAGTAACTCAGATAGATAATCAATAAAGGTTTATTTCTGAGTAGAAGGTCAGTTGGAGTAGGATATTTCAGGTCAGCCATCTGCCTAGTACGACAAAGGAAAATGCTTTGAGCAGCAGTCATATATATTTTACCCACTGCCAAGTAAGACCAGATTTGTATTTACAGCCAAGTCAATTGATATGAAGAAGTGAAGAGTCAGATTTATGCCTTGAGAGCAACTATATTAAATTCTATCCACCCCAAAGAAAGCAAAAATAAAAGAGGACGATATAAAATGAATGCCCATTTTTAATGGAACACTGCTACAGGTGCCCAACTCATACACTTTGTAAGTTACTCCACACAATGCAGCTGATCAACACGTATAATGCTGATAAATGAGTTTGTCAGTAAAGTCAAGACCATGGGCTCACATTTTGAGTTGGGAATGCTTTCATTTGGTAGGCCTTACTTCCTAAGAGAAAATAATAAATTTATTATTCTTAGAATAGTTGTCAAAATAACAATTTGCATTCATATAACCAAAAATAAATTAATTTATATGTTAATTTTAACCATCAGTTCAGGGACGCATATCCTGGAATGAAAAGCACATGTGCTACAGAGTCACTACCATTTTATGCTTTATGAATGGTATCCTTCTTAGAACTAAAAATTGGAAACTGCAGTCTTGATTATCACTATCCTCAAAAAGGAGCAGTAAGGCGTTAAGGATGGAATCAAGGCAGGGAGCCCTGAAACTGCACCTGATACTCCTATTCACCCATCATGTGATAGCACTGATAAATTATTTAATATCTGCTGCTTTTATTTGGCATTATGTCTTCATGGAGTGATATCCTGTAGTAGTGCATTCTGCTCTGGCTGAATATGTTTCATTTCCTTTGCACATGTCTTTCTGCCATGGAAGATAATAGAAAAATAAAACTGCCAGGGTTCTACCTCCTGCCAGTTGTGATAGAATTTAGGGAAAAGAATAGCAGAATTTAATCTTAAAGACTTTCATTACATTCTTTAATCATGATGCAAACTGAAACAATTTATCCGTCAAACAGTTCATTTTGACATAATGCTAATTATGCTTCACCAAAATCCCCTTAAATATTACACTGGCCTTAGAATGTAGTCAATGTTTTAATATTGTTATGAGGTTTTAAAACTTTGATCAGGAGAGCTAGAAGTATTTTGAGAAACAACAGCTGAATGCCATCCTTAGATCAACACAAGACATTCATAGTCAGGAAAGTAACAAAGAGGAAAAAGCTCAGACAGGTGAAGACAATTTTAATGAAATTTGTAGATTTGGCTTCTGTTTTCTATTTTAAAAAAACTTCATAATTTTAAGACACTGCATTAGATAATCCTGAAAAGCTTTCAAATTGTTATATCCAGGAGTTTTATTCATAAGAATACAGATGAAGCAAAATAAAAGATGACAATATGTTTCTCTGTCATTAGCAGTGTGTGTACTGTGCTTGGAAAATACATGGTAGTTTTGTACATACCAAAATACAAAAATTTCAGCTATTTTACAATAGAGTTGAAAATAAAAAAGTGAAAGTAAATCTTGTCGTTATAAATATTTAAATAAATATAAGCCCAGAAATATATGACTTCTGTTTTTAATGGAAAGTCAAAAATTCTGTTTAATTATATTGTTTCTAACTGCCATTTTCTGCCAGTTACAATTTCTGTTGGTTTCAGTCTCTCAGCTTTTCTTCCTCCTTCACCAGCTCTTGGAATGAATTAGTAGGTTTGGGTAAGAGCCTTGTGGATTAATGAAGGCTGAAAACAGTGCATTTCAATTTGGAGAAAAGTATCAATGTGAGAAACAGAACTGTAGGAACACAGACTTTTTACACACACACTTTTTGGCACTTAGGTATCAGCAGTAACTGTTCCCCCACCCCCTCCTCCTTTTTAAAATACTATTTATTGATATCTATTTTAGGAAATAAAATACTTTCCTAAACTTTTAGTCTCTTTGCTGCTTTTCTCTTAGATACATACCTCATAGACTTCTGCAATGGCAAGCAGTTACAGAAATTTATTAATTTTGGCTTTAAATATACAGAAAAGATTAAGTCTGACCACCTGGGGTCTCCAGTCCACCAGATAAAGGACATCAAATACTTAAATAGCTATGACAAGGACTAGTTAGTAGTCTGATTCATAAAATCATAGAGCAAAAGGCTATGCCCTCCCTTTTCAATTGCCAAGCAAACCTGACAGATTTCACAGAATGTGACAGAATAATTATTAATCCATTATTAATCCAGTTTTATAATACAATTCTTATTAGGATGAAAGTTTTGAAGATGAAATGTAAGGATGAGAAAAGTCTGCATATTTCACCTAGTACACATTAATTATCCTTTATAATATCTATACAGGAAACTGTATAGATTCCTGGAATTTAGAGAGACAAATTCCTGAATTTTTTGTTCCAGTCTGTTTAATATATGTAAATCTTGGATCTAAGTACAAGGATTTTAATGGCTTATTTGACTTTCCTTTTAAGTAAGAATAAGAGACAATATTCAGGGTTGAATTGGATATTTTTTTCCCCTCAGGCTTATCTAATTTTCTGGGGATTTTCATTAACTGTATCATCATCCAGTATGGAACTCAAGAATATAAACACCCTTAATACAAAACAACAGTCTTAAATAATGTATTTTCCACATGTATAAATCATGGAACATTTCTCAGTATAAGAGGACAATGCTGACGTATCCAGAATCTAAAATCTTTCACAGCTTTCCTAACTCACCAATCTACTTTCATTTATCCTTTCACAGTAACCACACATACACACACACACACAAAAGAAAAGTATCATCCTGCTGGTCTCTCAGTGTGTGTGCTACAGTCTCTGTTGGTTTAACTTTCTTCTTCTCAGTCAGAGTCTGTGTATCTTCCTATTTTGTAAACTGGTTGTCACAGTGAGTCCCTTCTGCACTGGCTCTTAGTCTTTACTGTAGATTTGAATACCAACAATAACTGACTAATAAGATGTCTACCACAGACCATTAAAATCCATGAATGGATATGTCAAAAATCTTGAGTGAAGCCAGTCACAAGTCCCATGACATTACTGTTTTGTCACTCTCAAAGGCAAAAATCTTCCTTTTGTGTACCAGCATCACTGTTAAAGTTCTGAGTGTATCACTGACTCCATGAAACACTGATATTAATATTAAAAATTTGGATTTAATTATTTAATCTTCACCATAGGAATACAATCAATAATTATTCTTAAAACACTAAGTCAACAACACAAGTTGTGTGTCTGTGGTAACCAGATGATCATTCTGAACAGTTTGGAGTTTTCAATTTAGGTGCCCAAGTCTGGATTTTGTAGCTTTTCCCCTGAGATCAGAAGCTAAATCTTAACTTCTATGAATATGTATGAAGATCCTTCAGCATTTTGCTCCTGTGCATGAAATAGTTGTCTATTTTGTGAGTCAACAGTTAGTCCTTGGAGAAAACAAAAATTACGATTTTTGTACAATATGTTTGGTAGTAAACAAACATTTTTCTTCTTTACCTCCATTTTTTTCTTCTCTGCACAGATAACATTCGAACTATATTCTTTTTCTTAGAACATTAATTGCATTTTTCTTCTTATTGGGATATCTGAAAAAAGTATAAGCATTCCTTTAGTTTTGCCTAGAAATCAATATGATCTTGAAATGTTATTCACTTCATTTTCTGCTGCCATTTTTGTAATTGTGATTCAGCACTCTTAAAGAAAAAAAAACCAGCATAACTAAAGAAACATTGGCCAGCTGTACAATATATTCTGAGCATGATTTTCCTGTAACAAAAAATTGTGAAAAAATCCAATAGCTTTAATTACTACTGAAAATGGTGCAACAATTTCTCTTCAGAATTCATCCTGGGCCAGCCATCATTTTCAGATCTTTTTATATTTAGACAGTTGTACACTCGCATCTGTGCTTAACAGGCAAAGGCAAACTGAAATGGAACTATGCAAATGGTAAGTGCTTTTCCTTGTCCACTCAATTTCCTAAGCATAAACCTAACCCTAAGTGGAGCAGTAAAATCAGGATTTTGCTGAGGCTCAGGTGCCTGACCTGTAGGTGATGCCAAGGAGCAAGGTGTGGAGGGAGCAATGATGAGGCAGTGCTGTGCTCCCTGGGAGTAGTTGCTTTTTGTAGTTGTAGTGACCCTGGAGCTCTGGGCTTTATGTTTTTTTTCAACCCTAAGCATAACCCTAACCCTAAGGGAAGCAGTGAAATCAGGCTTTTGCTGAGGCCATGGTGCCCACTATATGGGTAGTGCTGTTTTGGTTTGAATGACAGGTGTCTGCCAAGGAAGGCGAGAACCTCCATTGGAATGGAAAACGTGACCCCCTTCCCTTCAGATTATTATAACTATAAAACTATGCAGCTTCCAGGCAAAGATATGGGAGAAGGATTAACAGTCCTTCACTAACATTTATATGTATAACAAGATAAACAAACAGCAACAATGGCAGCAACAACAAACAAAACCAGCTGAAAACAGCAGGGCTGGGTGAGGATTGCTCCCTTGGATAGCTCACCTGCAGTGCCTGGTCCAAGGGTTGGGAGTGCAGAGGCAGTGGCCGCAGCAGGGGATCCTGGGCTCCAGGCAAAGTAAGCACTGGCCCTTGACTCAGAAGCAGCAGAGCTGCAAGCTGACAAGCCCCAGCCACAGTGCTGGGGGAAAAAGAAAAAGAAATGGGCAAAAACCACAGAGCAAAAAGATAACCAGAAAGGTAGACGTGCTGCCATGGCTGCTGAGTTGCTCATCCCCACCAAAAGGAAGTAGCACCCCCTGGCCCCAACTCCTACAGCATCCCGGGCAGCCCATCACCTATAATGATACTCCTAGAACCTGAGAAGGCAACAACAATTCTGGAAATAAAAAAAACCTCAAAAACCAAAATAAATGGATATGGCATATAAACCATCCAAAGACAGGTGCCAACAAGAAAAATGCTGAGGGAGCAATATTGGGGCAGTGCCATGCTCTGTCCCTGCAGTTCTAGGTTTTAAGGTTTTGTACAGCCTAATCCTAAGCCTCACCCTAACCCTAAGGTGAGAAATAAAATCAGGCTTTTCTGAGGCTATGGTAGTATGTTGGCATGGGTGCTTACACCTCTGGACAGTGGTCTCAAACTAACTGACACCATCAGTTTTTTATCCTATAGTAAAAACCTGCATACATTTTCTCTGTAAACCTCCCAGGCAGCTCCATGCAACACTGACTCCTTCTCTCCTTCCCTCTTCCTTCTACTTTGTTCTTCATGACCAGCTAACTCCATCCCTTACACGACTGCCCGACCCTTTTTCCTCACAGCACAGCCTGCAAACGTTCTCTTCTTCTTTCTTTTCTGTCCTCCTAACCCTTTATACCTTTTTTCTCACACACATAACACCTGTGTGCCCTTTTACTCTTTTATGATTTTGTGCATACACATCAATATGCATTCCATGCTTCTTCTCCTTCAATGCTGTTCACCTATACAGCTGCACCACATTAGGGATGAGGCTCAGCCACAGCCCCATTCTTAATCTCCCACAATCTATTCTAGAGTAGTAAGCCTATGGCTGCTGCTAAGAAGTAAGATTCTGAGGGAGCAATGTTGGGGCAGTGCTGTGATCCCCTTGCTTACCGTTTGTAGATGCAGTTTCCCAGGAGCTCGAGGTTTTGTGAGTTTCTAAGCCTAACCTAAGAGTAACCTCAACGTAATCAATGAAGAAAATCAGACTATTGTTGAGGCAGAGGTTCATAGCCCATGTTTGATGCCAAGGAGCTAGGCATAGAGAGAACAATGTTGGGGCAGTGCCATCCTGCCTTTGGCATGCCTTTCACAGCTGCAGTTTGCCTGGAGCTCTAGGCTTTGTGGTTTTCTGAGCCCTAACCCTAAGCACAATCCTAACCCTAGGCAGAGCAGTAAAAGCAGCCTTGGGCTGAGGCTGGTGACAAGCTGAAAGGTGTGGAGGGAACAATGCTGGGGCAGTGCCATGCCCTTCTTAGCATGGACTTTGCAACTGCAGTGTGCCTGGAGCTCCGGGCTTTGTGGTTTCCTAAACCCTAAACCAAAGTGTATGCCTAATCCTAAGCAGAGCAGCAGAAGCAGCTTTTTGACTAGTCCAAGGATTGTGCCAAGAATGGTGTGGAGGGAGCAATATTTTGTTAGAGGAGTATTGTTTTATTAAATTAAATGGAGAGAAACGTGCCAAAATGATACTCACTGATATTTCAAAATCAGGGAAGAAATCAAGCAAAGAAACAAGAAGAGAAATTGAAGAAATGAAATGTTAAAAACCCCAGAATGCTCTGAACCGAATCAAAAACAGTAAAAGTGAATGGGATAACATACAGAGCAGGAAAATGGACTGAAGTTTGCCCAACTGATCCTCATTGAAATCTTGAAATCAGAGAACAAAGTGTAACAAACACTCCGGACAGGGAATAGAAACAAATAAAATACAACTGAAAGAAAATATTAACATTTGGAAAATGTAGTGCCTACCACAAAATGGACTAAGATGAAATGAGGTGCAGTAAAAAGGACCAAAACTTGCCAAAATTACTCACAAAACCAGGAAGAAAGGTTAAAAAAAGAGACAAGAGAAGAAATTGAAGAAATTAAATGCTAAAAAAAAGAAAGTTCTGGACCGAAGCAAAAACCATAAAATGGCATGGGATGACATGAAGTGCAGAGAAATTGGGCCAAAGCTTCCCCACCTGATCCTCATTGAAATGGCAAGATTTCAGTGAGATTCAATTTCCTTTCCTGAAAGGAAGGATTTTCTTTTCAGGAAGAGAAGTGAAATCTTGAAACCAGAGAACAAAGTGTAACCAACACTTTGGACAGGAGATATGATCAAATAAAATACAACAGAAAAAACCCAAAAAATTTGGCTACCACGAAATGGACTGAGACTTATTGAAACAATGGAATCAGGGAAGAAAGATAAACAAGAGACAGGAGAAGAAATTGAAGATATGAAATGCTAAAAGAAAAAGTGAAAATTCTAAACTGAGCCAAAACCAGTAACACCGAATGGGATTACATAAAGTGCAGGGAAATGGACGGATGCTTGCCCAATTGATCCCCATTGAAATATTGAAATTCAAGAAGAAAGGGTAACAAGCACTTCAGACGGGAGAGATGAAGAAATAATAATGCAACTGAAAACAAGTAGAAAATTTAGAAATGGAGTGACTGTCATGAAATAGACTGAGATGAAACTTGCCAAATTTATACCCATTGAAATTCTGAAATCAGGGAATGGAATCAAATGAATGTACTGGTGAAGGGATTGATTAAACAAAATGCTAAAAAAGAAGAGAAAATTCTTAACTGGAAGTGAAAAAAATAAAATTGCATGGGATTATAAGAAGAGCAGAGAAGTGGACCAAACCTTGCTGAATTGCTACTCTTAAAACTTGAAGATATTGAAAAAAGTGAAGCTAACTAGGGTGGACTTCTAATAAAATGAAATTCAATCTAAAAAATTAAAAGATAATTGTGAAATGAAGTGGTTGTAATCAAATATAATGTGATGACATGAAGTACTCCCCTTTAAATGCCTTTTGTGGTTGCAACAGCCTTGCAGGTCTAGGCTTTATGTTTTTTTCAAGTCTAACCTCAAGCCTAAGCCTTAAATGAGGCAGAGCAGTAAAACCAGCAATTTGTTGAGGTGCAAAGCACACGAGTATTGAAAAGGAGAAAGGTGTGGAGGGAGCAATGCTGGGGCACTGCTATGCTCCCCTTGGCATGCCCTTTGCAGCTGCAGTGTGCCTGGAGCTCTGAGCTTTGTGGTTTTCTCAGCCTTAACCCTAAGCATAACCCTAACCATGAGCCGAGAATTAAATAGAGCATTTGGCTGATGCTGGTGCCAAGTAGAAAGGTGTGGAGGGAGCAATGCTGGGGCAATGCCGTGCTCCTCGTGGCATACCTTTCACTGTTGCAGTGTGCCTGGAGTGCTGGGCATTCTGGTTTTCTGAACCCTTACCCTAGATGGAACACTTACCCTCAGGGGAGCAGGAAAATCAGGCTTTTTCTATGTCAGCTGTACCTGGCCAATGGTTGGTTTGAAGAAAAAAGGAGCAAGGTTGGGGCAGTGCCATGCTTCACTTGGCATTCCTTTTGTAGTTGCAGTGTCCTTGGAGCCCTGGGCTTTTGCTGTTTTTTCAAACCTACTCCTAATCATAACCTTAAACTTAAGGGAAGCAGTAAAATCAGGCTTTTGTGAAGCTTAGGCACCCAGCCTCTGGATAGTGCCAGAAAAGAAGGTGTGGAGGGAGCAATGTTGGGGTAGTGCCATGGTCTACTTGGCATGGCTTTTGTAGTTGCAGTGTCCCTGGGGCTCTTGGGTTTGTGGTTTATTCAAGCCTAACTGTAAGGGGATTAAGCAATTAGAAAAAGCACCTCAACATTAGTGAAACCCTGAATCACAGTGAAGTGCATTATACAGAGAAATGCACTATTGGCAAAACCATGAACCAGTAAATCTCTGTTCCAAGGACATGTGTCCAAATTCATGGCTTCTTCTCCACAGAAAGTAAGACACATGGAATGAACATGGAATATTTAAACGTTAAATTTTCTTAAAACACAAACCCCTAAAAGTAAGCCAGGAGATGATTGACACAGTAAAACAAAGGACATTCTGGCACAATATATTAAATTACTGTCATTGGGCTCTTTCCAGCTCAATCTATATCACTTTACTGCTGTGCAGCATAGAAATATTTTGCCAAGAATTAAAGACCATCATGTACTAACCTGCCATAGATCTGACTGTCAACCAGAAGCAAAGCAAAAATTCAGCCCCTCAATTGTAGTTTTGTAGCATGCATCAAAGACTCGCGAAGAGTACAGCTAAGAAACTCTATGGTCTTTTATCTGGAAGCTATCACATTATTCTGACAAGTTGTATGACATTTGGAATTATTCCTCACTCTAGCACACAAAGATGGATAACCTAGAACCAGCTCAGGATATGAGAAGGAGAGGAATGATATAACACAAAGCCAATTTCTGCTTAGCAAGGACAAACAAAAAACTTCAGAAAAAGAAAGGCTTCTGTTGATGACATTTCTAATTCTAAATTTGCTACTCAGATACATTAAGGTGGGACTGGTTGCTGATTAGGTACAGTAATAACAGCAGGAGTTACAGCTACTGAATAATACAGAGGACTTGGACAGTGACCTACAATGCTACTTCATCACCTGAGTTGAATCATCAGCCAATATTAGCCACCTAAAAATTAGCTGCCTAATCTATGCTAGTGATGTGGATTCCTTCAATGGAGATAAATGAACCTCTTCAGTGCTACTATTCTCATCCCTAGGTAGGTATTCACAGTGCATAAGATGAATTGTCCTTTGGAGATGCCTCACTCTCTGTGAATTTATCTACATTATTATGATAGATCAGGTACCTACATGTTAGGTGGGTAAAGCTGGATATGAAAAAATTCATGCTTATGCATTTGATAGTAATGGTATTTTTTCTGTTATTAGCACAAATCCATGAGGGCATATCTTACTATCTTAGTAAAAGATACCTTGGGAACCAAGGCAGAGAAATTTGTGAGGAGTAATTTTGCCTGAGAAGAAGACTGATTTACTCCAGAGAATAAGCTAAGCAGCCACAGATACAAAAATCTCTCCATACCTACTGCAAGTCACAGCAGTTATAAAAGAATGGGAGCAATACCTACCATCTGGGTTTGAAAACATCAAAAGATCTTCTATGCAAAAGTTATCATATAAAAGAGTAATGTAGAATACTAGCAATATCTAGGGAAGCACACCTTATTATTACTGTTCTTTTTTCTCCATTCTTGAAAAAATAGGCACTCAAATTCTTAGAATGATATTTTATTCCTATGTGACATGAACTGTAATATTTCATTTGATTAACAATGCTAACCTAACTTTTGCAATAATAATTTATAGACAGTAAATTAAATAGTATAAAAGTATCCACTTTGAACAAATATGAAATGCCAGTTTTTCCCAGTTGCATGTGGTGTTAAAATTGATTTTTTTCCCCTCCAACAATTCAGAAATGTTCCTCCATAAGTGATGGTGTTTACTCTGAATTTACATGCACATTCAACATAGGGGACTGAATCTCTTTCACTTAAAACATAAAGAAGTAGATTAGCTGTTAAGAAAGCTGTTTAAGTCAATACTGATATTAGAGAATAAAAAATGTAGGAATAGCACACATTGCATGAAGCCAATACAATAAGAAAGCTGTGGATATTGTTTTTTCTGCAGACTAAAAGAAAGAAGATAGCATTCGATAAAATCATATATGAAACTTCTTTTAATCACTCAGGAAAAGCTGATATAAGGAATAGTATGTAACAAAATATAGGACACAGAGTAATTTTAAAACGTGACCGTTACACACATTTTAAAGATATATAACTTTGATCAAAATATATGTCAGTAGGACATGAGCAAAAACATTTTTGCAGCATTTTTTTAGTGTTGTTTAAAAATATCTTGAAAATTCTATTGTCATTAAAAGGTCATTGGAAATGTTCTTTTCTTCTCTATTACCTACTCCATGGTGTTTTGACAGACCTTATATGCTTAGTTGTAGTACTGATTGAAACAAAGCCATAATTTTGTAAAGTAATAAGATAAGCAAATACTATGCAGATTAAAGCGGAAAAAAGCAGTGCTAAGGGTGAGAGGAGATTCAATTTATTTCGAAGAAAGTTTTATACTGCACAATTTGAAACAAAAATGTAGCACTTTCATGAAATTTATTCCTCTTTTTTACATATTTTCAGAGAATTACCTGTTATCTGCATTAGAATCTTTTGGGCTTTGCTTTCCCCTATAATGCCATTGCATTTGTTCATGTTTCTAGAAAAGTGCATTTTTAATAATGAAAAAGTGATTTGGAAAATAACATCACAATTTAAAAAGTAATCTTATAATTTAACTATGAATTCTGTGGAAGTCCCAAAGTTATTTTGAATAACCTGATACATTCTGAGGTCAAGCATCATTCAGGAAACATCTGTTTTCAGGGAATTTAAAAGTCAGCTTTGGAAGAAGAAATGCTATGATTAGTGTTTTTACTTTGTGAATTTACTTTTGATGTACATAGGTGTATAACAGGCATAATTTTAAAAAGGTTTCTACATAGAAAAGCTGTTGTAAGGCAGAAGATGGTATTGTAATAGAGTCATAGAATCATGTAGGTTAGAAAAGACTTTTAAGATCTTCAGGTGCAACCATTAACACAGCACTGCCAAGTCCACCCCTAAAGCATGTCCCCAGGTGCCACATCTGCACATCTTTTAAACACCTCCAGAAGTGGTGACTCAACCACTTCTCTGGGTAGGTTTTTCCAATCCTTGCTCCTAATGAATGGGCAAAAGAATACTCACTATACGACATTTGTTCCTCATCTGGCATGACCCTGAAGCATTTTCAGAACTAAGACTCATTAGTCATTAATCTCCTCTGCAGGTTATTAAGTATCACAATTGCCAGAATTCATGATGCTCAAAACATTTTCAAATGAGGAGAGGAAAAAGCAGGAGAGGGTTTTTGAACTGCCATGCTTGGCAGTGACTTAAAGGTCTTAAAAATGGATTTAGCTCTTGGAACAAACTCTTAGTAAACTTGGAAAATGTGTTGCCTGTCTGTCCTGAAAGCATCATGAGAAATAATAGTAGTTATGTCTAGAAAACTTGTCAGCTACTGTGGCTGTCCTTAAAGGTATGAACACCTTACCCCAAAGGGAACAGTTTTAATGTCAGTGATGCTCAGGGGTAGGCACTGATGAAACATGTAATTTTAAGTCTTGAGGCATGGTTCAAAAGAACACCTTAATTTACAACAGTGATTAAATTTGTGCACTTGTCTGACAATTCTTTCTTAGCTGGGCTGAAGAAAATTAAGTGATAAACTGTTAGGAGGACACAGAAAAGATACTCATTTTAATAGCTGTTTAAATTACAATTATTTGATATTTAATTCCTCACTATCCCATCCCAAACTTGATGTTTCAGAAGAATTTGTGGTGTTCATAGTTTTTTCAGTGGAAACTTCAAATTCATCTTAGACATTTTAATATTTACAAGTGGTATATTTGTGACTTGATGCAGAACATGCAGTATTCAACACTAATGAACTCTAATGACTGGCTGAAAATCTGGGAATAATTCAACATTTAAATATCTAAAAAAAGCCCTCTGAGGGACTTCTCCACTAAAGCTTTTTGACAGAGTAGCAGAAGTGTAGCTCTTAATTCGTTATTTTGTGTACACCCACACAGTTCTCAAACCGAAGTTTAATTCTCTTACACAAATGGACTGCTTTTTATGAGGTAATGTACTAGATGTAATTGCCACCACAGGAACGTTGTTCAGAGCATTGCAAATTTTTAATACCATCCTGTTCATCATTTAAGCAGACAGTTGAAATACATATTTACATAATCATTAATATTTAGCTGAGCAAAAGACTCGTCTAGTTCTATTCTAGCTTGAAAACAGGAAAGATCTAAGAGGATGCTTTTCTTTTCTTCTTGGTATCCTGCTATCCACAAATGGCTGGTTTCTTATTTTGCAGAGTGTCACAGCTCTTCCTTTTTCCCATGAAAGTATTTTTTTTCCAGTAGTAAAATATGATTGTGACATCCAGATATATATCTCATGGCACTCTGACTCCAAGTCCACAAGTACCTGATTTCTCAAAGGATTATAAGTGTAGGACAAAAGAAGGTTGAGGAGAGTAAGATTAACAACCATATTCAATTTCAGCCATTTACTTTCATGGATTTATTCCTGTAAGAGAATTAGAAATCAGGTCCCATAGACACAGAATCTGGCAGGCATTATGTGGAAATTTCCTGTTCTTGACCATTTAACTAATTCAATGGAGCTGATAATTCTAATTAATTTGTTTTCTGAATATTCAGCTTCACCCATAGAGAGAAAAGGTGATCTCTTTTTGCATCAATCCTGGAAATACTATTTGTTACTTTTAACTATGGATTTATTGCTAGATAGAGACACAAATTTGGAAGCCTTTCACATTTTGAAATTTCACCTCTGTTCTTCATTTCAGCCTGTCACCCAGTGAATTTATCAGTGTCATTTATATCTTGTAGTTGTGAATTTTTATCAAAGCCTCAGGCATTGCCATAAAGAGTCCAATTAAAATATGTTCAATGTATTTTGAAAATTTGACTTTGCTGCTGTTAAAAGCATGAATTACACTGACTCACCTGAAGTATTTGATAATTTATGTTTTAAAAGGGGTTGTTGATGTACTATGTTGAGTTTAATGTTAATGAAATTGATGAAAAAGTCATTTTGAGGATAGGGCTTAAGTTTTCAAAGTTACCTCCAATTCTAGGTATATAAATTAAGTGGAAGTGACTAGATACTTAGGTCAAGAACTCACATCTCTGAGCTGCAGCTATTCCTTACCTAGGATAATCAGGACAAACCATCCAAAGGCATTCCCATAATCTGGGTCTAACAAGTAAACAAAACAACAGCAAAATCAAAACATTAATATATATTTCAAAATCTGGGATGCAACCAAGACTCTGAAATAATTGCTTAGAACATTCTGATATTTTAGGATTTATACTGGATTATTGGGCATTAATGTGAATAATAAATAGAGAGATAAAACGATAGGTTACTTGAGAGTCTCATTTAAACCTCCCCTTCCAATGAAAGATTGGACCAGATGATCTTTTGAGGTCCCATCCAACCTGGACTGTCCAATAATTCCATGAGTAGTAGATTGCAAGAGCCAGCTACAAATTTCAGGAAACTCTAGCCACACTCATGATGGGCTCTACACCATCTGCTGCATAATAGCATATAACTGGGGTCTAAAATAATGATATTATGAATAGTATGTGTATATTCACTTTGGGAGATCAAGTACTAGGAGCAATTTATGTTATCAAGGTTCCTTAATATTCTTATTTGCATTAAGACAGAGTTGTTTGAACAGGAATAAGCATATATTCAACAGCCTCAGTGAGATATGTAAATAAAATCATACTTTTTTGAGGAAAATTACTTAATGTCCTGGATCCTGAAGATGCATTATTCCAATCATAGTGAAATATGTGGAATAAGAAAGCCTGCATAAAGAGTGAAACACTCTTTGAAATTAATGCTTAAGTCTGTTTGGGGTTCTTCAGCCAACTATGTATATCTTGCTCAGAAATAAAGGGAAGGAAAACCAAGATATTCTTTATGAGTGGCAATAGTACTAGTATTATTATTAGTATTACTACTGATGTAATTAGTACCACAATTATCATACAATGTATTATCACTATCATTAATATCATCATCATCATCGTTATCATTTAACATAATATCCTTCTAAGAGATGTAGAACTGCAAAATATACTGGTTTATGGTCTAAATAATGTGTTACAGACTAATGATATTACTTTTACAGTGGCCAGTGGGGGCACATTATGGATTATCTTTTGAAGGCACATCCTAAAGAGCATGCATGCCCACATACCTTTCTCAGGAACAGATCCTCAGGCTGAGAACTGGGAGCTGAACTTGAGCTATGAAAAGCTTGGCAGAGGGTCCTCCAGGAGCTTGAAGGAATGCCACTGTCATGCTAAGACACAGTTTCCTTTATTTGTGTGGGCT
Organism: Acridotheres tristis; assembly: GCA_037013685.1. Lineage (NCBI taxonomy): Eukaryota > Metazoa > Chordata > Aves > Passeriformes > Sturnidae > Acridotheres > Acridotheres tristis. Next base: position 109,302,685 of record CM072886.1, read on the forward strand.
TTTTTTCGAATATGAAATGTGCCAAACAATGTAAGATCTGTGCTACCTCCCAAAACAGTGGGGTCTTATGCTGTGAAGCAGGAGCACGGAGGACTGCAGGGATGCACAGCCCCTGGCGTTGTGTGGGAGGACAGACTACAGACACAGCAAGTGGACTTTGGTCACTTATTTTCCCAACTTCCAAGTGAAAAGTATCTTATCAAAAAAACATGCATAGGCTTTGTTTTGGTAGGAACTCCTGCTTCATAATGAAAGAGAGCTTAGGAGTCAACTAATACTCATGTATCAGGACTGGGACCTAAGAAAAAGAGCTGGAGACACATAAAGCGTTCCATAGGCTTCTCTAAACAGTTCCGATTGTATAGAATGTGCCTTTTCTCACTGTTCACTGATAAGAGTTGCTGTTTAAAAATACAAAGAGGGAACTATTGCACTACTCCATTCTGTAAAAATATGAGGAAGCTTGGAAAAATACCATGTCTCAGTTATTAGTGCCTCCAGAGTTCTTAGGCTCTGATATTCTATGAAATTAATGGTGTCCTGCTTTGACTGGGATAATTTCCTTCTTAGTAGTTTCTGTGGTGCTGTGTTTCAGGTTTAATATGAGAATAATGTTGATAAGACAATGACGTTTTAGTTGTTGCTAAGTACTGCTTGAGTCAAGGACATTTTAGAGTCTCTTACTCTGCCAGTGAAAAGGTGCACAGCAAGCTGAGAAGGAACATGGCCAGGACATCTGATCTTAATTGGACAAAGGGATTTTCCATACCATAGAGTGTCATCCTCAGTAAATAAATGGAGGGAAGCTTGCTGGGGCGTGATTGCTGCTGGGGAATGGGCTGGGCATGGGGCAGCAAGTGATTTTATTGTGCATCATTTATCTCTTTTGTTTTGTTTTTTTTTTCTTCCCTCTGTCTTTCCTTTACATTGTTATTACTATTATTATTATTATTATTATTATTATTATTATTATTATTATTATTATTATTGCTATTATCATGGGTATTATTAAGTTTATTATTTTCTCCAAGGAGAAAAAATAATTAAAAAAAATAATATAAGTAGGTGGTACATATTTTAAAAAATGAGAAACAGGAATAAAATTAGGTATTTGACATCTTATCAGTGCTCATGGTTGCTTTTTTCTCATCTGGACTATACCTAAGTACTGACTCATCATTATTTCAGATTTTCATTCTATGGTATTTTCAGCTGCACATTAGTGTACTTCATCTTCTCACACAGATTGGCTCTCATTCTTGATAAATGTATCTTGCATTCCGCAGCATAGCCATATAACAATTCTTCAGAGAGTGCTTTAATTCTGCTATTTCCCCCATCCTTTCTACACCCAAAAGCTCTTCTTGCCTTTCCTGGATAATCTGACTTTGTGCTAAAATCAAGACCACTGATTCAAACTCTTTCCTGCTTGTTTGCTTGTAGAGGTCAAAATTTCTAATCAATCTCTTTGTTATTTTTAGGACACCTATTACCTTCATACCGACACTCTTCTATCTGAGCATATATGCACAGCAATAGATCAGATCCATTCTTGTCAAAGAATTTAAAAATCCTCATATGATAGAAATGCAGCATAGATATGTGACAAGCAGTCATAAATGTTTCTGGAAAAAAAAACCACTGTTTTCCAAAATTTGAGCTTTTGTTAACTTGTTTGGAAGGCTACAGTAAACGTGAGACATTTGCATTGTTAGCAGACAGTAACATGGAATGTTACACAGATGATCAAGCATTCATGTTCTAAAGTCTTTGATACAAAGAAAATAACTTTAATGTTACCAGAAAGAGATATATAAGTTGCCAAGAGTATTTGCTTTTTGTACCAATAGGGGTCGTCCATGAAAGGCCATGTGGTATTTCGCACTGTTTCATTCAATACCTTCATTCTGGAAAACACCAATGTTTCATGTGCAATCCAGATGTTTCAGCTAAATACCATATCCCACACCAGGATAACATATCTTGCACAGGGACTCGTTACATTGACAGTTTAAAACTGCTTGTAAAATGAGAGTGATGCAGAGGATGGGCCATAACTTACCCTGTGTTCAGATGGTGCCTTCTACACCTCTGTGCTGTCAGGATCATTTCATCTTTCTTTGTGGAAGCCAACACTCTTTTGAGATATATTCATCCTAACCTCCTTGGTGACTGTGTGGGCTCCTGGGCACAGAGATGATCGTGGGCAGAAGTGAGATGAGAGCACCTGCATCCTGCAGACTGCCTTCCACCCTGGCAGCCACATGCTCCACACTGAGTACCCATTATCACCAGAATAGCTGGATTGCTACAGTAAGACAGGTGTAGCACAACACTCTGTTATGCCTTTTGTAGTCCTAATTGCTAGTTTCTGGAAAGAACGAAAAAGATTCTTATAGCTAAATAAATATGTGTGTAAATCCCTTTACAGCTTTAGATAAGAAACTGAATAAAATGCTTTTCCACAGATCAGTAATATCCACAGATATGAGCTAGAACTTAATTCTTCAGCTTAATTGTCATGGCACTGAGTCTGTTATTTCTAACATCTCGATGAACCGGTTTCCTATAATTTAATGAAAGTCACTATGCATTCATAACCCTCTATTTTCATAGCTGTCAAGGGAAAAATTAAGACCACTTGGTTTTGAATTCAGAAGTGCTTTATTTTTACAAAGTGTCAGTTTATCACATCACCTGATATCACATTCCCATCACACCCGAAGTTGTCCAGATTTGAGGTCATAGTTCAGTTCTGAGAGAGACCCTCAGTATAATCAGCCACTTCTCAACGATGGTTACCTCTGCAATGCAGGGCATAAAATATTGCATCTTGTACTAAGGTTTTTCACACCTTTGGGCAATTTGAAAAATAAAGTTTTCTCATGCTTTCAATTTTGGAAACTCAGAAAAGTCTTTTCTGCTTAGCTTTATAATTAAATTATATTATTATTTGCACGTCCTTCCAAAGAGGATGTTCAAGGATTTTGTTTAAAAATTATCGGTTATGTTTAATAGTATAATCATGTTTATTTTTGTTCCCTTCTTAAAATGAGCCCAGAGCAAAGAAATGGGAGGTGGACTTTTATGGTCTAGGGAATAGTAATGCCATTTCTGTTTGTGAAAATAGATATTCAAATCTTTCCTGGATAATAGTTACATTGTTAACAGAGGCTATTGCTGAGATACGTGAAATGCAGCTGCAATTGAAAGTAATCTGGCTTTTACTGTCAAGTAATTATTGCTCACTAACCTTTTTTGGGAAATAATATTATCTCCTACATTTTTAATGGGATTTTTTTCCCTTCCTATTAAAGTTCTTACTGATCTTGTTATCAACCTCTGATATGATCTGCTAGCATATATAGTGTGCAAAATGCTAAAAGGAGAGTGGCAAGATGGATTGCTGTAGGGAATGGTTTTTCACATTGTAGGCACTTATGCATACTTAATACAACTTTGTATATGTATTTTTGGGTTTCCTTCATGCCAGAATTTCCAGGGAGTAAATGTGAGATAATTATATTCTACTTCAAAAGTGTACCATTTGGTACCTTAAATGAGACTCTATCTGATGACAGTTCATCTTTTTACTAGAAGTAAAACAGCTCCTATAGTTCCAAATCTACAAATTTTGCTTGGTTGTCTTACCTTAATGATGTAAGCGACCAGAAATGGTGTCATATGTCTTTAAAATTGTCTGTTGGGATGGACTTTCAGGATTATATTTTTATGCTCTTGGTAGGTCTCCATAAAAATCCACAGGATGAAAATACTATGAGAAGACATATCTTTTCATACCAAAATTACACTATCTCATCCACCTCATCCATCTCACTACACTTGGTAGTTGGCATCCTATGAGTTCTTTCAGCCTTGTTGCAAAGAAACTTATAGACATTTATGACTAATGTCATCTGCTTCTCTTTGGGATTGTATTGGCTGTGCAGCATCTGCAGAAAAATGCAGCTCCCTGTCTCGAAGTTGAATTCTTAATGACTCATTTATCTGACAGTTCTAGTGTTGGCTGTAATACAACTATTGACAAACCCCCAAGGAAGAAACATACCATTTGTGTTCTTACTTCCACCATCATTTTCCCAGAGGCAGTGGATTCAAATCAAATCTTCTTCTTCCTTTACCTTTAATCTGAAATACTCTCAAGGTGAGATGACTCTACAGGGATCAGAATCATGACATAGAAGTCATTTACTGGACTCTAATTATTAAGAATTTTCACAGCTGTCAGACAGTATCTCAGTTTTAATTGGTTGTACTAATAAAAGGAGCAATTCTGGGCACTGAGACGCAGACCATCCTCATATAATTTAGGCAGCCTGCTGTAAGCAGCCTTGTGGGTAAGTATTTAGAGACTGCTACTTACTACAAAAAGGCTTCTCTGAAATTAAACTAGTGAATTTGAAATTAAAATAGTGAATATGTTACATTAATAAAGTCATAAGCTATGCTCACCCAAGCTACTCTGTGTCGCTGGAGAAGTTTTAATCAATCCGATTGTCTTATTCTTTTCAATAGTGTTCCATTTGAAATTGTTCAGAGACCTGTCCTAAAACTGAACACCATAATTTATTTTTTTAATTCTTGAACTTGAATTGTCTCTCAGCAGTTGAATATTTTGCATAACGAATAAAATTAATTAAAAAAATTTGTCTGGATTTAACATTTACTTCTATTTAATTATTTGATTCCCTAACAAATTTGGAATAAGCATAGTAGCTTAGTATCCCAGTATGTCAGTTTTCAAATCAGGCCAAAAAATACATTAAATGTAACAAGTACTGATGATAATGATGTGGCCTAAATCTAGAAAATGGTTGCATTTGTTGGGAGTTATCTTTCAAGTTTTAATTATCTATCTGGACAGAAGCAACTGTGTAAATTTTAATGAAAATACCATATGTATTACTGGGATTTGGAAACCCTGAAAATAAACTATTTTTGGCAATTTTTAACAGATTAAGCAACATTACAGACCATTCTGAGCACCAGTGGGAATTAAAACTAGAGGAATTACTAATTGTCATTCAGCTAATGAGTCTATCACCTTCTCTGCTGTATGAAAATTAACATTGTGTTGCTAAGAACATTTTAATGAAGAGACTTCCATTTGAAATTTGTAATCTAATGTAACTGAAATGTATTTTTTCAGTATGACTTATATATTCCAAGTTTCTACCTCACTTTTTTTCCAAGTCTAAGCTTTAGCTTGTTGTAAATGGTCAAAGTCAAAAGAGCTACAAAAATAATATAAAATTTAATATATATGGCATAATAAATACAGATCTTGGTCTTTAACTACTCTGATAATTCTTGGAGCCTAAGGCCATTTGAGTACTTGCAGTTTTTGAGTAAGTATTCTTGTCTTCTGTTAAACATTTCCTTTCTGTGTCTTCTAGTCTGACATCTACTGTCATATGGTGAATTCGAAATAGGTGCTTGCTTGAAAAATTCCCAGCGACCCCAGTGGGTTTAAGGAGATTGTCCAAGAATGTATTTGTGCAGCAGGACCCCAGATAATTGCACCACCTTCTCTCACTCCCCTACGTCCTCATCTCCAAGGGTAAGAAGGAGTGGGTGGGTGATCAGGCCAGGCGGAGCAGCATCACATCTGTGATCAGTGTCTGAGGATTGGGACTCCAGGCATGCAAGGATGCTCATTGGCTCTGCTGTTCAGACATAGCCTAAGTGCACATGCTACAGGCTCTGACAGCACTACTGCAGAGACATTTTTCTTTCTTAAAAAAAAAGCAAGTAAAACCTTGTAAATGTAACATTCATTTTATGAGATTAAACCAAAAGGCAGTAAAAGAAAGAGTCAAAGGGTTTGGGTCATCACATTTTCTCTCAGTGCAACTTCAGGATAATTCAGACATCTTCTAAGAATAATGTTAATGCTCAATATTTTTTCAAGGACCAAGAAGGTTTTGTACATGTGTAGGGTCAAAATGTAATTCATAGATATTTTTGCATCTGTATGCATGAAAATTATGTATGGAGCTGCAGTCGTGTATGTCTGTGTGTGTGACTTGACTGGCTTTTATAATGATAGGCATCAATATTACTCATTAGAAAAAGAATGTGTTCTGATAGCACAAATATTGCTTAAAGCTGTTGGCAAAATGCATAATCAAAAAAGAACGTTTTTCTCCTGGTGATATTATTTATTTATTGTTCCTATTGCATCTTCTACAGATACTGAGATACTGAATAATTTGTTTCATTATCTCTTTGTACTTTCCAAAACGAAAAATCCGTATCTACAGAGACTTCAATTGTATTCAAATTCCTTCTAAAAAGACTTGGAATATACTGGTTTTTCTCTCATTTGTCGGACAACAGATATCACTGCTGACATCTGAATTAAAATGACTCTTTTAGGCAAAACTGCAGGAAAACTTTAATTTTGTTAATATTTTGAAGAAAGGAGATAAAAAGGCAAGGATAAAGTGTATTAAACAGAACATTAAAATGTGATTCTAGAGTATTCTGCACATACAATTTCCTTATCTAAGGGATAAACATTGACACTATCGCTGTCTTACAGGTTTTGAAATGGAATAACAAAGCAGTTGTGACTGTTACTATCACAATGCTAGTAGCCAGTTTTCAGTTTCCTGCTATAGCTGTTTGCATTCATTTCTCTGTGTCTGTCAAATACCAAATTAATAAATGCACAGTGATCATCATTAATAAGAAACTGGCACGTACTGTAGTTTCCAGTACTCACAAAGTGAGCATCTCATCTTCTAGGCATAAGGAATTGCTGCAGTTATTGCATTGTGTGCCAAAAACTAACAGGTAATCCAACAGTTGGATTCACCATCACAGGAGACTCAGTTTAAGTATGCTTGTTTAGTTAAGACACAAAAATATCTTTCAGAATCTGAAGAATAAAAAGTGTTGCAAATTGCTAGACATCTCTGTGTAACCCCCTCCACAGATAATTATCAATGTTCCCCGCAGAGAATTCAGTAAACTAGGCCTTTAAATTACAGGAATGATTACAGCAGCTGCCAGCCTGGCTGGAGGATAACTAATGTTGTCCCCTTCTGAAAGAAGAAGATTACTCATGCCTTTCAGAAGCAATACCAAGGCAGAGCTGGCTAATATTGTGGTTTGCTTTACAGTGTTTTCAGTAGATTTTTAGGAAAAAATATTGGGAAGTAGGAGGTAGCAGTGGTGCTTCCAGGTCTTCATGGTTTGCCACTAAATAAAATCTTATATACATTTTAAATACATTTTTCTATAAGACAATCAATATTTACTTCCCACCCTCTACACGTCTTCCTTTTGTGCTATCTTTTCCTGTTATCTCTCAGCACTTGTTGGCAGAAGGAGAATTGGACAGTGATATTTTCTGTTCTAGCTATGAACTCAGTAGTCTGATCTAGGTCACTGATGCACAGAGCTTTCCGTTTTCATTTCTGTCCTCTGCTCATGGGAAACACATAAAGAGATTAAAGGGATAATGGGTCTGATTCAAAGCCCTTTGTGGGCAATAGAATAGCTGACAACAATTCTGTTTCACAGCAGCTTCTGAGGTTTGGGGATTTGTTTTCAACCACTCCATAATAAGCAGATATTTCTGCTAATTGAAATTCTTTTGAAATGTTCATTTTTACTATAAAATGGGACCTTCTTGAAACAGGAGGCCTGTTGCTTGGTAGTCTGAGAAATGCTGAGGGTTTCATGTTAAGCCCCTCTTCCCAATAATGTGGGACCAAGCCTTTCATCCTCAAACTAAATAGATCAGAAAACCAATACTTCTTTCTTCCAGACTATCAGGTAGTTATGTATAAGTGGAGAATAATTTCCATTGATTCAAGCAGTGTTTGAATCAAAATCATAGAAACAAATGTGAGTTTCCCTCTTAATTTTTGGCATGTGAAAAAAAATATTAATGCAGCAATTTCTCAATATTCATGGATCAAAGTTTCTTTTCTTTACTCAGTCTTAAGTGTAACACTAAACTCACATTGTATATTGTTTGTTATAGTACTGACTTTACAATAGGGAACTCTCTAACTGATGTTTTTTAGTAAAATATCTAATTGATAAAATTATTTCAAAGAAGTGACTTAGAGAAAAAGTAGCAATTTTAATTTTTCAGATATTTTTCTTTAACGAACTTAGTGGGATTAATTTATGAACTCACAGTAATAATACTGAGTTGTAATCCCAAATGAATTTCCAGTTTGTAATCACAAAGAATTAATTATAATCCAAGCCACACCTATATGGAACCACATCAGTGTCACACATAAAGAACAGATATTGCTTTTAAAAGCCATTTTATAAATACCAACCAATTGTTAGAAATACATAAAAAACTTTTTTATTGGAAGTCTTAAAAGAGTAAGTAATTTTGTCTTTTTTTTTTTTTTTCAGATTCTGCTAATACCTTGAGAAATCTTAATCCTGAGAATTGCTGGGAACCTGCAAGCCAACTGTCATCGTTGCTAGTGTGTCCATAAGACTCATCAGTCTAATATATTTTCTTTTTTACTTTGTTTTAGGCTTTTTACTTTTTTAACTTTTTAAATCACGAGTCCACATATTCTCAGCATTTCCAACCTGATTTCCAACGTGCCGCTACGTGGCATTTTCATATTTTGGAAGACATTTGTCCATAGATGTACAGTATCTAGATTACATAATTGATTGTGGAGACCTTGAAAGGCACTATCCTGTTCTGACCCTTAGGTCAGACCTGTGCCCTGTCCCTGTCTGTCAGCCTTTCGGTCTCTCCCACTGTTTCCTTGTTGGCCCCTATGTCCCAATCCCACCCTTGTAACACCCCCATATCCCCTGGTCATTGGTCTCTGACACTTCTTTCCCCGCCCTACTCCTCCCATGTACCAAACCCAAAGCCCCAGAGCATTGCTTTTGCCTTTGCCTCTGAACGCTGGACTGTGCTCACGTGTGGCTGAAATGAATATCTCTGTAAAACCCCTGCAAAGGCCTTTTCTGTTTTTTTACCTGCTTCACCTCAACAAGAACCCCAACCACAATTGATGTTTGTGCTGTCAGCATTGAAACACTTATGAAATGTTTTATTCAGGTATCAATGGATATTTATGCTTCATGTGTAAATTATTTTAAGAAGTAATGGTTTTATTTATTATTTACATGTGAATTAAAGACAGCGAGAACAACACTAACAGTTTAGCAATCAGTACTTCACTTCTTTTACAACTACAGTATTTTGCTGTATTCAGAATAGCAGAACCATGGCTGTCGATTTTTATGGACCTGTACTGTGTATGTTGCATGCACGCACACAGCTGCCCATGACCCTCTTCACCCACCATTAAAAAATTACAATAATTATTCCCAATTCTGTGAAGAGCTCTGTATTATACTATTGCTCTTTCCTTCTTGGATGCTTAAACACAGATGGATAGAATATGTAAATAATAATAAATGTTCTCTGAATGAGCACTGTGAATGAGCAACAGTGGACAGGAGAGATTCCCTGACTGCAGTATCAAAAGAAAACAGCCTAAAGACAGCATTTGAGCTGTTACTATTTGAGCAACATGCAGCTTAGTGAGGGCTGCAAAATAGCTCAGGGTTAAAAGATCTTGGGGTGTCTTAAGACTTTAAGCCCCATTATCTAAGAGCTGGCAATATCAAGGAGGCTTGGGGGAATGCAGTATCATGAAAGAGCTTGGATTATTGCTCAGGCTAGAATATCAAGTTCAGGAGGGTCGATGTGAATATATCTGAGTTTGCCAGACAGATGTAAGAGGTTTTCTAAGATCCTTTTTAACTCCAAATGTCAGCCTTCAGAGTCTCTCTACAGGATCTTCATTTCTGGGTTGTAGTTTTAATAGGGTACTTAATCACAAGAGACTGTGGAATATCTCCTAAGTGATTCTTCTCTGCGATACAGGAGCACTAAACCATTTCATGACCAGAGGAAGCCATAAGCAAAATCCGTAATTTAAACAAGAGAACCATAAAGACCAGACAGAACCTTTTCCCTGATGTAACAGAAAGAAAATGAAGAATAGGTTATGTATGCGAACCCCTCTCTTTTTATCAGAAATAAGCTTTATAATGACAATTGCTGTATTTCAGCTTTGACTCCTTTTTTTTTCCCCCCTCAATATTCCAGTCTGTCAAAATGTTTCTCTTTCTCCATGAAATGGCTTCAGGTGAACAGTCTTTTCTCACAGCAGAGAGGGAGTCAGCATGCTAATGTAAAGCCTCTACAACTAATCAGCACAGGTGTTGAAAGCAAATTATTTGGCTATTGGCAACTGTTCGTCAACTCCTGTATGGGAGCTGCTGCATGAAATTGTTCCAGCTTTCAGTTTGATAAAACGGCACAGAGAAGCTTTGATATAGATCAACACCCATCAATACTGTCTTGGTTTCAGATGTCAATCAGTCATAATACCTTGCATGAGCAGTACATAAACTGGTACGTGGATTTTTTTTTCTGTAAACAGAATTAGATCTTTTTTTTTTTTTTTTTTTTTTTTATGGGGGGGTGGTATTTGTTTGTTTGTTTATTTTGATATAATGCTTCTGTTGCAGAAAAGCCACTTTGTAAAAAAATAACATTATGAAATTTATGAATTTATCATTCATCATTCTGATGGAGAGTCACAGCAGCACCAACTCAGATTTACAGAACTGTGTTTTGAAGTAAGCACCAAAACAAAGGGATATTTATCAGAACACAGAATACTTAAATTTTTTTTTGTTAGGAAAAAAATCACTATACTGATTAAAGAAGAAAACATAAACTTTTCCACTGATGTTAATGGGGGTGTTAAGGCAGCTTTTCTGAATTTTTTATTTCTCTGGAAAAATTTGAGATATTTTATCAACACCACAGCGCTTCCTACCAAAGAAAAATGTACTTTCTCCCCATTTCTTGTCCTATATAGCTTAAAATTTTTTTAAAAAGATTTTATTTCTAAAATACATGTATTTTATATATTTAAAACTGCTAGCTTTTTATCAAACCTCATGCAAATTCTGTGGTTTTATTTTTGTTTCTTTTATAAGCTATTACTCAAAAGTGAGAAACAAATGTAAACCCTAGATAATAACTCAATCTTTTCCTTTAAAATTAAGTGAAAGACAGAGTTACCACTTCTTTAAAGCATTCACAATAGTTTTGGCATAAAAATCGAACTCACTGACTACTGCCACTTTGAAAAAAAAGACAGGAATTCATACTTCATAGCCATGCAAACTCTATCCAAGATGAGTTTTCCTAAGGATATAATAACTTTGTGATAGATTTGTGACCCATTTGGACTTAGTCTCCAAGCAAAATGTGCAACGAAAAATAAAATGCTTTGAGATGCACGGCTACTCTTCTTTTTTTAAACGCTGAGACCCATGTTGAAGGCTAATTAACCTATAAAAACTACAGTGTTCAGCTATTACCTACTGACAAGTGGTTTGTTTTCCTCATGAGCAAGCAACAATTAATATTTGAGTACATATTAAATTATGGCTATTTTCATCACATCTGCAGATGATACCAGATCATTTTTGATAGGTATTATTAAGGAAGAAACAGATTCAGAATGTACTTACGAGTAAATTTACTCTTTGGAAAGAAATAAATAATTTAATTTGGTTTATTTAAATAGAATTTAGTTGTTTTTGGTTTTTTTTTTAGTCAACCTTTCACTATGATAACATAGTCTAATAAAATAGCTAAATATGTACTGAAGAGAAGAAATTAATTATTTTTTCACACACATTTGTAGCAAAAGAAAGAAAAGTGCCTTTATGAGCTAATGAATAGCTACTGGGCAAAAACCAGCAAAATTTGCAAAAGTCAGCAATTGAGATTCAGATAGAAGTTGATCATCTGAACAACTTCCATGCCCTCAAGGACAAAAAATAGATTGTATGTTGTTTCTAGAAAAAATAGATTATTAAATGCAGTATCAAGATTTTAAGGATATAGTTCTGCAATTGTTTTTGAATTTTTTTTTGCAATTCTGCATTTATTTTTCCTCCTTTTATAAGGAATTGTTAAAATGATTGATTAAACTTATATATTCTACATTAATTTTGTTTTTTTTTTCCTGTCTGCAAGTGTGACTAAGGCTTTCCTGCAATTGCCTGGGTCAGGGGAGTTTCCTTCAGGAAAGGGGAGGATAATGTAGGCAGCAAGACCAGAGAACTGATACAAGACTCAGAGGATATAGATGTCATTCTTAGTTTTAGCAGATCTCACCTATAACTTGAAAAAACCACCATATTTATTCCATCCCTTATTTTATTTCTGTGAAAAAAGTTATTAAAAATATATAATAGATAACACTTGGAAGACAGATTATTAGTGCAAAATACAGATGTGGATACATTCCTAGGTTTCATTGCTGCTGAATACCTCTCAGTAGGAACACTTCAAATGTACCATGACAAAATGTTCTTCCCTGTATAAAAATTAGTAAAGAATTGTGCATTTCTTATACTAAGTTAAAAAAAAAAACCCTGTTCATGACTTCTGAATGAGAGGCTGTGGGTAGTTTTTGCTGTGAGCAAAATGGTGCTGGAATTGCATAAGGCTTGCTTTGCCTTGGAATCAACAGCTCCTGGGAAATGCTGTATCAGAGCTGAAGCTTCAGCTTGGTGCCTTCATGTTTTTGTAATGAGAGATAATCTGGCACACACATCTACAGAACAGAAAACCTTCATGATAGGCATGTCTGGGAGCAGATTTATTTCAGAAGTAAAGAACTGTATTTTCTATTTCAATCATCCACAAGGGCCCTGAGGCACTAGTCCCTGATCTGTGAATCTTTATTCCCAGCTTGACCTTGGACCTGGCTTTGTCACTGTACCAGCCCGGTCCCCAGGGACCATTGAGCCTTGCAGCACCCTGACATCCTGCTGGAAGGTGTCCTGCAATGTATGTCCTACAAACCCTCAGTTGTAATTCTGGAGCAGCACACTGAGGCAGAGGAATCCCCACGTGTGATTCTTCCAAGGAATGGATATGGGACTCACATAAAGCTCTGCTAATTGTGTCAGACTGAAGCAGGGAAGTTGACATTAGTTTACTGTGACTAAAAGTAGACTGCTTAAAAAGGAAAGCAACAACCAAACCAAAAGAGTGCTTTTAATTGCATTTCTACTATTGACCTTTATCTCCATTTTGGTCCCTGGAAACCATGGAAAAATACTCAGGTGGCAAACAGTGTCCTTTCTGAGAGACAGCTAACCAAGATGGTCTAAAGGCAGGGGCAGGCTGTGCTGAGCAGAAAGGGCTGTGCAATATGAGATGAGGGCTGAGGAAAGATGAGGGTTACAGAGCTCTCCAAAACTGGACTTTTGGGAGCTGTGTAAGAACCATGTCCCTGTTCAGCAGATGGCAATCAAGAGTGGTGGGAGAAACACATAGTGATGTTGGAAACTATTTCACAACTGTTGAGCTGTTAATCATTGGCTGTGAGAGGCAGGAAAAGCCTCAAAACTTCAAGACTGATGGAAAAGAAATTCCTATTTATTCAGCAGCAAAGGATCTAGAGTATTTGACTCATTCATGCAGTGAAGTCACACAGTTCTGACCTGGAGTCAGTTTCTGCAAGAAACAACAGAAAATGGTACAGCTACCAGAGGCCAGATGGTTTCCCTAGGGTTAGGTGCAGGTCATGCATGCAACCCTCATGCATTGTGACAGAAAACCACTCAGCTTTCACAGGACAGTCCAAGTAGGCCAGGATCTCAGCTTTTCATTTGTACTGAGTATCAGCACAGCATACATACACTAGCATGTTCCCCACACCAAGAGACACCTACATCCCCTTCTCGGCAACACAGCTTACCATTTCTTACATTCACAGCAAACACTGAATTCATTCACAGAGCACCACACTGCTGCTGTGGAACCGAGGAGAAAAAAACCTGAGCAGAAGCAGCTGTCCTTTCTAGTGAAGGTTTCCAGGGGTGCTGTGGTAGCTCCAGGGTGGGAAGGCTTGCCTCATTCATCCATAGGCAGAACCATCCCTCCACTTCTTTGGCAGCCGTGGAAGAAGCTTCTTTTTGTCTCTTCTCCCTGGGAGCTACAAATGTGAAAAAAACCTGAGCCATTTGAGAGTATTTACTGATTAAATAGTCCTTGCTCTCTACATCCTCCCACAGGCACACTCCTGGGCCAGGTTGGAGATGCTGGGCAGACCATGTTCTAATACCCATCTGCAAGGGATTATCTGTAAAGGGAGAAATTGTGTACCTAAGGCACACTTCACGAAGTGGCTTCAACTCTGGAGCTGAGACTTCCATCTGCAAAAGTTGCCTCAAGTATATACAAATGATCTTTAATGCCAGGAACATACCAATCATTTTATAAACTATACCTGCACCCACACATATTTCAAAGTGCTTTAAACAATTAAATTATCTGAAGATCATATCCCAGATATGAATTATGCTGTCTCATCTTTTTACTACCACTTCAAAAATTTTGAAGGTAACAGAAAAAAATTCTTTCCCATCCTTAGCAATATTTTATATTTTAGTTTTCTTATGGGCACCTAAAAATCCTACAGAATGTACGTTAGTTATTTTCAAATTATATTTTTATGAGTTATTTTTTTTTCCAAAAGAAAAAAAAAAACACATTTCAAACTTTGCAATGTGTACAATTGATTTTTAAATGGGGAAATATAGGGGAAATTCATCACTTTTTGGTGAAGAAAGAGGATAACTGTTAGAATGCAAAGATAATTTTTTTGGTTGAGAGTAAAAGAGAAAAAGATAATCAATAATTTTCTTAGATCCTATTTATACTATTTCTAGCCTATGATTTTTTACTTGTCTCTTTTAATTTGTGATAGTTGATTTTAATAAATTAATTACTAAGGCAGATAATGCTGATAATTTCCTTGACAGTAGTTACAATCCTTTGTTAAAATGTTATCTAAATTCTCTTCTAAGTTAAAAATACCCATTAATGAGATGCAAGCCATTTATAGACTACCATAAATAATAACAGTACTGAACATGATATACAGGCTGCGTGTAAAATTTAGGATTAATATAATGATATTAAGACTATGAATTTCCCAGTTTTGCTTGAGATTCTCTGCTGTTGGTTTCAATGCATATGGGTTTAAATTCTCCAAGCCTTGAGATGATTTGAAAAGCCCAGAATTTCAAAGTAAAAATTTGTGTAGAATTTATGGAATTGCTAATATCCTGTTTACATGTGAAAAGAGGGATTTTGTATGTATAACTATATTTGGTTACAATTTGAACAAACCCCCATGTCTCTCTTTGGGCCCATGTGAGTGAGAGTTTTAAGAAGATTGACAAGAGCTCTTGAGAAAAAATCAGAGCAGCAAGGAATATTATGGAATATAGCTGCAGAATTTTTTGGCCACCTACAGACTGTAAAAGGCTATTTTGGTCTCCATCATTTCCCCAGTCATATTTTCAGATTACAAGCCATGGTGACAAATGACACATTATTTTATATAAGGGTAACAGATACCAGTATATGGAGTATTTTTGTGAAGTTTAATTTAGACTAATTGTTGGGGAAAAAAAGAGGGAATATGTTCATAGCCTTTTTTTTTACAAAGATCATTATCAGTCTGCGAATGGAAATTGAAAACAGAACTATATCATCAGAAATTTGGAATGTGCTCCTTATTTGCACCTTGATATAGGAAGTACCAAGGTGCTTATAGATGATCTTGTGATCTACTTTCTATAAATTGTGACACCTGTCCTTAATGGTGTTACATTTGCTACTCTGACTGCTATCTTTTCCAAAAGTGGATATTGAAAATAGATTAATTTTATTCTCACAGAATCAATAAATAACCCATCAGCCATGATGTGTTCCTAGAGGTGGTAGGACCTATTACAGGAATGGAAAATCTAACGTTGCAGTCATGTTGGACAAAAACCACTCTTTATTTCCCAAGGCATCTTAACATCCTTCTTATATATTCATGCTACTTGACCACTACAACTGGTAGTTTTGTTTCCCGTGCCCTTGTTCAAAGCCTGAGTTCTCTGCTCTTTATTTCCCAGCACTTTCAGAGTGAGGCTTATGTGTGACAGTCATACACACAAGTGTTTGGCTGCCAAATGTCAGAACCTCTGCCCACAATCAAAGTGAGCTATACTTTCAGAAGAAAAAAAAAATTGGATGCTGTAGTAATTTTGCAAAGGGAGAAGAAGACAAATTATCTCTTATGGATAGGTAGTCAATATAGTTTTACCAAGGGTGTCACTCGCTTGCTTGGTGGGTAAAATTCTTCCATTCATTCTCATATTTTTTAAACAATGACAATTTATCTTCATGCTTAGCCTCTATTTCTTCCATTTTTAATGCTGTTCCTCCTTTGTCACTCCATCCTTTTTGGTGACTTGAGAGGTGCCAGGCTGCTGAAGCTGAGGAATTTAAAACAGAAGCAAATCTACCATCAGCTTATTATGTGAAACTTTTTAACTAATATTCTCCATACTACACAAAAACAATTCTGGCACTCTGACTATAAATGTTGCTTAATGTTCTTGACTACATCTTAAGTTTACCTGACATCTGATTTCCGTATATGTAAAAATCTTATGTTGTGTTTGTGCCACCTGAAGCAAAAATACAACACAAATGTAACCTTCTAATTGTGCGTAAAACTGGAACACACACTTATTTCATACAATGTGTTTGATAATTATAAAAAATAATGTACACTTTTTTTCACCCGGTTTGATAGACTTCATCTTCAGCATATTCTTAGTGGTAATGAAACTTGCAACATACATGTATTTTAATAAATGCAGGAATCGTTTGAAAGATACTGCACTAAAATATAGCAGCTTCCTCTTGTGAATCGAAACGTTCTTTCTTGCTTGAGCTATCCACTCTTCATCATCACACACAGAATGAAGTGAGAGATCTCCATGAAAGATGACAGATCTTCCTACAGATGAGGGAAGAGGATATATACCGATTAATCTATAGGTGACTTTGATAGTGGAAACCGAGGAGGTTGTCCCTGTTGGAATTAGTGTGGGACTGACTACACTGAGAAATTAAAAGATCATAAAATATTATATGTTTAAAAACTTCTCTCTTGGGTGTTGACTTTCTCAGCGGGGCATTAACAAAGAGGGTTGCAGTTCCAATTCACCTCTGTCTTTGGTTTTTGGTTAATTACATTTCATTTATTTCAATTCTCAGACATGTATTTCAATCATCCTAGCCCTCATATATATGTATAGTTTTAATAATTTTTTTTTTTTTTTCAGTCTTGTCAGGAGAATTGTTAGTTCAAACTATTGAATCTTTCAATAGCGCCACAACAGGACAAATAACTTGGTTAGTTTCTAGCTATCAAGAACTCTGTTGACATCAATTCAATACTAAGAAACGAGGAAAGATAAAGATCTGGATCTCAAGATGAGAACTGAAGTACAAATCTGTTCAATTAAGCATGAAACTTATCACTGCATTTTCTAATACATTTATCAACCCAACAGTTAGCATTAGTCTTCAGAGCAATTCTCTTAGCTTTGCATGTAGCTGTCTTTTTAAATCATTTCCCTCCTCAATTGCTCAGTGCACATTGTTGAAGGTAATATTTATAAAAGGAGCACATAAGGAAAGAAACAAAATTTTTGTTTGTGCCAGCTTGGTTGAAGAAAAGCCCTTAACTGTAAGATGCCCGTGGAAACCACTTTTCATTACAAGCCTAAAGAAGTTGAAGGTAAAAGTGTGGTCGGAGGAGCTAGCGAAAAGCAAAGCTCAATCTCCTTTTAGCGGACTTTTAATTGTGGCCACCCTCCCTGACATCCTCAGCCTAACTGCTGAGAAACATTCCCAAGAGCTGTAAGGGGCGCAGAGGATGCGGGTGAGAGCACTGCTGCTCCCCTCACTCCCAATTTAGCAAAAGCCCCACGAGGGCCGGTCTTTCCCACACCAAGGAGTCGCGGAGGCTCGGCGGGATTCCCTGCCCGCAGCTCTCCGCAGCGCCGGCGGGCGGCGAGCCCGCGGCCAGCGGTGCCCAGGGGAGACTCCGCTCGGGCTCTCTCCTGCTGCTTTTCCCTGCTGCGTTAATTCTCCTGTTGCCTTCGCCGTGCCAGGTCGACTTCTGGCGGCCCCGTCCGCGGGGAGATGCGGCTTCCCCGCGGCGGCCGCCTGTGCGTATGGGGGTGTGTTCATACATACACATACATATATATGTATTATATATATGGGTGTGCCTGGGTAAATGACTGATAGCTGCGTTAGAGCGTGTCATTGCAGCGCTGTCCGACGGGGAGGGCCACGCCTGCGGGGGATCTCCGGCAGGGCGCCGTGTGCGCTGCTGGGAGCACCAGCGTACGGAACAGGAGGGCGAGGATCACGCAGGGCTTTCGGGAGGCACAGGGCAGCTTGTCCCTCACTCCTTTTGCTCCCTTTGGGCCCCCTCCTTTGTCCGAGGCAGCCCTGAAGACCGGCGCTGGCTGTGTGCCGGTGGCGGTGGGCGCCGCAGAGCCGTGCTCCGGGTTAGAGGCTGGGAGACGGGGCGGGGAGAAGGCAGCGCCGCTGCCGCGCCAAGCCAGCCAGGCAAAGTGATAGAACCGCCACCAAATTTCTTCCCAACATGGAAGGTGGACGTACGTTCCCTCTGGCGAGCGGCCAGCCGAAACCCATTCACACAGCTGGCAGAAAGGGCAGCCCGGGCAGCTGAGCAAAAGCGGAGGCTCAGTGAGGCAGGAGGGGGGCGGATAACTTTCCTGACGGGCACGGGGTGAGCGGGCATCCGCAGTTCCCTCGGACCAGCGAGAGCTCCGCGGGCTCCGGGCGAGCGGGCTCTCCCGCGGCTGGGGAAACACCGCCTCCCGCGGGCGGCCCGGCAGCTCCGGCGCCGCGCCCGGGACCGCGCTGTCCCTGCGCGCCGGGGGTCGCGCTCACCCGGTGGTCCCGGCTCACCCTGCCGCCGCCCGTGGGAAGCGGCTCCCCCCTCGCCGCTCGCTCGCCCCTCTCCGGCACGGGGGCCGGCCCGGGGGAGGGCTGCGCGTCACCGGATCTGGTGGCGCCGGCAGCGGGGCGGCGTTACGGAGCGCCCCGGGAGCGGCGGGGGGGCGGGCGGGGGTCCCGGGCGGGGCCGGCATCGCCGCGCCTGGCTGCGGCCGCGGTGGCGGCGCCGCGCCGCCTCGCCTCCCTTCGGCTCGCCGCGCCTCGCCTGGCCGCTCGCCGCCGCGGAGGGGCGGCGCTGCTCCCCGCACGCCCCCGCCCGGCGCCCCCGCTCCGTCTCCGGGAAGGGCGCGGGGAGCCCCACGCTCCCCCTCAGCGCGGCGGCGGCCGGGGTGCGATGCCGTGTTAGCCGGCGGCCCGCCCCGAGGTAGCGCCGGCGGGAAGGAGCGCGACTTGCCGGGCTGTGGCTGACACCATGGGCACCGGGCGCGGGGGCGAGGCGGCCGGGCTCCCTGCGCTCCTCGGCTGAGCCCGGGGATGTGCCGGCGCCCGGAGGAATTATTTTGGAACTAGCACGGAGCGGTGGGAGGAGGACGAGCGGCACAGCGTTTCACGGCTGCGAGGAGGTCGTCCGGCGGTGCTGTATAGGCAAGTAAGCGCTTGCTTCCTTTTCGCTGCGTTCCCTTCGTCTCGAGTGACTTTTCTTTCTTGCAGCTGCTGGTCGCTTGCCCCCAGTTCGGAGGCAGGATGGTCGGCGGTGCCAGCAGCAGTTCTCGGGGGTTGAGGTGCGGGGTATTGGTGGCCGGGGTTGCAGGGGAGCTCCGCTCCAACTCCGCCGGAGTCTGCGGCGGGCATCCCGCTGGTGCGGTGCTCCGGTGCCTAGCCGGGAAGGAAGCTCCGTGTCCCAGCGCTTCCCGCTTCTGCAACTGTAAGAGATGATGCCTTCTTACAGGCATTTCATGATGTAAAATGCCTTTTCCTCTTTGCTGAGCTGTACCTAAATTGTAGGAGTTATTTATTTGCTTTCCATCAGTGCTTCTTGTGGGAGAGAGACAAGGTGCGTGGTAGCCTTTCCTGCGCACTTACGGATTCAGATAGTGAACCCAGAGTTTTGATTTTTATGCCCTTAACTTTCTTGTGCCCTGCCTGGTGTTTTTCTTTGAGATGCTCTTGCTGTGAGGTCACGGTTTGTCCAGCCTTGTTTGCTTGCTTCTAGCCTGTGGATATTTATTGCTATACTTGACATGGCAATGAAAGGAAGAGTTGACTGTAATTTATTTCAGTGTAAAGAGGACAGGTTGCAGGCAGGGGACTAATTCTGCTCTCAGAGGAACTCCACTTCAAAGGAAGAGGCCCATGGGGTTGTAATCTCTAGCTGAAAACTCGGAGAGCTTAGAGCAGACCTGTCACACTGCAAAGAACGAGTTCTGTTCACCTTTCAGCAGTGATAGCGTTTAAGCTAAGCTGCCTGCCTTCCCGTACCTGTGAAAAGACCTGACTCTGAAATGCAGGGAATAGAGATGTAAATTCTGCACAGGTTTGGGAGAAGGCAGAACTTCAGACACTGTTTAATTAAGTTTGCTCTTACTGATTTCCTCAGTGTCTTCTCTGTGAGCCTGAAAGCAATCTGTTACAGTGACCTTGATGCATGTTGTATTCTAACATGAAAGCAGCACAGAATAAAAGTATTTACACAGATTTACAGCTAAACTCTGATGTTTCACTAGAAGCTCAGTCAGTTTCAGTGAATGTGGTAGTTTCAGCACGGGCACTGGGAATGGTATCTGTGTGGGAAATAACTTAGGAAAATAACTTGCTAATAGTGATGAAAGTAAAAGTTGCGGAGTTGGAAACATATGTTTCTGCAGAGATGCCACTGTGTGTGAAATGTCTGTTGAGTTTTGGATATTTCATTTTCTAATCAGTGAAATCTATGCTGGAAAGAGTGTGTAGGTGTGTGTGGCAATCTTAAGGCTTCCAGGTTAATGCACTTTGAGTTGTCAGCAGCAAGAGATCTTTTTACGTGCATTTTTATGTAGATGCAAGATTGATGTTATAAGATTAAAAAATGTTGGGATGTCGTATGGTGGACTCAAGTTTATAGCTGAAAGATAAACTAATCCTTTCCCGTAATGGTGAAAGGTAAACTGGCTGAAGAGAGTGTTGTTTGTTTCAGTGCAGTTTATGGAGAATGTTCCTATGGTTTGTTAATATTTACATCTCTCTGGTGATGCTGTGAAACACAATTAGAATAACTGCTGCTAGACAGTGGGATGCTAACCTATCCGTTACTTAAAACACTCAGCTTATTCTGCCTCATATCAAAAAAAGTGTAGTTTTTGGCAAAGTCTGCCTATGGTTCTATTGTAGTAATTCCTTCCTCTGTTGCAGAGTGGCAGGCTTTCACTAGGCATGTGCAAGGGAGAACATGAAACACTGAAGCATGCACTGATCTGGAATTCATTTGGGCTATATATTACATTCGAGGTTTCCACAATTAGCATGAGTAAGTGCTTATGCCTGATTGTATGAATAAACGGGGTTTAAAAATTGTATTAGCTTTGTCACTTCTGATGCATATTGCAGACTCCTCTTTTTCCTTTTTAGTCTTTCAAACTAATCTAATGCTATACTCACTCTTTGCCTGGAGAGGAAGAAAACATAATTTAATGATTTATCATTTGGCTTTTGCAGTGTCTTGTCCCATAGCTATGAGATAATCTAATGAAGGTTCCCATCACTGAATTAAAGAACATGATGCTCTAGACTTTCACTTAGAGTCAGATTTTCCCTCTTTTACGTGGCTAAAGAACCGAGTTTTCACAAGATCTGAGGAAAAAAGGAAATGTTTCTTTTTCTGTTAGAAACTCGAAAAGAAAGGGGAAGGTAACACTTGAGGTCTTTAAAGACATCATCATTAGAAACATCCACTTTTAAGATAATAATCAACCTCCTTTACATTCACACATTATCTTTTACTTGGTACTTATCAGAAAGGCTTCCTGCAAATTGATACGTTGTTTTACAACATATGTAGTTCTTATTTTTAAAAATTCACTAGTGGCAATGAAATTCACTGTAAGGCTATTATAGAATCCTCTTTAATGCTTTGTATTCCACTTGGCTTGTATTTTTTGAACCCCAGATTTCCAAAGTACACTATATTCAACATTATAGTATGCATTTTTGTTTTAATTCTATGTAAATCTCTTTGCTAGACAAGATTGTTGACCTTGATTCAGAAATTTCAGGGCAAGCTCAGAAGTTATTTTTCCTTCCTAATTTTTTCATGTTTGCTCAGTCATGCTTTTTGGCTTTTTGGGCATAGCTTTCATGAACTGACAGAAAGACCTGTAAGCAAAATTAAAAACACCAACAATTAAATGTGATTTTTCTAGTCAGCCCAACCCAGCTGAATGTGTAATGTCTATTTATTCATCTTAGATTGAATATTAAGACAAAAAAAAAAACAAAAACAAAAAACAAGAGCTGTAGTGTGCTCTCAGTTCTTCCCTCTGAAATGCTCAACTAAGTACCATTTCTTCATGCTTGTAATTTAGCAATGGTCCTTGTGCCTGAGCTGTCAGTATTTCTTTCTGGTAGTCATCACCACATTTACTTGCATTCATTGTTAAAAAGCTAAAGCGTTGTTGTGAATGATAAGAAACATCAAATGGATTTAAAGTGTCATGTTTCTTGGCCCTTCACATGGCTGTGCTTTCAGCTCAGGTTTCCAGAGAGAGGCATGAATGTGATTGGGTTGAATCCCAATATGAGTCTGCTATATCAACATATACCTCTGGCAGTATGCTCAGCATGATTACATAGAAAAACTTCTGTATTTGCTCAGAGTTTTATCTGCCATTAACTGGAAGAGTCAGAAAGCCTTACTGTTGTTGTGGCCAACCTAAATTTTCTGCATTCCTCTTGCAGATCAGAGGAAAGAGAAAAAGCATACATTAAAAAACCAAAAGCCCAGAACTCAAAACAGGTCATGTCTCAAAGAT
This sequence comes from Acridotheres tristis, assembly GCA_037013685.1. NCBI lineage: Eukaryota > Metazoa > Chordata > Aves > Passeriformes > Sturnidae > Acridotheres > Acridotheres tristis. The sequence goes on from CM072886.1 coordinate 109,325,608, forward strand.
ACAGCTATAATCAACATCAGGGAATGCAGTGGAGACATCCAGGGAAATTCACGCATATATTTAATTATCCAAGGAGGAAATTTTTATTCTTCTTGAGGGATTGATTTAGTTTTGAGATTGATTTAGTAGGTGATGTGTCTACACCTTATGAAGAAGAGGAGCTACGTGATATGGAAACAAAGCTTTTTTCCACTGCACACTTCATTTGTGGCTGTCACTGTCGTTTGGGACTCTAAACCTTATCTTCAGTAATTAGCTCGAATTGGCCAAAAGAGGTGGAACGCTCTGTTATGTGCTGAATCTGGTGCAGCATCAGCCAAGGGCTGGGTTGTTTCCTGGAGACTTACTCTCTTCAATTTATTAAAGTAATGAGTAGAGGAAAACTAATCAAGAAGAGTGTTTGGAATGAGATTAATTTTATGATTTGTTCTCTGGTTTATTTTGGGTAATGTTGGACAAAACCATAAAGGTTCTTCACTGTGATACTTACATAGCAACAGTTTTGACTGACATATAAAAATATATGTAATTTATTTATTTATTTATTTATTTATTTAACATACATAAATGTTCTATGAAATGGGATTAAGGTTTTGCACATGAGGCCAGAACATGGATAAATGATGCTGCTGGACAAAGTCTGCTGTCCCACTTGGGCACTTCAGAGATAAGGGATGGTTTATGAAAGGCTGTGCTGTATGTTCCATTGGGAAAAGCAGGAGGTCTCCCATGCCAGGAACTGAGCACAGCAGAAACAGTCATGCCCTAAGGTTGGCAGTGGACGTTCCCAGTGTGGAATAATACTTGGAGTAGAGTGAAAGTCCCACACTGGTGCTCACAGGGTGCTTTTCAACAGCCACGGAAATTCCTGTGTAAGGTGCAGTTGAGGTGAAGGCACTGATGCTTTACTGCTTTAATAGTGGCATGGATACTGAGTCTGTGAAAGAATTCATGGCTTCAGGGATGCTGTGGGTGCAAATGATTGCTCAATTCCTCAGGTGGTTATCATCTGGAACAAGGATAATTTTAAATTTTTTTTCTAAGAAGTTCATTCCTTGCTCTTAGATTTGGGTGTTCATTCCTTGGTTGGTTGAGATTTTGGTTCAAAGGTGTGCTTTTAAAGCTGATAAACATCAAACATTCCTGAAGCGTTCATTGCTTGGAGCTTCTGATATAACATCAGAGGAGGAGCAATTTATTCATCAGATCATTCTGAAATTTGGCTTTATTTTATTTTTTGCTCATTTTCAATGTGTTTTTTCAAATAGTGAAAAGTGTACTTGGTTTCGTATTGAATATGTAGGAAATTACATATTAGGTACATTTTGTATTGCTTTTGGTCAAATGATGCAATAGACTCAGATTTAAGTCTGAACAAAAGCTGTTTGAGTAAAACAAAACACATGCCTTTTCCCCTCCACTCTTTGTATTAAATTTATTTAAGAAACAGCTAACCATAAAGAAGTGAGAATGAGAGTGCTGTTTATGACATTCATATTTTTTCTGCTTTCTGTCAAAAACTAAAGGGAATTTCATCATATTGTAGAAATGGCAATCATGAGTGATCGCAATCATATACTATGATTCTTTCTTGATGTAAAGACTATTTTGCTATTTTTATTGAATTTAGTTTAAAAATGTCATTGATTTCAACAGGTATAATACTAAAAACTTGGGAATATTTAAAAATATGAATATTTAATATTCATACTTAATGTAGCTGTTAATATTTGCCTTAATATAAAGCACTGATTCTTAATTACAGAATTGTTTCTAAAATTCTTTGCTGTTTTGCATTTGCTATGTTAAATATATCTTCATTCATAATTTTGCGAGATAGCTTTTTCTACTTTCTCTATATGCCAAAATGTTTTGATTGACTCTTTTAATAGTTGTGAATAATGAACTGTATGCTTCAGCTTCTACAACACAAATGGACATTGATTTTCTTTGACTTGCTTTTGACCCCTAAAGAAGTAAAGTCATTAGAATTATGCTTAAAAGAGCTTTGCTCTCTCTCCTATAATTTTATATATATTATAAACAGGCCTTGGGAATTAATCTATGCTAATCAGACTTTTTTCAAGTGAAAAAGGAGGGGGAAAACATCAGCTCTGCAGTCGTCTTGCAGCTCTAGATTTCATCACTCACAGCTGCCTGCCTGTATCCATTACCAGTTGGTATCACAGCTGTATGTCCCTGAATGCAGCAGAATTCACAAACAGTTCTTCTGATAACTGTTTCATTGGTTGTTAAATGGCAAACACTTATGTGAAGTATAAGAATTTGGTCAGTGAAATGCAGTTGTTTTCAAGTAACAAAGCACTGATGCATGTGTAGAGTTCCTCACTGAAGATAGGTTTTGAGTAAAGTCAGCATCAGATCTGTGTCTCTACAGGTTTTAATGTCTGGGGTGCATTCATTCTCATTCTGTGAGTTATGTGTTTTACTTATTTATGAAACAGCTTCACTGACACAGAATGCAAAGGTAAAATGTAAAAGATAAAAAACTAAAACATAGAAGTAGTGTTTTCAAAGTCAGCTGGAGAAATGGATGCGAGAGCAAATTTGGTTCACATTGCTAAGGAGCTGGCGTGGTTGACACGTTATGAATGGGGCAAGATAGGTCCCTTCCAGGGGTGCAGTTCCTGGCAGAGCTCTCTGTCCCTAAACTAAGCAACTCCATTAACCTAAATGCAAAAATGGTCACTCGGCTGCTTTTTCAGCTGGAGCAACTTCTCTGTCAAATACCATGACATTCGTGAAGGAGTTTTATATATATATAAATACAGGAGAGATATATATAAATAATAGTATATATATATATACACACACACATACTGCACCTGTGCTAGAGGTGTTTCCAAGCTAAGTGTATAGAAACCATGATAGCATCTGATGATGATCACCTCTCATTTTATTTAAACTCACTGAGCTAAGAAGGGACCTTCCTGGATAATTGAATACACAAGGAGATAATTTCTTCCTACACTGTCGTTAGTCTTGCAGCTAGTTAATTCTTAAGCATTTGTAGTAATAGTTCATTATACGCTTCTTTTCATAACTTACTGTCTTATGCAGTTGTGATGTTGTCTGGGCTAGTTCGTTGGGGTGTATTAATTAAAATTTCTTAGATTTCAGTTTATTAATCTGTTTTATTCATCAGCTTTCCTTTCCACTGCATTAAATAACTTACTTAACCTCCAAAGGGAGAGCTGATCTTACTGATCAGTGATTATATATTGTATTATTCTCCATGTTTTCAATGCTATTTATGTTTGCAAAGTTTCCTTGTTAATTTATAAAAACCCTAACCCTTACGATTTTGGTAGGTGGATCAGAGTATTCATTGCATGCTTTGCTTAATGGAGAAATATAATTGTTAGCAGTGATTTGATATTGCCATTTGTCACTATGCTCCTGCACAACGTGCCCTTTCATATACATCTTACTGCCCTTTTGTAACCTCTTTATGATGCTACAATACTTCTTTCTGAAATGAAAAGCCCAAGGTTAATCTCAAGCATTATTCTCTCATGTGATACATCTTATACCCAGTTGATTGTTTTCTCAGGTCTAAGATTCTGTAGCTTTTTGTGCTGTGCTTCTGTGTGTCTATGTACTAGCTCTTTATTGCTATTAGTATATAATTCTTTACAAACCCTGTGTTTACAGCACTGGGTCCGTGACTTTTGCTCTTTGAAATGACGCTTGAATTTTGTTTTTACTGTTAACTCTTTACTATTATATATTAGCTGTATTTGTCTAACTGCAGCAAAGGCAGTTTTTGGGGGAAAATCCCCCAGCATTTTGGGAAATGAAAAGTAAAATATTTGGGCATCAGTTCCCTTTTGGAAAATTACAAGAACATTATCTGTCATCTTCCTTTTAGTCTAAAGAGTATGAAAGGACATAACATTTCCCCTGCTAGTTACTGCATGATAGTGGTCACTATATGCATACACCTGTATGTCTTCTCTACAGGTTTTTGATGGCTGTAGAACTGTGAGCCTGAGATCACAAGTAGCTGGGGTCATAAAGGTCTAGCCAGACTGCATGAAAGAAGGCAGTAAAATATAGTGGGTTTGCTTTTTCATTCTTTATGCTGTGATAGAAAGAGGATATATATGACCCTTGAAAAGAGGAAAAGGTGAATAGTTGCATTTCTAGACAAAGCACAGAGAGAAGTGCAAGAAGGACAGAAGCAAGATATTTGATGAGAGAGCTTCTGTTTGTGTTTTTGAGGGGAAAGAGGTGCTTTCCAAGACTGCAATTGTTCAGTAATCTTCAGAATTGCATCCTTAAAATACAGACCTGCTGCTTCTGAAGAATTCTGCCAGGAAAGTCTTCTCTTTCCCTGTGAGAAATGTCTGGATAAGGCTGTATTTGTGTCATTGTTCTCCAAAAGTTCAATGAATCCCCCATGTTTAAAGCAGGAACTCCTGTAGAAGAATTCAGTTGCATCCTTAGATGGATTACTTCCTTCTGCAGGGACATCTGTGGATGTAGTTGAAAAGCTCTGGTTTTTTGGGCTATCTGAGGGCAGACTTAATGTGCACAAGAAGCATCAAGGAAATCATTGAGGTTCTTGTGTTGCCTTATGTTAGCAGAGATGCAAAAGTGGCATCATCAGGATTTCTTATTCTTTTTGCCCTGCAGTACGTGAACATACATGTACCTCTGTCTTAAGATTAATTCTGCCATAAATTCGGCTTCATACACATGCCTGTTTTTTTAAATAGACTCTACTGTATTAAGAAGTCAATGGAGACTATGTGGACTTACAAACTTCATTTCACAATTCTAATTTCTGTAGGAAAGTTGTCTGGGCACCTTACTTTCCAGCAAGTAGATCTGGAAAAAACAGCTGGAAGCACTTCTAGGGGCAACTCTAAAAATATAAAAATAAGATTCTGTGCCTTTTAAATACTAATTCTGCTTCAGAGAAAGTAGATGAGAAGGAGGCTGCTTTCATGGATCAAGTGTCAGTATTACTTGAGTTGCAAAGCAATAAACCAGCTTAATTTACATTCCTCATTTTATGGCAGCAGAATTGTCTTTTCTGGATGGCAAGAAGTATCTTAGATCTTCCTATGTATAATATCTCTCTCTGGAGGCATTTAAAGTGCTGAAAAAAACCTTTGCACAAAAGCTTGCGAAACCTGTGAAGTACTTTGAAGTTCTGCAATTACGGCTAAATATCACTTTCTGCAGGTTTATGGCATGTAAGTAGCTGGAGATGCTACTGTGAGGAAAAGCTAGTCCTTAATCTTTAAAAAATACACCTCATAGCAGTAAACTGTATGAGTGTGTAAACTATCCCGCTATGTGTTCGAAACCTGTGGTCAAAACCCATCTGTTTGTCAAAGCATTTTGTTAGCCTAAAAAGAGGGCTGAGTTGCATAAATACCATCTTTTATTTGATTTTCTTACTACCATACATCTAAAATACACTTCTTGTATTTAGAAATCATGATAAACAACCTGAAAACATTCTTTTAAGTACTATAGAGTAATGCTAGACATCAAAATTATGGTCTCTAATACAAGCCAGTTGTTTTCACAGTACTGGGGACCATTCAGGTGAAGATTAGGGACAGTGTTTGACTTTTTACTTCCAGACTATGCAAACTTATTCAGCATACTGAGTGCTCTAGATTGGGAATAACTGTATGTACCAATAGCACATATCTAGGCAGCCGTCAATTTAGGATGAAGGTTTCTTTAGAGTCTGCAAATCAAATCTTCAGAATGATGTTTAAAACTCTAAAATAAAATGAAGTAAAAATCCATGAGGCAGTAATTTATAAAAATAATTGTGTGTTACATGCAGCAGATATCTAAAGTGAAGGGTAATTCTGCTCAGAGTCTGAAAGCTTCTGGAGGTACTGCTGCTCAGAGTCTGTAGCTGCTGGAAAAGAGACACTGTATGTTGTTCTCTGCTTAGAGAAGTTGTTCTTAGGGTAATGCTCATGACAGTTGTATTGCTGATTTCCATAGCGGCCTGCCTATAATTACTTGGAAGAAGAGTGCAGGTATTTTGCAAGAGCAGGACAAGCATGATGTGTGACTGAATCAGCTCCTTCCTCAGCCATGGGGAGGATGTTCTTCCACTGCACGCTCGATTTTCTTCATTCTGGGAAGCCTTTGATTTACTGAAATACTCAAGACAGCTTTTGAAGTGTGAAATTACTTGTATGATTGTCCTTTCTGTCTGAGTAGCTACCCAGTGTATAAGGCCTCACTGAAGTGCTCCTGTTAAAAGCTTGGACACAATATTTCTGCTACAGGTCAGTGAAATGCTGCAGGTGGTAGCTTGTGGAAAACCCCACATTTGGGGTGAGTGTTCTGCCCCAAAAAGCTTGGTTCTGCTTGTCCTCACAGCCATTACTGATGTCTCTTCCTATCTCTCATGTTCCATGTTGTAGCCCATCTTGTCAGTTGCTCCTGTCTTTGCCACTCACCAGCACAAGGAAGGCTATGCATTAGTTTTTTCCTGGCCATCTTCTTGGTTGGTATCTTGCAGGACCACATGTGGTTATTTATGAGATCCATAGTTCTGAGACTTACTTTCGGGAAGCCTGTGAGGTCTTCAGAATAATAATCCTGTTCTGGTGTGATACAGTGATGTAAAAGTGCATCATTTAGGGAAGAAGTGGTATGTAAGGAATTTTCTTTGTTGTTTGTACGTACAGCAATGAGCATATATGGCACCTCTTTGAGATAAGGCTGGCATCATTATAGAAGTGACATGATAGAAAAGACGTATCAACTCATCTGTAAAATAATGACTTCAGGAATAAAATTTGTTGCTATTTCTGGTTAGTGATACATATGTACAGAGAATATATTTCTTTTAAATAGCCATAAGGCATGATTTTTGCTTTTCCACCAGTTTTTCCCTGGAGGGAAGACAAAATTGGTAATTTGAGAACAGCTCATTCTGATACTTCTGAGGATCATCCCTAGTTAGAGCTTCACACTTATGATTTCCGCCCCCCCCAGTACTTCTGTTGTATCCTTTACTGGCTTCCAGCTTGAACAGTGTATGTTTTACACATATTTGTGTGTATACAAGTGTTCAGAGTAGATAAATGTCTGTAGCAGATAAATATCGTACATGTGTCAAATATGATATACGACGTACTTTTCAGCCTTGATAGCCCTGGAATTTGGAAACGTGTAATAAAACCATCTTTGATCATGAAAGCAGACACATTACATGGCTGGATGTTCTTGTGGATTCTGTTACACCTATGTAAAGTAGAGAGTGGCCTGTGCTTGTACAGGGATTGACCCTCTTTCAGATAATCTTTATCAGTCTGCATACTCTTCTCAAATCTATTCATAAGTACAAGTGAGGATCATTTTCCTGGCCTGTTAAATCTTCTCTTTATATGCCTCTGCTATTTCTTCCTCCCTCACATCAAACTGAACCTCTCTTTTGTTTTCAAAGGTTTTGTTTAGTAAAGCCAAGCATTAGGCGCTGTATTTAGCAGCTTACTGAGGTTTTTGTTCTTACCACTGGCCCATCACTGTCTGAATTGCCTGAAATTTTCCCAATACATGTTTTACTGTCCCTTATGAAAGTAAAAACTCTCTGCTTGAAAATCTTTGTTTATAACATTTGGTTGTCATCTTAACTTCTGCTAGGATGCTTGCAGAGGGTTTCCATCTGTAACTGATTTCAAGCCTAAATGAGTGGATAATTTTCAATAGTTTTGTAGGAATAGCTTTATATAATTCAGTGAGATCTTAATGCCTATTTATTTTAATAATGGAAATTCCTTTCTTCACATTTTTTTCCTATTAATCCAATAACAGTATCTACTCTTTTTATACTGCTGTGTATTAATATGTCCTGGCTCAGGGCATGAAAATAATGTTTCTCGTTTCAATAACTACACTTGGCTACTTAATTTTAAACTATTTAATATACATTTCTTTGGTGAAATTGCAGATACTTGATGTGAATGTTTTTAGACATTTGCCTTTAGGCAGTACATAACAGACAAGGGCAGATTACCTGGAAATTTACTTTCGGTTTGACAAGATATCCCTGTTTTCTTTATGGAGGAATCTTCAGCATTTGGTGGCAGTTGCAGCAGTGATAGATGTTAGGTTCCTTGAACTTAGATCTGTTCTCATTTGTTCAGCAACAGAAAATTCAAAGTGTCAAGAGTTTATTTTAAAAATACAGGGAAAGGAATTAAGAATGAACAGCTTGATCAAGAGAAATTACGTTAGTTTGAATGTACAATGACTTAAAAAATGTAGTGAATTAGTGAAGAGACATCTTGCTCTTGAATCCAGACTGTGAAGATGTGAAGTGTAGGGAGACCCAAAAAGAGGACATGGATTCTGGTGTTCACTAGCTCCTCTCTGAGTCACCATCATGCTCATGAAATGTTGGAGTGGGCAATGAGCATTCCAGTGAGTGGGCAGTGCTGGATGACTGCACAGCTGACCTGCCTCCTTCTTGGAAAACAGATCTTGGTCTTAGACTCCATACTCTCTTCCTCAGAGGTTGCAGTCCAAAAATAAAATAGCAACCAACTGTACTGCTGGAAGAAAGGAGTGGTGGACCTGTTTTAGCTAAAGAGAGGTGAGTGGGTGTGGTTTGTAGGCTGGTCAGAAGCTATGTGAACAACTGGTTGTTAACCTGGTCTTACAGTTACAAATTTTTTCAAACTGGTTACAATTTTTTTTTTTCAATTGGTTACAACTTTTTTTCAAATTGTCTTGTCTATACTGTAGAATTTTACCTCAAGCTTTTCTCCGTGTAATAATTTTGTTTCTGAAGTTTAAGAAAATTTCATAACTGTAAGTTTTAAATTAATCGTATTTTCTCAGTTTGGCAATGCCAAGTGTGCGGAATAGAGCAGGGTCCCAACAGTGAACTGGAACTCTGAATTGGATTTACTCTGTGATCATGACGTAGACTTGTGCACATTGAATAAATTTCTTTTGGTTCATTTATCTCACTTAGCTTAAATTCATACTTTGTGCACACATGGTTAGTACTTTGAGACTTCATTACTGAATGGTTACATAAAGGTTTATTTCCAGTTGTTAGAGACAGTGGATGCATATACTGCTTCAGATATTGAATTTACATGCAGTTTTGGTTTCTCAGAATGTTTTTCATGATCTCATAGCAAATTACTATATACTTGGTCACTGCTTTTTCTGATGCATTACTTTTTGGAAGAACATTACACAAACGTGGAAAATAATTTGATTTATTGTAGGAGCCTTTAAAATGGATTTGCCTAAATCTATTCTTGTCATCAATTCAATTTATTATAAAGTCATATTTGCTTATTTAGCAGTTTCTGTCTTAACCAATACATTGTAAGGAAGAGCACTTCAACGTCTTAGAATTCATGTAGTATAATAAACACTTGAAGGGATCTCTCTGCAACCATTTTGTCTGTGAATAGAGCTACAAATGCTAAATAAATGTTTTGTTTTTCTACTACAGCACTGTAAAAGGAAATAGTGGGGTATTATTTAGAGAGCTATAAATTCCCTAAATAAATTGCATTTTTGTTTGTATTTAAAAAAAAACCACAGCTGAAGTGATGGGAAAGTAGCCCATCCTACTTCTTAAATTCTGATTTAAAAAAGAAAATCTTTTCCTACATGAGTATTTAATTTCAAAACTGCTATACGGGCAAATGGGCAAATCTGTATATGAATTCGTTACGACATTAAATTTTTCCTGTTGTCACAATACCTAAAATAAAACTGAAATACAGGAATAATTTTAATGAAGATGGAAAGACAACCTAGTATGAAGCCAGCTAGAAAACACTGTCAAGCCAGTTTTTAACATTTCCTTTATGATGACATCACCATCTTAATAAATACTCATATTCTGGCAAGGACTCTAATGTATGAGCCATGTGCATGTAGGATTAATGGGAAATACTGTGAAAATAGCATAGTAGTAACAGTCTAAGTTATCCCTTTAAAGCAGAGAGAGAACTGCCCATACTGATTCTGTCTGTCCCACAGCACTTTGACAGCTACTCATTCTGTAAGATGAATCAGCAAGCGAGTGTATTAATTGCTGATATGAGACATTAAACCACTTACAATTTATGTTTTGCTATCCTAGTGTGCAACAGATGCCCATTAGGAAAGATTTGTCTCTGCTTTACTTTGAGGTGGTAGGTTATCTATCAAGAATGAAAGCTCACATCCCTGGTGGATGTGTTAATTGCTATTTGGATTAATAATGGAGACTGTGTTTTCCAGCTATGTGTTTGCACAAAACCTTTAGGAACTTTCATGGTCAGTATAGCTCCTTGTATGACACATTTTGCTGTAATTGAATATGGGGAAGATACTGCAGACACCTAAAGGCTTCAGACATGCAAGTGTTGCCCGCCTTCACCCTTGTGTGGGTATATATGTGCAGCATAATAGCAGAAACTTCATTTTCCTCGGCAAAGTAAAGAACAATCACCTCTATGCCAACATATCCTTTGGTTTTCTGTCACTCTCTGGATGTTTGGCCTACTGAGTTGTATTTCAGAAGACAATTGTGTGTTTATGGAAAACATACTGTGAATCCTAGTTAACGCTTATTTTGGCTAAGTTGGTAATTATGATACAACTGGGAAAAGCAGTTCATTAACATAGATGTGAGACATAGGCTTCCATTAATTTGTCTGAGTACTTTTAAAATTATGACTGGGGGACTGTGAAATTTACTTTAGTGTTCAGCAAATGGGCTAAGAGAAACACTGATCAGTGAAAGAAACTGGATGGATGGATGGATGGATGGATGGATGGATGGATGGATGGATGGATGGATGGATGAAAGGCTTCTGCTGCATAGTTCCAGGCTCTGCAGTTCATCATTATTCAATCACAAAGATTAAAGCAAATTAGGGCTTAGAAACTATGAACCAAGAGCTGCCCAACAGAATGTCCAAAGTCACAGGGGAGCTCTACAAACTGATTCAAATGCACAGGGATAAATTCCAGAACCCTTATTTGTGTTTAAATATTTATTACCATTTTAACTTTTTATTTTCTTGTGACATATGTCTCATTCCCATGCCAGATTTCCAGTCTTTGAAACAACAGTAAACATTTCTCTCTCTTGCAAAACGAAGAGTCACTTAGAGTCACTTGGTGCTCTCTCATTCCTGTGGCAGTAATAGGGGATTGTACTTTGAAACATTTTACTTACTGATTGGAATTGAAATTTTTTTTTCACTAATGAGTGCTTATTGTTTGGGTTTGGTTTTCTTTTCTTCTATTTTTTTTTTTTTAATGTACTAAGTCTCCAAGGAACTTTATAACAAAGTTTTTTTATTCTCCCTGCATTTTTGGGGAGCAAAAGTTCCTAGAGTTACTCAGATCCTGCCATATCCATGCAGTGTTCTTGAAAATTGAATGTAGCATTCAAACCTGCATTTTTAAACCGTGTTAAACAAAGTGCCCCTTGAGCTGAGGGAAAAACATCTCGTTGCTGGCAAAATTGGCACAATTTATAAACTGACTTAATGCATCTGTTGGTTTCTGTTCAACTGAAAGGTGTGAAATGTTTTTGTCTACCTGAGTGTATTTTCTATAAAAAGACTAAAATTTCATGGTGATAAATTCCAGTAAAATTTTGGTCCTGGCAAAATATTGGTGCACACATGCTGTGGATCCCCAGGAAACTGTGAGCTTTATGCTGAATCGAACTTGAGAGTACTGAAAAACATTTGTTCACAGGCATTTTTGGGAGTGCAAAACCATCTATGTAGTATAGTGTGTGTTTCAAAGGCTTTTCATATCCTACAAAGAAGGGAAATACCTTAATATATCTTAGACGTTGGAGTCAAGAGAGAAAGAGAAATCTAAGATACATAATTCACCGTGGCTGTCTAAGTGCTGTGTAAGAACTGCATGCAAATCTGTAGCAGAATGAGGTGAGGAAAGTGGTCAGGTGAACTCTTCCTACATTCTAAGACTGCTAATCTGAAAGGTTAGTTCTGAACAAACAGCAGGATCAGTATGCAGAAAATCTTGTAAACACATGCATGTAATTTTAAAAATAAATCTTTTTAGCAAGAAGGCTTTTTTAAAAATTAATGTTCAGTACTAAAACAGGTAGATTTACATCTCTTTTATGTCCTGACATGAGTAACCTGGTTTGCTGATAATATTGTTTGTCTTTCTCAAATTTTTCATCCTCTTCTAATGGATGCATGCTTTATATTTAATATACTGAGGGTGCCTTATATTCAACTAGACCAAAAAAACCCAAAAAACCAACTTGATCTGGTGGCATCAACCAAGCAGAGAACTGTTACGCTAAAGCAACTTTCCTTTACCAAAGGTTGACAGATCACTACTCCAAAGCTGGGGAACAAGTCAGACAAGTTTATATTACAAATGAAAATAATCAGGTATGTCTAATAAATTTGGAACTCAATCAAAAAAGATAAACTGAGTTCATTAGGTTTAAACCCAAGAGCATTGCTACAGGGAGTGTATAATGTGCTGTGATATAATTTCCAGTGGTAGCTTTATGAAAAAGATGGTAGAACATACAGAACTATTCAGACAGTAAAAATTATGTGTAGTGGGCACTATGGGTATAGGTTTAAAAAAAAAGAAAAAGAGAGACAATGAATAGTAGAAGCTCATGTGCGATGGAGAGGCTTCCACTCTTGAGAGACTCCCTTGATCAGAGCTGCTGTTTCGTCTTTGTTGTGAATGTCTGGTGAGCTTTTGGAAGCTGGCAAGGATTTTCCTGGCAGACTGAGAATGCTGACATCCAGGAAAGTCGTCTTTTATTGACAGCAGCCTTAGTAAGCTTTTGTTTTTTTGTTTGTTTGTTGTTTTTTCTTTTTTAATCACAGAGATGGACTTCCTTTGCTTAATGAAAAGGGAAACTTGAAGTGATGGGCCTTAGTATACTTTGGAAAGCACTGTGGAAGAACTTCTCCTTGCCACAGCTAGTGACTAGATGGTCTCTCCCTACAGATCTTCTGCTTTGATAAACATTAAGTCTTTGCATATAAGGTACTTGCCAGCCTTAAAAACTGATTTTTTTTTTTATTTTTTTAATTTTACATTCTCTGGCAGTATGTCCCCAAGGAAGGCTTCAGCCTTATTTATTCAGTTCCCTTAATTACAATACTGTTTCTACTGATTTGATGTTGTTGACTTATGTAGTCACAAAGAGCAAGTGTTAAGTGTGATAAGGGGGGTGGGACATAAAGCTGATGCTAGAAAGGCAGTATTTTAGGAAAGGGCTGGTATGTGGAGGAGGTGGTGGTGGTGGTGGCTGTGTTACTCTGAGTTTGAAGGAGCAGCAGCAGCAGGACAGGAGCAGCCATACCATGAGAGCAGCATGTGGTGCCACTGCCCTGCTGTCTCCCTGGCCACACCCTGGGAATGAGAGGGACCCATCTGCTGGGAGCTGTGCTGGGGACACCGCAGGCGCCAGGGCTGTTCCTGCCAGCTCTGGCTCTGCTGGCTGTGCCACCCTCTGCATCCAGCCAGCTTGACCACAGCTGGGAAGTGTCAGGGCACATCACTGGTGCCATCTTCACTGCCTGGCTTCTTTCCTCACCAGGGTGGCTGAATGTAAGGCCTTCAACCTGCATCCATTCGTGTGCACCAGTAGTTCCTTAAGAGACAGTGTTTGGGTATAAATCAGTCACAGTCATGTGGTCCCTTTATACAGTAAGGTAATACTATCTTTAACTCACAATTAACAGTTCCTTTCTCGTGCTCTTACCTTATTCTCCATATTTCCTGATTATACTGTTAAGTAGTCCTTTCGAAACTGCTTGTCAACCCAACTAAAGCACAGAAGATAAGTTGTCTAATGTCTTTTTGTGTACTATTTGACATTCTGTTCTTGTAAATAATTTATTAGCAGAGAATTTGTAATGAAGGCTTGACTCTGGCTTCTTTCAGATGTTCATCTTGCCAGTTCATGATCTTTCACAAAATATTTATCGTACGTTCAGGAACAAAAATGAACCAAGAGACAGATTTGATATTGCATCAGTGGGTTAATTCCACTTTTACATGTTTTTCAGTAAAAGAGATTTGAGTCCCAGCTAATCAAAGTTGAATCAGCTCAGATGAAATGTTAGGAAGCCGTAAGTTGAGAAGGCAGCATGAAAGAGCTGGAGTGCAGTTAGTGAGGGAGATTACCATTGCAGCTGTCTACTATGCAGTGTAACCTGTTTCATGTTTGTCCCTGATACTTCAATGTCTCAATCAGAACTCCCTAAAGCCCATTTTAAAGGTATGAGGAATCTTTATCAGTTGCTTTGAACATTTTCACAGTTATTTTGGTTTCTATGAAGCAATGTTAAAAGAATAAGGCGTGATTTATCTAAGAGATATTTTGAGATCATTTATTTCCATGTTGCAAATAGAAATTCACATTCTGCAGAGTGACAAAGAGGCCAATTGTCCTCCCAGCTCCAACTACCTTTACATTACTCTGTCTTTACATATAATACACATCAATAACAATAGTATTTTTTTTTATCTGACTCTTAAACTGAATTTTCATTGTATGATTTGACTTCATCAAGATCAGGCTTTTGGAATTGCTGCATTCCCTGGTTTTAGAGCTAAAAAGAAAAAAACAGAGGTTGATTCTGCACATAATTCACACCTGCTGAAATATGTGATATAACATTGCATTCATTAAGCTGAATCAAAGCTGTGTTATACAGCAGTGTACTGGTGATGACCATGCTGAATGGCTCTTAAGCTCCCTTGTGTCTGCAGATGACTCTCTCCACAGGAATTAATGTTATTCTTAAGAGAGGTTTTAAACTAGTGCAGCCTGGGTATTAGGCTGGCCCTTATTCTCAGATACTTTGGTTTTGAAGCAGCAGTTTATCCTTTCGCTAAGAAGAGCATCATTTGCTGCCTCTCAGAGGGCTGTCATGCCGTACTGGTGGCACTGACACATCACATCAGCCAGCAGAGGTTAAAACAGATTCTCTTCCCCATATTAGCTGGTCAGTGAATGCATTAGGTAAGGTAACACCTCTTAGGCTTATTCTGGAAAATACTCTGAAATTTTAACACTTAGTGGAATAATGTTGCCTGAATGTAGCATAACATCATGGATGATGTCTGACATCGATAAGCTGAGCAGTTGCTGAATCAGTACACCAAGTTTTGCTGCCTTAGTTATACCGTTGCTGTTTTATTTTCTATACTGGGCATATGCAGAGTGATAATTTGACCTAGGCAGTTTTTATTGCTGTGCCTTTCCAAAACTTGTTAATGTGTTGTCTTTAGACTCCCTCCCCAAAGCTCTTGCTCTGCTCACACAGTGCAAAAACAGGTTGGATTTTTGAGTGCACTATTCAGCCAGAGAAAATGTGTCCAAGACCTGTTCAAGGAGGGTTCCTGCTTGTCCTTTGTGACAGAGTGTTTTGTGATGTGTCAGTTTCTCTAGCATAGAAGATAAGGTAAAGTACCTTTGAAAAATAGGGACTTTTAAGAAATGTGTTAGTTTTGACAACGACCAAGCAGACTATAAGGAAATGTTTGCTGCTTGTGGAAACTCAGATAACTTCAGGAACTAAATGAAATGTTTAAATTATTTTTCCTGCATGTATGTTTTAGCATATCAAGAGGCTTATTTCTCAATGTAAAACCTGTACCTGGACGCTCTTATACCTTTTGTATTTCTGGTTTTCCTTCTTTTAATGTATACCTATATCTTGGCAACCATTTTTTAAAAGGATTTTATTGTATTTTTTGCAAAAGTTTTACCCAGCTTAGCCATCTGTAGTTCGGTGTGCATGCCTTGTCTCAGGATGCCATTCCTGTCCCTGCAGAGAAACCACATTCTGAGTCTTGTATTTCAGATAAACCTCATTCTTCCATGAGCAGTTTCTCCCTGGTTGCTCATTGAAGCTGATCGCCACACCTGTCCACTTCTAAGATTTTTCCTTCAGCATTCAGTGATGACATTGCAAAGAAAGAAATTCTAGGAGTAACACTGAAGGAGGTACAAGAGCTCCCAATGCAGAAAATACTGCCAATATTAATAAATCAGGCTCTTTATAAATGTCTACTCTTCTAAGCAATTAAGGCCAGCAGAAGATGTATCTAAAGGCCAAAAAAAAAAAAAAAAAAAAAATACAGTACACCCCTCCACTTCTCCCAAGCCCCTTTATAGGTCCACAATTTTCCTCTGTTTCTGGGCTTAATTTGACTATCTTCAGATCCCAGAATTTTCCTTCTAGGAGAGTTATTTTATTAGTCCAGTTTGAGATTGTTGAATATAAACCTCATTCTGCTTGTATTCATAGCCAAGAACAAGTTCCCAGGTCTTGTGTTCTCTGAATGCACATGTTTGCACAGCATCGCTCTGCACGGTTTGTGGTGTGGATTGAACTCAGTTTGTCTCCAGGCAGGAAACCCATGGAGCAAAGTGTCTCTGGCATCTTGTGGGACCACATTCCACTAATCACAGGAGACAGATTCTCTGTGCACATAAATCATGTGTGTTCAACAAGAAAATTACCATTGCATTTCAGTTACCAAATAAATCTTCCTAATAATATTATAACATACTTGTATTTTCCACAGCACTGTGAGTTTGGGGCTTTTTAAGCTTTGAAGCTCAACATCAAGAATAAGCTTTGAAATGAAATATATTCCTATTTGTTTTCAATAATTTTTCCATAGAAAAAGGGTACTGCGTGTTCTGTTTAAGCATTTATTGCTTTGATTTTTGATCCTTTTCTTGTAAATCAGTATTCATCTGAGTACAGCACTGGAAAGGACAGCAATATTAAAAGAAAAGTATTTTAACTTTTATTCCCTGTGACACTTTGAAAAGAAATAAAAATAACCCATTCATACTCATTTCAAATCATCAAGATTTTTTCTGTGCTTGTTGAAAATTTCTTCAAATATATTGCATGGTCGAATTTGTGAATTTACGTTTCTTTAGTTTTTGAGAGATTAAAATTTTTAGAAACCTTGTCTCTATCTTTTGGGTAAGACTTAGCTCTAGTGATGACAGCAGCATTTTTCAGCTCATAGTTTTTCCTGTTCATGTAGGCATTTTTATGTTTATCCAACCATGAAATGTATATTAGCAGTGCTTCAGACACCTGGGAAGTTAGATTATGTTTTTTTGAGTGGCAGGAAAAAGCAAATAAAAATGATGATTCTTGTTCACAAACTCCCAGAAAGTTCAATGCTCATTCCAATTTCTTTTGTCTATGTACAAGGAGTAGAGTTTGCTGAAGCTAAAGTTTTGGTTAACTCTTGTATTACCATTTGCCAGAAATAAGGATATGTGTAATTTTCTATTCCTTCATGGATGGGACTTGACATTACATCTGGGTTCATGCACACTGTCCTTTGGTTGTTGAAGGATTTGAATAGGGCAAGAAGTGGTTTATCAGCTTCACTTTTGGTGTGTGAGGGTATTTAAATGCTTCCTTTCTCTCTATTTTCTTTTTTTTTTTTTTAATGAAAAGATAAAGTTATTAAGATGGCAACTTAAGTGTTAAAACCAGTAAATATATGTGTTCTTCAGCTTGTCTTTACATGTCATGAGATGGTCTAATATCACAAAATACCTATATTCCACTGAGTGTTGTAGCATACAATGAATAGGATGAAGGGTAATAATAAATGAGTTGGAATTCTATATATTTACAATATGATGAGTTGCAGAATTATTTAATAGTACTGAAATAAAGCAGAGAGTTGCAGGGTTAATGGAACAGTGAAATGAAATAGTGAATCTTCACAAAAACTGATCTGAATGTCATTTGGTGAAAAAGAAACATTTGACTCTTGCATTCTAAAGTAGATTTGATTAACCTTTATTTGTGTGATATTTGCTTACAAAATGTAGCTGTATCTTATAGACCTGTCTTATAAACACTTGTTTTCATTTGGTTTGATATGGGACATAAAGTTGACTTCTTTATAACTGGCTAACATTTGCATGCTTCCTGCACACTTTTTCTAGGGAATGAAGCAGTTCAGATAAATAATTTTATCATTTTTTAAGAAAATGAGTTTGACCTGATACATGCCAAAACCGTATTTTGATAGTTTTACTATCTAAAAATTAGAAGTACAACTTATAATATCTGAAGTGAGCTATGCATTCTGAACTGCTCTTTTAATCCTTTATTGAACAGGTGGACAGTTTTGCTGGTCCGTTCTCATTTTTACTTGGTTATGGACAAGTTTTCAGTGTGGGAGCAAAGTGTTTTTCTTGCTTTTTCAGGTATTTCTAGGAAATACGTGATAGTATCTGGTACTGGGAAGGAGACAATTTAGGATTAGAGTCATGAGTTCTGTATATGCACTAACCAAATGACTGGACATGTGCTGTAGAATTTCTGGTATGTAAAGATGCCTGCTGCTGTAAACACTGTCTTTAAAGTATTAGAGCAAGCTGAATATGCCAAACCAAAAGGAAAAAGACATTGGAACACCTAATGTAATCTAAGGCAGTAAATACTTACCTGGGGAGAAACAAACGTGTGAACTAGAACCTGAAAGCAGATTGCAGTGGGGTGGATGTTGGTCTCTTTTCCCATGTAACAAGTGTTAGGACAAAAGGAAGTGGCCTCAAGATGCACCAGGGGAGGTTTAGATTGGATATTAGGAAAAATTTCTTCACTGAAAGGTTTGTCAAGTATTGGAACAGGTTGCTCAGGGAAGCTGGTGAGTCACCATCTCTGGAGCAATTGAAAAGACGTGTAGATGCGGTGCTTAGGGACATGATTTAGTGGTGGACTTGACAGTGTCAGGTTTATGGTTGGACTTGACGACCTTTAAGGTCTTTTCCAACATAAATAATCCTAAGATTCTGTATTACTATGGCTTAATATACCACAAATCTGAAGCATAACTTGAGTACACTGGGAACTTTCATTGTCTGAACAGAGCGAGCTAAGTCTATGTCAGATTGTCTGACTAAGAAAAGTAGGAGAGCTGAAACATCTCTGAGTAATTCTTTATTACTGCATGAATAGTTTTTGGTTTTCCTTTTTAATTACTGGTTTTTGTGGATGAATCAGCTTTGTTCAGGAGGCCTTTTTCACCTTTGCTGTTTTCAGCTGAACATTGGAGCTAAACAGCTCTATTTGTCCATGCTAGATTAATTTCAGATATTCTCTTCTTCCCTCAGCCTCCCTGTCTTCCATTCACACAGAAACCACCCTGAAAGAGAGAACAGCCTAGTTTTAATTGTGGGAACCTATCACAAATAGTAAGACAGACTGCAGCTAAAAACAGAAGTGAAAAATCTGGACTGAACAGGTCAGTATCTGGAGAATAAAAGGCTAAGAGATTGACACAATGAAGAAGGGTCCTGCAGAGGAACTGAGCCAGGAGGAGCCACGACAGGTCTGGCAGAGCTTGGCAGGCAGGAGGACTAAACTAAGAGCTAGCACCCACATGTGTGTTCCCAATAATGAGGGAGGGGAAACAGGTTTTTGCAATTAGCTGACTGACTTAATACTCAGCTCCCTCTTCTCTAAGATATTGATCGGTATCCTTCAATTACCTCACACGAGTAGTAATTAGTCTCTATTTCAGCATTGGTTCTGGAGGTATTTACTGCGTGTAACTATATTGGAGGTGAATTAAAAATATGGGTGCTTTGTTTTGCTGTGACGTAGATGGGTTTGTATCAATATTTAGCTCAGTGTATACTTTCTATTTGAAACATATTTCTGCACTTAAGTTCTCATAATAAAAGCTGAAAACTAGGGCTTTTTGAAAGTTAATGAAACTACACACTTAAAGTAGATTTTCCCACTATCTCTCTGAAATCAAAATATTGAAAAAAACTAAAATTATTCCAGAATTGACCTTTATAGGGGAAAATGGCCTAATGTCCATTTAGAACAGCTCTGAGTTACAGTAAATAACTAAAGCTAGAACTTAACTCATTTCAGGTCAGTATATGGAGACTAACAAGCTCGCTCAGAGATTCCCTTGAAAGTAATATGCCAATTCAGGA
The DNA here is from genome assembly GCA_037013685.1 of Acridotheres tristis. Taxonomy (NCBI): domain Eukaryota; kingdom Metazoa; phylum Chordata; class Aves; order Passeriformes; family Sturnidae; genus Acridotheres; species Acridotheres tristis. The sequence continues at coordinate 109,345,610 of CM072886.1, forward strand.
AATAGAAATCAAATACATCTATTCACCATCAGAGTTCTTCATAGTCATGGATTGATTTTAATGTCAGTTCTAATTTGTTGTGAAATTTTTGAGGTATTTCCCAACAGATGAGGCTTCAGTGATTCAGTTTTTGTTATCAACTGAAGTGCTCAGTTTTTCCTGGGGAGCACTTTTTCACTGCTCTTGAGATTTGTTTCCTGCTGTTTTGAAGCATGTCCTGTCTTGCTTTGGCCAAAAATGTTGCTCAGTTGAGTGGTGATTTTCTGTGAAAAGAATGTAAGGAGAGAGTAGTGTAGGATAGATTTTCTGAAGTCTTGCAAGTGTTGCAAACCTCTGGCATGGAAGTCTGCACGGGGGCTCTTAGTGACCAGAGGAAGCTTTGTCTGCATTAAATATTTTTGTGTACATGTAGGTTTTTACAGTTGACTACTGCAGAAATTTCCTTCTTGAGTCACTCTTGTTCTTTTTGCTTCCAGTAGGACTTTACCTGCCCAGAAATAATTGTACTTCTTGATGTAATTTGTAATACTTGATTAACGAAATGTTCAGAAGCTATAACAAATACTTACATTTCTATGCTTTTGTAGTTTATTTATTTAATAGATATCTTTTAAATATAGCTTAACCTTCTCTGTTGAAAATTGAATATGTAGGTCTTTGCTTTTTCAATTTAGTATGGAGCCCTTAGCTTTTGCATCAGAGTATTATTTTCTTCCATCTCCTTCATTAAATAATTGTTGGGAACTGTCAGTTTATGGACATTCAATTAAGTAATTTGTTTCTCATAATTAAATAATGAACAACAGCAACCAACCAAGTAAACATGTTCAGAAATGATGTCTGAAATATTTTTCCATAAGTCTGACACCAATTCAATGGCTCCATCTCGGGTAATAAAACTAATTTATTATATTAGATAATTTGATCAGTCCAACCCAGTCAAGGATGGCCCTGATTATTGCTAAAAGAGCTTAATTATGATGGCATATGTTGTCATTAAGGCTTTGTTGGTCAACCATAGTTATTAAAACCACTACTTTTTTTAAAGCTATTGATTTCTTTATTGCAATGGTATTCTACAGAATGACAATACAATAAACTGGCCTTCTGCTTCCATGAGATGAAATAGAAACTTAATCTTTATTTCAGGAGGGAGAGAAGAAAGAAAACAACCTCAGTTCCCATCTGAATGACTTTGTGTTGCCTGCTGTCCATGTTTAGTGAATCCTGAATATACTTCCAGTGGAGTAGCAAACATTTGATTTCAACATTGTGTGAACACATAAACATGCTCATGCCTATCAAAAAACGGAATAAATTGAATATTTAAGATTTCTGTGTGGGAATTATCAGGGGAAAGGCACCTTATTTCTGACTGAAAATTCTTAACTCATCATTGGAATGCTTTGAGCATCCCTGTAATACAAAAGGCTGTTTCTGCCTCTCCTCCAAGATCTCAGTTGTTCTGCTCCAGCACAGTGGAGTAGGTCATCTTCCCTGTTAGAAGAAAGTGCTCTTTTAGCTTCACCACTGAATGGCATTTCACTTGCATTTTTTAATTTCATGAGGACGTTGGAAAGAGGAAAGGTGGAGCCATGACCTTCATTCTGCAAAATTTCTCTGGTTAGGAGAGGAAATGGGACCTGTGATGCATGAAAATAGGTGTTAATTTTCTGCCTTACAGACTGGCCTGTGTCCATATTGCTTTGCTTAATCCCTGAGCAAGGACAGGGCCAAGCCAAATCTGACCCTTTTGCTATCTTCATTTTTTCATGTGCTTTGCAATAATTCTGTACAATACTATGCTTACTTGAAGGGCTTTCATCTTCAAACCATTTCCTTTTCTTCTTGACTTGGCAAATAAGCTTTTAAAGCTGTAGAAACTGTATGCAGCTTGTACACAGCAACTGCTTTCTATCCCATTCTACCCTCCAGAATAGCAGAATCACTGAAAGATGAGCATTATGTTCAAGCATAGCTTTACTGGTTTGGCACACAGCAGTTTTGAAAGTGCATTATACTTCAAAGGAGCATCTTATTACTTGAAATGTGTGTTGCAAAATAGAGATGAAGCAAAAACTAACGTTTTCTGCATATTTAAGGAGTATGGTGCTTCTAACTACCAAAAAATGTTAGGGCTGGATTGTAATGCAGAAAGTATGAGAGTTTTAAGGAAGATATTTTGACTGTTAGAGAATGTAAGGAGTATCCATCAAGGATAAGTTGACAGAGAAGCATTTACATTAATCTGTGTATACTTTGATAGGGAAAAACACAGCAGTTGAAGGGTGATGAAACATCCATGAGACCATTGATAAGATTATGCTTTGAAAGGAGATTTTTGCAATGTTTCAGTTTATAACTAGATTATGTTCACATAATCACAATTCAATAGTACATAAATAAAATCTTTTAGGAAAGCTGCAATATTGATACCTTCTGCAAGAGGACAGAGATGATAATGATAAAATACCATTAGAGTAGGTAAATGTGGTTTTTGTTTTATTTACTGGTATCTATGCAGTAATGATGCATCAAAGAGATAAATAAGATTTTTAAGCCATGTGTGAAAGATTTACTTGAAGTATTTTGAGAGAACACTTGAAGTGTGAACTCTCACAAAGTGAGGACACTTTGCTCCATGTTTCTGCAGGCAGTACTCTGAATAGTGAATGAATTTAATAAGATTAATATAGATATAGGGTGGAGTTCTACAATTATTAGTTATTCACTGTTATTTATGCTTCAGTAAGGTTTTAAAAGTCTGTTTCTGCAGATGAAAGACGATTTTGGGTTTTGATCAGATCTGAAAACCTTTCTGAAATTTTTGCTGACTCATCTGCTGTATACAAAAATCTGTTGTATGCCTCAAATGCTTAGTGAAATATTTTCTCCTGCAAAGAAAAATATTTTGAAATAAATCATACATAAAAAATGTCTTACAGACTGTCTTAAAAAGCCTTAAAGCTTATTTTAAAATTATCCTGGTGGAATAGTATTTTTCTTGTCATGTTTGTTGAGGGTAAGATGATAACTGATACTTATTATTCAATAGGACTGACAAATAACAATCTGTGATTCCCTTTGATAGATTTTTATTATGTTAAGAGCAAGAATCTTCCTCAGTGGCTGTAGCTACAATTTAATCAGTAGAGAATATAAATTTGCTGCTTTGACAGCCTAATGATGTAGAAAACTCTGAGGAAGAAGTAGTCAATAAAGAGGTAGATGCTTACTGATCATACCCTTCCTCAAAGGAAAACCTTACTTGTACTGTGTTAGTTAGGTTTTGATTTTCGTGGTGCAACTGATGCCTTAAATGCTGAGTAACACAACTTGTCTATTAAAATAAATTTTTAAAAGTTTAACCATCTAAATAATTTTTTGCTTTGTATTATATATATAATGGAAGGGATTGTCCATGCCCTTGAACTGTCAGTGATGTAGCTGAAATGCTGTATTATTCATTAGTGTAGCCTATGTTGTAAAAAACCGAGATATTTACTGTAAAGATACTACTTCTTTCTTTTTAATTTTTTTTAAATTTAAATGCAAAACCAGTTTTTCCTGGGTTTTCCCAATAAAGACTAATGTTCTTGAAGCCAACTTCAGCTGCTTTCAACTTCCTCAGAAGCCTGCAATTTTTTATTTTTTTTTATAGAACTGTCTTACTGATTTTCTAATTAATTCTCCTATTCAGCATTCAAGAGGAGCATGGTGAATACTTGATCTCATGGTGTTTTTTATAAGAAAGTGTTCAACTCTGCCCCAAACCGATCAGGGAAGACTTTGCCTTCCAGTTTCTCAAAGTCCTTTTTCATCCTTTTTCCATTTGAAAACAAAGGAATATTTTGAGAATTACAATTTTATTGCTAGAATGAAGTCAAGCGGAAATAAATATAAAGTCTGTGAGAGTCAGTACCTCTTTTCCATGTAATAGGAACTTGAAAATTTTCAGGTGTTGTAAGTAACTAGTAACCTCTGTATCCCTTAAGTATTACCAGAGACCAGCTAGGAATACAGTTGCAAACACCAGTCACTTGGATGAAAGGTTAAATCAATGAACAGTATTATCAGTGCCCTTTTTGTTGGCTTATCATGAAAAATGCACAATACAAGCAGTTACTCTGTCAAATACAAAACCCAAACATATTTTTAGGCATTTTGTGTTGGGAACCACTTGGACTATATGTGATTTTAGGATTGCATTAGCGCAGTACTTGGGGTTTTACAACTTCAGAATGATGGAAATCTAATTCACAGTTTAAGGTAAGGCAGGTGAGAGAGCTTTACTGTTTCAGAAGCAACATAATTTATTATTTATTATCCCTTAGCTAAATTTGTTCTTACTTTGAAAAATTGTACAGTCTCTGCCACAGGTATATACTACATATACCACTTTTGTATTTAGTATTAAATGTATGGACTTGATAACATGTTTCTTATACCATTACTTATTGTGTTTTCAGGGGGTATTTAGATGTCTAGATCAAGACTTCCTCTCAGACTCAGTGTATGGTAAGTGTAGATTTCTGTGGCAATTTGGAGCACTTAAATTAGACTCATCCTCAGTAAGCTCAGAAGAAATCTCTCTGTGTCTGTCGCTTTTGTAAAGAAGCTTACAGTATGTAATGGTCCTGCTTAAGCATTTAGTATGCTTAATGTTTGGTGATGTCAATACTCTTGTAAGTTTTCTTGAAAGTGTGCTGCTTAAGTGATCCAAAAGACCAGATTAGGGTTTGATTCCTGAAGATAAATTTAGAAAGGTATCTCTTCACCTAATTTGTAAAGACTGTCCCATAATAAGCCCTTCTTTAAAGCACACTGTGATTTCATTTGTCACAACCATTTGGGGATCTTATATGATGATAAAGTAAATGTCATTACAACTTTGATTTGACAAATTGTCTGTAAAATAAATCAGTAAATGCTGTATTAGAAAGTGTATAACAATGAAAAAGGTGAAAAACACAGAACAAAAAGGGAGAAAACTCAACCATATTTTTCCCGTTTGAAAAGCAAAGTATTCATACTTAAAGCAAGCTTAAAATGTTTCATAAACAAGTCAGTTTTTAATACAACTGAAGAAGAATGGCACCAGGAACAATTGGACATTTTAGCCAGAATAAAAGACAGAATGGAAGCCTGCAAGTGTGGAGGACACGCTGATGTGGTTGGTTAAGTAACCAATTGCTGGGTATCATCATGTCAAGCAAAACCCACCAGGCAATGTTCTAATATAATCTGTCAGTCAATGAATAGGTTCTTTGCAGGAATCATATAGTATAATTAAAGTTTAGGAAAGATGTTTCAATCTGTGTCTCCTTAAATAGTGATAATTCTAATTTGGGAAGGTGCTAAACCCTCAAATTTGAATGCATACATCTTTTCAAGGAAACAGTAAGTCCAATTAGAAACCAAAACCTCAAAACTTGAAAAAAACCCAACAAATCTCAAACAATACTTTTTAAAAGTTTGAATGAACACCCATATATATGCAGGGCAGGCTCAATTTGATTGTGCCAAACGATTGCTACTAGTACTGGGAAAAGATAAAACTCTGTCTATCTGACTTGTAAATTGCTCACTCGCTAGTAATGCCAGTGACATTTCTGGTGCTATAGGAAGAAATTGAAAGAAATTAAAGAATTTAAGAAATTAAATTTCATTAAATATTTCAGAATAGAAAATAGAAGCAGAAGCCCTTACTTCTCTGAACTTCATTACCTCTGAAAATTTGCTGCTTGTGTTTTGCACACAGTACCTCAAACAGAAACCCTTGCTGTGTACATGTTCATGTTCAGTGCTGGAAAGATATTGCCATAAACACAGTGCTGAAGGACTTGCCATTCTTCCTCTTCAGTGTTTCACGTATAGTGGGCATGCTAAAGCATTTGACAATTTAAAATCAAATATAGATTGCTTCCTATTAATGCATAACAGAACAGTGTTCCCACTGATATTTTTTAGCTCTATGAACATATGATTATCTCAGCAGAATCAGACTTGGCTATCTAAGCAAATTCAGTCTCCTCTCCCCTGGATGTTACTGCTCTGGCAAAGCCTATGTGGGCCACATCCTTTCATGTGTTTGCAATGGGTAACTAATAGGTTTTATGTGCTCCCAATTTTAGGGAATAAGGTATGTAATGTACCCTCTCATACCTGACAACTCCCATTCAATTTTGTGGGCACAAATGTTTGTATGGTTGATCACATTTCCATCCAGAATGCTGTTTGGGCCACCTGCCCTTTCTTGGCAAATATATTGCTGGGGAATTGGAGCAACTGGCTCCTGAGGAATGTCTTTAGTTTATGGAGTTTTTTAGCAAAGGTTATCAGCCAGAAATAAGGAAGAAAAAACCAGAGCAGAATAATTTTACCTACTGGTGAAGTATGAAGAAATTTATAGATCACATGTTCTTGGCTCACCATGCAAGAAAACCTGTGACCATTTCCCAGCAGTGTGATTTCTCTGAATGTTCTATTCTACACACACAGGTGAAAAACAGGAGAGCAGAGATCCTGTGCTCATGCCTTCCTAGAGATTTTGTGAAGAGTAGAAAAAATTCTTGCCTTTAGAGAAGTTTAGGGCCAAGACTGGAGTTCCCAAGTTGAAGTACTGCCATTAGGTAAGACTGAGATGCATCCAGGGTCACTCAGCCTGCCCTGCTCCCACCACCACATGTGCTAGCAGTACTTGCCTCTATCAGATTGAGGTGCCAGCTGACCAGAGTTTTGTTACCCAGCTGAAACTGCTATTGGAGCCTGACCTATTTTTGGACTGGAAACCTGTCCTGGAAGATGAACTATTTTTAACAGGAAACTTCGTTAAATGTTAAAGACTAAGATCTTTTTTATCCAGTGGGCCTACAGAACACTTTTCTTTTAAGAAATTGTTCTGGTTAATTAATTGCTTGGTTTTCAGTGAGGATTTCCAAAGAAAGTCCTTTCAGGCTCAGTTGGAGATTGAGGTATATAGTTAGCCTTAAATGTGAAAAAACTTCTACTGAATTATTGATTAATAACTGTTACTGAGGTCTTAAACTAAGACTTATGAAAAGGCTGTGCTTAGACTACAAAGACCATCTGTATTTAAAAAAAAATTAGTATTAAATATTAATTAAACTAACAAAACCAATTAAATTTTATTATCAATCAGTATTCAATGAAAGGTATATTTATAATGTATCTTTCATAGTTACTTTTTATTTCATTTAATAAGGATTTCATTCATTTCATTTAATGAGGATTGATTATGTAGCTAAGTGTGCTTGCAGTGACCTGAAATGGTATCTGCTAAAGATGCTCACTTGAGTTTGTGGGCTCCTGTGGTGGTGGTTTAAATTAGACTATTATATTCATCAATGTGGTAGGAGGACATGGAGAAAAAAAGATTGTTTTGTAAAGACTTATAAAATCAGTTGTGAGTGACAAAAGTGATTTGGAGTGGGAGGACTAAAGGAAATGAGACTGGAAGAGAGGAGCATTTCTTCCTTTCAATTAAGGGACCAGGAGCAATTTTCCTAAAACACAGCCAACCAAGAAACAAAAAATGTCATACTAACTCCCACATTTCTGTAAAGGAAGGTATGTTTTACAAGCCTGTGTAAATTTATTTATATTTCTAAGCTGATTTTCTGGACTTCTATGAATAGATAGGAATATACTCTAGAGATTCTTATCAGTCAGTTATGATATAGAGATTATTTATAGTTTATTTTCTTTTTATTTATCTAGATTTGGTTTTTTTTTATTCTGTTGACTAGTTGTCAGTGTAATTTTGTACAAGTGATTTAATATCCATGTTCCTCCCTTTCTTGACTGATTTTAAGTTAGAAAAATATTATTTCCCTGTTTTACAAGCCATTCAATGTTAAATACTTTAAGGAATGTAACAGATTAAAATATTCTGGCTATTGTGGTCATACACATACCTTGTTATAGCTGTGCTCCACAGGAGAAAATGAGAATATTTTGATATTTCCTCTATTTTTGAATTGGAAAAGAATACAGGTACTGCATTAGCAGAGTAATGGAAATTGACGTAATACTTAGATTTATGTGTTAGGAATCTGTACTTAATGTCTTTGCTTGACTGTCTCAGAAAAGCAGAATTTGCAGCAGAAGCCATAGAGAGATTTCTGTACTGTTGACAGTATGTCTAGAATTTTTTTTCAACCCTGTGTTTGCTAAATAAAGATATGTTTGTACATGCACTTCTCTCTATATAGATGTATCTATACATGCAATTTAAATATGTATTAAAATATGTATTTGCAAGTAAAATTCTGTAGTATTTAAACATATTTAATCTGTTATTCCTGTCAATGAAAATATAATAAACTGTATAGCAAGTAGTAGTAATTTTCAAATTTCTATGCTCTTTGCATTTTAAGAAACATTTTTCGAGTTCCATTTTAGGCTCTTTCATGGTTTAGAATTGCAGTTCAGTTCTTATAGCTTTGTTATCTAGCTTTCCTTCTTCTTGGGTCTCACTTTGATGTGAGAAAGCCACCATGTCAATATAGGTTCACTGAGCCCTAGTCTTTATTAAATATTGTCGTTACTGGGGAATAGGTGTCCCATCAGTTTTGAAATACAGGCTCAAACTTTCCTTCTTCTGTTGTATGCTGCATTTAACTCTCCAAAGGAGAAGATACTTTAGATGCACAGTGTATTGTTTTGTTCTGCATTGTAATCCAAGATTAGAATCAGTAAAATAAGCTGTAAGTACCTTTCATGTTTTTTATTTAATTTGCTTTTCTCTTAACAAACTTTACTTTTTGGTTTTTTGGGGGTTGTTTGTTTTGTTTTTTTTCTTTCTTCTAGCATATTCTAGGTCTTTGGCACACAGCTGAAGCCTGTAGCTTGTGGGCTTGGAGGCTTTTCAGTGAAGCCCTTCCTAGCTAACTTGTGGTAGCCTCATAACTTGAGGTTTGAAGTTTTCTGCCTCTGGAGGGTGACTGAAAGAATTTCTTTAGTTTACTGTCTGCTGGAGAAAACAGTTTTTATTCCCTGGAATTCAATTCTACATTTTTAACAGAGAACCTATGTTAAGGGATCTGTCTTTGGACTGATCTCAAGTGACCTGTTCAAGTGCAGTAATTTATTCCATGTTTGTTGTTTAGTGTAGAGGAAACCTCTAGTGAAGCATTGGTTGGTGATTGTAACTCAAATGAAAATGGCAGATCAGAAGGTCTTGCGTAAGGGGTCTGACTTGTTGGCACTTCTGTTTGTTCCAACTGGTCACGTTCATCTTGCAAATTGTAGAGTCCTTAGAGGAAATGGGAGGTAGAATAAGGGTACTTGTTAAAAGAGAAAGTGCCTTTTAAACACTGATTTAATCTGGGAGCACAAGTACTGCAGTACAATTAAAAATAATATTGTTACTGCGAGGTGAAGCACAAGGTAACATTAAGGTTTTTCACATGTCTGTTGTATTCTTTAGAATTACTCTGAGTAGCTATTTGCAATCATTTGGTGAATCATGACCTATTCACAATACTTGCAAGGTTCTCAGTCATAACCATGATAAGTATCATGAGACAATGATGAAGCTTTTTCGAGTTAAAATGATAGATCTACACGTTTTGTTAACCTTCTGTTTCAGATTTAAATCTGCTCAGTTAGTATTCACTAGGTGTGCTCAGAGCTGTAACAGAGACATCAGTATATGTTCTCTCCTATACTAATATTAAATAAATATTTGCAAAGTCACTCCTACATTGGTAAACTTCTTGTATGAGCCCCCTTCTGTTTTTTTGGCAGTGTTACAGAAACTATTCATCACTCTGTTTAGGATTTCCATTTTTATTCTACTGACATGTATTAACATTGTGTTATGATTTTAGGTGTTGACAGTGTTTCTAAATTTATATGTTCCTGTTTGTGATATCTGGAGTTGTAGAAACACCACATCATGCACAGTGATTGCCTAGCAAGTACTCAGAGTGAACATTTAATTTATAGTTAGCCACTAAATTTGAATAATTTAATAATTTATGTATTTGGTTTATTGCTTCCAAACTATGCATTAATAAATTACTTTTCATAGGAGGTATCTATAATCCTTTAATAATTTAAATGTTGTTATTAAATAATGCCTGTATTTATTGTTATTATTGATTCAGTAGCTTCAGTGCTTGTGGTGCATATGTTGTCTAGACTGACTTTATATCACAGCCAGCTATGTTTTGATGATCAAATTTGGCTAAATATTTTCAGGTAGAAACACTTTCACTGAAAATGTAATTTTTAAAAGTTTAAAAATTGAAATATTATTTGAAAATTTCAGCAAACTGTTTTTGTAATCCCTGGAATCTGTGAGAACATTATATTCTGTAAGAGAAAAAAATCTCTAAAGGTTTTCAGTATAATATGATTACGATAATGTACGTAAGATATGTAATCTATAATAAATCTGTGAATTTTTTTAATAGAAATTATATGATCTGTAAATGGAAACAGCTTCAAAATTATTTTTCTGTGTTGCTTTTTGCTTCTTTGTCTTTGAAATATTTTGGGATTTTATAATACTAGCTGTTGATCAAGTCTTTTAGCCCTTGATCTAACCTCACTGCTGGGTGGATTTGCAACATGTGCAGAATTAAGTGATATCAACAGGAATGACACACATACTTTGTTAAATTGTTTGGAGATAAGTTTTATGTATCTTTGTATGTGATTTGTAGAGTGCCAGCAACATGGCTGTAGTGTGTGGCACGTACTCATACATGCTACTGCAATGTAAATAAATAAAAATGGATAAGAATTATGTGTTTGTTTTCACTCTGATTATTTTTTTCTTAATTTTAGTCATATGAATAAATCCCCTGATAATCAGTTCGTTGAAAGTCTGGAGATCTGTTTTTTTGAAAGTAATCTCAGAAAAAAAATCAGAATTTAGATAAAACCCCAAAAATACATATTTTTTTCTTGAAAGATAAATGAAGCACATGGTGGATTAGTCTAAAAAGAAAGAAGGGGCCTCGGACCCCTAGTTTTGTAGGGTACATCAGGATTTCAGAAATTGCAGGAGTTTAAACTGTCATGGAAGAAATGATCTAATTAGTATAACAGACCTCTGATACCAAAATTTGAATTTCTGTTGAAGCTTCGTGAAACACCAACACAAAAGCTATCATACAATAGGCACGTTACTGCCAAGGTATTATGAGCACATCAGCAATCAATTGCAATCATCCACTGAGGTCAAAAACACATGAGTACTTGGTAGTTTGCAGTAGAATGTTTCCTGAGGATGAGTTGGTTTCATGAGTAATGGTCCTGCTAATGGGATGCAACAGCATTATCACAGAAAGAATATTTTTAGGCATTAATCATTAGCCTCTTACACATATACACTAATCTATAGTAAGAACAATCTTCATTTGTGATGACACACTGGATTGAAATGTTGCCATATTCTTTTGGTTGAACTGAATGTTTAAATGCCTGTTTTTAACCTCAGAAATAACTGGGGTTTTTTTTGCAAAACACATAAACGAGATCTCACTTTGAGCAGGTTTAAATCTTGTTGTGTTCTGCAGCATTTTAGAGGGAACTGGTTCTCCTTCCAACTCAGTAGTTGACTGGAAAGTAGACTTCAATAGTGGATTTCAAGAGTACAAAGTCATATTTAACTGCAAAGGCTATTCAGTTTAAAATAAGCGAGAGAGATCTTACTATTTCTTATGCAGATTAATTGATCTGAAAACAAGGTTCAAAGCTAATGAGAAAAAACAATGGTGGAAAGTGTTGAAAACAACCACAATTGAAAAGAATACTGAAGAAAACCCATGTTATATAATTACTGTAATATCAAATTTATATTAAGAAATAATTCCAAAGATTGGTGACGATTCAGTGAATTAAACCTGCAGTGGGCAATATATCTTTCCAGACATAAACACACTATGTAATTTGCAAATTCATGAGTTAGGATTGCACATAGCACTTCATTTTTTAAACTAGTAACTGGTTCTGTATGGAAATGCACTGCCAATATTGCATGAATTAGATCTGCTGCGTAAATAATTTTCATTAAGTGTTAGTGGAGGATTTGGTCAAAGAGTTTTAAGAGCAACACAGCAGGGTAGGGAAGGGTCTGTGGTGAAGAAAAGCATCATCACTTGCCTGAAGCTAGCTTTTAACCAACTCTCAGCTTTTTCTCATTGATCATGCAGAAAGTCATTACATACAGCCTTTTGGTACTGTGGACTTGTTTGGGGGAAAAAAGCCATATCGTTATTATGAAGAAAAAAATTTGTTCAAGGTGCTTTGGTTCTGGAACTGAGTAAAACCAAGTATTGATGCACACTTTTCGGAGAGAAACAATATTAAAGAATAAAAGCTCACAGTTTGAAAACCACAATAAAATCTTCTGGAGATTATTTGATAAATATAGAAAGATTACTCAAACATGATTGCTAACAAGTGATTAATTAGCGGAGTGTATACAGCCAATGCAGATGTATACTGCAGAAAACCACCCTGACAGAGAGATGTTGATGTACTAATCACTTAAAGTTGGTAAGTCATGATTAGAATATTTGGAAGGGGACTTCACTACCAGAATTTATTGATCTGTCAACTATAGAATCTGTCAAGTATGAGGTGCCGGGTCCTGCAGTTGGGTCTCGATAACCCTGTGTAGCACTATAGGATTGGGGCAGAGTGGCTGGAAAGCTGCCCAGCAGAAAAAGACCTGGGGCTGCTGATCAACAGCAGCTGAACATGAGCCACCATGTGCCCAGGTGGCCAAGAAGGCCAAAGGCATCCTGGCTTGTATCAGGAATAGTTTGGCCAGCAGGAGCAGGGCAGTGATTGTCCCCCTGTACTCAGCACTGGTGGGTTCACACCTTAAATCCTGCGTGCATTTCTGGGCCCCTCATTACAAGAAGGACATTGAGGGGCTGGAGCATATCCAGAGAAGGGCAGTGGAGCTGGGGAAGGGTCTGGAGCACAAGTTTGATGAACACAGCTGGGGGAGCTGAGATTGTTTAGTCTGGAGAAAAGGAGGTCAGGGGTTACCTTACTGCTCTCTACAGCTGCATAAAAGGAGGCTGTAGCCAGGTGAGGGTTGGTTTTGTGAGTAATAAGTGATAGGATGAGATAAAATGGCTTCAAGTTGTATGAGGGGAGTTTAGATATTAGGAAAACTTTCTACACCGAAAGGTTTGGGAAGCATTGGAACAGACTGCCCAGGGAAGTGGAATCACCATCCATGAATGTATTCAGAAGGCATGTGGGTATGGCACTTGGAGATCTGGTTTAATGGTGGACACAATGCTGTTAGATTTGTAGTTGGACTCCATGATCTTCAAGGTCTTTCCCAACCTTAACAAATTTTGTGATTCTAACTGTTGCTGGGTTTCTCAGAGCTAAGTATTGGTTCTGTCATGGGAGATGTAATAAGTAGGACAGTCACACTTTTCAGGAACTCATGCAAACACCTCTTACTTCAGATAGGAAAATATTATCGGTACTGTGCTATGATTTATTTTACTGTGTGATGAGTTTTATTGACAAGTAATAGGAAAAAGCTTTAATGGAAGTATAGAATAGACTGGAATATATCAAGGAATAATTTAAAAGTTCTATTGAGCAGGAAAAAAGAGTGAAGAACTTGATGGAGATACATACAAACATCTAAAAATAGCTACTATACATCTATCAAAGTATTGCAGCAATATTTACTAAAAATGGGTAGTTCTTTCTGTCTGTAAGTTTAACTGATCATCTGCTATCAAATAAAAAATCACTTTCAAGACATGCATTCAACACAATACCCATCCAGGTCTGAGAGGCTACATGAGATACACTTGTTTTGGAAGGGCTTATAGTTTCTCCTAGCAAAGTTTGATAATATTTAATGAATTTGTCTTTTAAAATGGAAATTACATTTCTGGGTGGCTGACTTTATTTGGTCTTTTAAAATAGTTTTGATTTTCCTGTGTATTTTCCCTTGTGGTAGCTAACAGCTAATTCATTTGCTCAGCTGTGAATTTCTGTCATGTTTTGTTTTCAACCAGGTCTGCCTTTCATATCTCACTAATACATGCATTAAAAAAATACTCTGAGTTTTGAGTGCAAACTGCACATAAAAGCCTTTTCAATTACTTTGCAAACATATTTAGTTTCTGTAAATATGTTTACCAAGCTGTACTGAAGTATGTTAAGAACTGCCTATTCTGAGTTGTTATAACTGGAATACTGTTTTAGCTGAAAATTTGTGGTTTATGTCTTTTGTGTATGTGTGGGGAACAAAGGACTTGCTTATCCCTTTGCACTCTTACAAAGTCATGCATGTTTCTGTATCAAGCAAGAAGTATTAGTTTGAGATTTTTTTCCTGAAATTGGCAGATTTCAGCAAGTCATTACTTTGTCAGATCCAGTATTGTGTTTATGAAATTTATCAGTGCCATAGGCTTGAGGTACAGTTGCAAAACTTTAGTCACAATAAACATAATTCAGCTTCCATAATCAAGTGCTCTTCTTAAAATAGCTGTTTGGTGTTTAAACTTTTTTTTTTTTTTTTTTTTTTAATTTAGCCAATTAAATTTTTATTTAGAATTAGAGAACTATGTCACTATATTTGCTCTTTTAAAAATAGTTTGTACAGAGTTGATTATGTGTGAGTTTAAAATTGGTTAAAGCCTCACAAAAGGTTGTTTTTGTCAGTACTTTGCAATATCATAGGACATTTATGAGAATAATTGCCTTTTTCTGCTTCTTTCTTGCCTGTTTCCAAGACGACAAATTTTACTCTTTTGAGTAATTTGAGAATTATACAAATTCTATAATAACTTTTACACTAGATCACAGTGTTGAAAGGTTTAATAAAGAGTGCCCATACTAGGTATACAGTTGAAATGCTGTTTAATGGGTGTTATGCGGTGAATGATTTCAGATTCTGTGATGTCTCTCTGTAAAATAACAGGGCAGGAGCTGGATGAGGATCTAGTTGTGGTTCCTCAACTTTGCCTGGAGTCCTCATATTGTCCTTGATGAGCATTGACAGATGGGGATGGCTGGCTCTGTGCTCCATCATATCCCTTAGGCTACATCTCCCCCTTGTTTTCTTCTGTGTTTCTGATCCTACACTCTCTTGTGCATACTGGAAGCTGTTCACTGCTCAAGGTCTGAAAGGAGGTACTGAAACTTCCATTGCTGGTCCTGTGCTTGGTAGGGCTTCTCCTTGCAGGTCTGTCCCCAGCACAAATGAAACAGAGCATGCAGGGGACAGCTGCTACAACTGATCAAAGCAATGTGGTGAAACATGCTGGTGCCAAGTTAGGGAGGCATGATGAGTTGTTCAGGAAACTTGGACACAGTGGGAAGTCCTTTAGAGAAAATGTGTTTTTCACTTTAGTGCCAAATTTAGAGTGTCTGTAAGTGTGTATCTGTATAACCTAAATGCATTACTGTTTCATATAGTCTAATTGATTTGTGACTTCTAACTGTTCAAAGGAGTGGAAAACAGTGTGGGATATTGTGGAGTAAGTAGAATTAAAAAGGGCTAAGGAGTATGACAGCTTTCTTGGAGTAATTTTTTAAAGGAAGAATCATGCATCATAAAATTCAGTATTTTAGCTGTATGGAATAATGAAAAAACTAGGTGGGAAGACAGCTCTGAAGATCATATGGTCTAACTTTCTGTTGAAACCAGAGCTTAAGACTAGTCTATCAACAGCCCTGTCAAGCTGAGTCTTGAATATTTCCAGTGAGGCAGATTGCACCACTTGTCTGGCAGCCTGTTTCCAATGTTCAGTTTTTGAGGAATACATTCTGTGCCAGTATCTCTGTGAGCAGCTGTGGTGGGAGCTGCAAGTTTAGCTCTGGGTGTTAAGAGCCTCAGGCGAGAGTCCATGGAAGGGCCAACCCTTTTCAGAACGAAGGGCAAAGGGAACTGTGGCTCAGCCAGGGGCTCAGGCACTCAGGGAGCACAGCAGGAGTTCCAGACTTTTGTGTGCTTATACTGTGAGATCATAGAAGCCCAGGGTTTCCTTTGTTGAGGGTTCCTGCTCAGACCCACTCATCTTGAGCTGTTATTTTGTTATGGCACCATGATTAAAGTATTTTAGGCATCCAGACAGCTGAAACTCTGCTATGGAAAACCTAGTCCGAATGTTTGAGTGTGGGTGTGTAGGGAGCCAAGCAGGGAACTTGTCAGGTCACTGGAGCTGCCCAGTGTGAAGGGGCCTTGATCCCAGCTCAGGTGATCTGAGTGTGACTGCCAGAGTGTCTCCTGGATGCCTGGACAGGAAGGTTTCCATAAAACAGTGATCCTCCCAGTGTGGGGTTTATTTTTTTTATTATTATTATATGAGGTTGGTATTTCCACTGTTTTTGTTTCTGCCTGTTGCTTCTGGTTGTGTCATTGTTGATTCTAATATGTGGTGATACTTCCATCTGCAGTATCAACTGCCTTTTAAGTATTAGAAGCCGTCTCTTCTGTAGGCTGAATAAGCCAAAATATTTTAACCGTGTTTATCTTCCACTTTTGTGGAGAACATTTGGTGACCTCTATTTTTTTCATTGAAGCTCTTGAACTGGGATTACCAAAATAATGCCAAAGGAACATATTGAAATTGTGGACTACTAAATGCTGAAGAAAAGCTGGGGAATCAAAAAAAAATCTGGGGAAAGGAGAACTAATTTACAATCTGGTATTAACAATACTTCAGAATGTGTACTTCTCTTCGGTTGTGTCCTTGTGTTTTGGACATGGGCCTGCCCCCCATCCCCTCTCAGCTGATGTGTAAATTATTGTGGGGTTTTTTAGTGCTTTTTAAGGAATCTCCTTAGGAGGGGGTGTTCTCAGCATGTTGTGAAACCTGTTTTAGCAGATCATTTTTACAGAGGATAGTGATCTTTTTGTAATTAAAAGTGTGTGGTCGTCACGGTGTTTTATTAAACCAGTAATCATGTAATTCAAACAAGCATGACCCCATGTCACTAGAACCTGTTACTCATCATACAGATACTGCCTGAGCAACCTTGAAGGACAGTGCACTGGAACTCTAGTCCTTTCTGATGTTCTTGGAGAACTCTGCCCTTGGAGTTCTTGATAAAATGTGAATTCATGCTCCTTAAGAGAAACTAAATGCAATGTCTTTTGACCAGGGCAGAAGGCAGTATTTACAAATAAGTTTGTCTAATATGATGTGGAAAAAGGTGCTTCCAGCTTGTAGTGTTTAGTAATGGGTTACTTGTCAGAGGGAAAGCAATACAATAACATAGTCAAAATATTTTTATTAGCAACTTGATAATAAAGTAATTTATTAAGTGGCTTGTATTGTATAGAAATCAATGTCTCTATGCTATTGTCTCATTTACTTTTTGCTTGAAATGCTCTCAACGTCTTTGTCAGCTCCACTGCCCATTTATTATTTGTGGGTAATTCCTTAACAAAAAACCCAACACTTTGTTTGTCAAACACTGTCTTTGGTCTGTGTAATATTCATTGTTTATGGGACATGACATAGCAGGTGAACATCTCTTGATTAGTTGGTTTTCTTTGTTTATAATCATAGGGGGAAAAACACTGGGCTATATCTGCATTACGAGATTTTAGGTCCAGGTGACCAGCCTTTCTGGAACAGAAGGCCTGTGTTCCTTCTTCAGTGCTGGGAACTTGGCAAAGCTTGGCTTCCAGAAACACACATCTTTACAGTGAGCTAATTCAGCAGTATTTCCCTCTTCTCTTTTCATATGAGTAAGAAAAATGCTGGGAGTGTTTTCAGGGCTACCTCTGAATCTATAACAATATAGCAGAATGTTCAATCATTAATTATATTCCGTATTCAAAATACTTGTTTGTTTAGATAAGTCTCCCTGCCATCAGGACACAATACGATATGGGGAAAAAACCCAAACAAACCCAAACAGATCTTATGTCACCTTAATATAAATTGAAAATTTCCCAAACACTAAGAGATATGCTGAACAGTAGCTTAGTTTTTAGAAAGAATCAGACATTAAAGTAGAGGGCTGGAATAATCCCTGGTCCTTCAGGCTAGGGGAGAAGTAGTTGGCAGCTTAGTATTGTTATGCCTCCTAGTCCAAAAAGTTACTGTCCTAGAAAATTACTTATAAACTTAGATGTACACATATACTCACCAGGATTTAATTGTTCCCATGTCTAAATTGCTATACCTAGGAGTGGTACCCATCTCTCATACATTGGGATACACCCCTGTGTGTTATTGCCTAGCTGTGTGCTGGGACAAGTTCCAGGTATGTGCTGCTTTTTTCTCATGTGTTACGATTCCCTTTGAAGACTTCTATGCATAAGACAGGAAAGGAGCTAAAAGGTATAATGCAGGTACCGGGGTTACTTAGTGCTCTGAAGAGTGCTTTTGCACCACAGTTTATGTGAACATAGTATTTGTAACCCATCTTTTATAGTATTAATAAGATTGTTGTGGAACACACAGGGAATGTGTAGGTTCCCAAAGAACTAGGGACATTTGAAATTCACGCACTCTTGGCAAGATCACAACAGCAGTGAAGTCTACAGATTCAGAAAGGAAAGGTGTTCATTATGGGCAGGAGAGGAGTAATCTGACGACATTTAGGATTAGAAGCAGTCCCACTGTGAAAAAACTAGACAATGTCGAAGATAAGCTTCTGGAGCATTTTCATCCCCTGCTGTTGTCAGGCAAGTAAGTGGAGCTAAGATGAATGAGGTGTTTGTGTAGTGAGCATTGTTCTTGTTGGTCCCACTGTTCTGAATAACATGCAGATAAATTTTATGCAGTCTGAATATGTACCTTTTGATGGGCATTTGGGTCTGTGCTTTCTTCTGGTTTTCACTTTCACCAAAGGCTGGATCCCACAGTCTATAGGATTAGTTTTATGTCTCTAAAACAAGGACCGGCACTTTGGTTGCTCAGAGGTAGAGATGTACCCTTACCAAAAGCCCCATCTTTGAAAGAGATGGATAGTTGAAAATAAATTTATTTCTGGTCTGCTAAATCAATTTAATATTCCTCTGTGGAATCTATTACTTATTATTACTACAAGTATTTCAAACCAGCAATCTTTGAGGTCACCATTCAGTAGGAAGTTAAAGCAGGACCTTGCTAGTATTGTATAGCAAGGAAAAGTGCCAGAAACTGACTGGAATATTTAGGTTTTCCTGCTATAAATACTGACTAGGATGATTTTAATCCCTTTCTAGTTAGTTGTTAATTCTTGAGAACTGAAAAAAATGCCAGTCAAAATAGGTACAGCTGTCTTATCTGGAACTGTCTCCAGTTACTTCTGAACTCTGTTTCTGTAGCTAAGTCTGTATGGTCTCTATGGATTTCAGTGATGGATGTAAATTTCTGGTTTAGACACAGGGAAGGCCATTATTGCGTTGCTTTCCTGCGCAGTGATGATAACTTCACCCCATGTTGCTTTTCCAATTATTTTTCTGTGATACTTGAGTTGCACAGTGAGTCTGTTTATGAAGTTTGGGAAATAACCCATAACATTTTAAGAATTTATCTGTTTTGCTTTCTGACAATCCTCAGTAATCTTGTGGGTAGTTATGATTGCTGTCTGTGGTGTTTAACAGGGTCTTGCTGAGTATAATACACAAATGCTTTTTTTTTCTTTCTTTTTACATGAGTTTTGTGAGTATATAGGAGAAAAGAAAGAGTAATGGAGATCAATTATATGTATTAAAAAAGAAAGCAAAACAAAAACCCAAACCAGAGATTGCTTTATAATGTCAATGTATTTTAAAATGGTCTACAGGTGGTATCTTGAACAAAGATACATAATTTTGAGATACTTGCTGTCTCACTGTTCTTGGTACAGATGTATTCACCTTTTTCTGTGTATTTAGGGGGAAAAAAAAATAGTACTACTTTCCCAGAAACAGTGTTTCTAAATCAAGTCAAACTTTCTGGAAGTAATATGTAATAATTCACTCTTACACAGACACAATCAGGCATTGAAATGCATACACTGGGTAAAATAATTCAAAGTCACCGGCTCTGTCTCAAAATCACTGAGTAAACTATAAAGCTACACATCTCTCTGTTTCTTAGACTATTCTCTTTACCCCATCTCAAGCAAAGCAAGAATGATTCACTTCATGTTTGTATTTTAAGTACAAAGATAACTGATTGTTATGTGCTTCCATATATTTGAATGGGGAAGTATTGCAATATTTTTAAAAAGTCTGTTTTATTTCCATATTCAAAAGAGATGCAGAGAAATTTTGTAGACAGTATCTTCATTCTGTTGAAGTGACAGTGTCTCAATTACAGCTATTTTGAAAAGAAAATAAAAACAAAAAAACCCCAACCAAAAACTAAACCACCCTCAAAATCAGGAAAGGTTTGCTCATGGTTTCATAACTTATTAAAAGAGAAATTTAAATGCAATTTATACATTTAAAAACCAAAGAAATAAACAACCACAGTTCTTAGTAGCTAGGTACACCATAGTCCTATGTGGTACACACATGATCACATTCCTAATTAATTGCTCCCTGAATATATCGGATAATTTTTTTGTATCCAGAATTTTAGTGCTAAGGTTCCATTTAGAAAAATGTCTTATCCCTAGTGGCAGATAATCACAGATAATAAAATGGAAAATTCCGCAAAGTCACTAATAGGCTTCTATGGCATGAAACATCCAAAGGTAAAAATACCAAATAGAAACCTTAGCTTTGTAAGTTATTGACTTAAGCCCTTAGGCTTAAAGGATTTTTAGAGGGTTATGAGGATTTAGAGATTTCTGTGATTATGTCTTCATTTTATCTAATGTGGCTTTAATTTATGATTTGGGGGTTTAATTATTAATTAAATTTAATCTTGGGAGTTAACATGAATGTATCTTTAATTCCACCTTGTTGCTTTTTTTACATTCCTTCCAATGAAACAATATTCCTTTGGTGCTGGAATACCTGTTATTTACTGATATAATTTAATACTGTTTCTATTGTACAGTAGCTATAGCCATGGATCCCTAATTGATGTTATTGCACCAAAAGTCCTGAAAAATTTAGTAAACTATTTTCATTCCCATATAGTAGAACTATGCATGAGTAGTCTGATGGTGGTTTTATTTACATTTTTTCAAGCAATAAGCTATGTAATTTTTCTTTTTTTACTTTCCTTTTTATTTTTCAGATGTTGTAGTTTACAAGAGACCAGTGCTAAAGATATGGTGGATTTGTCCTAACAAAAAGACAATCTACACAAGTGATAAAAAATAATTAGAGTGTGTATACAACCCCTTTGCATAGGATAGGCCTTAGAACAATATTGGTTAAAACTGGTCCATTACCTTCTCTGAGAAAGAACAGATAAAAACACCCTTGTGTCTCATTGTCTCTGCTTATGGTCAGGCTTGCTTTGCTGCTTTAATATTTCATTAGTTGCTTTGTTTTGGTAGTGTGTTGTTTTCAACTGTAAGGCATATGAATTGTTTAGCCCCTGAACACCTCCTGGCAAAGGAGGACACAAGCTCAGTTGTTTGCTATTATTATAATGTACTCAAACAAAGCGAGTTAAAGTACCTTGTGGCATAGAAATTACGCAGCAGAAATAAATATGTAAGGAGTACAAGACATGTATGTCTGTGCTCTGGCTACCTTGTTATTCCTTTAGGCATCTTGTTACTAAATCTAGCTGCCCTCAAGTTTTATAACCCAATTAATTTGGTAACCAACTTCAAGTTATATGAACAGACATTCTGCATGTCACTGAGCATGAATGTTTTCAGTGGCCTTTGCCTAACTCCTCCTTAAGCAAATCAAGTTGTCCTGCTGGAATCTGAGATATGTATTTCATCTCATCTCAAACAGCATTGTTTTTGGAGTTTCATCTGGAATAGGTACTCCACAAGTTTGTTTTTATAGTTCCCATACAGGCATCTCAGGAGGAAAGGCGTTCATCCTTTCATTGCCTCTTGGTTGGAATTTTTTAGAGGTCTGGTGCAGCCCTCTGTTGTGAGTGGCACTTTTCTTTGACTTTCTGCTTAAGAAGTAACTTTTTTTTGTGTGTAGATTTCTTTTCTGTTCTAGGAAAAATAGGCTGAAATATCTGTTGTTCCATGCTGTCCAATATTCATTCATTCATTTAAAGGACATACAGAAAAAACTTCAAACCATTTCTACAATGACCAGAGTTCTTGAAGTGACCTTGCCCTGTGATTTTTACTGGTAGTGGCAGCTGCTGCCTGTGTCTGCCATCTGCCCTTTCCTGTTACAATCTACTCAAGCATCGTTTCTTCTTAAAAACAAGACCTTGTACTAGACACTACCTGTTGGAACCATCTATTTCATTCTAGGCAGGAAAATAGTGCCGAGGAAAGGACAGAGCTTCCATCTTGAGGATGGCCAGGGCAGTGGAGTTTAGGCATAAAAATAGGCTTAGACAGCACTTGTCCTTAATGTCAGAGAAGAGGCAGGTTCTCATATTTTCCTGCCAGTCCAATAAGAGGTTTGGTGATGGGAGGGTGACACATTTTATCAAAATTTCACTGTTTCTTTTCTCAACTTTAACAGCTTGGAGAAGATTTTTGGCTTTTTATTTTTTGTTTGTTTTTTGCTTGGGTTTTTCTTGTTACTTTTATCCTGAATCCTTTGTGTTTTCTTGACTTTATCTGCCTGTAGAAAATTAAGATTGTTAGCTTTATTGGTAAGGCCTGAGTGAGGCTGCAGAATCTCTATAAAATGCGGCAAAACATTATCTAATTACAGATCAATATGACCTCTGTAACTAATGAAATTTTATGGAACAGAATTGTACTAAAACCTCATTATCCTTGGACCTGATGTAAGTAATTGAATATCCTGATTTGTTTTTGTGAGGGTCATACACTGCAGGTAGGAGAAACTGTCAGTCTGCTCTAGAAAGGAATACTTGTAATCTGAAATTGCATAATGTGGACTAGACTTACATGATCTGCACTTAGATTTCTCATTCTGTGAACTGAAAAAACAATTAGGCTGCTCTTTTTAAATACAGGTTTTTTTTAAGAAATACGTTCTAAAAGGATACAGGCTTTTAATGAAGCTTTTAAAAGTTATTTATCAACCTGTTTACTTTTATTTGTTATGACCTGGCTTCAAAAAATTATTCTGCCTTGTCAAGTTTGTTGTCTGCCTTTGTAAATATCTTGAACTTATAAGGTATTTTAGTCCATCTTTAGAATGGACTCATATATGGTACATCACTCAGGACTACAGAGATATTGTCAAAGAGAATTACATATTTATTAGTAAGGGAGATCTAGCTGTTGAGGAGGTACAAAAAATACCTGTTAATTTCCATTCTCTCAACAAGCAAGTTTTATAAAAGAACTGTTTCTCCTTGAGGTAGTTAAAGAAGTTTAAAAAGGTTTGGAGAATGACGACTACAAATTTTCTTGAGCCAGAGTTTAACAACTGCATTTGCTTCTTAGATTTCAGGTTCTTAATCCATCAGACTTTAACCCAGGGATATGTTCATGGCCGCTCAAAGTTTTATTTCAGCTGTTTTCCTATGTGCCTGGCATTGCTCACTGCCCTACCCCAAAGAGGATTGCAGGACTCTGTTTTATTAATTCCATTTCACATTCTCTACAGTCATTGATGGTAATGCAAGATGAAAATAGGCCGTAAAATCCATGCCAAAACTGAAAATGCCCCAAGATTAATGTCTTGGCAGAAGGATCTATCTTGTCGTTGGTCTACAGAAATGAAGAGAAAAATAGGGCAAGGAAGGCAAGAGACCAGCACTACTGAGTAGGGAACTGCTGGTCACACTAAAGGGAAAGAAGCAAATGCATAGGCAGTGTAAACCAGGACAGGTAACCTTGGAAGAGTTTAGAAATGAAGTTCACTTGTGTAGGGTTAGGGTGAGGAAGGCCAAGGCAAAGCCAGAACCTGGCAAGGGATGCAAGAATTAGCAAGGTCTTCTACAGGTATGTCAACCAGTCAAAGGAGGAGTTCCCCCAATAAACAATGCTGGAAAAGTGGTAACAATGAAATGAGAATTCTGAGATACTAAACAACTTTTTTTGCCTCAGTATTCAATGGCAGCATCTCTTTCCAGACTTCTTGAGTGGATGGGGACAGCAGGATGGGGACTTGGGGAGCAAAGTTCCTTCCATTGTAAATTAAAATCAGGTTCGTAACAACCTGAGGAACCTGAATATCTATAAGTCTAAGGGACCCAATGAGATATATCCCAGAACCCTAGGGAAATCGGTTGATATAATTGCCAGACCCCTTTCCATGATATTTGAGAAGTCCTGACAGTCAGGGAAGTCCCAGGTGACTGGAAAAAAGGCAATATTGTAGCCATCTTTAAGAAGGGTAGAAAGAAGGGCTCTGGGAACTACAGACCTGGATTGCTGAATCCAGCTCAGGAGTCCCCAAAATAGGAAGGATATGGACCTGTTGGAGCCAGAAGAGGCCACCAGTATGATCAGAGGGATGGAGAACCTCTCCTGTGGAGACAGGCTGAGAAAATTGAGATTGTTCAGCTTGGAAGAGAGAAGACTTTGAAGTGACCTAATTGCAGCCTTCCAGCATCTGAAGGAAGCCTACAAGAAAGATGGAGAAAGACTGTTTGCAAGGGCATCTGGTGACAGGACACGGGGGAATGGCTTCAAACTGAAAATGTGGGCTTAGATTAGATATATAGGAAAAAATTCTTCTCTGTGAGGGTGGAGATGCACTGCAACAGGTTGTCCAGAGAAGTTATGGAACATCTGCCATCCCTGGAAGCGTTCAAGGCCAGGCTGGATGAGGCTCTGAGCAACATGATCTAGTGGGAGAGGTCCTTTCCCATTGTGGGGAGGTTGGAACTAGATTATCTTTAAGGTCTCTTCCAACCCAAGCCATTCTGTGAGTCTGATTCTTGTGTCCACCTGGCTTTTGTCTGATCTGCCAATGTGCCTGAAATTTTTTTAGACAGTTGGTACTGTCCAAATTCCTTTTTTGTTTTAAAACTTACTCACCTGCATGTCACAATTTTCAGCTCTCCTTTTTCATTCTTTTTCTTTTTTCTTTACCATATTATGTCAAAAGGTTGTTCTTGATAAGTGCTAAACAAACACTGAAGAAAAGATTATACTGTGGCTGTCTTTTGCAAGCAATGTGGTAAATCCTGTTTATAATAGCTGTGTTTCTGTTCCAAGCCATCAATTAGTATAAAAACTGCCAAAACTCATTTTTGCTTTAGAAATATTAATCCTATTTCTGGGATTTTGCCTCTGTCTCTGGGTTTATATAAAGGTGACACAGAGCTAGTAAAATGACTGCTGCTCACTGCCTATTGGGTTATCCTTACTTCTAAGTGATGGTGAGTCTCTCAGAATATAGGACCATGAAGACGTATCTTGAAGGCTCTCATTTCTCATTGGAAAATGAGAGATACTTTCAGTACCTCAGTTCAATTTTCTCTTGGCTTCATTTTCAGCTTTTGCAGGCTTTCTTAATGCACTTGTGCTGCCAGTTCCATAGCTGTTTAATATTTCAATTTATATCAGTATGAAAAAGTGGAATTTATCCTTTCATTATTCAGCACTTGTAGATATGATTATGTGCTTTGTTTCCATAAGGAGGGAAAAACTGCTGAAACTGTCCTTTTGGTGGTAACAAAAATGTACAGGCCTTACTGCATCAGTGAAAAATGATTCTGTACACACTTTTTGTGTATATAGAATCGTTCAAAATGTACATATGAATTCATGAAATTTTGTTTGTGTGTGTGCAAACTGTATTATTTCACAGTCCAGTTTGTTTTCATTTCAAATAAATAATACTTTGTTTGCTGATAACACTATTGTATGCTACTGATCATTCTGATGATGGATTCCAAGGGTAAAATGCTCTGTGATTTCTGAGCTGGAAAAAGTAGACACTGATGTGCTGTCCCAAGATTGTCCACACAATGGAAGTTCTTCTGATTTCAAACTTTGCTTCATCACCTTTCATTGTCCGTATTATTCAGAACTGTGTTTCAAAGTACAACTTCAGGGATATTTCTCAGTCCGAGGCCTTCCATTCACCTTCATAGGGATTGTGCACATTCAGTTTTCTTAGGGCAGTGATGGATTTTCAATGTTCAGATTCTTTGTAATAAATGAGTATTGCTGAATCTACACCTCTGCTATTAATAAATTTCCCGGTAAATTAAACATTTTATCTGTTTTGTAGATTCTCTTAGGTGGAACAAATTCATTGATTCCTTAAGTTTATGTTTATAGAAGAGAATAATTTATAAAAATATTTTTAGAGTAGGTGTTATAGATAGCACTCCTGATACAGCTATTAATAGGAGGGTGTTTCTTTAAATTGAATTTCAAGGGTGAAATATGCCTTTTTAAATATTTGTGAAGTTTCTGAAACTGGTATTTTCTCAGTCGTGTAGTTTCTGGCAACTTGCACAATAAATTAGGGCTGAAGAGAAAAAGTATTTTTTATCCATTTGGTTAAGCAGAAATTCTACTTGGTTTACTTAAGGCATCCATTGCGGTACTAGACCAACTTCCGTGATGTAGACAGTGTATGTGAAGTCATAAATTATGGGTTATGGGGAGAAAAAGGAAGAGAGGGAAGAAATGCAGATATTAAATGCGTGTACTGAGACTTGTACACAGTCTGACAAGCTTTATATCATGATAAAATATAAGCAAACCTTTTATATTAGTGTTTTTTCCTTATTTTTTTTAAGTTCCTGATATACATGTACTGTTACCTTTGTATCGTTGAACCAGTTTTCTTAGTCAGATTAATAGTGCTTTTTCATCGTAATTGTTCCTATCTGGAAAATGTTTTCGCAACACTTGTCAGTGTATAAACAATTGCTATAGAAATCTATGTATTTAAGAAAAGTTTTGTTTTAATTAATTTATGAATTTATCCTGTTTCTGTGGGGTTTTTTGTGGTTTGTTTGTTTGCTTGTTTTGCTTTTTTGTGTGTGTATTTTTTTATTTTTTTTTAGTTAGCTCCTTCTCTATCTTTGTGCACTTGCTGCCTCCTCACTGGTGGGGCAGTGAAAGCAATAGAAAAGACCTTGAGGCTGTGCAAGGGCTTCTCAGCAGTAACAAAAACATCTCTGTGTTAGCACAATTTTTCAGCACAAATCCGAAACATAGCCCATAGCATCCACTGTGTAGAAAAT
This sequence comes from Acridotheres tristis, assembly GCA_037013685.1. NCBI lineage: Eukaryota > Metazoa > Chordata > Aves > Passeriformes > Sturnidae > Acridotheres > Acridotheres tristis. Next base: position 109,372,738 of record CM072886.1, read on the forward strand.
TAATCTATCCCAGCCTAAATCATTACTGACTGGAAGTCCCAAGACCCACAACACTCTGGATAAGCTGAATCTATGATCAGAATGTGATCCAGGATCTGTGAAAATATAGATTTCACTGAAACACCGTTCATTTTTGTTGGCTTTTATGAAATTTTTGGGCACACTAAATTTGCTAGTCTGAAACTGGAATAGATGTCAGATATGAAACAAACAGCTATTCAATCTGTAAAGGATTGATTTATGGTATGCTATTTATCCTTAAGGGAAGAATGCTGTTACTTAAGTGTCCATAGATAAGTGTAAAGTAGGGTCTCTGAATTTAAAGAACAAAAAATTATTATTAGGAATTTCCCCATTAAATAGACATTATTTTTTAAATATGTTGTATCTATACAGCATATTTATAACATTATATAACATAGTTAGTGATGCTTTTTTCAGACATTTTAAGAACTGCAAGGATCACCACTAGGTATTTTATTTTGCTTTGTCCTGACAGTTTATATCATTTGTAGCCAATAATTCCTGCATCAAACAAGTAATGGCAGATCAGCAAGGAGTGCTCCTGGACGGACACCAAATCTTGCTTCGTAGACTTAGAATGAAGACTACATTGCATTCTTGATAAGATGATAGTTTCAGAGTTCAATATATATATAGACTAATTTTTTATTTGAATCTGTTTGGCTTCAGTATACAGAAACTGGATGTTGAAACTTTATTGTTTATCTCAGATAATGATTATTTTACATTAAGGAAGTGAATTAATCTCAATTACATAGTCACTGGATGCACCTTATCTACCTTCAGTTGGGTCTGTATTGCGCTGAGAAAAAGAGATAAAAATTGCAATCCACATATCACAGTTCTATAGTTTCCATGTTGTGACCTTAAAATGTGCAATCACATTGTGTGGGTGCTTTTTAGGAACAGCTGTTTGTGACCAATTCAATTTCTTTAAGTGAGATAGATTACAGAAACAGCTGGCTATCACATTATTAGAGATTAAGTCTTAAAGACACTGCAATTAAAATAATTATGTTATTGTTTCTTTCTGGCTGCAGAAATGCTTCTGGGGCTATGGAGCGACTATATTTAGATATGATTGACTTGTTTCAATGGTGAAAGAAAAATATGCAACTCCAGTATACCTTTTATAATAGAATCATTACTTGAAATACTTCTTTCTTCTTTGATTCCTATTTGACTGAGGAAGCTCACCACCCTTGGAGCACATTTAAAAGTCTGTGCTCTGGGCAGGTGTAGAGCCATTGAGAACTGCAGTTCAGGAAGCTTTGACACACCTCTTCCTCCACTAAAATGAATGAAATGCTATACAGAATTTGGATTTTATCGTGAAGCTGTGAGTGCTATCTTCACCATCACATTCGTTTTAATTGATGTCAGACCTCAGGTACTTTCACTAACAGTCATGAGGAAATTTATCTTAAAGCTTACATAATCCCTCAGCCACCATCCTCTTCTGTGTTACTCATAGGGATTGAGTCATCCCCCCAAAACTACCCTGTAGAGGTCATGGCTCTTGCATCCTCAGAATTATTTGGGACAGCTGTGTTGTTTGATTTTTTTGAGTTTAAGTGAAAATATTAGACACACACCACTCAGTATGGAGAGAGGTGGTTTTCTTTACAGGGCCAGGCAATTTACATTTCCCTTAGGAGATTTGTCTTCAGCTCTGCCTCTTGTTTTAATTTTGGTACAGCCCAAGACAGTCTGTGGTGTGCTCTGGGGGGAGAAGGTGCAGGAAGAATGTTTTCACTCTAGTTCTAGATAGCGAATAAATTTATTTGATTGTTCCCTGGAGAGCAAAGCTACATGGCCTGCTGGTGAGCTTCAAGTCGCCTGCAGGACCTTGGGAGTGAGACCAGATGGGCTGGGATCCTGCCCAAGCCCTGGCTCCCGTGCGCTGGCTGCTGCTGCCAGCCTGCCTGCTGCGCCCTGAGCTCCCATCAAAGGAGCGTGAGGATCCCGCTCCAGGGCCGGCCCCTAAGGCAAGCCAGTGTGTCAGCCTATTTCTAACAGCCTAACTAGGCCCTTGGGTCTTCTGGCCATTTTTAGTGCTTTCTGGAACAGTAAGGGAGAGATAAATCTTTTACAGAAGTGAAAGCTGCTGCTTCTCTGGACTGGTAGGAGAGTCTGGTTCTAAAGCCCTTGTCAGTCACAAGTGATGCTGACAAGTGCTACAATGTCATGATTTTCTGTTGTTCTGAATTATGTAGGGGTCTTATTAGTATGGTGGGGAAACAGAAAGTAACAAGGACAAAAAAAAAATCTTGCCGTAAAAGCTATGGCAAAGGCTTTTTGAATAACCATTATGATTTTTCAGATGCAAAATGTCAGCCTTCATTGTGTCTGTGTTACCAAGCACACTTCAGCTTGACTTTTTAGATAAGAGAGTGTTTGTTTGTAGCTCTGAACTGTGGCAGAAATATGGGATCAGTATTTAGCTAGTGCAACTGTAATTCCTCATCTGATAAAGGTAAAATGATAAGGAATGAAAGATATTTTACTGACTGGAACTATTTACCCTTGCCATGCTAAAACTCAGTCTTCTACCAAGGCCCTTTTCACAGGGCTCCCTCATATGACCTCTGGTTCCACCTGAGATACCAAAGTGCTTTGGTTAAGTTGGTATGATGTTGAATGTTCAGAGAGAGTGGGAAGCATTACCTTCTCCAGAATGGAAATATGAGTAGTGGGCTGAAGATGAGTATCCATGTAGTCTGACTACTCCTGTCTGGCTGCCCAGGTACTTCCTTCCCACAGCAAACAAATTTTTGAAGATGGTTGTATTAGGTCTGTGTGAGGTGTTCATTTTCCCTCAGCAGCCCTCACAGTGCTGTGCTTTGCATTGGTCCCTAGACAGGTGTTGATAACACCCAGTGTTTTGGCTACTGCTGAACAGCACTGGCACAGCATCAGTGATGTGTCTCCACATTCCGCCTCCCCACACTCCCATATCAACAGGTTGAGGGTGGGCAGTATCTTGGGAGGGGACACAACCAGGCCAGCAGACCCCAAATTAACTAAAGGGATATGCCATACCATATTACATCAGCTCAGATACAAAAGCTAAGAGAGAGAAGATAAATGGGGGAGTACTTGTTATTTGCAATGTTTGACCTCTGAAGCAAGCGCTCTGCTTCCCGGGAAGTGTTTGAACATCACTTGCTGATGGGAAGTAGAAAATAAACTTAACTTTTCTCTTTGCTTATTGGCACACAAAATTTTGCTCTTGCTTGAGTAAACTGCTTTATCTCAAACTATGAGTTGTTCTGCATCTTATTTTCTCTCTCCTGTCCAGGTAGGAAGGGGAGTGGTAGATGGGCTTGGAGGTCATCTGGTGTCCAACCAAGATCAACAGTGTATGCAAAATAAATAAAGCAACAGCTTAAATAACTGTGACACCAAGTCAAATGATTGAACACCAAAATTTCAGAAAATGCAGTCAAAAAGAGTAGAGGCAGTATTTAATGAAGTCAAGGCACATGGGAAATAAATGCTGGTTCCATGAGTCTCAACAAAATTGCATGGGAATGCAGTAGTAGAGCTATTCTTAAAATTCTGCAGCTATTTCTGAAGATAGGGAACAGTTTTGCTCCAATTAGGCTAAAATGAAGTGGATGCCTAAGACAGTATGGTGAAAACTGTGGATATGTTCTGTAATTATCCAAGGATAGTCACATTTAATAATTATTGAAGTAAACAGTAGAAAATATTTGAAGTGCTCCTGTGCAAGAAGCCACATAACATATGGCAGTCATCACCAAAGCACAGTTGAATGACTGTAGGAGGACTGTGAACGACACATTTTGTGTCCTTCTAGGATAACATATTTTCTTTATACGTATTCAGTCCTTTGGGTTTTAATGGGACTTGGAGCCTGAATATCAAGTGGGGAATGAGCAGTGTAAAGCCTTAGAGGCAGAAGGGTGAAGGTGCATCATTTGCCATGAACTATTTTAAGGCTTGTTAGCACCACCATGGGTAAGCTGGAGAGTAGCACATCTGTGCTGTACAGTGGGTTCATAGGGAGAAACCTTAGAGTTAATGCAGGTCTCAGCTGGTATATATGCATGCTGCAACGCAGAAAAAGTTAGACTGAACATGACATCCCTACTGTGATCATGGACTGCATAAGTTTTTTGTGTGTCTTTTCCATTGTACTATATAGCAGGCAGAAGCATTCTTAAGAATGAGAAATTTGGAACTATTCAGGATCCTTGAAGAAGCTTGGGTATCCATCTAATAACCCATGTAAATTAGATATTCATTGCTTCAGTATTACTGCATTTATTGCACCGAGATATGTCCTTGCTGATTTTTTTAAGCTAGTAAGTGTGCGATATTTACAGAATGACTTTGAGTATAAACAGAAAAGCTACAATATTTATACAGAGACTGGTGTTAAATATAACAGGGCTTTATGTTGTCTCTCTTTCCACCAGCTGATCTCCTTCAGCAAGGCATCCAGTGGATTTACAGTTGTGTGTCATTCACTAGTTACCCTTCTCACTTGCTCATGCACCTCTGTAAGCCTGCTTCCAATCCCAGCCTGCTGTGGCCTCATTCCCTCTCCAGGCAGGTATTTGGGTCCTGCTCAGGTGGTTTGTGTGCTGAACAGCTCACTGACCCTGGCAGTGACCTCAGTGGTGATGTCTTGTCTCTGTGAGCAGCATCTCCTGTCTGGTTTTCTGATCCTGAATAAACCAAAGCTCAGATACAAACTTAGGCATCCCTTTAGGCACCAAAAACTCTTTCAACAAAAATTTTCATTTTGTCTCATATGTAGATAGCTTTTAAGAAGAGATTTTTTCAGTGCTGTTAAACACAGCCTGTTTCCTTAGAGAGCATAGATGAAGGGATCTGAAGAAAATCTCTTTTTGATTATTTGGTAGTCTTTTGTGACACATGGGAGACTCAGTTTAAAAATGGGAATCATATATGCTCAAAAGAAAAGAAAACATGAATGAAAACACAAGGGAGCAGCACTTCACCTACCTTAGAAATGTGAATAGTCCTCTCTTGTTGGGTTCACCTCATTACAGATTGAGTTTATATTCTTTTTGATTTATGTTGGTTACTTTGGAAATAGACTTTCATATATTGCCTTCCTTTTAGACAGAAGTCTTTCCTCCATCAGGTAAAACTTGAATTCTATTTTTCTGCAAATACTGGCAAGATAGGAAGTAGTTCATACTCAGGTGAGCCTATTTGCTTTTTATCCATGATATCATGGTGCTCTTGCAAACCTGAAATACTATTTTAGAGCATGCTTATAATAAAGGAAGGAGTGCTCAGAACACTTCCTGCAGTGACCTGTTGCTTTTGGCAAACCTAATTAAAAAAGGCTGTGAATGCCTTTTGTTGAGCCTTCTCTTCTTTGAAAAGAACATGTTAATCAAGATGTGATGCTACTCATTTTTTAGCAGAACTCTCTTTAGATGTTCCTGGTGTTGAAAGGGTTTTCTCACTTTAATAATTTGCAGGTTTTGAAGGCTTTTCTCATCTGAGTTAGATGGAATGTCAGACAATTTTTTAAACCTACTGGTTGGTTAGAATAAAAAAAATGTTTTCAACCATTAATTTTAAACTGTTGTTTAAAGTTAAATAAACAGGAAAAGCTAAATCCAGCTGTTTTCAGGTTAAAATATTCCTGTTTTAAAATAGAACATTTTAACAAAACTGTTCCTGTTCCCTTGAAATGTAAAGGTTAATTGTAGCACACAGAACAAAGGATTCTCAAGAAGAGTTTTATTTTAGACTGTCTGATTTAAGTTAGAGTAGTCTATGCTGAGAAATTCTGGTGATGGGGTACTAACCAAGGCATACATAATTCTAGGTCACTGGGTTTGGCACTGTGTGTGGTAGTGATTTCAGAGAAGCCTTCCCAAAATGTGCCTCTGGAACCACAGCCATGTAATTACTTATTCCTTGCTTAGGAATAATGCATAGGATACAAGGCAAGGAATAAACGATAGTTCAACTCTTGGGTATAGGATAGCTAGAAAATTTGTTTCAATTCCATGTTGTAGGTCTACTTTTTATAAATGAATGGAGATTAGGGCCAAGCAAAAATAAATGAAGGAAACCCAAAAGACTTTCAAAAATGAGTTCTAGTAATTATCACTAAGCATTCTCTGCATCACTACAGAGAATTTAACGATACAAACACAGAAGTAAATTGTATTAAAATCTTTCTGTTGTGGCATTTAGTAACCATAGTAATGATCAGAGTATGAATTCCCTCACCATCAATTGTACACTATACTGGCAGTAGTATGATAGTAGATGTTGGCAGCTGCTGTTCAAACACACAGAAGATAAGCAGGGAGCTGGTGAAGGTCGGTTATTCTATAGCTAATAACACAGCCAAGTCACCGAGCTTTGTGCTACGATTCATGAGGTATGACAGTGATTTCAGAGAAGTCTTTTCAGTGTCCTCAAGACACATCTCTGGAACCGTAGCACAAGCCATGTAGGTACAGAAGCGGCATATGTCCAAGAGGAAGGCAGTAGGTTGCCATAGTGAATGTAAATGCTGAACTGGTCTTTACCCAAAACTAAGCTGCTTTAATGTTTTTTCTCACTATAGAAGTTCTAAATATCTTTCCATAAACAATCACAACGTGATTGTTGTTTGTCTTCATATTAAATCAGATTTTAAAGACTCTGTGTTCTGTGGGTTTTGACCATTCTTGTGTGTTTTTTTTTTTACACTGACTGAGCTGTGTGATTTCCAGCACAGTTAATGATGCAGATCTTTAGCCCTGATAGAAAAGAACATGGAACAGCTGTCACCACATAGCTGGGTCTGTACTCCCTGCTTCCTGCCAAGACCAGAGGAACAAAACCGCTGAGTTTATGCCTGTTACCCATGACCCAGATGAGGTTAAAAGTGCTGTCAGTGATTGTGCTAGTAGCAGGGAGCTGAGGTGACAAAGGAGTTGTCATAGAGACACCAAGGGATGAAAATTCTAACTTTGTTTTTCACACACAAATTTAAATTTCTGATCAGGCTTCCTGGTTAGATTTGACCTTTGGAACAACCTCCGTGTCTCTGTTTCACTGTACAGGGGAGCTATAGCTGTAGGTTCTTCTGTATCTCCTGTAATCTTGTTTCACCTTTGAATTGTGGGTGACCTGATGTGTGCTGCTGCCAAGGTTCCCTGAAAATGTCACAAACAAAAGAAAGAAAAATACCTTGGCTTATGACTGGTGCCTGTATATTCTGCCTTCCTACTTTTTCATTGTCCTTGTGTCTCAGTGTCTATTGTGTTTTACGTAAAAATGTTTCTGAAAAACGAGTACTTGACTAGGAAGAGTAAGGCAGCACATTTTTTCCATAGTTTTGTGAATTTATCAAGTCTGTTCTTTTCCAATGTGAAGGGTTGGGGTTTAGAGGAGAGAGAGCATTACAACAAGAGAAACAGAAATGCTACTTCAGTTCTGAAATGCTTGGTGTGGTTCAGCTTCACTTGTTCTCACGGCCTCATATCCAGCTACATGGCAACTGATAAGCATTCCACTTAAATACAGATCCTATTCTTTAATATCCTTCCTTGAGTTTTTCATCCGTTCTCAGTGGTTCTGTGTCAAGGGGTGTATTTTTTTGTTCTAGTTTTCTTGTTGGTTTTTGATTTTTAATAAAATATTTAACCTTCTTTGTTCTTTGTTTCAAGAGCAAATCTAAATAATTTCATCTTGAGGCACTTGTCTGGCAAGGCATTCATGTCCCACTTTTTACTGGGCTGTTTTAAAATCTTACCCCCAAAGAATCCAAGTATTTACTACAGTTAGACTTTGTTTTATTCTGATGTGGTCCTGAAGGCTTTCTGGCTTTGAGGGATTTGTCAAGGTTAAATAAAGGAAGAGTGATTTTCAGGCGTTATGTTGCACTATTTCTGAAGACTGTGCAGATGTTTTTGTTTGTCAGCTTTGTAACTGCTTTTGAAATCTCTCTTCACATTTGTCCTGAGCAGCTGTGTTAAAAGGCTGAGATAAACTGCACTACAATGAAATATTGGCAAGATGGAATATTGGAAGCAAGAATAAATGAAAAGAAAAATATCAGTATGTCTTGGGATAACGTTCACCTTGTAAAATTTTGCTTCTCTTTTGTCACTTTAAACTGATGGAATATGCTGGTTACAAAAGCTCCCTTGAACTTTCAAGCCTGGTGAAATATTTTGAGAGTTCTATATTGAAGAATTTGGTTATGAAAAAGAATGACTACCTACAGATGGACAAAAAGATTTTGTGGTGCAGATGTTCTTCTTTCACTGCCTTTCACTGTTGTCTCTACTGTATTCTAAGGGTACAGATGATAAAGAAATTTTGCTCTTTACTGAATATCACTGGGCTGTCTTCAGTCTTTTGGAGAAGTGGAAATCTCTGCTTTCAGTAGAGGGATGTTTGATACTGTATGTAAGTGGGAGTCTAAAATTACCAATGGGAATCTTCTGTGAATTACCAGTATTTACGTAGTTAACATAGACATGAGCGAAATCACATCTCTTTAAAACTGTGACTTGACATAGATTCTCAGATGAATGTGCACATAACTGCATAAAATGCCTGGAAAAGAAAGACTTTGCTAGGATGCAGAGAGAAAACTACAGTGGAAGTAGAGGTGGTGGAATGAATTAACTCACCTCAGTGCTTTACACCCTGCAGGCTCTTCATAGAAACAGTTGCAAAATAGAAGTATCAAAACTTAATATTGTAGATGGTACTGTAGAGTTGAAACCTGGAAATAATTTAGTCTCAAAGAAATTTTGAATTCTTCTGTGTTAATCTAAAGCAACAAAATATTTGAGTTAGCCAGCCTCAGTTGAATATCCGTATTTAGCAAGCTGCCTCACAAGCCTTTTGTTTTCTCTTGATCTCACTAAAGCTGAAAATGGAATGAAAACAGCTGTTATTTTGTATTTAAGCTTTTAATTTGTAGTCCCAAGGTGCAAAGGAAGATAAGAATTAAGAAAAAAGGAAGAGATTGGGACTGCCCAGGAGATTTGTTTAAGTTTTGGGATTTACTGATTAATAGATACAAACATAGTTGTAATTGTCAGCTGTGTCAACTGATGTTTTTTAATATCTATTTTGAGGACTCTAAATTAACACTTCACATTTTTAATATGAGCAGCTTTGTAAATAAACATTTTTGTCCATATTTACTTGAGTTATGTTAACATTTTGAAAAGCTGTTTGAGGCTACTTGAGTCTCACACTCCAGATTAATTTTTTTTTTCTCTCAACTGTGTAAAGGTTATTTTGCCAACATTTTGCAATTAGGTGAGTCCATTGCCCTTTTTTAAAAAAATAAACTAATCTGAAGAATCTCTGTTTTATTAATAGATTTTATCCCTAGTTCTTAATCAAAATATTTTCTCTGTCTCACCCAATTATTTTCAAAACAGATACCACAGTCTATTGGACTACAGATCAAGTTTCTTTCCATTTTTCAAACCTGATTTTGTTGGAGTATGGGTAAAACTGGTATCAAAGTCATCATAAGTAAAAATTTTGCATTTCTCCTGAACTTTATAGGTTTCTTCTTGGAGTAGCTTTCCCATGATGATATATTTAGTTTTGATAGCAAATTGGCAGTTTGTGGAACTTTCCTTTTCTAATACATCAGGAAAACAGCTGTGCTTTGTCTTTACAATGTTTATAGAAAGGTAAAATGTGTCAAAATCAGTGTGTAGAATATTTCAATCTTGTCCGAAAGTTGAAAATTTAAAATATAATTTAATTTGTTTTTGAGAAACTGCTTAATGTCATGAATTTCTGGCATGCCTAGAATTCTTCCTTAAATTTTTTTCATTGCAATTAGCTTATGTTTCTTGCTAACACTGGAAAAATAAATGACTCAGATGAGTGTGCTTGTGGTGATGAGTCAAGATTACTGTCTAGAATACAGGCTCAAGAGAGCAGGAGGATAGTGGTGATTTCAAAATGGTTATTAATGTGTTAATGAGTGAAACTGACAACTCATTTCATCTAAATCAAGAAAGACCTGTCAGATAATAATGTATTTTTGTTTTTCTGCCACTTGTGCAGAATTGAACATGTTGGTAGCAATGTGCTCTTTATGCCTCCCATTTTCTTTTATGATATTTCATTCTTTATAGAAAATTGAAAATTGGGGCAAAAAACATTACATGCTGCTATAAATTATTGATTTCTTGGTCTTGACAACCCAGAAGTGATAATTTGTCAATTTCTGTGACTCAAAGTGCATAAGTAGCTGAATTTACAAGTTACATTTTAATATAGCTGCCATTTTGTATGGCACTCAGGTTCCTTTAAATAATACCTTTCCTTTTAGTACTAAATGGAAGATTCCAGTAAATTTTATATTTGCAAGGTTATCCTGATGAAAAATGAATACATTAATATAGACATGTGAACATCTGAATGTATGTAACATGCATAAGAATCCATTCTTTAATGTACAAAGAAGAATGCAGATGTATTTTTTTTCTCAAAACTACAAAAAGAAAATATCAAAATTTAAGATTGCATGAATACATAGCTCATTTCCTGTGTTAATTAATCCATGAACACTGAATTTCTCTTTGCAGTAGTTAATTCCTTCAGTGAAGACTGATGCATGTAAATGTGAGGAATATTTTCCACTTCTTAAATGTGGTATGAGGAAAGCAAATTATCTTTTTTTAGAAACATAGTTTATAGAGACACGTATTTTTCTGTATTGGTAAAACTCAATACGAAAATATTTTCTGGCTGGCATCTGAGATCTGGATATGTTATGATAGTATAAGCAGAAGTGGTTCTGCTTTTACTTCCTTCAGTGGAGATCTGGAATCTTCATGCTTAGAGGTGTTCAAAACTTGACTCAAGAAGGCCTTGAGCAAATTAGTTTACGTTGAAGTTGGATCTGAAATCTTAGCTGTCCCATCTTTGAGTAAGGGTTTACTAATCCTCCAAACCCTCCCTTCCAACCTTTGCATGACTATTGAAAAAAGAAAAAATGGAGAAAAAAACCAACCAAACAAAAAACCCCAAAAATAACAAAAAGCCCTCCCAAAAACAAAAAAAAAAACAAAACCAAAAAACAAAACCAAAACAAACACAAAAAACCTCAAAAAACCAAAACAAAAAAGCAAAAGGCTTATAAAAAGCTTGACGGGTTGCTCTGTGTTTACATTCAAGAGATTTTAGCTTCTTTCATGCTCTTTTTTTGGCAACTATACAAATCCTTGGGTTTAAAATATCCTACAAAAGAAAGTGAGTATAATTATTTCTAAGTCAGTTTTTGTGATAGTTTTCTAAGAAAATAATTGACAGTGGGTAAGCATAATCTCTTTGTAACAAATATAGTTCTTGAAATTAAATTGCTCTTGATTGTCATCTATGCAGCCATCCAAGATACCATGTAGAAACCTGTGGTGCACTGTCTCAGTGATTTATTCCTATTTCTGTGATACTAGAAATAAAGCTCTGAAACAAGGTGGTTTGTCCAGGTAGTATAGGAAGGCTCTGAAAAACAACTTTAAATTTTATCTCAATAAAGTTTGCTTTATGATGAATTAGTAGTGAAACATGCTACATAGGAACACAGAATACATTGAAAATATTTTCTGACGTTTTTGTGGTTAGAACAAGCATGTAATATAGTCTCAACATTTAGCCGAGACTGTACAAGACACGTTTGGAGCTCAGCATTGCAAAGATTTCAAAAGTTATGGCCTCAGGTGTCTGTGGGTAGGTAGTGGGAGACATGCAACAAGATTTTATTCTTTAAAAGCTGCAGGCGAGCAAAAAAAGTACCTTGATAGATACATCTTAACAAAAAGAGAGGAGCAATAAAGCCAGAACTCTTTTGTTGAAATAAGAGGTACAGGAAGCACAGTCTGTGGGAAAATGTCATCTGAGTGCTTGTTTGAGTCGCCAGCCTGTGTGTATTTTGAATCTGGGTCCTGGAGAATTAAACAGGTCTAAGTTTCTCTTCTGTGTCACTTGAAGTAGATAAATTACTCTCTGATGCGGGAAACTAACTGCCCCCGAGAGAAGGGGGACACAGAGGCAGAGATCCTGCAGAGGGTAATCTTAGGTAGTCCTGCTGGAAGATGCTGTGATGACAAAGGAAGACAGCAGGCATATTGGAGGCATTCTGTTGAAGTGGAAACTGAGTTAGTAGATGCAGAAACTCATTTTTCTGCAGGTTGAGTTGGAGACATGGAGACATACAAATAAGGTCACAGATTCAAGCTCACTTGAACTGTCAGCAAAGGTCAACGTGCACACAACTGCGATGCTGTTAGCAATGCATATTGAAACTGATTCCAGCTGATGGGGAGAGGTGGACTGAAGAGGTAGAAGTGTTCTTAAAAAGTGCATGTCTCAGTGCCATGAGTTACTCAGATCCTGCATAACAGTACTACTCAGACAGCATAAGATAGAAAGAAATGAAATTTGAGTAGAAAGGATAAAATAATGGTATTGACAAGTTCCAGTTAAATAGGTAATGTGGGAAGACACATATCTCAAACGAAGCGTAACGTGCTGACACATGACCTTTGGTCAGGGAAATGGTAAGGAGAAATCTCAGACTATTTACTATTTCATGTGATGAAAGGAAAAAAAAATTGCATGCTACATTTAGGTAAAATGATCAGTCGGCACAAAGTCTGCTGAGATGGAAGCCACCTTCTCTTCCTAGTTGTGCCTGTTGAAGGCTGATACCAGGTAACTGTTTGTGCACATTGTATCTGTTATTAAGCAAGGTGACTGTTAATGAAAACTTACAAGCTTCTGTGTCAGCATTTCACTTTCCCCTTAGGAATTCCCTTATATTAATGATAGAAAAGAATAATTAATGGAAATGTCCTTGTGAACACTTAAAAATGAAGAACTAGAGTATCCATTTGTTACTGTGTATGTACTTGATGAAGAGATATATGCTTAAGTTATTACTTTAACAAGACAAATCCCTAAAATCAAGAAAAGCAATGATGCAACACAGAGTGCATAAATATAATGGGATAGCCAAAACTATATTCAGGAGATATTGTCCTTAATATAAAACTCTATTAAATTTGGTAAATGAATAGCAGGTTGTACTCATTTGACTGAGCAAGAGGCAGAATTACGGAAAAAAACCTCATTGTGAAACTGGGTCAGTGGAGCCTTATGAAGATTAAAAATGAATAATAGAGCTGAATTAAAAGGAGTCTTAGTACTTAGTTTCAGATTCTGATATTTACATCTTAATTTCTGTTTCATCTTCTCATTTCTGACTATTTGACTACAGGGAGTTAAGGGATGCAAAGGTGTCTTGGAGACAGGATTTCTGAAATAAGTTAGAGGTCCATGAAAAAAAGGAGGGCATGATTTAAACAAAAACCCCTATCTTGAGACAACTGAAACTTTACTTGTGTTTTTTTGCTAACTTTAGAAACTGTTAATCATAGTGGACTAAGTCACAGAGTCAGAATCACACAGATTGGAAAAGACCTTTAAGATTATTGAGTCCAACTATGCATGTAACACTACCAAGTCCTCCACCAAACCATGTCCCTAATTGCCACACTGCACATCTCTAAAATGCCTTTAGAGGTGGCAACTCAATCAGTTTCCTGGGCAGCCTCTTCCAATGTTAAGCAACCCTTCTGGTGAAGAAATTTTTCTTAATATCCAATCTAAACCTCTCTTGGTGCAACTAAAATCTCCCCTGTTGAAGCTGAAGGCTGGAGTGGGAGAAGTAACTGGAAGGTATTTATCAGTGAAGGTAATTAGGAAGGGAATTACAGGAACAAGAAAGCCAGTAATTACTGCTGTAATCTATGCAGTCATATTTGGTGCCAAAGCATGGCTGGCTGCATGTTAGTCCAGCATATCACTCTCATCTTCCCAGTTCTATCCACTAATATTTAGAAACCCAGATACAGGCAGAAAAAAGTGAGGCAAGGGAAAACTCCCAGGGTAGGAAAAGGGGGTGTTTCATAAAAGGAGACCCAAGAGGCTGTTCCTGCCATCAGTCAGAGCACTCTGCGAGAGTCCCTGCCTGAGGCTGCCTGTGTAGAGCCAGTCAGGGTTGGGCAGCTCTGCCCTCTCCCAGCTGTCTCCATCAGCTGTGCTATGTTGGGTCAGCTCTGAGCCACAGGCACTGAGCTTTTTTGGGGTACCTGTGTCAAGTACAGCTCTCTCAATTACAGGTCTCTGTGTGTCAGTGAGTCAGGAGCTCCTTACTGGGTTTGCTTTTCAGCACTTGCGTAGAAGCTATGTTTAAAAATATATCAAGTAACTGCAGAGAAGTGGGGTTTAAACAGGCCAGTTTTTGGCACAGGAAAAGATTTATTGAAAACTTAGGGGAAAAAAAAAAACATAGGAGAGTGCAGTTCTGAAACATTTTTTTAGTGAGGGAAGGAGCAAAAGACAAAGTTCAAGATATGTTTGTACAATAGTCTTGGGCACATGTTGTGACTCTTGGGCGTGGTCAGGGCCAGAAACTGGACTCAATGATCCTTGTGCATCCCTTCCAACTCAGAATATTTTGTGATTCTGTGAACAGCTTAAGATTTTGAGGTGATGCTTGGGATAATAATAAGCTTGACTTGATCTTACAGTGGCTCCCTTCCATACCTGTGACCTTTTCATCCTAGTGTGAAGACACACTGTGCACAATCAATACTGGAACAACCAAGCTGATAAAATACATCATTAGTATTTCACTGCCTCTGTGGTGGCTGGAGAGTTTGTTCCAGAGGAGAGCCCAGCTGTGGGAGTGTATCTGTTCTTCTGCTCATTTGTGGACCTGGAGCCACCTAAATGTGGTGTATGAAAGGACAGGTAGCTTTTGCTTAGGAATTTATCTGTGCATAACTGATCTCAGAAGCGAGAGACTTTTTAAAAGTCATCCTAATTTCAAATTCTTCTGATTGAAATAAAAGATCATGATTTTGTAAACAATCATATTTTGTTTGCCTAAGGGCAAATTATTTTACCTGTTTTCCGTCTCTGCAACCTAGCTGCAAGACATGGTGCTTGGTGGGTTGTGGGTTTCATTGTTCCTTCTGCTACAAGAGGTGATAAAGTGCTGGTTTATAGGGAAGTAATGTTGCAACTGTTGGAACTGCTGTCTGAAGAGTTTGTGGGAGCAGTGCTAAAGAAGAGAAAATGTGAAATAAAAATCCTTTTCTAGGATGTTCTTCTGCTTTAGAAAAGAAGATTGTAGGGAGTGCCTGGTTTGTTTTCTATTAACAGAACTATGCTTTAGATTCTCATATTTTCCTATGCCTATTGTCCTGGACAACAATCCCCATTTTTCAGTTTAATGAGCACTAAAACTCCTGCCAGTTTTGTTTAAAAGAAAGAAAATCTTGAAAATGTATTTCATGTAAGGCTTTCAGATTCCATATGCCACTTTATGTTGACAAAGTTTTCTCTTTGAATGTAGATAGGTAAATGTTTTATGCACTTAGCTCTTCATTATTTTAATATAAATTTCTACTTCAGTTTTTGAAGTACTTTTTCTCTTTTGATTTTCCCCATGCTAGATAGAAGATACGTACAGTAACTTTATAATATAATTATTTGGACTTACAGTTCAATTGTACTTTCAGTTACTTATAGTCCTAAATGCATATTACATGTTATAGTTTTCAAGAGAAGAAAAAAGTGAATTTTGATGATGTTATGGTGTTCTTTTTAGACAAAGACAATAGCTCTCCTCAACCTGATTCCATAATGGTGTTATGGTAATCTGATCATCAGACTGCCAAGGGAAAAGAGTCTTACAGAACCATGTTATGTGGGAACTAATGAGTGAGAAACTTCAGGGGATTGAGTTGCTTTTACAATTACAGGTAATTACAATAAATGAATTAATTACAATTAATTAGCTACATAATTGGGATTCACGGACATGACAGTAATATGCTTATTTGTAAAACAAGCACACAAAGTAATCTTCTCCCCAAATCCATTTTAAAATCTGGAAATTATTTAGATGGCATTATTAAGAATATATCCAGGCTTAATTTCTACCTTTAATCTATAGTGTCCTCAAAGTATTAGAGGCTTTTTGATACACTGTGATCTCCCACACTGTAAGATTAGAAAACAGCTGTCATGCTCATTTTGTATTTATGCAAGGCCACAGATGCTCATAGTTAGCTGGATATTTCCTTGTTTCTAGAAATTCTCTTTGGTGAAGTTAGATAAATTGAATAGAGCTCAGTTACAAAGGAGTTGAATGTGGTGTATTTTACTGAATTCACTTGAGGATTTCATAGGAAGGGATTCATACATTAATTCATTAGGATTTTATGAATTCTTTCAGAATACCAGGACATCAAAATAACAGAACAGCAGGGATAGCTTTGGGTGGAGTGATTTGGACAATTAGAGGTGAGAGGTCTCAAGAAAACTTTATGCTCTATATATGATTCATACATGGTGTATTTTCTGCAATACAGTAAGAAAGTAGCAAGTCTAAATGTGCTTCCTTAGACTATTTACAATTCACAGTATTCTCCTTAGCTATCCGTGAGGAACTGTGATATTACTGCAGTGTTGTACAGAGTTCTATAGTGGCTTTACAATGCTAAAGCTGACTCTTAGCAGACTAATTCTGCAGTTTCCAATTAAAATATCAATAGCATTTAAGGCCTTTTGCTACTGCTGAGTAGTTACCTGAAGCTATTAACTAAATACCAAATGTGAGTTTCAGCTTACTGAATTTACCTATTGATCCTATTAAAAGGATATAAAAATTGACTAAAAAACTAAATACGGTGTTGACTAATTAACTTTTAGAACAATTCCCTATCTTGTGCTGCTAAAGAATATCCAAAGGTCTTTTAATAGTAGGTTACTGGTTTGTAATGGAAACCATTTTTTCTCTTGATTTTCTTTGTACTTGAATCAGAGAATAATTTGGGTTGGAAGAGACCTTTAAAGACAATCTAGTCTTTCTGCCATGGGCAGGGGCACTCTCCACTAGACCAGGTTGCTCAAAGCCCTGCTCAAACTGGCCCTCAGCTTCACCCAAGGGACCTTGCAGGCTTCACCCTCCTCACAGCCTGTGCCAACTGCTGCTGCTGCTGCTGGCGTTGCCTTCCAGCTGCTTCTCAAACTAATGCTTTTCTCTGATAACTGTATTGAACAGCTGGAAGCTTATAATAAGACCCAGCTAAAAGAATGTAACTTCGAAAGTCAGCAATAATATGACATTGTTATTAATAACAACTCCTTCCCAAAGGTGTTCCTGGTCCTTTTCCAGCAAAAGGAGAAAACTTTCAAAAATGTATCTATTTCCAGATTTATCAACCAAATTTTTCTCATAACTGTATATTACTCTCATTTGTTTATAAAAAGAAAAATAAAAAGTATGAATCTTTGTGGGAAAGAAAAAATGACTGTAAATAATAGTGTCTTTTCTAATGAAGGACACTAGGTATTTTCTGCTTTTATATTGGCTTTTATATTATTTATTTTATATAATGAATAATTTCTAGAGAGAAATAATTGTGTTTAGGATGTTTTATCATGGTGATTTTCAAAGAATTTATTTCTCTCTTTTATTGTAAAAATTCAATGAGAAAGATGTTAAAAAACAACCACTTTCTCATGAGTCTATGGTTTAAAACTGTAATATAATGTAGGCTGAGGGTCTTTAATCTTTTATACATCAGAGTGCCTTTTTTTTTTCTTCTGATAAAACAAACTCCCTAGAATGAGATGAAATCTGTTAAATGCTGCAAGTGGAGATCAAGCATCTATGCTACACATACAGCACCCCAAAAAAAGTGAAACTTTTGTGTTTACATCTATACTGAGTGATCTATGATATGCCAGAAGAAATTCATTTCAATACTGAGTTACTTTATTTCCCTCTGGGAGCTTGGATTGTGGTCCACCATGCTCATTAATTTCTGGTGCTTTTATGGTTCCTTCAGCCCAGTGGAGCTTAGTGATTTAGCATGTTTTATGAAATACTGTTTTTGTTGTTTCAAAGCCAAACTTCTGTTTTATATTAAAAAAAAAAATAAGCAGGGTAGTAAAAGCAGAATATGAAAATAAGGCTGTTTCTTGAGGTATAATAATATTATTTGGATAAAAATGTTTCAGCATTTATATTTAATTCTCTGAAAAAAAAAAAAGAAAAATAAAACTTAGAATTTAAATGTAACCAAGTGTCTCACAACTGAAGTCATAGCATCTGCTCAACACAGTTTTAGACTTTAAATTAAGGATTTCTTTTTTTTTTTTTTTTTTTTTTTGCTTAGATTTGTCCCTGTAGAGAAAATTGCTGCAACTTCATGGATAATAAATAATGTCTTTCCCATTTGTTGAGCAAATGTCAAATTTACAAAGATCTGGGCTCATTTCACAGTGTATGTAAATCTGCAGAGAACTATTTTGACTTCTACTACCAAATAAATACTTTTTATTATCATAAATGAAAAATTTTCTGTTCCTACAACAATTCTTTGGCAATTCTATTGGTTGCATACTTATCCTAAGTTATAGTTCACAGGTGTTGTCTTACTGGAAAGAGAATTTCGGGTTTTGCTGCAGATCACATGGGAAGTTTGTGTAGCAGTAGGAAATGGAAAGCAGATCTCTGGCCTGAAACTCTTTGTGCTGTGCAGTAACCCTTTCTCTCTCTGTAAGAATGAAGGATGCCAAAAGGGATCCGTGCCTACAGGCAAAGCAGATTATTTGATGTGTTTAATAAACATCACGTCCAGAAAACAAAACATGGAATTTACCTCTGCAAAGATTATCTCAGGTATTTCCCTTCTACTGTTAGTCTCTTAGTTTACCTTCTGGCATCCAGTAATATCTACTGAAGATTTTATCCCAAGATGTCAATAGTACTTGTCTCATGTTTTTAAAGACTAACCAACTCAAATCCTGAATATATTTTGTGTGTTAATTTTTTTGAGCCATGTAAAATTGCTAAATTTTGTTTCAAGTATTTTTTTCAAAATGTGGAAAGACGTTAATTCCTTTTTTTTCCTTCCAGGACCATTTTCTTATCTTGTAATTCTAAGATGATGTTTGAATAGAATTATTTAAAAGGAAAATTAGACTGATACAATCTTTCAGATGTTAATCCTACAAAAGCTACTGCCTTTGAAGTTTTTCCTGAGTGAAATCTCACCTCTTCCTAACACATTATTTGTTTTAAAAGAGAAGTAATTTCGTATCAAGCATTCTAAAGGTGAACTTCTTCATTATTTTTAACTGCCAGGTTTTTTTTAGGTCCTTTTCCATATTACAAGAGTTTCTAACCTTAAGGCAAGATGGAGACAGATGCCTTTTTATAAGTAGGAATGGAGACTTAAATGTTCCTATATGATCCTGCCAAGTGTATAACCTTATGCAGTTAGATAAGTCTGAGGGCTTTGAGGAGGCATTAGTGTGTGGTGTTAAGCTGATGGTGTGGCTCCAAATGTTCCTTAGGCGAGGTGCCCAGAGGAGAGGGAGCTGTGGAGTTGGGGAGGGCTTTGCAGAGGGAGCCCCATGCCCACAGTGTGGGCTCTGGGATCCTGCCTGACTCAGGCACCGCTGCTCCTGGGCTTTTAGCAGGATGTGTGTGAAAGCCTCACAGCTGAAGATCTTCTCACTTAGCAGGTAATGCAGAGACACAGTCTGACAATATCTTGCTTCTGTGAGTGAAGAGACGCTTGATCCTGTGGAGCTGAGGCTCAGCAGGAGACGCTGTGTTCAAGGCTGCAGCAGAGTGAGGCTCTTTGCTTGCTCAGTGACAGGTGTGCTTTTCCGTGTAAGAGGCAGCACTTGGGAGATCCTAATGAGCTGGGAGCTCAGCTAGAGATTGTGTGAATCAAGAGCTCTTGTTTGTTGCAGTGGCAGCTGTTGTTTCTGCAAGCAGCAGACATGATTACTGTCTGCATGGCCTTAAGATGTGACAAGTGTTATCTGCCTGCAAATTTGTCATGCTTGACCCCAAGCAAAGACAGACTAAAGCTTGTCGAATAGGGATAGCCTACAGATGTGTTGCCTGCTTGTCATCGAAAATCACAGGGAGTTTTTTTATGAAAAACAGAGAAGAATGAGAAGCAGTTCAGTCATTTTGAATCTGAAGTGCTCAGTCGGGCTTAATTGTCTTCAGTCGTAATAAACCTGTGGAATAAATGGGATTTTTAGGAATAAAATTGCATGTTTAATTTCAGGAAAGGGGTTTTTTAGTTGGTGTTGCAGAAGGAAAATGGTTACAAATTCATTGAAATTCATCTGGCTGTTAAGTTTTCCGCAGTCCTTTTTTAGGATTTCCTGAGAACTCTATGTTTCAACATACTATTTTTTGCTTGGGAAAACCCCCACATACCTAATTCTAGCTGCAGTTAGTTTATTAAGGGAAACTTCATATCTTCCAAGTGGTGTTGAAGATTCGGCCACATTTGAAAAAGTTGGTTGAGATATGGTGCACCTGTTTCTGGTTATATATTCATGCCTGGAGGAAAAAAAAAAAAAAGGTAATGTAAGAGATAAGTACGTCAAAGAGAATATGGAGTTCCTGTTACTGCTTCTGACTCACACAAGTAACTTTAATCTAGAAGGTCAGAAGTGACACGCAGTTTTTTTAAACTATTATGTCCTTTTATGGACAATGGGATGCTCAGTTCTGGTCAGTTGTGGTATCTGTGGTCTTGAGCTCTTAGTAGTCACATAGAAGACACGAAGTTAAATAAGCTTTATTTCTTTTAAACAAACAAACAAATAAAAACATAAAAGAAAACCAACCGACCAAACCAAAAAACCCAAACAAAACAAACAAAAAAAGCCAATGAAAAGACAAGGAGGGGATGGGTAGGGGAGACATGTTAATCTAGAAGTTTGAGGAGCCTGCACAATGATGAGTGATGTGTTTTGAATCTGGTAAAACAGTAGTGCTCCTTCATGTCTTTGTAGCCTGTAATAGCTAAATGAGATGAAGAGCACATGTTTTCAGGCAGTGGATGCTGTGTTTTCAAGGCAGACTGCTTTGCTTCCTAAAGCCATGTCATGATTTTATATTTTTGTGTTACCTCAAAATCTTCTTTTAAAGTTTCCAGAAGTACTAATGAAAAAAATATGTTCCATGATAAGAGTCAGTTAGGGCTAACATTATTCCCAGTGTTTCTGATGTTTTTTTTTCCTTTTTCAGTTTTAGTATAGATCTTCAGTGGCAGTATCAGAACTTTTACTTGGCTACTTCAGTTTGTGTGCCCTTTAGATAGAATTTTTCTTCTGGACGTGTTTTATCTTTGTATCACATACATTATTTGCACAGGACATTTTTACTCCTACTGATCTGAGGAAGAAAAGTGACAATCTCTTATAATTAGAATCACAATTCACAACATTGTTTCTGAAATATTTATATCTGGCTGCCATGAAATGGATATAGAAAAGTATTATCTATCAGTATTTACTTCCATTGTAAGTATTGGTAGAGAGAGACTGACTTTCCATTGGAAAATTAAAGCTTGAGAAAATATGTGACTGGAAGCTAGATAATAGAAATGCTTGAGGTCTCTGAGCTGTCCAACATATTAAACCATACTTAGTGATCTCTGTCACTTTTAAAGTAACAAATATATTGAAGAACTTTGGCTTGCACTGATTAAAACAACATAGTAGAGATTTACACTAGACAGAGATCTGAATGCCTTCCAAAATTGATATCAAAATGTGAAGAACCCTTGTTTTGTGATTGTAGAGATAATTCCATATCATTTTACATATTCATCTGTATATATATACATATATATACATACATACGTGTGTATCATGCCGGTAAACATCAAGAAGATGAAAGGTGATGATAGAATATCAGTGACTTACCTTGCTGTCCACTGCCCAGATGAGCAGTAAATCCTGAATCACAGTTTAAAAATCTCCCTGAACTAATCTAGGTACCTATGTAAAGACTGATTTTTAAAAATTTACAAACTACTGGAAAATACATGAAAGACATGAGTCAGTAGAGATAGTAGTGCACTACGTGCTGAAGCTGACATCTTATATTGCTACTGCCTTTATATGTGAAGGAAAGTAAATATGTTTTTCTTCATATGCCACCATGGGAATAACTATAGCAGCTGTCCAGTGATCACACTGCTAGACGAAATAAGATAGTTATTTCATGATGATTGTCATAGCTAACAGCAAGTAGACTGCAATGCACAAAACCTAAAAATAACTTCTTCAGGTGTAATAATAATTAAAGAAATAGCAACTGCTCCAGTTTAATGATGGTTGAATCTCAAAAGACTCGTAGTACTAGGTTTGCTTTGTTGTTCGGGGTTGGTTTAAAGTATTGTTATTTGTTCTTGAGCGTCCCTGAACGTACCTGAATATATAAAACTAATATGTATTTCTGACAAAAAAAATATGTGTTGGATGAAAATAGTACAGTTGATGAAACAGAGAATGGAAAAAAAAAAAGGACTTGTCATAGACAGTGTGGGAGGAAAAATCTGGGCAGGGAAAAAGACACCACTTATGGAATACATTTACCTATAATTATATCTGCCATAGGGGCAGTAATGCATTGCTGTATCACAAAACAAAAGAGTATGTAATGAGTCTGTGTGGAAAAGAACCACCCAGGAGAAATTTTCTCTATTTCTGATTTGAGAGCTCTAGAAAGTACAGTGGGGTATTAGAATTGCATGTGGAGTTTCTTACAACATCTTGTTTTATATAACCAAAAGGTAATTTTTGCCCATCTATTTGTTTAATATATCACAATAATTTCTGAGACACAGAGACGTGGAAGACTCCTACGGTGTATTCAACCTTATACAAATCCGTGAAGTTAAATCATTATGCTGTATTAAATGCCACAGTCTCAAGTAATTTCTCAATACATTTGTAAGTTATGAGACTGGAGTGTGTAATTAAGCAACTGTCTAGGAGAAAGAAAAGTTGAAAAATATGGTTTTTGTTGTAAAGACTTCTTGTAAGGAAGCTTCTATAAAACTATTTTCTAATAATAACTCTTACCATAGGACACAACAAAAAAAATTAATACCTGGCTGAACTTAGAAAAAATAAAGATTGTCTCCCCAAGAAGAGAACAGTGAAAGACTCATTATGTGTCGTAAGATTGATACGAGTCAAGACCAGAGAATTAGCTAATGCTTTTAATGTCATTTGGACACTGTCCCTGGATTTCAGTGTGGCACATACATTTAACCATTGTGATTTCCTTCTACAAGCCTCACTTGAGATGCTATAATTGTTTAAAGAACATTGCCGACCAAAATCACCAGAGTCTCAGGGACTGATGTCTTAGAAGAACAGTGTTTTAGAGCAAATTGAAACTTCTTGACAAGAGCCCTAGGCTTTCTATTTCTGAGATATACAAAGTCTGTAAACAACTTACATATGCCACTTGCTTGGTGTCAGATGCTTGCAGCCAGGTTAGTTGAGTCTTAAGAAGCTGAAGGGAAGAAAATGTATCCTGATTAAAAAAAAATAATAAATTGTCTGTTTGTGTTTTCATGGATTGCTATTTTTCACAATGCCATGGGAAGGCTGAAAAAAGGATTGGTTTATGTGAAGGTTATTAAAAAATGCCAGTATGATCCATTAGACCTTATTTCCTTTTGCTGTTTTCCATAATGAAGAAGCAAATTCTGAAAAAAGCCCTAGTCTGCCTTATAAATCAGGAAAGAGTCTATTATGATGAGTGTTGTAGGCTTTAAAAAATAAATGCATAGATTTGTATTTTGTTGTGATTCACAGCATAATGATAAGGCACAACCTGATGATGGTTCTGATTCTCAGAATCTGATCTACAACATTAACCCAGTTACCTTTTGAAAAACCTTGCATGTTTTCCTGAAATGGTATAACCAGTGTATCCTGTGACTTCTCAGTGCTGCTTTCATGTCTTCACTGGTACTAACCAACCAATCTCTCTGTTATAGCATGCATAGAAAAGTGCATAGAAAATTGCACTTGTAGAGCACATATTCCGTATTTTTGTATGGCAATACCTGACAACAAATCAACGTGAAATACACTTATTTCCTTACAGCCTATTAATTTTTAGTTTTAGTAATTCACTTTGATATAAGAAATTGTGCTGGTTTTGCATTCATTGCGTTTTGGTGAGGAAGGAAGTGATGTTCTAAGAGAAGCTGCTAACAGCATCCTCTGTGCCTGGCAAAACCAATTGCTGGCTGGCTCTGTGAATAGGCATGCTGATAAGCCAGTTAGATAGAGAGTTAAACACACCCCTCAGATGGAAGGAGAATCTGGAGATGCCTTAGTTTTAGGCTGAAATTCTCTTACAAGCCATGATGATGGAGTATAATACACTGAATATCCCTATAAATAATGGAAAAAGCATAGGGGGATGGAGCGTTCACATTGTAGACATGAGCAAAGGCAACCATGCTGAACAAGCAGATGTTGAAGTAGATGTGATCCCATGAGATGTTTGAACAGAGAGAGAAAAGAGTGATGAAGAGCCTTTGCCCCCAGGGAAAGAAGAAGACCTCTGTTCCTAGAGATGAAGATGGTCTCAGAGATAGATAAAGAGAACTTTTGCTTTTGAACAGCTCATCCTTAAAATAGTACCCCATAAGTTTGACATGGCCCATTAATGCATTTGTGGGAAAGCTGCAAGAGATGAGAGGGCCCTCACAATTGCAGATTTTCTTGTGGAAATTAAAAGCCACAAGAGAACTGTTTTCTTGTGGAGAACTCTCCATAGCATGACAAGTGAGACTCCTCTCCCTAAGTGAACTGAAGAAAGGCTATTCTAGAGGTGATAAACTGACTGAATTGTTTCTGTACATTGTCAGTGGGAAAGAAAAGAGGGTGTGAGGGGGAGGAGAAGTGTTCTGAAGGTTTTATTCTGATTCTTGTTATTCTTTTAGTTCTGTTAATAAAGTTTTTCTTTATACTCTTTAAAGTTTGAGCCTGCTTTGCCTTCCTCCTAATCCTTTCTCACAGAAGGAAATGAATAAATTATTCTAGTGGGTTCACTGGCGATTTGGCCAGCACTGAACCCATCACATAAATTGGCATGTTGATGGGGAAATCTCAAACTTTTGGTGAACCAAAACCACTACAGAAATATTAGTGAGCAGGAGTAAAGTTTAGAAAAGTTATTGGTAAATAAACAGCTTTTAGCCTTAAATCCAGACTGTGCTTTGTATTTGCATCTCTATAAAGAAATAAGCAACTTTTTTTCCTTCTGTGCCTTGTGACAGCCTTGTGAGCCATCTGTGAAATCTGCTGGAAGATCGCTTAGACATGTCTTTCCTTGCATCAGTCCTGAAGACAGCCGCTTCTAAGAAGTGGTTGTCTTTAAAGATCTTTTATGTAATAAAACTCAGATTACTAGCGTGTTTGAAATATGAACCAGTCTCGTGCAACATAGATTTGTAATTAAGCTCCTATCAAAATTTAGCCTCACCTAAGCTAATTACACATTTTTAATGTGGGGAAACTATACGTTAACGACTTTGAAAGTTATGACTGAATGTTACTCTTGCAAAGTGAAAAATAGAAACAAACTTGTAATTTGGGAGGTGGTGATCTTGGGATGTGTGCAAGAGATGTTTTGTAAGTAAAATGTTACAATGGCATCACAATGTTTTAAAGTTAAAATTCTTATATATCTTTTTCCTTCTAAGATCTGGTTGGTCTGCCAGCTCTGTAAAGGACTATGGTGAGGATCTGATGTATGGTATTGCATCAGTTTTGGGTTATGATACTGTGCATTTATGGGAGAAAAGGCACAACTCTGATTCTCATACTTTTGAACCCTATCATACTAGGAACATTTCTAACCTGTTTGCTTTATCTGAAAAGAATTCTTTCAATGCAAAACCAAAATATCCTTATTTTACTTGCAGGGGTGGTAGTACCAGCTGTGCTGATGTGGGTATAAACCGGTGAATCTACTTGTTGAATCAGATCTTACACTCACTTCGTTTCCCTTTTTCTGGACTGAATACTCATGTCGTTTACTCACACAATGATAGGAATTGTTTTAGAAGCAGTTAAGAATTATAGCTTGAAAGACAAAAGTTTTGAAGTCATAACATTTTTTCCTGGTTAAAATTCTGTCTTTTGGCTTTTATGGGTTTAGTAAAATTAAAACAATTAAACTTACTGATAACATTAGGCAAGCATAATTTCCTATATATATATATATATATATATATATATATATATACATTTTTTTTTTTTTTTTTTTGTTATTTGGAATGTCTTCTCCCAGACTGTCCTCCCAGGTTTGGCTGGCATACCAAGAGCATGCAGGAGGTGTGGTTGGTCCCACCTGTGACTCTCTGCCATTTCTTAGGAAGTTCCCCATGTTTGAGAACAAAGGGATGACGTTTTTCACGTACAGAATTGCTCTAATTGATGAGGGCTACAGACAGGGAGAGCCAAGACCAACATTGGAAGTCAAGGAACATGTAAAGCTTCATCTTTAACTTAGACGTAATTAATGAAGAAAATTGCCAGACTGTCTTATATAGTTTGGTTTTGCCTGATTGTTTTATGATTGGAGTTACTGTTCTTGTGTTCATGTAAGACTTTCTCAGATGCTTGTGCAGGTTAACTAAGAGTGAATCTGCAGTCTTTGCTTAAGAGTAAAACACCTTAAAATGGCATGAATTTTTTTAAGATATTTTCACCTGTGAAGTTTAAAAAAAAAATTCTTACAGGGTAGGAATAATTAAGAATTATTCTGTTGGAAGCACCCTTTCTTTAAAATAAAGCCTTTGAGGTGATTAACTGTATTCATTATTTTCCAAAGTATTGTTACCCATTCCAAACTATGAATATTCATGATTCATTTATTTCTTCATAGGTTATTTTCCATGCATTTTAATATTAGAGAAAGCCATGATATGAATTAATTTCTTGCCATTGTTACTGCTTCTTCTCATTGTTTTTGCAAATTGCAGATCGTGATGTTTCAAAAAAGTAATGGCAGTAGAAGCAATGAAGACAAGGAGTTTGATTACTCATACAATGAAGCTTGATACATTTACAGGAAAGATTATGTGCTGAGGCTGTTGCAGTTACTGGAAGTTATACTCAGTAGCTGTAGTGAGATCTTTCAGCCTTATGTCCTATAATCTGGTCTGGCCAGTGCTCAGTCCTGGATACCACACTGTTTGAAAGCCAGACTGCTTGTTTATGTGATAAATAATAATATTGGTTTGGGCAATGATTCTTCTCTTTTTTTTTAATCCTTCTTGAACAGATTAAGTACACAGTAGGCTACAGTAAAATTTTAGTGGGGATAAACTTTGTCAAGGCTTTTTTGCCTCTCTCATTGCTATGTGCCATTCTGTGGTTCAGAAGGGTCCCTCCTCTGAATTCTATGGTTAGCCATTGTTGTAATTTTATTTTCATTCTCATTTTCATCTATTGTTTGTGCCATAGTCTGCTGACATGAATCCCATTTAAAAAAACAAAAACAACCCCCCCCTCCCCCCCGCAGAAAACAACAAAACAACAAAAATCCCAAATAAAATCCCTGAGTTCTGGAAAGAATCCCAAATCCCAGGGACTTCAGAGCATAGTGGACTGTGGGGTTTGGAAAACTACAGTGTGTCATATGTTGTGTGAGGATATAAAGAATATATGCATGCTTGACCCTCTTGGACCAAACAGATTTTCCAAAGTTGATTGACATTGAGAAAGGCTTGAGTTATATGATCAAGACTACCAATGTCAATCTTCTGTTCCTAAATTTAATGTTTTAAAAACTTCAGCTTGGGTGGGATGTCTAGTTGTCCATATGGAACAGGATGTTATTTTCAATATATTGCCCTCAGGAACTGTTTTAACCAGCCTACATTTTGCAGTGTTGTCGCTTAAATAAGAAATCAGGAACACGAATCAAAAAGTTTCTTAGGTTTCTGGGTACTGGATACAAGTGATCTTGAATACATTATATTCCTAAACATGGAAACTTAAATAAGAGCTTAATTTAAGGTTGTCCCTGTAGTATAAGGTACTGTGATGTATAAAAAAAACTCTACTGCTTGAAACTATTGTTCTTAGAAGAGAGGAGAAAATACCATCCATTAGACTTCATCAGACGCTTGGAGTATCAAGATATAAAATAAGATGCTCAAAGCTGTTGTGACATTTTTGTAAGACAAGTTTTAATTCACAATTTCTGAACATTCCTCCAACAATAATAATAGTACTTCAAGATTTACACTTCTTATCATTCTATCACTACATCGAGTATCTAGAAAAAATAAATCTTGCACTCTGTTCCTTTCAACAGTAGTAAATCCAAATATGAAAGTGTGTTCTCAATATGTACAAGTTATTTGGCTTGTTAAAATTACTACCTTCTATAAAATAATTATGAAAAAAAACCCAACTAACACTCAGGACTTGGGTAGTTGTCAGATTTCCTTTTTCTATGTTTTTGACGTTCATATGCAATCTCAGCTTGCTTTGCTTTCAGTTAACTAGAGGTAGGACCTCTCTAATCTAGGATTCTCGTAGCTACCAGGTAAATTTCAAGTGCTGTATTTCACTTGTTGTTACAATCAAAAGAAAAAGATTTTCCTAACATGAGAGGAAGAGTTGAAAAATTCAGCCTTGCTTGTCTTCATGCCAATATTATCAAGATTTGCCATGTTTCTAGTGTACTTCTGTAGAGGTGTATTCTGATAGCTGATAGGAAATGGAACTCTTTATTCTTTGTACTTTATTGCCATCCACCACATTTGGTTAAGTAAAAGCTTGAACTTGATTTCCAGCTGTAAAAGAAAAACAAAAGAAGTGCATCTATAATGCACGTTTACATTCAGATTAACCAATCCTGTGTGAAGAAATCTTAGTTGTAATGCTAACCAAGGAAGTATAGTTATTTAAAACTTATTTTTGTGTGTGTTGTACATCACCATTAATAATAAGTAAAATGCAAGCATCTTTCCCTCTTTTTAAAATACCATGGTCTGCTTTTTAGAGGTAAGATAGCAACAAGTGAGAAAAGATATTATCAGCTTGCTTTCCTCACTGCCAGCCTCTAGTTTGTGAAGTCTACCACATATTTCCCAACTGCTTGTCTTTGGTCTCAAGTGTTTTCTTCCTGTAATAGCCTACACTGTTTTTTTGGTCACCCACCTAAGGGACCAAGTAGGTCCTTGCTGTGGGGTGGTTGGTAGTGCCAGAGGTCACAGACATGTGCAACACAGCTCTTCAGGGGTGACTCCTCTGGATTCATCAGCTGTTGTCCTTTTGTCAAGGTCTGCCTCTACCAATCCCTGTGGTCTCTTCACAGACCTCTTGTTTTTCCTAATTAGAAGTCTTTCTCCTTCACACATAGGCTTTAGGGCAGACTCTCCTTTTTTTTTTGTTGTATATTTTAACATGACTCATGACCGGAATCAGCTGAACTGTGTTTGAAAAGCATTTCATTGTGATAGAAGAATGGGCAATGGAGAGGTGGACCTGTGTGATAAGTTTTAATCTAGAATTTTCTTGTATTAAAATGTCTGCTAACTTAGAGAAATGGAGAACATAAAGGGACAGACTTTTAAATTCTATATGTAATGTGACTTCTATGCTGCTGCAAATAAGCTTTGTTGCTGAAATTATATATCTAAATTGAAAAGGTAAAGTCAAACTTGTGTTTCAAGAAAGGACCTTAGAAAGCAATGTGGTTTCAGTCATCCTAGAACGTTTAAATTGAACTGCTCTTATTTGAAAAATTTCATGTTATTTTCCCAAATTGCTGCATGTTTTGTGTCACTTCAGGCACTATCTCCTTTTCCAGATTTCCAAGTTTACATTATTCTCAATATGTTTACTTACTGCTGGAAAGACATTGTCATACTAAGGTAGGATGAAAAGGCTTAGTTCTCCAAGTGAATGGACAAAAGAGGAATTTATGACCTACGGTCTTATTTGACAGAAATCAACTTTTGATACAAGTTACAATCCTCAAATGAGGCTTTAAGTGTGAGCTTGTGATAGAAAGCTGAAAGAAAGCATTGCTTTCCATTGTGAAGAGGTTACTCGTGCTGAGTACAGCATACAGAAATAAGTGGTTTAGATTGACCAAGCTCATAATGATGAGAAAATTTGTGAGTTAAATGTTCTGTGAAGTATTGTCTGTTTCACGTTTAAGTAGCCTGAAGATTTCAGTTTATTTCATGTATTAATGCAGATGTGTATTTTTGTTAGACCAGTAAGTACTGTTGAAAGAAAGGGCATGCTTCGAGACACGTGGTCTTTCTCTTTAAATACAGCACATTTCTAGCAAAAACATGTTCAAAGCAATAATTGTTATTTTAGTCTAACTATGTTAGTAGCTGGATAGCTTAGGGGAAATGGCTTCTGTGATCTAGAGATGTGTTGGCTGGAGATGGAGGTAACTGCCTTTGACTCACTGGGACAGAAATAGAAATAGTACTCAGTAGGGTCAGCAGGGAGATATGACATGGAAGTCCATTTTTCTGTAGAATCACTGTAAAGACTTGGTCAACAGCAAAAATAGCACACTGAAAACCCTAGCAGAAACCAAAACAAGGCCACCATAGCCTTCCAGCTGTGGTGGAAACCTTCCTCCCATGGTAGAATATGGGTAGGTAAATCATTAAACAGTTACATTTTCTAGGAAAAGTAAACATACTATCAAATGAAATTTCCTAGTTCCATTTACTGTGTATTTCATATAAATTTAGTGTGTTGTATATTTTCCTTCACGAAAGGGGACTTACTAGTTGTGAATTATTTTTGAAAGCTGTTTTATTTCTCTGCCATGTCACTTGCTCCATGGAAAAGCGTATCAAACATTCAGAGGATATAGATTTATACAGACTACTGAACTGACTGATGATGAACCTGCACGTAAGCATAAAAACATCCTTCCCTATCTCTATACACTCTTCTTCGTATTATATCACATGCATATAACTTCTGCAATAGATGGTACCTGAATTTCTTAATAAAGTATCTAGAAAGAGCAATCCAATGTCCCAATATTCTCGCAGAATTTGGTAGCAGCTAGAAATGATTTAATCCTCTATGCTATTTGAGTTTATGTGCCAGAATTACTGTTCTCCTCTATTTGTGGTTAAAAAGATAGATCCTTAGCCACCTGCTAGTATGTTCAACTCTTACTACAATAGAAAGTGATGTCAAATAGAAACAACATATGCCTTCAGGATATAATCACTCTCTGTAGGCAACTGTTTGTTTTCCAAATGATGCTTTTTTGCTTTATTAATAGCATATCAAAATTATTGTGGTCCTTTGATTTCTGTAAATAACATGGAGTGTAAAACAGGTGTGAGCAAAAGTTAGAAAATAACTCAATCCAGGTTGAAATTAAGTTCACAGAAGTACTGGTATAAAATGCAACTTTCAGGTTTCTAAATGTTTTATGTTGGCTTAAATATTTCAATATCAAAATATTTATATTAATTGCTATATATTTCCATATAGCAATTACTTTAAAAGTGAATGATTACAAAAGCTTTAAATGCAAGCATGTCATTACCAAAAGGTCATTGCAGTAATTACACAGAAGAGTTAAATTTCTAGCTTGTATTTCAAATTTTTTAACAAGTGGTTTTTATAATGAGAGCAATGTAATGTATCCCAGATTGTTTAAGGGACTATTACTTTGTAGTTTAGAAGATGCTGCACTTACAGGCTATGTATAGTAGCAAACAGGGCTAGAGTTTAGTTGTTGCCATGTTTCCTAAGATGCTTTGGCTTATACAATTAGCATTTTCTCAAACAGTATCTTGGGACGACTTAGGACCTAACGTAGGTCACTGACAATTTCTGATGACTGGTGTGGGTAAGGCTCTCTTTTCTGATATAGAAGGGGTTTCTGCACGCATGCCAAAGCACTTGTTCTCAGTGGCACATTACAGGTTTGACACATTAAATTTACCAGGGTTCATGTAACAGCGGAGTGCTCAACTGAAATGTTTCCAGAATCACCTGTGTGGTTTAGATGAGGCTGACAATTGCAATGAATGTAGAATTTCACCTTATGATGTTAAACAAAAATTGAAATCATAATTATTTGAATTATTTCTTTCTTCTGTCATTATCATAAAGCAGAGAATTTCAAGTAACTTCACCTGGTTTCAAAAATCTGTGTTTAATTGGTAGTATTCTGCAGCATATGAGCTATTTTGGGAGGTTATTTTCTATGTTTAAGAATTGTCATTGTTTTGTAGGTTCAAGCATTGTAAAGATTGCTTGCATTTATAGAGAATGGTTTATTTCATGTCAAATGTATCTGGAAGTTGGTAGGAAGAAAGAATAAGGAACAGAACATTAAAGCCATGGGAAAAAAAAAATACTAATTGAAACAGAATTGCCTGAGGACCTTGCTTTGTGGCTTTTCTTTTTCTGTGCCCAGAAAAGTGCTAATCATTATAAATTAAGTGTTGTTTTTCGTCCTTATCATTACTGCAAACAAAGTGCTGTTTGAGGTGAAGCTTTAAAGGTGAGGACAGTGGAGACTTCCTAGCATTTGATATATCTTAGCCAGGCAGCCTCTTTTCGTGCCAGGTTTGGATTTGGATCATTGGTTGGATTATTCTACCCCATAATATTTGGCTGACTGAAATGTCTTTTAAATCACAGTAGATTGTTTCAATAAACGAATATTACCTAAGCTGTGCAACTTTTGGAATTTTTTTTCAACAATGTCTTGAGGGAATTGAGAGTTGGAAACTCTTGATATTTCATAATTGCATTAACTCTTCTGGAATAACCTAATATTCAAATAAAAATGGACAGTAAAGGGGAATATACAATCCCTGTGAATATAAATTTTTAAAAAACATTACTTTTGCATCTCTTGCTGTTCCTTGGCAAGATTGCAAGTTAAAACGCAATCAATTACAGTTCACAATTCACAGAGTAGGATTCAGTGGAGTCAGGATTTAACCCAGTGACAAAATTCCCATTGACCTTATACATAGGATAGCTAACACCATCAGCTAAGCAGAGAGATGAGCTACTCTCATCTGAAGAACACCATGAGATTTTGTCTTCTTTGTCACTTTCTCACCTGAGCCTGTGCTAGGAGAGATTTCCAGTGAGTGTAAGGGCTGGCTTAAAGAAGAGAGGGAGCTCAGGTTTCTGTTTTTGCTTGGTTTCATCTGTCCTGGCCTAAGTGGGTTTGTGTGTGTTCACCTGCAGTCCTCATCCAGTGGTCCTAGAAAATAGTTATCTCAGCCACACCAACTAGCAATATAAACAGAAAACCCATGACTTCTGAAATTAATTTTGTTTAATGCACTTATATTCTTGCAGTGTAATACAGGACTTGATTCCACTCATTTAATCCATTCAGTAACGAATTTTTAAGAGGAAATGGATTTTATTTTAGGGTTTTTTTGGGTTATTCTCTCCCCTCCCTCACCCTCAAAGGCCTGATTCAATAGCTTATATTTATCGCAAACTAGCTGCTTAAGTGTAGAGACAGAGGTGCTTAAAATAAAGAACATCTTGAACTGCTAAATATTTGTTTGTGCTGAATTGGATTGAATGTAAGCTCCAAACAGTAATTAAAGTTGTTTAGTGAATTAATGATTTCTTGTGAAGGGGAGTAAGTTAATAATTGAGGAATTCAGCCCTATTCTATTCCAGAGTGCCAAAATGAGGAGAAAAAAATTTCAGAACAATTACTAGCAGAATTTTTTGTAGTGAAATATTTGGAAGCCATCCATTAACTGCTTTAAATTTCTCACTTCTGTGAACTCCTTTTAACTCAATAATATTAAAAAAATATCTTTAATAAAAATTGGAAAAGAATGTTTGCATAAAGATGAGAAACTTGAATGTCAAGTTCTAGACAATACAATTACTGTCTCTAAATTGAGACAAGATATACACAGCAAAAGTACTTATATTCTGTTTATGAGACCTGATTGATTTTTAAAAAATCATAACGACATATGCTAGAAGTAAGAGAAAGAAGCTACAATAAAAATCTTGACAATTATACTTTTCCTTTTCTTCCTCTCCATCCGTTGGAAAATCTTTTTTGTTTGTCCTTCTCCGTTCACATGAACCAAGCAGAAACCAATGCATAGATATGAGTGGAGATATTATGAAGAAACATTTCAACTCTTTTATCTTTAAGTTTAGATGTGCTAAATCTGAATTCTATACAGTTTCATTCAGGAAAGAAAAAACAAAGTGCTTAAAAATGTTTTAGCAAAGGAGAGGAGCAACTTAGGTTTTTTCCTCAACTTCTTAACTTTAAGCTGCCTTAAAAATAATCTTTAAGTAGTAAGAAATACAAGAATAAAGAAAGAAACCAGCACCGTAAGGAAAGGAAACACTGTTTTCTAACTTTATTTGTTATTATTGATTTATATGCCTAAGCTTTTTTAACTGTTCATACCTCTGAAGGTGTATAACTTAAATGGGTTTCTCATGTGTTGCCAGAATGTTGACATGATTAGCAGTTCGTACACAGTAGAAATCTCAGGGTCTAAGACAGCAAATAGAGTGGCCACTGAAGGCTTTTGATACCACAGCAGAAGCATTTTGAATGAGTTCCCTGATGAACAATTCACAGAATGAAGATTGAGATGCAAAGGCCCCCGGCTTCAGGGCTTCACCAATATTTGAATGTTTCATCATATGCCATGCGCTGCATGGCGTGTGAAAAGATGAGGCTAAAACACTAATCTTGCAAACATGTATGTACTTAAAATCAAGCATTTGAGTAATTCAGTTGAGCTTTGGGAAATTAAAATGTTTTTAAAGCCAAGCATGAAAACAGTGGAAGAGGAAACATAGTCTGATAAGCTGAAAGATTAATAAATATGATACACTAGCTATTAGATTGGAATTATGTAATTGTTTCATATGTGTGTTTCACTGCATAAAGCTTGATCAATCAGTGCTGTTTTCTGAAAGTTTCCTGATTATGCTGAAATTCTATAAGCAAAATAATGTGATACCGTAAATCAAGATGCAAAAAATGGTTTGGCCTTTTTGTTTGCCATTTATAAATGTCTGGTTTGCATTTGCCAAGAGAATCACAAATGATACCTCAGGGCACAAAAAGAATTAATGGAATTAAAATTTGCTTGTGTTGTGGAATCTTCCCGTTATATTTCTTGCATCAGTTCTACTTACTGCTGGGTGCTGTGTGATTTTCCTCAGCAGGTGGAAAAGAGTCTTTCCCTACAAATGACACTGTTAATAAGCAGGTGAAGTTTTAGGTAGAACATTAGTGTGCGGAAGGTTTAGAAATTCAGATGATCAGCCATGCCAGCATTGAAGTTGTCACAATGAAAGGAAGCGGCATTATTTTTTGAAACAAGATGAATTAGAGTTTAGATATAATTTTCCTGCTGTTGAAAAAGTTAGGCAAGCAGAAGAAACATTTAAGTCAATACAACCAGTGTCTGATCTAAATGACACAGCTTTTGTTTCTGGATAAGTGGAGCTTAGTTGTTCAGTGCGATAGTGTGGGTCTATCTGATTCTTGTGGACTTTCAGAATTTATTTATCTGAGCAAAATCTCAGTTTACAAAGCCCAGAGTTAGATCTTGACTACTGTGATAAAAGACTCAATATAAAGATCTACATGAATCATGGACACTGTATTTCTGTAGAATAGAGGAAAAAGAGAAGAATGAGGTTTAGGACTGCTGATGTTTCATGCTGGAAGGGAATGGCTCAAAAGTTGAAGTCCTGGGTTAGAGGTACCCTTATATTCTAAAAGGTCATCAGAAACTCTTCAGGAAAAGACAACACAAGTCACAAACTGTGCAGAATGTTTTGATTCAGAAGTGAGCCCAGAATCTCCTGATGTTTTCATCTTGTAGTTACAGTTTGTTGTCTTCTGGTGGTGCCTGCCCAGCTTCTGAAAATACATTATTTATCTTACTTCCATGTAACACAGAGCATTTGGATTCCAGCATGTTGAATCTCGTGTTTAACTCCTGTCAGCTCTATGTTCTGCGTGGGATTGTGAGAAGTACTGTGGCTTCAGCACATGGACTTCCCTCATGTACATGACAATGCTCTTCTTGGTCACTCATCAGCGGTGTTCAGAATCAGTGTGTGCAACTTGCTGTTTGTGCTGCAGTCTGAATTTCTTCTGCTAAGCTTTCTGCCATTCCGAAATTGTAACCCCTCTGGACATCTTATGAAGTGTAAGCCTAATTCATCTGCTGGAGAGTTGTCTCTTGACTTTACATGTTGTAGTGGACTGCTACGTTTTTGAAGTTCAGTGAAAACGTGTCACATTGGCTCATCTTAATCTCAGTTTGAGATTCATTTGGCTTGAGGTCCTGTGTCTGTCAGAAGGAAAAAAACAACATTGTCGCCGTCTACTGCATGGAAGCTGGGAATGTGGAACTCCCTGTAAAGTGGCTGTTAAATGCCCATGATAATTTCAAAGTTAATTTTAAAATGAAATAGCATCCTGTAGGAATTTTGAGCCTAAGCTTTAGGACTTAAGGAAAATCAAATATTTCCAGTCTAGATGATGAGAATGATCAGTGATATAAAAAGTTTGAAGGTTGCTTGTCAAATACTTCAGGAAAAAAATTGAACCTCTTAAGTTCAAAGAATTTCAAGACTCCTCAGTTTTTATTACTTGTGAAACTGAATTTCTGATTGTGAAAACATTAAAAAAATACTTTTTTTTCCTGAAATATCAGCATCTGTGTGATCTTGACTATGCTACTTGTAGAAATTTGTAAGATAAATATGTCATGTAATGACAGGATTGGTTCTGATCACTTGATTAAATTAAATTTAAAACAGTCTTGTGACTTAAATGTTGTCAGTTTTAACAATGAAGTTGATGAGAGCATCTGAACTATATCTGGAAATTTTTCTGGATCTATAGAATTCAAAGGCATTGCTTAAATCAATCTAACAAGAGTTCAGAATTTCATTTTAGAGTTAGAATTAAATAAATGTCGATAAATACCTCAATCAGATTGTGCTTTCTTTACTTTACATGGAGCTCAAGTAATGTCAATCATGTTTTAATTTCTGGCTTACTTGTATGACATATAAGATGTGTATCTACAAGTACCTCCAATGAGTATTTGTAGTTTCTTTGACTCATTTCCCTTTATTTCTTATCCCAGTTAGCCATATTCCTTTCACCAGGGATATCCGTTGGCATATTTTCTTCCTTCCTGTCCTTGCAAATTTGTAACAATATGCACCCCAAAGGTTTTACACAAAAATAATTTTCTCCTTTAAAATGTCCATGGACATTAGTTGTCATGAGAATGTGAAGCATTACATCCTGTAAGATGTGTCAAATTCAAAATCCATACTGGCAGTACTGGTCTTTTAAAGGGTTACTTAATGGAAAAAGAAGTGCTAGTGACATGAAGGAAACAGAGAAAGATACAAATTAAAACTGGAACAAATGGTGCTTCGTGACAGATGGAGATGAAACTAATGTGTATAATTCAAAGCCAAAATAAATAAATAAGAGAAAGCAACATGTGAACAAATGCTTAATCAGTCTGTGCTACTGAAAGCTCTTCTACACATCTTTTTGTCCTTTTGTGTATTTTTTATATCACATCTGTATGTTTAGAACTTTATCTTTTGTTCTATGAATCACCTTTGGTAGGTTAAAAAATTGCATGTTATATATTAGATGCATCTTAGTTGCATCTCTTTTTTTTTTTTAAACACTGTTAAAAATTGACAAATGGAGTTAGAAATTCTACACAATTTTTAAGTAAATTAGTTTAATAATCTGGAAAATATATTTGTGTTTCATTAATCAAAACTCAAATTATGGGATAATGCTTTAAAATTTTAGAAACAGCATAAATTTCTGCCTAGTTCAACACACAATAAAATGTGGTAGACATTAATAAAACTCATCTTAATTATTAAAAAAAACCCCTCAATGTTACTGAGATGTTGAGAGAACCTAAATTATGCTCTAATTCTGTGCAAGAGTGTTCCCCAAATTATTGTTTTTGTAATATGTTATTGTTTTGTATTTTTAATTTGATTTTGCATTGTTTCTTTGTATGGTGTCCTCATTTGCCTTGATACTTTATTCTTTTTGTTCTGTGTTTGCTTTTCATTCTTCTCTACAAAGCAAACAGCATGGAATATAGTAAACAAACTGGAGAAAAATGAATACTCTGAACATTTGTCTTGAATTATTGGAAATCATGCAATTATATTGTTATTTATTTGCTTATTAAGAGCTGAACAGAGAAGATCCACATGTTCTCATATTTCTGATCAGCCCCAGGTTGTGCACGAACTCTATGTGTTATATACAGCAGGAAATGTC
The DNA here is from genome assembly GCA_037013685.1 of Acridotheres tristis. NCBI lineage: Eukaryota > Metazoa > Chordata > Aves > Passeriformes > Sturnidae > Acridotheres > Acridotheres tristis. The sequence goes on from CM072886.1 coordinate 109,411,028, forward strand.
ACAACTTCTGTGTCCAGTCTTTTCTTCTTTCACCCTATTTCAGTACCTTAATTTTTTGTTTCTTTAGGTTCATGTCATGGCAACAGTTTCTCCCAGCGGCTCGAATATATATATGGCAGATAAGGTTGCATTAAACAATGTGATCTTTACTTGTGGCTATTTGGATCGGACAGAAGGTCTAACTTTCATTAGGATACTGAACCTGTCAGCTTTCTGAGACCTTGGGATCACTTGAAAATTATAAAGCCAAAATTTATGTTGTTAAGGTTGGACAAGGAAGTTCTGTCATAGCTTCCACTGCTCAACATGAAATATTTCTGAACTACTGCTCAAACCCTTCCAAGACTCTACTATTTTACTTCATAAAATAATAGAAAAGGAAAGGAAAAAACCCAAAACAAAGCAAAAAAAAAAAAAAAAAAAACCAAAAAAACCCAAAACAAACCTAAAAAGCAGCATGTTCAAATACTTAAGAGTTACGAGAAATAACTGCCATAAGTAAATTATGCCATCATGTTAAGGTTAGTACCTTTTTTCAGAATACTTTACTAATTAATATAATAATAGGCCACAAGCCAAACTGAAAAAATAGAGCTGATTTCTGTCCTGCTCCAAATATATTTTACTTATGCAAATCTTTCCTTATATGAATACTCAAAATACATAATGCCTATAAACATATACACAGATCTATCTATCTATCTATCTATCTATCTATATATACACACCACACACAACAATTTCTGTACAGCCATCTAGTTCTTAACACATTCATATATGAAGATTACATGGTTAATTCTGTACATGCTGTACAATGGTACAACAGTGCTCACTTTCTAAAGCATCTTAACTGGCATTGGTCTCAGTCATACCCAGAAGATGTTGTCAAAGAGGATTTGATTCCTTCTAAAGGATGTATCTAAGCTAGGTGGAATGAATCACTCTTGGAGACATGCTTTTCTCTGAACTAGGGCAAGTTTCTCTGAAAGGGAAGCTAAGGCTAGATGTCTGCCTGTTAGGTGTTGAATCATGCATGGTAAATTCCACCATAAAAGCCCTGCATCACTTGTCTTGCCATCATTCTGCTGAAGATCTTCTGATTAAAGACTGATTGTACATTTGTCTGTTTTGATCACTGTAGTATAAAAATATCACTCCATCTTCCAAGTAAGAAGCGTGAGTTGTTTGTTAGGTGGGAGAGACAGCAGTGTCACAGAAATGACTGAAATCTTCAGAAGGGAACCTGCTGGTGAGGAGTAAAACAGCTGAGATGGCAGTTGGGTATTTTGTTTGTCTGACTGAAAGAAAAGAGTGGAAGCTCATGGGAATGACAGACCACTGTCAGCAGTGAATTGTTCTGAAAGAGGAGAAGAGACATTTTCTAACTAACGTGTCATGATTTCCTTGACTAGAAAGAACATGTCATCAAAGAAAATGTTTGAAACTTTGAACATTTTTCTGTTAGTGTTATAGTTGATGATATTCTGTGGTAGAGAGATTTTGTGATAGAAAAGGATGATTTTTCTCCTCCCAACTGTCACTTTCCCTATAGCTATGAGTAATAGAGAGAATTTGATACAATCTTCAATATTTTAAAATATTTTTGGATGAGTAAAGATATTAGTTTTTCTTAGAAATTATTTGCTAGTTATTTTCATTACTTGATGTGGATAAAAGGTATGTTTAATATAAGATAATAATTTACTGATATAGATAGCAGTTGTTCCTTAAAAATAATCTCAAAGTTTCAGAGTTTAGTAGTTTGCTTAACCACTTTCTTTAAGTCTTATCTGAGCATAACTTTGAACATTTCCATCTACTGAAGTTATTCTAAAAATCTGAAAATACTTAGTGTACTTAATTTGTCTTGAACTTGGCTTTTAAATCTGCAGTAAATCAAGTGTCCTTCTGACTCTAATGTAGATTATGATGAAAATCTACCCTCCTTGCTGTAAATACAGTAACAAAACTGCTGTTGATTATATCGTGTTTGCATTTATTTCTTATGGGAGCCACACATACTGTACTACCTATCAAGTAATGCATATAGTTGTATTTTCATCTGAGTTAATAATTCGTTCCAAACAACTTGTTTTTCCTTTCAGCTTTAATGGTCTAGTTATCTATGCTTTACAGCCATGGTCAAGATAGTTACTTTGATTCCCAGCCACAAAAGGAAAAGCCCAGTGTACTGAGGTGACCATGGTTATGCTCCTCTATAAAGGGAGAGCCTCTGCTTTTCTGACTTATTTGCTGACACTGTGCTGTTTAACAATGTTTCAGTGTGTCACTGTTGAAAGGAAAGGTTTTCTCCACGACTTGCTTACCTATGTACCCATTCAGAGAAGAAACTGTTTCAGCATTCCATTTTCTTTCACCTTTAAGCGCTGTGTAGGAAATTACAGAACCTTTTCTTGGGCAGATCCATCCATTGTGGTAAACCCACTAACTGTGATACAACAGAGCAAGAATTCTAATCCAGAGAGAATGAAAGAGGATAGCAAAACACTGAGGCTTGGATTAGTCCTCTCTAATGCCAGAAATTTGAGGGTGGTGTCTCTACTGACTATTCTGGCTTCCCTGCAGAAGGAGAGAGGCACCCAAGATTTGGATGGGCTCTGCTGTGCTGCAGAAATTCCTGTCTCTTCACCAGCTGTAAAGGGAACAGAAGGCACCATTCCTGTTACCCTATATGGCTGTGCGCCTACCAGGTTTTTCTTGTAAAACCCTTGCAAGCAGAATTCACAGAAAAACATAATTTTAAGTGACCTTCGATCCAATCTGTTTCCCAAACATATCTACTATTCCTTTTCCATAAATAATACATCTGTGGCTCGGGGCTCCTATGTCAAGATAACACTAATCATCAATTGCTTTATCATAAGATGTCTTAATCCTATTACGTCAGTAGTGAAAGAGACAACATGATGCAAATCTATCTTACAGCAGCCAAAATGATTATGAAGATGAGCACTACTGTGTTCCTGAGGATCAACAGTCTAGGAATAGTCTGTATTCCTAACAACAGAGTATTCTTTAAAATCCAGTATTCCATTCAAAAAGCCCGAGGGAAAAAAAGTGACAATTTCAATAATCTGCTTGAACATCCATACTACACACTTAGCATAATGAGTCAGTTGTGTTCATCCTGTTTTAGCAATGAAATCTGAAATACCACAGAAATAATGATCTGCTCTCAACTGGCTAGTCATACACAGAGTTCTTATCCTTGTTAACATATCTGTACCCTATGCTTACTATAGATGTGTATTAACCTGATTAACCTGTTTGCATTAATTGCTTCAAAGCCATTGATGTAAAATCATTAAGAAATAGTGTAAAATAAACCTTCAAAATAATAAAAAAAAAATTCTCTTTCTGTTAGCAAGCACCTTACTGAATGAGGGAATTCCTGCTCACAAGAGTAAATCAGGTGCTTTCTGTCTCTGTAGATCCAGCAGAATTCATCAGTTGTGCAACTAGTCTGTGACAGAAGCATTTTAACCTTGGGCACTAGACCAGAGCTATCTTAAAGGAAAATGCAACATATGGGAAGACAGAAGAAAATGTGTGCTGTGGGAGGTTCTTTTTACGAAATATGGAGTCTCTGTGAAAGCTGTCCAGAAAATTAGGAAAATGGAACTGATCCAAACACAAATAGATTAATAGACACACTTCAGCTAGCAACAGAGTTGACAGACAAATTATTATGTAGTTGCTACAATGAAAGATTCAGCACTCAGTTTCCATCTTGTATATTGTAACTGGCATATAGTTTGAAAAACTGCTTCATAAAACTCTATGTAAACTGTATTATAAAACAGATCTTGTATCTAGTTTAAATTCATTTAAATGGCCATGTGGATCCAAGTGAAAGGTCAGTGCATGCTACATTTTCTGCTTAACTCTGAAAAGTGATGCCTTTTGAATGCTGTATTCTTTTATTTGTACATCTGTTCCCTAGGTATTTCTCTGATATCCCACATATTCTGTACCTAGATACATGTTAATTTTTGTTTAAAATAGATTTAAGTTACTGTCAGCTTAAAATTCTGTGACAATTACATAGCAACCTCTTTGGAAGTGTCAAAGGCAAAATCTTGTTTCTCTTGAGCTGGTAATAGACTTCTAGTAAATTGAATGGACATGTGTAGGTAGAGTTGCCTTTGTGTTCATATGGCCCGGGGTATGGGGTGGTAGGAAACTTAATCTTTTGGGATCACTGACCAAAATGCATGCTTAAATTCTGTTTTTGAAAATTGAGGAACAAAAGGAGAATTTTTCAAATGGAGTATCTTCATTGTGATGAAGACTTCATTCATTGTATGAGGAATGTTTGAGTTGGTGTGCATGAAGATCTTTTGCCCTAGAACATTTAGATAAAAATATTTTTGTCAAATCAAACTAGATTTCAGACCTAGCACTGAAGGAATAATAAAAGTATTAAGTAAAGTCTGAATTATGAAACCAATATAATTTATAACAGATTATCCCAAATCAAACTGACAAAGTGGTCCTTGTTAGCAGAAATGTTCATGTATCAGGAACGTCTGTTGTGAAGTAGAATGCAGTGGGATGAAAGAAAAGATACAAGATATTATTTTCTCTATCTACCTCTGGCTGTGTTTATTCAGAAATCTCTTGTGGACCAAACCTGGCCAGGATAGAGTTCATTTTCTTCACAGCAGCTGGTATGGTGCTGTATTTTAGATTTATGGCCAAAATGGTACTGATAGCACACCTACATTTTGGCTATTGCTGAACAGCATCAAGGCCTTCTCTCTTACTCTGTCTCCATAGTGAATAGATTAGGGAGGGGCAAGAAGTGGGAGGGCACACCCCTGGTCAGATGGCCCAAACTAACCAGGGAGATATTTCATGCCATAGTTTGTACTCAGCAAGAGAAAGAGAAAACAAGAGGCTTAGTCCATCCTAGGACAGGTCATCAATCTGCCCATGAGAGATGGTAAATGATCAGGTTTGCATCATTTATTTTGTTTCTCTCTTTTAAAATTTCTGTTTCACTTATTAAACGATTTTTATCTCAGTCCCCGATTTTTCTTGCTTTTCCTCTTCCTTCATGCCACTGTGGGTGGAAGAGAACGAGGCTGCGTGGTTGTTTAGCTGCTTTCTGGGGTTAACACACAACAGCTTGCTAGTCTAATAATTCACTTGCCTCTCTCCTATTCCACATGCTATTAAGACCTAGGAACTGTATGGTTCAAAAGTGCTAAATGATCTGTGTGATATTCATTACAAGTTGGAGAAGTGTATGTCTTATTTCTCTACTCACATTATGTGTAATGTATCACTCAGATTTACTTTTTAGCCAGAAGAGTCTCAGATTTAAGAAAGCATTGTGCTTTTCTTTTCAAAGTAACATTAGAAAATATGCCATTATTAGAAGATTTTGTGCCTGAAAAGTTAGAATTGGTAGGTTTTGTTTGCTGGAGCTTGCAGTGGCTGGAGCTTGGGATGTTCAGAACATGGAAAACAGATTGCTGGCAAAATGGGGGAAGAAGGTCCCCAAATAGTAGAGGACCTTTCTATCCATTTCCTACAGCAGCCAACAAGGCTCTAAGTTGTGCAGAAGTTCCTTTCTGGGAGACAATAAGGGAAGATCAGTGCATCAGTAAGTGTGTTTGTTGATTTTCTCTGTAAGAGAAAACCATTTTGCTAAGCACAGACTGTGTGCTCTGTGTTCAGAAGTAAATGATGTGAATGTTGAAGGCTCTGTTTCCATGCATTTACCACCAGCAGTTACCTACTGCAAGACCTGGCAGAGGGCAAGTTACTTAGATCAATTGATAGTTCTTAGAGTAAAACACAGAAGACTGAATGAAGTCCAGAATCTTATAAAGAAAAGAATAGAAAAAAGCCTGGGAGGAGGTCTGATGAAGTCAAAAGAGGAACTTGCAAAACATTTCTTGAAAATGGCTATTGACAGTCTATGTGACATCTGGAACAACTATTGTCTTCTGTTCTAGAGGAAGTTAGGTAAATTGGTGAGAGCTTCCAACACTTGTCTTTTTATTGAAATTTCAAGTAGTAGATCCAGACAACAAAAGTTTAAGCCATTTCCCCACGGGAACTGACAATTGTATTTAAAACCCATTCTGTATTCCTGCTTTAAGGAAGCAGGAAGTTCTACACTTGTAGAACACTAGGTATTACAATAATACATGCTTCTTTTTTTAGCATAAAAAGAAGCAATTTTTTCAGTGTAGGGTGTGCTGTGTCATTTCATATCTTATAAAAAAATAAAAAGAAAACATAAACACAGATTTTGAAAACACCTCAGATTTTGAAAACAACTGTTTTCCATCACTAACAAGTTCACAAATTTTACATAAATACTTGCAACCATATCTCACTTTTTGCTGTTCACTTCGTAGTTTGTGAGGGACAGACCCGTATAGAAGCTCTGTAGATGAAACTTCAGTATCTAATGCTTCTGCTTGTTTCATACAATAGCACTAGTGGGAAGGTCCCTTCCCTTCCCTTCCCTTCCCTTCCCTTCCCTTCCCTTCCCTTCCCTTCCCTTCCCTTCCCTTCCCTTCCCTTCTCTCAGTGGTGACTTTTAAACATGCTGTTATTTTGCTTATTTCTAAAATATGCAGAGGGTAATGAGAGGCTTGCATGTGCACAATATCAATCTCCTGACTGCTGTTTCAGAAACATGAAAGCAGTATACTATTTTATAAATACTAGTTTAAAATTATATTAACGAGTAAAATTTTCTATATCTTTAACTACTTGCAGTTAATTGTTTACTAAGAATTCTCATTATCCTCAGAAATCTTCTGGGGGTGAAGTTAAATTTTATCAGCTGTACCTCTTTACCATTTGTGACACCTCAACACAGGTTTTCCTTTCAAAGTAAGGAAAGAAAGTTTTCATGTTTTTAATCAGCAGATTATTTACTTTAGTGGACTCCCTATTAATTGAAGGTATCTGTATAACAGTTTTGTTAGTAGTAATTCTATTAAGGCAAGATGGCAGATATAGGTTATTACCTGAATACAATTTAAGTTTATATTATGCTTGCAGTAATGTTTATTTCCTAAATGTCTTTTTCCTCTTCTATATTTCCTTTCAGAACCCAACAAACACACTTTGTGTTTTCACAATGCAATGTTTCTTTGACTACTTAAGTGCCATCCAGGCAGTTCTAATGTAAAAAAACAAAATAAAACAAAAAACCTGAAAAAGCTGTTGCTTTTCCTGGGATTTTTTTGCTATTCACATTTGTGTGTGCTGGAACTCAGGATATTTAAAGATTAAGAAACAGAACAAGAAAATAAGATCAGTGAAAACTGGATACCTGTTTTTTCCTCCTGGCTTTTTTGTTATAGAAATGCTAAATGCCTGAAAAAGTGATTGTTTCATATGTGTGTGCAAAAATCTTATAGGGCCAGAAGGAGTACAATGGGAGTAACGTAATTTTACATTAATGCTAGTTTTGAAACTTCAGGATTTTCTTTTGTTTTAAGAATCCTTGGATCCTAAGAACCCGAGTATAGTTCATATTTTGGAGACATTCTTCTCTGAATTACTCTTTAGCATGAGTAGTTTCAGACTTTATCGAGGATGCTATCTTTGAAAAAAAATTTCAGGTCAAAGCATTTGTTAATTATTTGCTTAATGGTACTATAAATTGCATCTGAGACTACTCTCGATGAAAACAGGTTGTAAGTTAGCATTATGTATTCCCTGAGGTCTTCAAGATGGTCATGCTTTTCCTTTCCTTATATGATTAGGATAATGAAGTATACGTCATGGACAGGTTTCTGGCTGGTAAGGCATGAGCAGCACGGACACGTACCATACATTCCTTTGTGCTCTTCCTTGATTTATGGTGCAAGCCACTGCTGTTTTATCCTGTCTGTGAAATAGGCATGTATGCTCTCAGAACTGAGAGAAAGACCCAGTCCAAACTGGGTAGGTAGATATAGACATAAGTGATACAGGAGAAGAAAAAAAGCTTTGAAGAGGGAATTTGTAAAACCTTCTGGTGTGTGACTGATGTGGGATGTACACCCATCTTTCTCTGCTAGTTTTCTATTTTAAACTAAGAGAAATGTTTAGATATCTCAAAAGTCCTTAGAAGCAGGAAACAGAGTACTTCTAATTAAGTAAAATTGGATTTCATCTAAATATTAATAACATAAGACATGCAGTGGAGCTTATTAGTCCTTAGAAGCTTAGCCAAACAGATGGGTTCTACATTTATACTAAAAAGATACAAGTGGTACAAAACTCAACTGATTTATTGAGAAAAACATTAATACACTAGACCTCAAATTTCACCACATCAGGAGCTCTGTCAAGGTTTCGTTATTTTCATTTATTAGAAATGAAGATTTTAAACATCAATGTAGCTTACTTTCACCATTTATTTACTTACTTGTAATAAACAAACCATGTTAAGCCATGAGACCATTAGAGTCCTGAACTATTAAACATCCAGAGAGATAATTTTTAGTATTCTAGAAAGATTTGAGGGAATTTATTTTAATGAGAAACATAAAGCTTCTGAAGTGTGGTAAGGACAAAACATTTTCTTGGTCTAAATCTAACAATTGTATAGATTTTATTCCGAGTGCTTTTTTCTCCTTCTTTGCTTCCTTTCTTCCTTGATTAAGTCCTGCTTTCATGTCAGTAACATTTTGTGAATGCTTATTTTCAAGACTGTGGCAGCTATATTGGGATTCACACATGCAAAATTAGTTTCATGTCTTGTAGTTAAAAGAGTTATAAAGACCCATGGACCTTGAAGTGCTGCCGTAGTTTTAACTGAGGATTACTGCCCAATTCAGAATATGTTGTTTTGATACAGGAGCAAGAAGAAGTTCACTTTGTTTTTCAGTTGTTTTGCAATTGCTTTGTGGGAACATGAAGAGCATATTGCCCTATTTACTGAATTCCACTGCCCTAAATCATTTTACATGGTATATATATCCACCATTACACTGTTGGAACAGAACAGAACTATTTTTAATAGATGTATGAACACATAAGCAAATTGAGTACTATATTTGTTCTTGCTAAACTGTCAGTGGTAATTAAGAAAGTACACTAACATTTCACTTCCTAATAAAGAAATCTCTTTTCGCTGCTGTGGAGGACTTATTTAGCCACTTGTTTTATTTTGTTTTGTTTTGTTTTTACCAAAAGGATAATGTCAGTGTACACAATGGAATATTTTAAATGAAAAATCCCATGAAAAAGATTTAACAGCTATTAACTGAATTATGGTCACCGGGTCAAAAACAAATTTTGAAAATTTTGTGCCAAAGTTGCTTGATGCTGCAAATTGATGAAATTCACACCTAAAGAAGTTCAAAAAATCACTGTTTTTTGAAAATTTGTTCTTTTTTTTCTACAATTTTTGAACAAAATTCTATACTTGAGAACTTATATAGTTAATTTTAAATAGACACAGATATTTTTTGTCCTATGTGCACACATTCTAAAGGTTTGATTTATTTTATTGCAAGGTTTTGTAATGTATTATAGTTTATTTAATATGTATTTAATATGTGTTATGATTTATTAGTATTTTTCAAGCACTGCTTTTACTATGAAACCAGTTAAAATAATTAATTAAAAGTTTTTCCTTTTTTAGACAACTGCGGCACTTTGCATTGTTGCTGTTGCTGTGACAGTGGGAAGAACACTGTTTTCTGTCATGCAAACAAGCTCTTCAAACCTTTCATTTTTCTCCAGAGTATTTATGCCCATTCCTATTAGTAGAAGTGCCTTATTTATTCTATCACTGTGTTAACATAATAGCATATTCCTATTAGTGAGGGAGCTAAGTGCATATTTTGAGTCATCATGACTCCTATTCAAATGGCATCTGAATGTGTTTGAAATTACTGAGTCCATAGGATTAGAAGGTTCATTAATATTACCAATATTTCCATTTCTAAAAGTATCTGCTGTGTGTAGATACTTTAAGATCAACCATTTATTCAGGAGAAGAATTCAGAAACCAACAGACCCTTGCTTAAGTCTATTGAAGATACTCTAAAATGTGTCAAGCACAGGTTACAGGTAGGCATCTGCCATTGTGCTTAACTTGTACAATTCACATTTTTCAAACATATATTGAGTTTTTAATTATTTTCCTTTGTGCAACAGAGGAAGGGTCTCTGCAGCACTTCCTTTTACTGTTCTTTTTAATGCATATTCTGCTATTATGTCTTTACTCTTCCATTTAATTAATATGTGGCTGATATGCAATAGCACGCCTGTATACTGATAGAATGGATTTGTTAGTGGTATCTTAGAGTTTAGGAGTAAAATCATAGAACAAAAAAATGGTTTGGGTTGGAAGTTATCTTTAAAGTCCATCTAATTCCAGGCCCCTTCCCATGGGCAGGGACACCTTCTCTTAGACCGGGTTCCTCAAAGCCCCATCCCATCAATGTGGTTTCATTATATAAATATGGTCAATAATATTTTAATGTTTTGCAGTTTAAATTAGATACCCAGAAAGATTCTTTCCTCCTCCTCTGCCTTTTATTACCTCCCCTAGCCTTTACTTTCATCTCTTCTCTGTTAACTATTCTTTTCATCTTCATAATCCCTTAATCTATACTTTCTTTTTTCTCACTTCCTTTCTTGTTCTTTCCTTCCTTCACTCTGCAATTTTTATCATTTGGTATATTAGGGATTTATATTTTATATATTTTTTCATTTTTTTCTTTTTCCCATTCACAGATCCACTAATTAAATTAATGTAATTAATTTTAAAAATTAGATGAAGGAAGCAATTTTTTTCCTATTTCTGTTAACATGGTAAGTTCATTCTTTCTCATTGCCATCATAGATTTTTGGGATTTTTTGTATGTGTGTAAATTAAGGGGTCCTCCTTCAGCTGTGTTCTAAGATATCTGCAATCAGGCTTCCCTTTATTTTACTCTTTAACATGCATTCTTACTGATAAACATTGATTTCTCTGTTATTTTCTTACACCTTTTCTGCTGTCTCAGGCATCTTTGCCATAGTGCATGACTCTCATTCATCATCCACTTTCTCCCTTCCTGAATTATCAACTTTGCACTTCTTTCTTGGACGCATGCCTCCTATTTTTTTCTCTAATGCTTTTTCAGTTTGTCTCTTCAGTTTGTCTTCCTCTTTCCTCTCTGCTCATCTACCCATTCTGCATTTCTGTTATATTCTTCTAACCACATCAGTTCACTCTTTAAATCCTTTTCTGTTCTTTTACCTTCAGAGTTGAGTTACTTCTCTGTCCCTTCCAAACCTTGCTGTAGTTTCTGATCTGTGAACCTCAGCATCATGCCCCAAATATCTCATAATGACGTAGTGCTTCACTCTTGTTTTAGCTCCCTCTGCTAGCCTCAGGTTTGGTCTCCATCAGTTCTGTCTTTCATAACAATGCCCATTTCCTCTCCACTCTGGGCTTTCCTGTTTTCTGAGCACCTAACTTTAACCTCAGAAAAACAGGTTTCCTTCAGTCCCACTGAATCACAGAATACCATCTAACTTGCCTTCCCAATAAGAACCACAGGCTTTCTTTACTGACGCTGTATGACCTCCTGTGAAAGGTGCTCTGGGAGCTGATTGTAAAGGGCCATGTAAAAATGCAGTGTTGTATAAAGGGTGATTAATATTACTATGAATTAATATTATTTCAGACAAATTTAGAAATCCTTCTAATATACTTTGTGCTTTTCATCTCACTGTTTTTGACTCTCACCTTGTAATGTACTTTCTGCTTCACTAAAGGTATGATAATGAGGCGTGCATAATTGAAATGAAAACCTCTTCAGAACCCCTTCTGATTGAATCTGTTGAGAATCATAATCACGCACTCCTGAAGTTACAGAAAACTAGTGTATTGATGTGCTCTGTGAGTTGCTTACCCAGCTGACATGTTGTCCTTTGAATTAATCTAGTTTCAAAAAAGTATCAGGGGTACACTAATGGGCTGTAAAAGAAACCAATAGTCTTGTGTAGGCACGATGAAAGAGCTTTATAGATAAAGTAATTAAGTGATAATGGAATGACAATAGTAGCTATTGGATGCATCTTGTGTACAGAAAACTTTTCCAAAGGAGCAGAAAATCCAAAGAATAAGGAATCTTTATACTTAATACACCTACAATTTTCTCTAAAGATAGATTTTCCCCTGTTGTAAATAGCTATGTACTTTGATTGCATTTCGAAGCAATTTTCTGACTTTTGGGACAGTGTTTCATGACTCTTAGTCTTTAAATTCTGATCACAAATAATTTTTCTGACAATTTTTGTTTAGGATTTTTTGAACAGATGATTTCTTTCTCTGAATTACAGATATTACCAAGTTGTATAAGATCTGCCTTTTTTGGCTGAATAATTTCATATGTAAATAATGGAAGGTAGAAATGTGTTTTAAATATTAATAAGAATGCCAGGACCTTAACTAAAAAGTTAAGAAATGGCAGCACTAAGATTCTCTGTGCAAAATTAATGCATTTTCTAATCCTTATTTGTGTGTATAAAATTTATAATTTCTAAGAGTTCAAGATTAACCCTTGAAAACCAAAATGTCTCATTGGATCTGACATAAGACGTCATTGATCTTATTCCTCTCTACAAATACCTGAAAAGAAGTTGTAGCCAGGTTAGGGCTCTTCTCCCAGGTGACAAGTCACAGGACAAGAGAAAATGGCCTCAAGTTGTGCCAGGGGAGGTTTAGATTGGATATTAGGAAGAATTTATTCAGGGAAAGGGTTGTCAAGCATTGGATCAGGCTGCCCAGGGAACTGGGTGAATCACCATCCCTGGAGGAATTTAAAACCCATGTAGAAGTGGAATTTGGGACATGGTTGAGTGGTGGATTTGGCAGTGCTGGGCTTATGTTTGGACTTGATGACTTCGAGGTCTTTTCCAACCTAAACAATTCTATGATTCTATCATTCTAAGTCTTCCAGGTCTGTGTGCTGTGTATTTCTGCTGAAATTAAGGCATGCCCATTTCCTGTGGAAATGCCTAAAGTTGATGTAAACCCCAATTTACTGCTTGGTTCCCTGTATTCCTGGATGTTATAAGACTTTATCTCAATTTCTAAGAAAGTGTTTTTAGCATGAAGGAAATCATTTTCTCAGTTTCAGTCTTAGAGAGAATGACATTTTTTATAGCTGAAATTTTCCGATGGAAAAAAATGAGGCATATCCAAAAAGACCCACTACATTTTCTGTCTGCAGTATTCTCTGTGTTAAAATGAGTGCAAGTGCTCTGCATTATAATTGTATTCTGGTTAACTTGGATTTAATACAGATCCTTCTGTTATAGGCGGACTTTCAAGCTAAGGACTGCAGCTCTGGACATGATCCAATTTTTGCAGTTAATTAGGGCTGTAGACAGTGTGCTAAATTTTGAGTCTCAGTTGTATCTGTAGTGCTGCTTCCCCTGTATCTGAAGGAGGTTTGGCTATTAGCAGAAGTCTGTTGACTGAGATTCTATCCAGGAAGTCTGAAATTATATCCGTGAGCTGAAGGATTAATTTAAAGAAATTGAGGTCTCTTGACTCTCCGGCATAGCATTGCATGCTGTATTCTTTTTTTCCAGTAAAGTACTTTTATTTCCTGTCATTATAGACAGGCACCTTGGTATCTTTTCCATGTAAGGCCAGTCTTGAGACTGTCAGCTTTCTAGAAGCTACAGTTTTTCTGCTGTTATTTTGCTCTTTTGTCAAGTTTATAATTGTTTTCTGGAGATTTAATTTTAAAGGTTGTAATCTTTATGACCGGGGGTAGTTATAAATATTAATAGAAAATACACGCCATACATCTTTTTAGTTCTGTTAGCAGTCCTTAAGGATAATTTTTACACCACCACCTGTAGAAGGAGCTGTCTTCCCTTTCTGACTTCTCACACACTGTATTCATTTCCAACTCAATGTGTGTTTTTAGCTGTCACTCTGTCTTTGAGCTTCCTTCAGTCTTCATGAGAGTTATAGTTTGATAAGTCATGCCCCAATCATACATCTTTCAATTACATTTTTAAATTGACATTAATCTGATTTTTTTTTTGTCCAAGCATTTTTATATAAGTGGCATAATACTGTGTAATAGCTAGTAGAATATTAAGGCATTCTTTAACTTTCATAATCAAGTTTTATATAAAGGAATATTAATTATGAAGAAAAAAGAGATTCAGATGTGGAAAACGTAAATTCAGATGTGGAAAAATCAAAACAGTCATACAATACTGCCATTCTTTCTTCTTAAGTGCATCTATTTAAATTCAAAAGAGTAAGTTTAAAAGCATGTGTTTTAAAATAACTGTGAGCAACATGTAAAATACTTGACTATTGTGCTGTCAGTACAATGTACTAAATGTTAAACATTGTAGAGTTTTGCTATTCTCAATGTTCAATAGTCAATATATGTAATTGGTAGTTCCCAATTACCTATACCAGCAAATTACTGGTTTTTGTTGGATTCCCTTACAGCCTTGCAAATTTTCACCCACAGTGACTGCAGGGCTAGTCTTAATTTCTGTTGGTCTTTACTGTGTGCTTAATAGTAGTTTAATTTTAGTTTTGAATCTCTAAGGTTATGATAGAGACAATTTTTTTATGGAGAGATACTATAAGCCATATTGCTAATTGAAAAACAACCTAAAAGGGCAGAAGATTACTATAAAGCAAATCAAGAATTCCCATTTCCCTCTCAAGTATCCCACAATGCTAAGACTACTCTATTTTTCAATTGCACATTCTGATTAATTAATTAAAATTAATGGTTAGTAGGGAGAAGGAGAATGGAAGCCATAATCACAGCAGAGAAGCAAAACTTAGGAAGATTAGTTGCAAGGCAAATGTGTCAAATTAAAGCAGTACATTTTGAGTGAAAGGAAAAGCTGTGGGAAGTGAACAGACATATCTGATGGAGAATCCTGGAAAAGCCAAAGGCTGAAATGTGAGCATTCAAATACTGAGCAGTTTTATTAAGGATACAAGTGTATGGATAAAGGCTAAAATAAGCATACTGTTATGATTATTGATAACAAAGAAAGATGACACATTTCTTTTATACTGTTAGGAGGTGTTATAGATTTCACTTCAGGAAGTCTTATGTTAGTAGAATAAAATGAGGAAGAATTTTGGTAATTCTTGCCTTGAAAAAAAAAGGTGCTTTGTAGAAAGTATAAAACTTTATAAAACTCTCTGTGTCCATTATATTTCTGCCCTGCTGTAATGCATCTCATCATCTAAGGGCTTCCAATCTGTGTCTGTCTCCCTTATGAAGGCAAGAAACAAATGTGTGAGAAATGGATATATATAAAACTGTTAGGACATAGTGGCCAAGACAGAGGAATAAATATCATGCCTATAATTTTGGTTGTACAAATCTTTCAGGGATTTTTCTGTCCTAGGAAAATCAGAGCCATATATTTTGTGATAAATTCTCAAGTTTTACTGCAAGTTTAGTCACAATTACTTTTTCAACCTTAATTGAGCTGCTGGATCCCAAAAGTAGATTATAAGAAACTACAGTCCTCAGTGGTGTAGGACCTTGTCTTTATGCCAACATGAGCCTTTGTCATGTTGGTCTGGAAGATGTGTGTGATCAGATAAAAAAGCTATATCTGCACTCTAGGTCTTGGTGTGGGAAGACCTGAGGGTAATGCTCATTTCCATACCATCCATGTTTAGTCTTAGGAAGGATGAATTAAAAAAATCAAAACAATATCCTGGAAATCTGCGTGTGATAGTTGAGCTCAGATGGATAAAAAGGGCTAATCTGGTAAGTAACTGCTTGTCAGGCATGACTCCTAATGTTGTATCTATGCAGTGTTTTATTTATGGGGTTTTTGTTTGTTTGTTTGTTGTGTTGATTTTTGGTTTGTGGGTTTCTTGTTTGGTTGGTTGATTTGTTTAGTCTTGTTTGTTTTGCTTTGCTTTTTTTTTTTTTAACGTAATGGGTTAGAAAGGAATTGTCCAAGTACTTGGACTTTGCATTTATTTTGTGTCTGGGAAGAATTGTATCTACTGGAGTAGGTGATACTGTGTAGGCATGTGGGATATAGAGAAGAATAAAAAAAAAAGTTGACCTTTAGGGTGCAGAAATAAAGAAGAAACTAAAAAGTTTTGGGTTTTTTATAAGTTGATTATGCCAATCAAGTAAATGACAGCTAACCTGAGGTAAAAACTATTTTTTTCTGTTAGAAAAGACTAATGCCAATGCCTGGTTACTTATCCCTGTACTCTTATAGAGAAAACTGCAAACTAAATATCATATTACAAGAGGATGTGGTTTTCTTTGAATCAATGGATTTGCTGAAGCCATTGGGGTTAAAGTTTTCTGAAGCAGAGCTTAGAGAATCCTTTCTGAGCTATTTAAGCAGAAAATCATTCTATTGACATCTTGGTCCTTCCATGTTCCTCTGGGGTCTCATGCTTTGTTCCACTTTATATACTTAATGCTGCTGTCATTGTCTGTATTTCCCACTTAGTTCATTCCTTTTGATGTGCCTCTTATGTCTTTAGGAGAAGTCTCTTCTTATGTACTAAATTTTCACCTAAAATCTCCTTGAAAACTCACAGCTTTTGGCCATATGCTAAGCTCCTGAGGTGACTGGACTGAGCAAAAGAACCTTGAGTGTGTAATCTAGAAAATGCTTGGAGGACAATGGCTGCCATTCTACAGCAGCTTCCCGACTGAAAAGAATATACAAACCTAAAAATTTTCATAAAGCAGCAGCCTTGGAAGAAATTCAGGTTGCAAGGTAGGAGTCAAGTAAAGATACAGCAATGTAACGAGATGGTGAGTTGGAGGAAAATGAATCCCAGGATTAACAAGCTGCAGAATTTATGCTTAGTGAACTGTTAAAAACCAGTGAAGGAGGAAAATGAGAGCTATCAGCAGCTGTAGAGTATGAGAAGCATAAGAAAATGAGAGGTACAGGCAAATAGAATGGCTTAAACAATTACATTTTGGAGTGGAAAAGGTTGGAAACATTATTTTTTCAGTTTTTAATTAGACAGACTCTGATTTGAAAATTGAAAAAAAAGCAATCAGAAAAGCTGTGAGAGTCCAGTGTCTTCTGAAAAGTCAGTTAAAGACTCCTGTGGCTAATGTGCAAATTGGAGATATTCTTTCCTAAAACGGTAGGGGAAAGACACTGAAAATATTACCTCGGTGACTGGCTTTATCATGATCCATGTGTCTACACCAGAACAAGAAGTGTGTCAAGGGAAAAAGTACTTACTTGTGGAAAGGGGCACTTCTGTCATATTCGGCCCCAAATTCATTTGGAGTGAAGTAAAAATTAAAAATCTTTTTCAAAAAGTGAAGTGAAAATGAGCTGCATTAGCAAATTGTGACCCACTGAATACTTCAGTGGGTTTTATAAATCTCATCAAGCAGTGCTTTCATACTTGTATTATAAGCAATTATAAATGTGCAATCTGTGATACTATCTTGGCATACGTTAATGGATGGAACAAGTGATTGTGAACATACTGGTGGAATACATTGTATTTTGATTCTATTTTTTGTATTCAAGTAGTTTAATGAGCAAAATGTTTTCAGGGAAAATTTAGTATGAGTGTGCTATATTGGGGAAAGCATTTTTAATTCACTAGATATCTTAATTAGTTTGAGTCTTATTTATTTTTCAATCACATTGTCTTTAAAAATTTGAAGTTGTGACAACAGTGCACTACTTACCACTTTCTACACAAGTTCCTTTTAATGTTGGAAGACAAATGAAAGTTTCAAGGTACTAGCAATACTTACCTTGTTTTTTCTACTATGGGTTTACCACAATACCAACCAAGGCTTCTGGACAGAAAGGTGTTCATATATGCTGGATAGTGAATACCATAAATCATAATAAGCTGAGTTGGAAAGGACACATCAGGATCATCAAGACCAACTCTTGGCTCTGCCCAGGACATCTCAGGTGTGGCATCATGTGCCTGAGAGTATCGTCCAAATTCATCCTGAGCTCAGACAGGCTGGTGCTGTGACCATTTCCTTGGGCAGCCTGTTCCAGTGCCCCACCACCCTCTGGGTGAAAATCTATTTCCTGATATCCAACCTAAGCCTTCTCTGACTAGCTTCATGCCATTTCTTTGAGTTCTGTCAGTAGTTATGAGAGTGAAGAGATCAATACCTGCCTCTCCTGTTTCCTTCTCAAGGAAGTTGTAGTCTGAAATGGAGTCTCCCCTCAATCTCCTCTTCTCCAGGCTAAACCAGTGACCTCAGCCACTCCTCATATGGCTTCACCTTCCAGACCCTTCACTATCCTCATGTCCCTTGTTTGGACACCCTCTCAGAGCTTGTCTTTCTTGTACTGTGGTGCCCAAAACTGCCCCCAGCACTGGAGGTGAGGCTGCCCCAGCCCAGAGCAGAGCGGGACAATCCCCTCCCTTGCCCGGCTGTGATGCTGTGCCTGATGCCCCCCAGGACAGGGCTGGCCCTCCTGGCTGCCAGAGCACAATGACTCATTTTGACTGCTGCAAGCAGCTACACAACAGAATCAGATCAGCCAGGGAATACGTGGCATAAATACAGAGAGATGGGAACAATGGAGTTGCCTCAAAACAAAGAACTTTTAATGTAAAAATAGCAAACATAGAAACCGCTTGGTACAAGGGGCAACTTCCAAAGACCTTGAAACCCAGAAAGCACAGAGGTATATAGATGAGATAGAGGATACATGATCCAATCAATAACGAGGATAAGGAACAGAACCATATATGTAGCTGGCCACTAGCCAACCATATGTTGAAACCAAGAACAACATCTTATTTGTAACAAACTAGTTAACATCTTAGTTCCCATGAGACAACTCCTCTCTATTTTACTACGATGTAAAGGATGTCCTTCCTTCTACCTGGTGTCTCACAGTGTTTGAAGCTGAAGGTCTCTGCATCTGCAGGTAATGTCAGCTCCCTGTCCACCCCACTTTCCACAACTTATATTCAGCTTGCCACTTCAGGTCCCTTTCTGCAACACTGCTCCTCAGCATCTTCTTCCCCGTCTACACAATCAGGGTTGCAGAATCCTGCACTTGCCCTTAATTTGTTGTGGTCTCTCTGCAGTGTCTCTCTGCCCTTGAGGGAGTTGACAGCTCCTCCCAATTTAGCATTATCGGCAAACTTCCTTAGTATTCCTTCAAGTCCTGCATGCATGTGGTTAATAAAGATGTTGAAAACAACTGGGCCAAGGATGGAGCCCTGCAGAACCCCATTAGTGACAGGTCACCAGTCTGATGCTATCTCATTCACTATAACCCTTTAAATTTCAATATTTTGTTCTCCCTATACACATACTGTACAGAAAACCCTAAGACTTTGAATTCAGTGTATTACACAGTTGTTAGGACTTTGCATGCAAGCCTTTGAGGGTGCGCATCTTTTGCTGCTATTTGAACTAGCTGTTCAAAAATCCTAGAAAGCTGACCTGAATATTCCAGCTTCCAGGAAGAATAAAGAATATGCACAACAGTTTTAAGTGATTTACTGAAAACAGAAGGTGCTGCAAAGAATTAGTGACTTTGAGAGGATAAGCAGTAATCTGTGCTTCCCAAAAGCTTCATAAAGCTTTGCAAGTTAATAGAGAAAATACAGAAATGGTGATGAGATGAGAATGAGTGAATGGGTGTCATCTGTGAGGCAAGACATAATAAATGTGTCCAGCTGCATATAACTGGTAGGGCAAGAATTTTGAATTAGATTCGGGTAATGATGTGTAGTTGTTGATGAAATGAACATATTCACTGAAAAACCATAGCCAAAATGTAGAATACAACCTGTGAAAAGACTTCTTATAAATCCATTGCTCTTAGATCTATAAAATGAATATTAGGGAAATTTTTACTGTAAGTGTTGTACTATTGCTATATAGGTGGACACTTAAATTGTACTATGTAACACTCATTTATACAGTTATTGGTACAATTTGTACAGTAGTCTGTTGAAATCTTTCATGATGCAGAACTGTTGAGATAGCATCTGAGACCAAATTCAAGTATCTGCTTTGAACCACAGATTGCTAAATTCTGCAAGATCAAACAAGCCTCAAGAGTACCATAACAAAGAAAATTGTAATAATGAAGTCAGAAATTAACTTGGAGCATGAATAAAAATTCAGACATAAGAAATATAAGAATAAAACCAAACTACACCGGGTTGGATAGAGAGGTTGAAAGAGTATAAATACAAGCTTGATTTAAATAGAATTATTGCAATGGATACTGAAAAATACTTCTGTAACTCTTTCTGCTTGTGACAGTCTTTGCAAAAAATCATTGCAATGTCTAAATTAATCAATCAAAGATTAATTATGTATCATCAGATAGTCTGCTGCTAGAAGTGTATAAATTTATGGTTCAGCATGGGTTCTTGCCAGAATAAATTTCCTTTACTGTATTAAAACATAAGTGAAAAGTTGGGGTTTGTTGATGGAGATTTCCTGAAATCTAATTACCCTTTATTTTTATCTCCTAGATGAATTGATTTTTAATTTTTTAACTGTCAGTACATTTGTAAGTATGAGAAGACAAAGGTATTCTGGAATTTACTGGTTTGGCTTTGATTTTTTTGTTTACTTGTTTGTTTTTTGGGTTTTTTTTAGTTTTTTTTTTTTTTTTTTGGTTGGGTTTTTTTTTTTGTGCATGTGTGAAGTTGAAGAAACAACTTAACATGTAGTTGAGGGTTTAGACGAGTTTTTAAATTGTGTTTCAATCACTATAATTTGAGTTTTCTTTCTGTTTGCCCAATCAGTCTGGGTCCTAGCAGGTAAGTGGAAAAAAAATGGATTGCATTTCACCAGTAAGCTGCTCATTACTGGTTATGTATTCTTCTGAATTTAAAGTCTTTTATTTATATGGAAGGCTGGCAACATCACTGGTATTACGGAAGATTTGAGTTTGTCTTCAATTCCTCAGAAACTGTTCTTGCAAAGATTAAGCATGTAACTTTTTAACAACAAGTTGTATCAGAAAGCATTGGCAAAGACTGCATTGTGTTGAAGCAATTCTCAGCTCCAATACTTTTGCAATTTTGAGAAATGTTTCTGAAATAATAACAGCATTCACCTAGTTTTGTTAAGCTGTTTAAAATTAAAAAAACCATGCATTTGTCCATCAATACTGATTCAGCATAAATGCTCCATTTTGCCATCCTATCCTTTATTTTTAAGAGAAAACAATGGATCCCTTGCTGAGAGAAGAGTGACTATTCTTCTCCATTCCCTACACTTGAGCTCATACGCACTCATGAATTAAAATGAAAAAAAAAATTAAAATAAAAAAAACTGTAGAGATTCATGTGCATGTCTGCATGTATTCTTTTTTCCTCCTCTTTCTTAAATATTAAGATTGCTTCTGTTTTCTTAACCAGTTTTCATTCTATTTAACAAGCCAATGGGCTGTTTGTACCATATACTCTCTAATACATTTACAATTTCAATGATAAATATCTGTGCAGATATCTTAGATAACTGTGAGAAAATTGCTTCATATTCTTCATACTGTCTCCCATCAACATTTTCTAACCATCTGAACTGATCTGACACGTGATAAAGATTTTATGTATCTTTGAGTATGTTTCCTTGTAATATTAAGTAATGTTCAGGTTCTTTTTAGTGGGACAATCATTGGGGTTTTTTTGAATTAGTGTATTAGCACTATTAATGAGCTGCTATTGGGTACCACTAAAAAAGCATTATTATGCCTCTTATAATTTTCACTTCGTGTCTCAGTAACATATATCTATTTTAATCTTCAATTAGAGTCTCAGTCACAAGTGAAATATTTGGCATTCAGTTTCTTCATGTTTAGCCTCTATTGTAGGAAGAATTTCCTATCTCCATTTAAGATATATTGGTCAGTGGCAACTGACCAGTTATTTCCATGGACTTACTGGGTTTTGGTCTACAATCAAAACATTATTTCTTGAATGTACACAGGACTGGAGTAAAACTCATCTATTCCCTGGAGAATGCATTGCTAATGATGATGATGATTATAATAATAAATGCTAAATTGTATCATTTCTGTTAACCTCCTAAGTCATCTGAAGCCAATTCAAGTCAAAATAATTGACAAAGGTCTGTTTATTCAGTGTTTGAAATAGAATAGCTCAGCTCTGCACAAACAATGTAAACTAACATTCAGGAAAAAGTATTTATCAGACTTTTCCATCTTGAAGGCTTTTGCAAGCCTATCAGCAAGCCCATTGTGAAAAGCCTGAAGATTCTTTTGAGGGACTGTATCAGGAATGGCTGCCCTGGGCTGCAGCCAGCTTGAGCTTCCCAGCTCTTGGTTTCAGAAAATTTGATGAAATTTTTGATGGTCCATTAGCATTAGGCAGTTCTATCCCTTGAAGATGCCAAAAGCTTTGGTAATATAATGTTAGTAATTTAAAAAGGCAGGAGGGGGAAGAAAGTGGTTTAGGTCTCCTTGCTGGAGACTCAGTGGTTAGCATTAAATTTGGCATTTGTTCTGTAAGTTTCCTTTAGGCATCAGTATGGCAAAAGATAAATCACATTGCTTATCTATTTGTTCTCTTATATTTTATAGTGTTTTTATGTTTTGTGCTTTAAATTCAAGCACCAGTCCATGTTAGATCCCATTCTACATTTAGCCATTCAATAGATGATGTGGAAGCCCTCGGCAGGAATAAGAAATTTCACGTTTAAAGGTGCAGTCTATGTTACTCCTTAGTGCAGTCTGAAGTGTAGCATCATAGAACTACAGAATGGTTTGGGTTGAAAGAGGTCTTTAAAGTTCATGTAGCTCCAGCCCCTTGCCATGTACAGTGACATCAATTTGCTCAAAGCCCCATTCAGCCTAGCTTTGAACACTTCAAGAGATGGGACATCCACAGCTTCTCTGGGCAAACTTTTCCAGTGTCTCACCACAGTCACAGAATTTCTCCATTATATGTAATCTAAATCTACACTCATTTAAAAAACATTATCTGTTGTCCAATCACTGCAGGCCCTTGTAAAGACTCTGTCATTTTATAGATTCAGTTTTCTCTTTTAAACACATGGCTGAATCTTCACTAAACAGTAGCAGACAGCAGCTAATGTTTGGTGTTGCTCTTCAATAGATTTTTTCAATACTTCCTTATTTCAGAATGTACTGCAAATTGCAAAATACTTATCTTTGTTGGAGAACATCTGTAAGTAATGTGCATGTGCAGCAAGAACGACCCTTCTTGTGCCCACCTACTGCAAATTTGTTTTGTTTTCATTTATTCTGAAGTGCCTTATAAGAGTAATTTTTAGGAACATTATAGTGATTTAACATGGCTTAAGCTTCCCATGTATCCAGCAATAGAGATCTGTGGAAATGACGATTACTTAGGAAGAAAGGAGCTTAAAAAAAGACTTCTGAAACCTCTGGTGGAATCTTAATGCATTCTAAACAGCTAATTTCTTGAGTCATCTCACAGTGAGAATGCTTCTGACTACATTGTTGGGTTAAGGGAATGCATCAGACAGCTTTCTCTCACGATGTATAAAAAAGCCAGCATCCAAACAAAAATTCTTTCTGACAAAAGCTGTGACTTGTGTCAAAAGTGAAAATTAAATGCCAGATGGATAATTCAATCCAAAGTGACACTTTAGCCTTGAGGACACTCTACTTTTTATTTTTTTTTTTATTGTTCAGTCTGTAATTAAAAGCCAGACAATATCTCAATATCTGAATGTAGGTCAGTAGAGAAAGAAAGATGCACTACTATCTATGAAATAAAAACATGCTAAGAAGTAGCTACTGATGAATTCAGATTTTCATTAATTTTGATATATTCTCAGGTGTTGTAAAGTTAAGAGAAAAAAATCCATCTGGATAAAACTCTTCAATGAGCACTTCTTTAAAACATGCATATAAAAATACATTTTAAATGTTTTCTGAATGCATAACAAATTAGGAGGATGATCGGTGGAAGATATATTTTCTACTTGTTTTTGCTGCTCAGTTTTTTTTTCTTCTACAGGATTGGTTTTCATGGTTGTCTCAGTATAACTGAATTCAATTGAAAGAAAGAAAAAAATCAAGCAGTAGTAGCTAGTTAATCTCAGATATTTTCAAATCACGTTGTTAAACTTTCTGTTGAAAATTAAGCAATACAATCAGAGAGGGGTTAGTAAAAGAAGAGGAAAAGGAATGCAGCTAAAATAAGCAAGAAAAAAACTAAAAATCACCAACTAAACTCAAACAATTTTTGTATTTATGCATTATTTGTACATCCAGTTATTTACTTAAAATATTCATATGTAAAAACATTGATCAGGGCAGTATACAATTGTTGTAGAAGATTAGTTTTCTATTTTTTAAAGCTGCTAGGCCTAAATCCTTATGATTCTCAGCTTTGTGGGAAAACTTAAATGCTGTTTTTTAAAACTTAAATACAGTTTTGAGCTCTAATGCAGCTGTAAGCCATCCACAAAGGCAGCTGTGTAAAAGTTCTAGACTGAAGCAATAGCAGAGATACACAACATTCTTTTCCCATGAGCAGGTTCATTCTGTATTCACCATTTAAAGGAAACTCCAAGTGCATTCATTAAGAAATTTAAGCCCACATCTTGTGCTAGATTTATAAAGTGTTTTGTATGTGAAAACAGTGATTGTGTTAACAAGCTGCTATACTTAATTGGTACAGCAAAACTATATGTGCTAGTCTATTTGTAAAAGAAATACAAAATACATTACATTTCTAGTTCTCCATGCAACATTCTTAGTATCACATATAACAAAGTAAGTTTTCACAAGGATAACGTTAAATGGGTACATTCCTGAACACAGAAAGAGGGAAGGAAGGAAGGAAGGAAGGAAGGAAGGAAGGAAGGAAGGAAGGAAGGAAGGAAGGAAGGAAGGAAGGAAGGAAGGAAGGAAGGAAGGAAGGAAGGAAATTATAATAAAGGGTAATTTTACACCATTTCTTTACCTGTCTCTATGTACCGTATTTCAATAATGTTTACTAGCATCCACAAGAAGTCTTGGTCATTAAAAACAGACTGACACATTTTCGTTTTTAATTCTAGTGTTGTGGACACAAACATAATGAAAAGGATGACTGGCATCTTAAGGGAAATGGGGATAGGTTGAACACATGTTTTCCAGGTGTATAATTAGGCTGAATTTGCAAAAATGTTAATTCTGCCCTACTATGAACAATAGTAACAGTGTTTCTTAGGGATTTCAGATATTTAAAAATTTCAGAGGAAAAATTGTTTATTTACTTTATGGCCTATTCCTGCTAAAATAGCTGAGAGAGGAGTGCTTGATGCTGGTTTGAGTTTACCAGAGCTTTTCTAGCATAGCATTTTTTTTCAGTCTTCTACTCTTTCTCAAAAATACCTTGTATTCTACACATGGACATAATGTGTATGAACACTGGCTGTAGAATACTTTGATTGGAATGTCCCTTCCCTCTTAATTATTTTCATTATTAATAGCTGTACATGTGAAAAGTACAATGAACTGTGTCATATCCAGATAGTACATGGCTTTTTTTCTATTGTCTTTCTGGCTGCTCCAAAAAACTAAAGTTTTCATTTTATGTGCCCAAATCTGTCAAGTAATATGTAGCTTAATTTAATACTAAATTGTTAAATGCTGTATTGTAAAAGCCTTTGTAAAATTGCAAATTTTGTTTGCAAATGTTGACAGTGGGCCAAATTTAAAGCTGTAACAGAAGACTGGCTTCAGGCCTAATTCTCTGCCACAGCTAAATGAAAACTAAACTAAAGATGTCCTGATACTTCTTTGGAACTTCGTTGCAGATGGCTAAACTTATCCTATGTGATTAACTTCAACAGCCTCCTGTCAAATAGAATGGAATCTAGTAAAAATACGTGTTTAGGACATGAAGAGGTAAGAATCAGTACAGCTTAATTAGCCCTGCACCTACTTTATCCAATTAGTGTTATTGGAGCAGCATTTGCCAACAAGTTTCTCAGTGATTAAAATGCTGGATGTTAGAATATTTGGCTCAAGCTTCTCTAATGCTGGCAGTTCTTGTGGCAACCAGTGGTCACACAAAGTTCTTAGGTACATTGTCTAGGTGATATACAACCCTGGAAAGATCACAGCTTCAATATGCTGTTATAAAATAAATAGAGATAGAGCTCTCTCATCCCCAAAGTAAACTCTGGATTTTGTTGTTATGACTTTCAGTGGTTGTACCACTGAAAAGGACCTCTGAGTCCATAAGTCATAGAATGGTGCAAAACCTTCTATTTCATGTTTGCAGTCTGGGATTGGTCATAGATGAGTATCAAGGATTCTCTAAAGCACTGTCTTCTAGCATCAGCTGCAAGACTTCTATGGCAAATAAAGTCCTGATGACTTGAAAAGTAATTTTTTTTTCTCTAAATGATCATGTTTTTTTAAAGCTTGTTTAGATTTTAGACCTACCCTGTACATCAGAAGGAATTTGGGAATAGCAGATACTCATTTTGGTTTTACTTCAGTTCTTTATCATCCTCATAAAACTGTATTGATAGATACTGAAAAAATAAGTCGAACAAGGTACAATGATCTGGTCTCTCTGCAATTGTATCTCAAACTTTCATGTAACTTTAACTACTTTCTGAAGCAAAAATTTGCTGTGTAGAGATTTTTTGTATCTCTCAGCTGTAGCTTTCCTTGCCTGCATTTCACAGTCCTGATTCAAAAGTTTTATAAGAGTTTTGATGCATCCTGTTTTGTGGCCAGACTGAGCTTCAAGATGCTTAAGGCATCTGAAGGGGATCTGCCCTGAGATAGTCATGCATGAGAAAGAATTTAGTGTGTAAGCCTCTTTTATGAAAACTTGAATACTTAAGCAGTTAGGAACGGGTTTGGTGCCTGAAAAACTCTTTCTAAGCATTCAAAAATATAAGCACCTAGATCATGTCTGTAATGACTTGGGGTTCTGTGTTTCATATTCTGTTTTTCAGTAAGAAAAAAATGCACGGCTTCCTGTTGTTTCTCCTCTTTAAACAAAGGACCTTAAAATCCTTATCTCGGAATAGACTTTGTACCTTTCATCAGTGTAACTATTCATCCAGAAGGGTACTAGTGAATGAAGAAATCTCTCTTGTACTGGGTGATTTGCCTTAGGAAAGACAGTAGAAATATGCCAAATGGAAGAAGTAATATTACATTCAAAGCAAAGCATCTGAGCAAACTCAGGTAGCTTCTATGTGTATGTGTAAAGCTACAACATTCACAAATTCGATCTGCATGTTTTAATATTACTATGCAATGAATTGTGAGGAAAATGTTTGCACTGCCTTTACTAGTATAGTTTTTGATTATTTAAACTAGAGATTCCAAAAATCCAATTTTCTTCTCACTGTTTTGTAGTTTGATTTTAAAATTTGTTTTAATAAATGAAAGGCTCTGTAGTTGGTTTCACAATCAGACTGAGATTATTTAATGGTGTTGTTCAGTGGAATGAGAGTACAGGACCTAAGCTTCTCATATCCGGTAAGAACATTTTAATGAGTCCAGTAGTACATGTGAATGTTTGAATTTTCACTGCAGCAGCAGAATGCTTCTTTGTTTGAGAACCATTTTAATGAGATTTTAAAAACACTACAATTACACTGTAATTTATTAAAAAAAAAAAAATCCACATTTTGGGCCAATATAAAATTCAGAGTTCCTTCAGTTTAGTCACTTCTGTTTCTACAAAATTAAGTTATCATTATTTTGAATACTTAATGGTCTTGGTTATCTCAACTACATTTCAAACATAGCGCGGACAGTATTTAAGTCCCAGATGATTTATGTCATTCGGTTTATAGAAAAATATCTAATGAACTGCTGTGCTCTTTACTCAGGACTGCCAGTCATTCTTTGCAATTACTCCCTGGTGTTATTATGGTCTGGCCTCTCTGCAGTTATATCTCAGACTTTCACATAACTTTAATTATGTCGTAAAGAAAAAAAAAAAGATTTTTTTAGCTTTCAGCATTAGTTTCAGACTAACAGGGCTACTGCAAAAGTTGTATAGAAGTGTTTTGATGTATAATCATTATGTGGCCATCTAGAGTGATCTTCCAAATACTTAAAGCATCCAGAGGGGAGCTAGCCTGAGATAGTCATATATAATAACGCTACATTAGTGCACAAATCCCTTTTTTGAAAACCTGGGGCCAGGAGGGCCAGTGGTATCCTGGGGTACCTTAGGAAGAGTGTGGCCAGCAGGTTAAGGGAGGTGATCCTCTCCCTCTACTCAGCCCTGTTGTGTCCAGTTCTGGGCTCCTCAGTGCAAGAAGGTAAGGAGTTGCTGGAAAGGGTCCAGTGGAGGTTCACAAGGATGATGCAGGGGCAGGAGAATCTTTCTTATGAGGAGAGACTATGTGAACTGGGCCTGTTAAATCTGGAAAACTTTGAGAGAGGATTTCATTAATGCATATAAAGGCAGGTGCCAAGGGGATGGTGCCAGGTCTTTTTTGGTGGCACCTAGCAACAGAATGAGGAACAATGGCCATGAACTAAAACACAGGAAGTTTCATCTCAGCCCGAGAAAGAACTTCCTTACATTGAGGGTGGCAAAGTACTGGTACAAGATACCCAAGCTCTGAGTGACCCTGCCTTGGCAGAGGGGTTGGACTAGACGATCTCCAGAGGTGCCTTCCAACCATAAAAGTGCTGTGATATTGTGATTCTGTGATTATTACCTGATAAATGCTCTGAGATGTCTCAGAAGTGTGGTACATCTGCAAGTGTTGGAATTCCACTGTGAATGAATGCCAAAAAATGCTCAACGTTTTGGAAGTAGATGTAGGTAAAGGAAGATTATGAAAAGCTTTGCTGGATTAGTATTTTAGCAGGAGACAGAAAGATCCTTGAAAGCTCATTTTATGTGCCACAGGGAAAGTTTGGTGAAGAAAATATGAACGTTGTCAAAAATCTATCAAAGGAGAACACATGTATAATTACAGTTCCAGGTATTTCAGTTTTATTGTGCATTGAAGAAGTCCTAAATGCACTGTATACAGAAGAAAATGCATTGTACAAGATGAGCTGTTAATGCTGGATGCTGTTTTGGCAATCCCTACTTCCTTGGACTGTTTACATTTAATAGGTCAGAGGTTAAATCTTCATTTACTCATTGTGATTGCTATGTCTGGAGAGCAATCCTGCAAGTAAATACAGCTTTTGGTACACCTTCTGTAATCTCCTTAGTTCTTTACCATACTTGCACTGGTACTAGGCCAAATATCACTAAAAAAGCTGAACACTCTTAAGTTGTGCTTTAATACCTAAGTTGCTTGATTGCTGTTAATGTGTTAAAAGGAAATCATAATTGTTAAAAATTAGGAAAAAAGAAAGTTGTTTGTCTATTAAAATATGACTGTAATAAAACGATATGGAATTCTGTAATATTCATGCTGGACAACAATGGATATTGCTCAAATGTAAAGAGGCAATCAAAGACTTTCTTGAATGGATTTCCTTTCCTTTGGGTGTTTTGCTCTGAACTCTCTCCAGATTCCCGAGGCTATTTGCCATTGCTATCATCTGCCAATCATATTCTTCAATATCTCTGATTAAATAGCTTAACAATGGTATTCACCATTTCTTCTTGCATGTGCAAGAATCTTCTGGTCGTTTTCTAAATCCCTAAAGCATATTTTTTCAGTTCTTATGTTTGTCATTTCTCATGACCACAGTTAAACTCACCTCACTCTCTGGGCCAGTGCACTTTATGTTGAGGTGGCTTCCACTGGCTATCTTTGAAATGCCAGTCTCTCTGGCAAAACTCAGGGCACAATCGAATATTAAAATGGAGATCTGATCTGAAATATTGAGCTCAAAGTCAGAGCCTAACAAAATAAAAAGTAAATAAAGCAATCACACTGGGAGCTGTACATGTTGTGGCAATGCAAGCCAAGTTAATGTGTTTGAAAGCTGAGGCATTTGGAGGAAGTTTATTGGCTTATGTGACTTCTTGAGAGCTTGTAACTGACAGCAGACTGTGCCCAGCATGTGCAAGCCAGAGTACTAGTTCAGGAGAATTCATCTCGGAATGAATGACTTTACAGGTGAGCTGAGAAGAGCTTATGAGGAACTTGACAGATTTGTTAGTTGTGCCTCTGAAACAGGTTCATAAAACAATGTGGTCCCAGCAACACATGTATTAGTGCCAAAAAAATCAGTAGTATCAGCAATTAGGTAAAGGCAGGACTTACAGATGCAATCCCATTCGTGTTCAGATAAACCAGATAGATTTGTCTGTTGGTGCCCAGTGGGCTGGCTAGCTATCCATCCTTGCTGGGCAACAGATCCTCCAGGATCTGAGAGAGCCATCAGGAGCTCACAGCTTGTGCCACAGTGGTTGTCTAGTGAGACCTGTCCAGGGCCAGAAGCAACATTGGCCAAGTCCTCCAGACATATAAAGGAAGCTCTTAAGATATGTCAGCACCCAGGGCTGCAAGCAGGACATGGCTGTGGCATGGCAGTTTGAATGCAAGGGCACAGCAAAGGTGATGGAGCTCTGCCAGCTTGACCAGGAAGCAATAGTACCCACTTGGATGAAAGCCATGACCTCTTTTAAGCTCTGCACCTACCATAACTGATAGAGCTGCCCAGGCGGAGCTCCTGGTGGGAATACACTACTGCCCCAGTGAGAGCTATAGGCTGTGCCCTGCTCAACCAGACACCAGTACCAGTCTGCAGTGGTGAGCAGCCCTGAGGGAGGTGTGCCCAGCTGGTGCCAATGGCATCCTGGCCTTTGTCAGAAATAGTGTAGCCAGAGGGACCAGGACAGTGATTATTCTCCTGTGCTTGGTACTGGTGAGGCCACACCTTGAATCCTGTATCTAGTTTTGGGCTTCTCCTTTCAGGAAAAAAACATTGAGATACTGGAGCATGTCCAGAGAAAGATGGCAGAGCTGGTGAGGGGTCTGGAGCAGGAGTCTGATGAGGAGTGGCTGAGGGAGCTGGGTTGTTTAGTCTGGAGAAAAGGAGGCTCAGGGGAGACTTTATTGCTCTCTACAACTACTTGAAAAGGGGGTTGTAGCGAAGTGGTGATCAATCTCTTCTCCCAGGTGACAAGTAAGAGGACAAAGAAAATGTTCTTGAGTTGTTCCAGTGGAGGTTAAGATTAGATATTAAGAAAAAATTCTTCACTGAAAGGATTGTCAAGCATGGAAACAGGCTGTCCTCAGGGAAAGTGACTCAGCCTAGGGTGAGTCACAGTCTCTGGTGTAATTTAAAAGGCCTATGGATGTGGCACTTAGGGACATGGTTTAGTAGTGGACTTGGAAGTGTTAGGTTGTGGTTGGATATCATGAATTTAAAGGTTTTCTAGCTTAAATGATACTATGATTATATGATGTTAGGGTTCTTGTAAGAGTGATGTTGGGCTATGATTTCCATCCTGGATATTTCCCTGAAAAAATGCATCAATTTTATGATGCCTGTGAAGGTAGGGCTGTTCATCTGGATGGTGTTTTGGTCTGGGGGAGAAATAGGAGAATAGGACTGGTGACAGTAATTGGCTTTAGAAAAAGCCAGAACCTGCAAAGAACATGCTGTTGAGGACTTTTGAGTTTGTAAAAAAACCCAGAGAAAAAGCAGGCTTAATTTTGGTGTCTGTTTTTGTCCTTCCTTTCAAAATGCAGTCAGAAGAGGTGGAAGTGAAAATAAAGATGGGTTAAATGCCATTGATCTGTCTGTGACTGGCCTTTCCATATGATATAGGTCTGATTTATTGTGTCAATCAAAGTTGCTTATTGAATAACCAATTCATTCTGCATTCACCCCTTTAAACCAAAGCCAACTCTCATAGACCCGGACCTCCTGCATTGCATTCAGATAGACAATCTAAACCATACATAGATCAGGATAGTGTGGCCTAAACTCTTAATCCTTTTCTCCTTGATGCCTAGGATGTAACTCCTCGCCATCTGATTTTGAAATTCTTGTTTACTTCTTTACAATTCCTTTGAACAGATCCTCCACGAGGTCTTTCTATATCTGTGCCTGAAGGAGAGGCAAACAAAAGACTCTAAACACTTACTCCTTAAAACTTTGTTTCCTTGTCCTTTCCTTTGATGTCTGTAGTATTTTAAATATAGAGACATTAAGATCTGGAAAGTGTAGAGTCATGTGCAAATAGCCCTATATAATGACTGGGTGAATATATCTTTTCCTGTGACTGTCGCCCTTCTGTGATGGGTTGGTGTACATGATAGCAGTGGAGATTTTATGTATCAGCAAGATATCCAAGTGCAGAATGTGGCAAATCATCCTTCATTGTCTTGTTCATCATCTTGTACTTCATCTGTACAGTAACTGACAGCTGTGGTGTTCTTACTGCAGCCTAGCATCACAAATCCCCCCAAACTAGATAGACTGTGTCTCCATAGAAGTTATTTAGGCAGAGAAGATCTTTCTCTTTTATAACTTTTGTTTGCATCTGTTTTACTCCATACCTGCCTTTCATGTTATTAGCCTAGTAATGACCTTTTATTTGCATCTGCTGTTTCCTTGACCTTTTTTCCAGCCCAGGGATTGTTTTCAACATAGGCAAAAGTACTATTTTGTTGCTGATATGTGATCATAGATTAGTAGTGGTAATTTTTGTAAGCAATACTCAAATAAAGCAAACCTGTTGGAAACTGTGGAATCTTTGCGTGGGAGGTCAGTGAAGTCTTCATATTATGTTGGTTACCTTGCATCTTGTATCTGCAAATTTTCTGAACTTTTATGAACATCTTTTACTACAAAAAAAACCCCAACCCAATTGCAGTAAATTTCTTTTTGAGGTGAGGCTTATAAGTTATGGAAATTATATGTAGTTTCTTAGCCTGCCTTCTGATTATTGAAGACACGTAACTTTCTCAGTTCATCTTTTGTTCCTTCTTCAGCTTCCAGTGAAATAGTGAAATCATGGATGGTTGTTTGCTCATTTTCTTGCCTTTCCATCTTTTATGTTGTAGGGAACATGACACTACTGCATCTTGAGCAAAAGCATATTTTTGCTGAGTAGCTAAGGACATAGTCAGGACAAGAGTGGTAAGTAATATCCACAGTTAGAATAGCTAGGTGAATTCCTAGGTGTACAAATACCCTTTTCATTTTTAGCTGAAAAGTAGAAACGCAGCTGAAAGTGAGTTGGAATGAGGGGCGAACCAAACCAAACCAAACCAAACCAAACCAAACCAAACCAAACCAAACCAAACCAGAAAACCTGGTTGTTTTCAGCCTTTCTAATTTTATTTTTTTCCTTTATTTTGTCATGGTAAATTGCATATCTTCATGTTCTGTGTCAAATCATATATTGTTTATTCTCCTGTCTTCTCTCTAGAAAGAGAAATGCATGCAGTGGAGTAGAA
The DNA here is from genome assembly GCA_037013685.1 of Acridotheres tristis. Classification (NCBI taxonomy): domain Eukaryota; kingdom Metazoa; phylum Chordata; class Aves; order Passeriformes; family Sturnidae; genus Acridotheres; species Acridotheres tristis. Next base: position 109,444,348 of record CM072886.1, read on the forward strand.
GTTTTCTGCTTGAAGCTTTTTCTTTATAATGCATACATACTATGTTTCTTTGTGTCAGCAAAATACTACACCCCATTGTCCTTAATTCCCTGATATTCTGGGGCATGTTGATGCTCTCAAAAAGTTTATTTGGCATTGTATGCAAAAGCTGAAGTTCTCCAAAGAGAGTTATTTTTTCTTAGAAGGTGAAGTAATTGATTTAAATCCTTATCTGGTGCTTTAGAAACTTGATTTGTTCTCAAGCACGTTGTGGAGATCCCAACATAAAGATGACAGCAAAGAGCTTGACTTCTTTACTATACACTGTGGAACTTACATTTAATAAGGTAGCCTGGTCAAGCTTCGTATTTAATTACTTTTTAGCTTTACATATTTATTAGGGAGTTTCCTAGGTTCTCAAATATTCCCAATATCTCCAGGCAATTCTTAATTGTACCATGGGAGGATAATGAGGTGAATAACAGATAAGAGTTTTATAAATGGGAAAAATCTCTAAGTTGAGATGAGGTACAAATCACTTTAAAAGTAATATATAAAAACTGAGTTTTAGCAGAAAACTCAATAGTACAATAGAACTAAAGCCTTAGTACCATATGTCACTCTGGTCTTTCAATTCAAGGAACTTTTTCTATGGGATAGCTTGTTCTTTGGGGGAGGAGGGGAGGAGGAAAGTAATTTTTGTTTCAAGTTTGGGATGCTTATTCTTCACCAGTGACCAGTTTTTCTTCAAAGCACTTGGACTAGTTTGGTGGACCGTAGTAGCTGTATTGAGTAGCTAGGAGAGTGTTACTTGCCTATTAGTACTTAAGATTCTGCTGTGACAGTACTTCTGCAAGCAGCCTTTAATTTATGAAAAGGATGAAAAAATAGTTGCATACAAGGGAGATCACAAATAAGAGGTCTTTTAAGCAGTTTGCCAGGAACCTGTCTGTCCTTGTCATGAAGTACAACCTTACCTTATGGTCAACTTCACTGAAGCCTGCAGAGAGAAATGGAACAAGAAGATGGCCATTTGCCCTTTATTGACTAAAAGGAGAATGTCCCTGAAGAATCTGAAGTTCATTTTTAGCTACCTCTGACCTAATGTACCATCTTTATCACATAAATTTTTTTGTCAACCCCAGGTATGTTCATGCCTACAAATGAATCTTCATCAGCTATGCGTACACGCTGAACTTTTCCACCTCACAGCCTTTCTAAAAACTTTTGAAATCTTACATTCTGAATGAATGTAAAAATATATCTTGCCATTAACAGTTAGGATTTCAAACTGTGCCTGCCACAAGCACTTCTCTTTGACTTCTGAAGACTGTAATTTGAAAGTCTCAATGAAACTTTTCCTATTTACAGAAACTCTAAAACAAGTTTCACTTTTCCATTTAAAGCTTCAAGAAAACAACAGAGAATTTATAACATAAATTGCTAGTTTCCAAAGGTTCCATTTAATACTAATAATGTCATTCTGAAGCCTGAGCAACTCAGCTAAAGAGAAACTATTTACAGCATACTGCTGTGATCGTGGTAACAAAATCCCACTGAGAGATGTGTTTGCACATTTTCTAAGTCACAGCTCTGTTCTGTTTCCACAACACATATTTATTTCCTCCTCAATTCTTTCTAACAAAAAAAAAAGAGATGATTTAGTGTAAAAATAATCAATTACACAGTAGAAAATAATGGTCTGCAGTAAGGTTAAAAAGTGGGTCTGGCCCTGTATACCATCTCTGTACCACTAATTGGACTCTTTATTGAATGTTATGATGTGATCTGGAAAGGTAAGAGGGGATTTATATTTGCTGAGGATTTATCAGAGTATATGTTTAAATTGGTTTAGCTCATAGTGATATAAAAATTTTGTTGGATTACAGAGCTTCAAAGTGCTTTTCTATTATCTTCAGCTTTCCCAGAGTTTCTTGACACTGTTCAGTTAATGTGTCTCCCTCCCTCAAGTACTGGATCCTCAAGTACTGGGTCTTTCTGCTGTTTGAAACATGGGCCAAAAGTACTCAATGGTGTACTGTAATAAGATCCGTTTCTGCAGTTTTTGTGCACATTGTCCTATAGGAAAGATACCCACTGCCTTCCACAAGCTGCAAGAAATCAGCAGACTTAATGGTCGCGTTGTTCAAAAAGACAGAGGTGGTTTTGGTAGTCAGAATTCTTGATTGCTTGAGGTGCTCTGCATGCTATGTTTGTGAAATGTGCAGTTGGGTCAGGATTCTGACATCTTTACTGTGTTTGGAAAGAGTGAAAAGTAGTCCTCCTTAGAAATTCTCAAATTTTGAATGAAATTAAAAGGAAATCTATGTTTGTTTTTTTTTTTCCCCTCCTGATCATGGCTTATAGTTTTTCATCTCTCTTGAAAAAGGCCAAAATAGTAAAATAAATGCTCTCCAATAATTAAAGGAAAAGGTTTTACCTTGAGGTAAGGCAAAAACAATGTGAAATACCAGTTCCCAGATAAATGTATGTATAGACATATGATGCATCTATAAGATGGAACTTTGTACAGTTGGTAGTAAAGTGGCATAAAGAAAAAAAAAATCAACCCCTGCCACTCCATTATGGAAGGCCTAATATTGCTGAGAAGTTCTTATGCATAGATTTAATTGATCCCTCTTCCTTATTTTAAGGAATGGGTATACGTTAATGAGGAAAAAAAAATCTCATTACAAATTTGTGAAGTATTTAAAAGATTTGATTGTATACTGATCTTTATTTTATTTTTGGCATAATCATTCTTGGTATTGGGTAAATTGTAAATATTTTTTAAAAAAATCAAAAAGGAAAATACTTATCATTTTGAGAAACTGGATTTTATCACACTGATAAAAGAGTAAGTATATGAGTAAGCATAATATTCCAGAAGAAATAGTTGCTTGTTTTGTTTTATGTACTCTGTATATGTTTATGTTGCTATTTAATTGCTTGGATGGGAAGATAATAAGTGCTTGTGCACACACAGTGTTTCTGTTGTAATCATTTGTAATTTACATTAGAATAAACTGGTAGAGAGGCACTTAGAAAGCCCTGAAAATATTTACACATCCTGCACTTTAAAAGTTTTAAATCAAGCAGAATATTTGCAGTTAATTAACAGCCTTAGTAGCAAGAATAGTCAATAACTTCAAAATTATTCTAGCATTAATGTCTTCTTGAATCCAGTGTGATCATCTGGCTTTCATTTTCTGACTAGTTCATCCTTTTTAAACTAAATTATATGAATTATTTATGAAAGCTAAATAACAGATACCATCCCTTACTAAGAATAATTCACATGTATTAACTGTATTATCTATTATCTGAGCTGCTGTCCTTTCCTTGTTTCTGTCCTGTAATAATAAATGTACTTTAGAGAACAGAGACTGTCCAGGACTGCCTGGATCAAAGGCAATCTTGTGTAGATTTCAGCTCTGCAATAAATGAAATATATCACATGTAAAAGAAAAATCCTAAGGATAAGATGATAAATAGGATTTCTGTAAGCAATGGTTAGGACAGTATGGAGAAGTTTTCAGTTAATTTTCCCCATCTTGTGCTCTAAAATATTTTATATTCTTCAAAATGGATTGTGAAAGGAATAGCAATTGTTTTGTGGCTTATCTAAATTAAAGCTAAGGTGATTGGGAAAAAAATGCATATCATCTACTCTTCCCTAGGACCTGAAAGAGACAAACAGTTTTTATTTCCTTATTTTATAGTTTCTAGCAAGACTGGTAGTCATTAAAAAAAATAAATTGTCCATTACACCAAATACAGCTTTCCTGAGACAAAATAGTCTTCAAGTTGTATTAACATTATACTATTGTAGAGTTTTTTTAGCTTGGGTATTTTCTTAATATACGTGTCTGGCTTTGCTATGAGAATATGACTGAATTAATTTTTTTTTTTTAACTGAGTTCAAGATAGGGCTGTGCACAGCTTATTGAACACTGGTTGGCTGTTCTTTTGGGGTGACTTTGTAGCTTGGTATAGGCCATGCTGTGGACAGGTGAGCAGGGGTGGTATATGTGTGTACATATGCATATGTAGTGGTAGATGCAGATGCAGCTGGGTTTTTGGTTTGTTTTTTCTTTTTGTGTGTGTGTGTGTGTGTGTGTGTATGTTAAACTTAGTGTAGACATACAGCTTGATTTCTTGTTTTGTCAACTATCATCACAAGTGCAAGGCAGCTGAAAGGTGGAAGTAAGGCATCACTTTAGACAGACACTCTACTTAAAGGCCGATGGTGCCATGTGGAAAATGAGAATCAATTTTTACTCAAAGACGTGCCTGTCAAATGAAAGTATAAATGGAGTATCTCTTTCCCCATCTATAGGTATAAACTTAAAATTCAAGTCATACCGGTAGGAAAATGAAATATATTTACATTTAGTCTGGACATTGAATAGTTCTTAAGGATGAGAAATGTCAGTACTTACTTGTAATGTTCGTTATTATCCATTTGGCTTAATATATTGTGATTAATTTAAACATCTCATTTTCCTGCTACATTTTGTACCTTCCTTGGATCCTGATTATCTTCTTACTTTTGGGCAGGAGAAAAAGGGTCGTCTAACTTTGCCTATGCTTGTTAGTCGAAGACTTTAGGGAAAATCTGCATATAAAACACCTGAAGATGTACCTGAAACAATGCTGATACTTTTGTTCTGATTGGCTGGCTATATGCTTATTTTTGCCTTCTAGATATTCATATGGACTGTGAATGGGTAGGGTGTGGGATTGAATTTTTTTGATAGCATATGTCTATTGGCAAAGTGATAGCAGAGCTTTTCTGTGGTTGCTAATGAAACAAAGAGTACCCTTCTGGAGAAGTTTATCTGCATTGCACAACATTGTTTTAATTCCATAATGTAGGACTGGGGAATTTTTCTGTTATAGGGGAAGAAAAAAGTTTTGCTGATGAAATATATTTTTTTTAATTAATAAAGCATTTTATTTGTTATGTAATCCTGAATTGCATCTGTGCTTAATAATCTGATATTTGAATTAACTTGTTATCAGCAGGGCATAATGACTGCACTGGCAAGGTTTATTTGAGGATCTTTCTAGACTTTCCATTCAGAGTGGTTTGGCATCCTCAATTGAATTAACAGGTAGAAATAAAGAAATAACAGGCCACTGTGAAAACCATTTCATTTTTGATAAATCTCATTTATTCAAAATGGTCACTGGTCCAATACTGAAGAGTAGACATAGCTTCCACCTTGTAGCTGCCTACATGATGTAGGCTCCCTGTAGAGGTCGGTACTTAGGAAATGGAGAGGACCAGCCAGGCAGAAGTGGTTAGACCTACTATGTGCATCCTAATTGCATTCTTTGTAGGGTGCTTTGGATTCCTTCCAGATGATTAAACCCACAGCTGGGTCTTTTAGAAATTGTGTTGGTGTTTGCTGGACAAATAAGAAATTGGTTGGGTTTTTTTGTTTTGTTTTTGTTTTTTTCCATGAATCTTGTGTTTGTATCACTTCTGTTATGAAGTCTCAATATGCAGCCCCACTAGTGCTATAGTCTAACTATATGGACTTCATAATTCTGAAATTTTGTAGCAGACAGGCAACAATCTGCCACATTCAGTATCTAAAGGCTAAGATCTTGGCTTTGTGTGTCATAGGTTTGGGTATGTCCCAGTGATGAGCTCCTACTGTATTTTTTAAAGATTTTTTTTTTTTTTATTCTCTCAATGTACCATAAAAATACAGCAGTTAAAAATCTGATATAAAATCTTAGTACAAGATTTTGAGCACAGGGAACCAGCTGAATTCCCCTGTCAGTTCAGTTGGTATCTGAGACCTCTTTTCAAGTTGCCTTTTGATGTGTACTGTATTGACCTATGTACCTTGCCTCTCCAGTCCCTGCCTAGCAGCTCTGCCCTAAAGGCCCATACAGGCAAAAGTTCTTCTCATGGAAATAGAGGTTCAGAGTGAAGGGGGAAGTGGGAAGGAAAGGAGCATCTACCTTTCTTGAGGGACTGAAAGCTGGTCAGGATGTGTGTCTGGGATCACCCATCGCCTCAAGCATCACTCACTGGCTGTGAAATCTCAAGCAGGAGAACTTGTTGCCAGCTTATGGCATTATAAACAAGGGGAAGAAGAGGCCGGCTGATCAGAATCCGGATTTGTATTCTGATTGCTTCATATTTAACAATATTAAGTTGATGATCACCACTGACACTAAAGAGGTTGGTATGTATATTGTGTATCTTTAGCATCAAGCGTTTTAAAATGCATATCTGCAACCAGTTGGCCCATAGTAATATTCCATTATGAGGACAAAAGTCTTTCTTGGTCTGGTGAAGTTAAGCAAACAAATGTTTTATTCCTTGAATAAAAACAAGCAAAGAGCAAGATAATTGACACTAAAGAATTATTCTACTTAAATCTAAGTTACTATTGTTTTCAATTTTGATTCCCCTGTTGCCAGAGTACTGTGCCAATAATTTCCTAGAAGGTATTTGTAAATAATTTAGTCTATCCTTGTAGTTTGAGGCAGGAATATTTTGAAGTATTTATTACTTTGGACATCTATATTTAGAATATATCAAGGGAATGTAATTTCTAAGGTGTATGTTTACTTAAGTTAATTTTCTAACATGAGGTTCTCTCTATACCTCCTCTCATGCTGCAGGGTTATCCCGTCTCTACTTTATTATGTTTTCATGTTTCAATCTGGACTTCTAAATGCCTGAGCCTGTGTTCATTACAAATCAGACATTTCTGTAGCTTCAGTCTGTTTTTAATTGCTTTCCTGTAAGCAGAGATCTCCTCAGCTAGAAGAAAGAATATTTTATATAACTATTACCAGGAGCTAAGATCTTTAACTTTCTTCACCATGCTAATGACCTACTTCTGTGCTGCTTTCTGTCTATATTAGCTTTTTCACTATAAAATGTTAAGATCATGTGTGGTGTTTCAAAGCAACTCAGATAATCCTCTTTAAAGTATGAGTGTCAATATCTGTGAGAGAGAATATAGTAGGATTTCATCAGAATAGTGGTTTTTGCTATAGTTCTACTTTGTAATGTAGTTAATTCATAACCAATACTACATTTTTTCTACCAGTTTTTACTACTTTTGCAGTATACAATAATTTATTAAGTTTTAAAGATTATTATACCTACAGTATACATACATGGGATACATATTAGCGCATTATATCCAAGCATTTCTTGGAAATTCATATTTAGTGATGTTTACTATTAAGTAATTTAATTATTTACTTGCAAAGGGATTACTTAGTTTCTATTAAATTGCTACTGACTTCTAGGGGGAGAGAATAATTTTCAAAGCAAGGAAATCTTTCACTCATCTTAAACATACTTATGCTCTTATAGATTCCCCACACACGTCTTCAGAGATGTACAGATTCCCCACAGTGTCTCACACATACTGTTTTCAAACTGAAAATGGTTCTAAACACTATGATACCTCAGATCCTCGGAGAGACACGAATTGAAAATACTTGTACATCATTAGTGTGTTTTTCTTTCCTGTTCTCTGCTTTTCCAAATGCAAGTAAATAGATGTCATTTGATAGATCTTGTTATGTCTATTCAGCCGTTTTATTTACCATGTTTTATTTACATTTATTTAATAGCTGTGTTCCTGATGGTGGAAGAAGCTTCTCTAGAAGATATTTCAGAGGGTCTGAGGGAACTGCCTACTACATTCTTTTTTGTTGACCATAGAAGTTGAGCCTACCATGATTATGTACCTAATAGAAAGTTAGAAATACTGAAGCCAAGCATTTTTGCCAAGAATTTACATTGAAACTACACTGAAAAATTAATTTGTGCATTTCTCTTTTCCTTCAGAACCACATACTACTACGTGATAATGCCTATTTCAGGCATGTTTCCTAAATCTATTTGGCTGTAGTTTAGCACTTCTTTCTTGTTTCCTAAAGTTATTTTATTTTTGTCAAACGGCCTCATATGTCTAAGTAGGTGGTTGATTTTACAGCTCTTGATTGCAGATCCTGGTTATGAACTTTTTTACTGAAAAAGTTCTCAAAAAGGGGTTTTTTTATTCTTTTTTTGGTCTTTTTCTTAGTGTGTTACATTATTTTTACTTTCTTGTGCTGCATTTTTTGTATTACATCACTGATATTCTTCTCTGGTTTATATTTAATACATACAAATATATTCCAATTTGAAATTAATTTTTCATAATCTGTATTATTTAGTAATTATTTGGATCTTCCGTAATAGTTTATTGTTATCTTTTTTCTTGATTATCAAGCTGTTACAATTGTCCATTATTTGTGTTTCTTTCACCTTCTCTATCAAAATTACTTTTTTTCGTGATAGTAATAAAGCATTTTTTTCATGCTTTGTTCCTTTTCATTTTTCTAAATTACCTGTGCCCCACAGTATTCAGATCTCATTTAATCTCTCTTGTTACCATGCAACTGTCATGATGCTTTAAAACAGCCTTTATATTCTTATACTAATAAGTTTTATTTAAAAAGTTATTATTCTTCTCATGAATGTCCATTGTCCTTCAACTGGTTATATGAGAAAATATTTTCCTAGCCTGGATGGTTTTTTTTTATCTCTTACCAACTTTTTTACTGACAACTAATGTGTCTTTCTTTTGTGATTTTTCAATGTCCAGAGTAATTTTAAGCTTTTCCTACAAGCTCTCTTTAGCAAAGGCAAAACTAAGACTATTAAGGCTTAGCTGCAATCCATTGTATCTGTTCTAACGCTTCATTCTGCCCATATAAACCAAGTTCAAGGGCACCTTACTTAGCCTGAAATCTCCAAAATTTGCAGTAAGTGTCAGAATTTTTTTCTGCCACTGAAATATGTTATGGTTTGGAAATGACAATAGATTTCTATAATAGTCTGCTTTTTGTGAGTAAAAGAGCTTTGCACCATACAAGGTGAATTTTTCAGCTGCATCATAAAAACCCTGTATGTGTAGGTAGTATTACCTGAACTGTGGAGTCTGCACAGGTTGCTGTTTTCTGAGAAATTCTATCTGACTGTGTCTTGCAAGCAACTCTACTTGCTGGATCTGAAAAGGTCGTGGATATGAGCTCAGGATGTTTGCTCATCCTGGTCAAAATAGTGATACCTGAACATAAAACTTGAGCAAACACTTAGGCACTGAAAGAGCTGCCCAGACAGAAGGTTTTGTGTCCTCTGCCTGCTTCTGCTGGCAGAATTTGGAGTAAGCTGAAGATGTATTTTGGATCTCTTGTTATAAGGTTAAATCTAAATGTTTTCATTTAAAACACAATATAAATTTGCATTGAAGAGGAAACTGAATCCAGTTCTGAATCCAGTAACCTATCTTTTTATTTTACTTATTTATGGAATAAAAATAGATAAAAAGACAACATATGTCTACTGCATGGACAAGAGCATGTCCCTTTTTCATAGAGAGCCAGTTTAACACTGTAAAATTGACTGGCATTCAAAGCCTTCTTAAGAACAGGGAACTCTATAGCTCTGGTCATGATGTTGTGCTGCAAAGCACAGTTGCAAGATCTCCTGTCTGTAGCTGGGCCATGTTTGCCTTAGATTCTCTGCTATCCTGTACTGGCAACCCACAAACAGACATAGCCTAAGATACAATTTCCTTTCCAGAGGCACTTGGGGACATGGATTATGAGCGGACTTGGCAATGCTGTGTTAATGATGACCTTAGAAGTCTTTTCCAACCCAAATGATATTATGATTCTGTGACTTTAACTGATAGTCTTCAAGAACTAATAGTGTTTGTTTTAAAATGTTTCTATAAAACACATGCTTTTCATCTCGCTGTTTCTGAGATTAAATGTCTGGAAAGACCCTGATATAGTGTATTTATACAAAGAAACATTTGTACCACTATCACAAGAGATGGTCCATACATCTACACTGAAACTGACTGTAAATATTAGTGCTGCCTCACCAATGTCTAAACAATACTGAGAGCTTTGAAGAGAGAAATGAGAGGGAAAAGTACCTGTTGGACCAGGTAAACAATTCAGGACTATTTTGTTCCACTATGAGATAATATTTATCTGCAATTTACTTAGACATACTTGGTTCTTTAAAGATTAATGGAGCTTCACTGTCAACACGTCAGTTCCTCTTTAGCACTACTTCTCTCTCCATCTCCACTTCAGAAAAAAAAAAAAAATAGATGGGCTGCTCATTTTAACCAGTTTATACTACAGGAAGACAATGCACAGCTTCTTTTTCATATGCCCTAGAAATGCTGCTATCCCAGTCTTCTTCCTTTTTGTATGCTTTTGAATGCCTACCTACAAGTTTCTTAAGCAAATCTATATAGACTCCTTCTCTTTAACTGCTGCAATGAAAAAGGAAAAGGTTTGGCTTCTAAGTCTGAATTGACTTCTGTACATGCAATAATTAATACTAATAGTGCTACTAATTATTGTTATTGTTATTAAATTATTCAGCTACATATCTAAAATATCTGTACTACTCAGCCTGACAGAGGGAGAGAGAGTTACTCTTTATTTTCCTATACCTGATGTTTTCTTTTTCTCTTTTTAAATGTATGGAAATTCCTGGTTATAAAGGATAAGCCAAAGCTTCCCATTGCATGGAGGCAACAGAAAGAAAAAGCAGATAACTCTGAAAATATACAGAAAATCATCTAGTCCACTTTAGCTGGGCTGACTATATCAGAATTAAGCCCTAATAACTGTATGCAAAGTGAAGACCAGTAGGATTTAGGTATATTGGGTTGTGTCCCCAAGGTTTTTATGGTCAGTGGGATTTTATGGTAGTAGGGATTAAGTGCCCTGTCATTTTTCTCACGAGTCAATAGCAGAATTGCTTTGCATCAAGCAAGAGTCATTTGAATGCTTCATCTGAATGAAGCAGATTTATATTAAAATGCTTGTAATTCAATTTGCTTTCAGACTGATGTTTTCCCTGAGGATATTTTCAGCTCCAAGGGCAATAAAATCATAAGCTTAAGTATGACAGCTTGAAAATTACGTGGAAGATAAGAAGATTCCTTGTAAATGAGTGTGTTTTCTACTAACAAATCACACCTGTTTGCCTCTAGGCTGCTATCTAGATCTGGAAATTTAGAATTTACCATTTCTTTTGCCTGCAGCATTTTGTTCTTTACCTCTTTGGTATGAATTTGCCTCATGTCCTGGCAGTGCGCTCACCATTTTTTTCTGCCTTGCTGCAAAAATTCTTCTGAACATGGAATCTCAGATCCAGGCAGCTGCTCAAAAGGGTCATCCTGAAACAGTGCCAGATTACTTTCCTTCTTTATTTCCTTTTCTCAATCCTGCTTTTGATTGTCTGAGCTGTACTTAAGAAAGGGAGATTGTATGGAGAGTTGGTTGACTTCAAAGAAGGAAATCTGTGCATGAGTAGTGAAGTAGTAAAATAAATTGATGGTCATCACAGTGGGAGACAGCAGATACTGCTTCCAAGGTCTTAGAGTGCTGCTTGACAACAAAATAATGACTCATTAATGAAAAGCAAAACATAGTTTTAAATGTCACTGATTACTTTTATACTGTAAGGGTATTCATCTATGTGAATATCTAAATCTTATGGCAGATCTGATAATACTGGATATTGATATAGAGTATACGTAGGGCACATATGTCCTTGCTTTTTGAAAAATGTAAGGGAAACTGTTGGTCAGAGTCCTAGTTACAGTACAAGTTCAATGGAGCCTGCATATCTAAATCATTTCATCTGCTTTATTTTGTAAGCTCTCAGTCAGGAATATACACCTTTATTTCCTTCTCTGTCAAAAAAAAATTTCTGTGCAGTTTCTTTCTGCTGGGGAGACTTCATTGTGGTCTTCAACATCCTCATGAGGTGAAGTGGGGGGGCAAGTACCAATCCCTTTCCTCTCAGAAACAGCATGAAGCTGCTTCAGGGAAGGTTTAGGTTGGATATCAGGAAAAGGTTTTCACCCAGAGGGTGTCTGGGCGCTGAAACAGGCTACTCAAACCTGTCTGAGTTTAAATGTGCTTGGACAATACTCTTAGGCACACTCTCAGATTTGATTAATGAGGCTGTCCGGTGAAGGGCCAGGACTTGATGATCCTCATGGATCCCTTCCAACTCAGCTTATTACATTATTCTATTTGTGTATGAGTTATTGCATGTGCTGGGTAGAGACATGCTAGGGATTTTTATGCATGCTATGTTGAAAATAGCTCTGACTTTTCCATTTCCTTGAGTCTATGAAACATGCCCCCTTCACAGTAATTTCCTATTTCATATTTCTTGTTTTACATCTGTCTCTGCCCACCAGTACAGACTCAGATCAGACATCTTACTTCCGACTATTGATTTAGCTACAATTAGGACTAAAGAAACTACCCAAAACTTTTTACTCCTATAGAGTGGAGAGCAACAGCTTTCTGCTTCAGCAAATGCTTATACATATTTATTGACTAGCTTCTTTGTGAATGTTGTGATGAGCTTGCTTATCAGGGAAAATGACTTGAAGTAGTCTCAGATCTCAATATCTGTGATTCCAATTAGGAATTTAATAAATGCTGAAGCCTTTTAAATCTTTCACTTATTCATGAAGTAGCATGACAATAAACAGCTGGTGACAGTGGAAAAATTCAACAGGAATCTTCTGTCTAGATTAATTTCTTTTATTTATTAGATTGCAGAGCCTGCATCTGTGACCATGACATGTCAGACTTCAGAGAACTCATTATTACTTCCATTGTGCTCTAGCAGTTTTCGTCCTTGACAGTCAGAGGTGGTGCAACTGCTTTTGAAGGATTTCCATGCCTAAAGGAGGGATAAACATTCTTTTTTAGTTTCACTCCCCAATAGGACAGCCAGGTCTTCTTAAACAGAAGAATAAGAGTACAATGGCATTAGAGAGATATATTTACCAGTGTTTCATTTTACCTTCTTTCAGAAAGATAAACTAAGTGTTTTCATGCTTTAAAGACTAAATATATTCTGGCTAAAATTCTTGGGAGTCTTCTCAGCCCCCTTGCAACATCCAAGGAGCTTCTCTGAGTTTTGCAGATCTGTCACAACTCCTGAGGCCTCTTGAGTGGTACTAGTTGAAGGACTGCCCTGAGTGTCAGGAAATTGCAGTGATTCCTGCACTCCGTGTTCCCGAGGCTTGCACTGGCCAGTTGCAGTGTTGAAGGCAGCATGATGGACATTTCAAGGGGACACAGACTTGCAGAACAAGCACATATCAGAAGCGTATGCACAGGTGCTACTGACCTTGAGGCTTTCAGATCATTCAGTTGCTGGATGTATTAAATGTATCAGAGACACTGAAGTCAGAGACAATGAATTTACCATACAAGGAAAAAAATGCAAAAAAAATTCTGAATTTATGTAATCCAGCAGTTCTCAGTATATTTGCATGTGATTCTGTGTGAGGAAAGATGGCCGTTTTTGACATTTGAATCAACTGAAACTTCTTAGGTAACTATATACCATCTCTAGTAATTGTTTCCTCTGTAAATTTTTTTTTGTCAGTTTTTTAGTCTATTTTGCTGTAGGAAACAAACAGGAAATGGTTACTTTTTTTTTTTTTTAAGTTATTTTCCCCAATAGATGGGAAATTATAGCAAACTAGGTCATTATCAAGATGAGAAGCATTTTTAGCTTTTTAGCTGGGTACTTACTGTATTGCTTTCTTATGTGAGTAGGAGAATAAGTAGAAATTATTTTGATCTGAAGTGTGCAAAAACCCATGAAATTTTGGTCCTGGTTACAAAAAATTTACATTTTTGTCAATGACAGAAGAAGTGTACTTTGGACATGGCCTATGAGGACTGGGACTAATTTATAAATGTACAGATGGAGCCACACATCATGCTGCATTACTCTTTAAACTTCTGCAGCGTGGGTCCTGTCTTTTCTGTCTTTTAAAATGTCAGCCCTAAGTTTTTTTTTTCTTATCTTGAGATCTGTTTTATTATAATATCATATCCCAGAGAATTCTAGACTTCTGAAGCTTTGAAGCACTTCATCCATCCTACTGGCCAAAGATATTATAATGCTTGGCTTGATGCATATAAAAAACCCTTTTATAATGCTTATGGTGCATCAGTGGATTTCTACACTCCAGTTTTCTCAATTAAAAGATTGCCTTCAGAGTACAAGATTTAATGTATTTTTGATCATTTGGCCAATGATTATAGACTTTTTCTTACTGGTCTTTTGCCAGTCATTTAGGGAAGAAAAGGTTTATTTTTTAACAGAGCAAATGTGTTATTTATCATTATCTTTTTCTATAGATGCAATTTCCTAAGGAAAGATCATGAGTGGAAATAATCCAGGCATGCTGGTTTTGAAGGTTAAATGTTTTCAGGGGAGATCATAATTAGAGATACCAGTTTCATAATTTTATGCTTTGATTTATTTTCCCTTTGAGCATTTCGGTCTGTTCAAGGCTATGGAGATCTTCTGTCTGAATCAGTAAATTAGAGCTATTTATGATGGGAAATATGAATTGGGATTCCGGTATATATTAACAAAAAATGTGTCATCATCAGTAATGAAACACTGGTGAGAAAACAAATATTTTGTACATTTGGAATGTCACATGAAGCAGGCTTTTTTCTAACATAATACATGTTTTCCCTCCAGCTCTCTTTTTTTTTTTTGTTTTTTTTTTTTTCCACCGGTGATTGTCAGCTCCTCAGCAAAACTTCTGCAGCTCCAGTAATGGAATTTTTTTCTGAATCACAGTAAGAATTATCTCTGCTGGAGTTCAGCTCTGATAAATTCTGTCAGCACAATGTCTATGCCCCATGAAAGTCCTGTTTCAAGGGTGAATTTTAGTCTTTTGGATAACATTTACATCTTGCAGCTAGCAAACTCCTTGTACTTGAGTACCCTTGTGCATCCAAATCATGAAACTGATGGAAGCCTGCCAGTTTTTTGATAAGGTTTTTGCTAAATGTACATTTTATGGTAACACTTAAGTGAAAGAGAAGAGGCAGAGGTTTAATAAAATAGTTTATCATTGGAAAAATAAGTAAAAAAACAATCTTACAAAGAGAGCAGCACCTTACAAATGTATTTAAGTCTTGCTTTTTTGTAGCTATCTCCCTTATTTATATAAAGGAAACAACAAAAATGTAATCATCACCATTTAGAAATCACACATAATATTCATTCATTGCTGCTCTGCATTTTCCTATTCTTTGTCACAATGGACACAAATTGAACTAAAAATCAATGAATCCCTGCTAAGAAGAAATACAAAGCACATACTGAAGGTCTGATGTTCAATACAAGCAATTTTATGTTTTCTTTAAAGAGTGGGCAATTTTCAATATTGTCCATCACACCAGTAGTAATAAATAATCTAAACAAACGAGTCCAAATGACCTGAATAGAAATTAAAGCTTGAATTTGTTCTTTTCACACATCTGTATGTTTGCTTATAGTAAATGAAATTGGTTTGAACCTGGTGTCTGGGGTGCACTCAGTTTCAGTAGCTTTAATAGCTGAAGCATTAATATTTTTAAATTTCTTTTCAAAATGTTCTGTACCTTCCTAGTTCATTTTTTCTTCTACATTTCTATATAAAAGCAACACTTTGGAGCACAACCTGTAAACAGAGTGCATTATTATTTGACATGTAATTAATGTATCCATATTTTTATGAATATAATGTTATATTTGGTTTTAGTTTCTGCAGAGAAAAAATATATAAGGCAAAGTTTGAGAGATCATCCTGTACAATCCTTCCCTAGAGCATGAGATCAACTGTATTTGAACCCATCCTAGAATACTTTTAATTAATGGGTTCTTAGAACAGAAGTTCATAGCTTCCTTAGTTGATTTCTGTAAACTGCTTGATGGTTTCTACTCCTAGAAAATTCTTCCTTATCTGTAACTCAAGTCATCCTCACTATGAATTTGTGTGTGTATATGTATTTATGTGTATGTATTTTAAAGTATATGTCTGCATATGCTGCCTTTTCTCTATTCTGGGTTATATGGACTTAAATGCTCACAGTCTATAGGTCATATTTTGTGTGTTTGATCATTCTTATTGGCATCCCCTGAACTGTCTCCATCTGCTCCATGTTTGTTTCCTTGATACATTGTACCCGAAACTATAAACAGTAGTCCACAGGAGGCTTTTGTAGTGCTTGAACACATTGGATGGAACAAATGCTCCTTTATTGTAGTTATCTCAAGCCATCCTCCAGTGGCAATGTGAGCTAGATAAACCTTATTTCATCTACTCCAAGAACCTTGTTTCTGAAATTAAAATGAAAACTCTACTAGTAGCTTGTATTGGGGGACAGAATTACACATCAATTTACAAAATAAAGATAATCTGTACACAGTAACTAATATTACTGTCAATGATATTTCAGGTATTGCATCACTCTGAAGGTCACAACTTCAACATCCCCTACCCCACCCCAAACCTCCAACCCACAGCAGTGCAGGGACAGCTGTGTTTGTACAGTACACTGTGTGTGTGTGTGTGTGTGTGTTCACAAAACCACTGCACTAATCTGCCCAAGCTTGTTCTTCATCTTTTCTCACAAATTAGTAAGTGAAAAATACATCGAGATTCTTTTGAAGGTAAGATGCAAAGTAATGCAGCTCCTGACCTTTCCTGCTCTCTTAGCATCAGTGCACCATTGTGTTTGATACTGTCCATTCACTGAGATATTGATCCATGGAACAATAAGGGATATTTATTCTTCTTTTGGGGAATGAATGGCTTAATCACGGATGTGATTGTGTGAGTTGGGGTGCACCCTCAGTAACTTTTAATGCATAAAGTGCTTCTCCCTTTACCTTACAGATTTCTTTCTTTGGTGTGCTTTCTTAAATGGATAAATATACTCTGAAGTAAGGGCAAATGTCTTTTTGGTAAATTCCTTTAATATTTCTCAAAGAAAAATAATATAATTGAGAAATATACAAACTTGATGAGATTTTCAGTGAAGCCAAATTTAAGTCCAGCATTAGAGTTTTGAGTCTGTTGCTCTGATATTTTTGAATTTAGGAACCCAGACCGCTATGCTAAGCTGCAAAGATCCCCTCTGTTTGACATTTCAAGCTTATTGAAAAACCTAGATTGGTTTTATATATATATTTATATATATATAAATGTATTCCCAAATAGGCACATATAATCATGGTAATGCAGACAATATTTTCAGAAAGTCTCTAAAACCTTTAAAAGCTTACTCCTGGGGAGAAAAAAAAAAAAAAAAAAAAAAAAAGTGAGCAGTATTCTCTCTCACTTTTTGCAGAATATCTCATCTTCCATGTCTGTCTTTCAGGCACTCATTTAGCAGTTCCTTACATGTTTTCAGATTGCTGTTCCTGTTTGATTTTAGTAGGACACCATTCAGACACAGTAGCCTATCCAATACTGATCAGTGCTGAGGATGTTCTACCTCCCCATGGGAAGGACTATCTTGATAATGCATTAGATATGAGAGAGAGATATTACTGAAGTTGATCTTGTTGCACTGTATTTTCATTTAAAGACTAAACCTGCCTTTTAAAATTTTCTTTCATATTCTCATTCTTTTTCTGTGTGATTGTTTTTTACAGTGGGTAACCTGGTATATATGTTCTGTTCTAAAGCTCAGAATTAGCATTCTCTGCTTAGTAGTGGTGGCATTAATATGTATTGTGTGCAGTGGCAGAGAGCTGTGTTCAAGAACTGAAACACCTGGGTGGGTGTAGATAAAATAAAAAACCAAAACAATACTAGATTAATACTAGATTAATGCTAGTATTTCATAAGTCATATCAAAAGCTGCTGGTTTTATATGTGTGAGTCAGGTTTGAAGCGTTTTGCAAAAACAAAAGGCTGACAGGAAATTAAATTCTGAACAAGAAATAAATATCAAGATATGTTGTGATCTTTATTCATTGAGGAAAACCCCAATGAATTCTGGTGATATTAGAATGAAGTGAATGAGATTGAACATCTCTCAACTGACTATTTTTATGTCTGCTTAAAGGTTATTATAATAAAATAAAGTAGATAAATTTTTCACGTTTACAATATTTTAGAGCTTTTGCCCTGGTTAAAGCTTTCTCTATCAAAAGTGATTGCAAAACTGTAATGTGAAGAGGTGTCAGGTATTGCTCACATACTAAGAAGTTTAGAAAATACTCTAGAGATCCAAACATGAGCTTTTCCTTATGCTGTAGAAAGTGATGCTCCCTAGGGAGATCAGAAGGAAATTAATAACCATCTTACGTGTAAGTGGTAGCTATGGTAATTTGTGCCTTAACTAATAATTTACTGAAAAAGAAAAAAAAAGAAAAAGAGAAAGAAAAAGAAACCAAAAAAAAAAGAAGGAAAAAAAAAACAAAAAAACCCAGCTCATATGGGAAGATGGTTTGTAAGGATAGTGCAGAATTTTCCTCAATGAATTACAGCTGTACTGATTGCCGAGGAGTGGAAACAGCCTTGCCTGTCTAATGAGAATAAGTATTATAAAAGAGTGGGTTAGGTGGCCATTAGTTAGTGGAAGTTGGAGCTTGGGATTCAGAGTCTACTGCAGTTTGGGCTGGAGTCTGCTGGCTGTGCTGTTTGGAGGGAAGGGGCATGGGGCTGTGCAAGGGACAGACAAGGTAAGAAGATGCTGTGTGAGGGACAGACAGGGCTTGGCAGCCAGGTAAGGGACACCTTGGGATTAGCCAGTCATGCAGAAGGAAGAAGGAAACTTGCAGAGGGAAGGAGCCAGTGCTGTGTGGAGCTGCCTGAGAGAAGGCAGAAAAAGTTTCTAATAAGGGACTGCTGATGGTGTCCATCTTGACAACTACAAACCCCCACCTGAGGTGTAATCTGTTCCTTACTGAAAGCTAAAACAAGAAAAAGCCTTAAAGAGCTTTCAAAAAGGATACTTAACAGAAAAAAAAAAAAAAAAAGGAACTTTCTTGTAAACTTGGGAAGAATGTAGTTTCACCTAAAAAGAACCTTTCTGTGAACAAGGGACTATTTGGAGGTAGGACTAGACTATATGCACTTTATATATCAAATTATTAAGCAGCTGGTGCTTATACTGACTTACAGAAAGGCTTTGAAAAAATATGGTGAGCAGGAGATGCCCTCATATAATCAGATAAAGCAGATTATGGCCCAAAAGTGAAAAGATACCTTTGGATGGTGATATAAGGTGACTGTAACTTGGGGTAATTATCATATGACTAATGGAATGTAAGATAGTTACGTTTTTCTTAAGACTTTTAGCATTTTTCCTATCCGTCCCCCACAGTTTAATTTTTTTGTCTGCTATGATTGGGGCATTCTGATTACTTCTATACATTTATCCCCTAATGATTTTGTTACTTATTACTGAAGTAAAGAGAGTAACAATGACTAAACTTTTACAAAAGTTTAAGGGAGTTAGTTCTAAAGTATTGTTTACTGATCCAAAATTTGAACTAACAACTATTTGGCCTCTAAAATTGAAATGGAAAGGCAGGTAGAAATGATTTTTTCTTCTCATTAACATACAAATATAGTTGAGATGTGTCTGACATTTTTTTCAATTTGCATTTATTTTTTAAAAATGGGGCTGATCTCTTCTTAATGAGTTCAGTTTGTATTAAATTTTGGACTGAAGTAGACTCTGAATGATTTCTACTTGGTTTTGAAGTTCTTTAGTCTCCAAAGAGAAGCATGTGAGCCTATAAATTAAAATAAACCCTTATAAACAAAGTTTTAGGGAAGTTGAATCATTAATTGCCATAAAAATGCAAAATACTATTTCTTTTCTTCACATAAGAATTTATTTTTTGTTATTTCTTCGTTTAATAATCTTAGTTTGTGTATATTTTAAAATATTGATAATTTTAAAGCATTTTGTTTTAATGTTGTTGCATTTCACTGTTAGACGAATCCTAATGAATTACATTTTGTTTTGAAAATCAGAACTTAGTCTTTCTGCTTAAGCATTTTGGTGGGCAGAGTTCTTTTGATGAATTGTAACAGGTACCCAATCAATTACTGTGAAAAGAAGTGTCATGACTGACATTTATTTAAGTGAAGACATTAGTTATATTTATATGCTTTCTATGGAGGTCGATTTTGGTGCTGGTGGAGTGTTGGTGACCCAGTGAAGGACAAATGCAGAAGGTTCTTCTCACAACAATGGTCCCTGTAACATGTTCTTACAATGTTGTTATAAGTGAAACTGTGGGCTTTAATATCATGTCTGTGCCATTGTATAAAACACTGATCTGTCTTCACAGAACTTTGGGGGTGATTTCTTAGTGCTCTCAGTTACTATTGCTTTAGAGGTTCTAGTGTGTGAAATTATAGTTGGACTCAACACCTTTTTGTTAGTCAAGAATAATCTGATGAGAAACCTGAAATTCTTAGTGTCCTTGAAGATAATGGCAGAATTTCTACTCAAGTCATCAGAGGCAAAATCTCGTCTTCAGAACTCTGAACAAATAAAACCCAGTTAGTGATAGTAAAAGACTATTGGAATTGGTTAGAGTTATGCGGAATTAATAAAAAGGCAAAAGTGAGAAATAAAATACAAGGCAAGTTAGTTAACAATTTCCACTTGTAAATTATGTAGATTTTCTCATAAATATAATAACTTGGTTATAGATTTTTGTCTTCATTGTTTAAATTCATCTGATTTCATGAAATGGACAGAAAATTATGAGATGTAGTCATTACCAGAATAATGTTCTTTCAAAGCATTGAACAACCTTTAATAATTAAGATAGAGCTAATCCCTTCCACACTGAGAAGAATCAGAGCAATCTTACTTTTTTTGAAGATTTGAATATAAAAATAAATATCTGCCCGCTCCTTTGAAAATTAGTGTTAGACATTGTGGTGTAAAACTTTAAAACAGGCTATGTTTTCAGCTACATTGCTGTAAAGACAGCATGACCTTTTTTATATATATTTACTGCTATATTTAATAAACAACTTTAATATATAACATATATCTACAAAGCAATATTCCACTGAGGTTTGGTTTTACTATGCTCAGTCATAATTTTCCCTTACCCAGTGAAATTGGTCAGCATATTGTAGTTGCCTTATGTAAGTTTTCATTTGTGAAACCATTTTTCTTCATGTTGCTGATGCAAAGTTTTTGTAACAGCGGTCATAGAAGTCAACATTTTCATAGAAACAACTTGTCATCTAGTCACTTGTGCAACAGTTGTTAGTACAATCATTGCATCTCAATAAGAAAGTCTCACCCCAATCAATTGCACAAAACTGAGTGTAAAAAGCGATTATCTATCACTGTAGAGTGACAGTGAGTCTGGCATGTGTGGAAAAGGGAAATGTGCTCGTGTAAATTAATCTGAGTGAACATTTGGAGGAGAAATTGAATTATTATCCAGCATTTATGCTGTTGCTGAAGGCATTGAGTCTTCCTCCATAATTGTAGCCATAATTCCTGCTGCAGCAATATATTAATTTTTATGGCATATATGATACACATAATGAAAAGGAGAACTGTTACAATTATGGTTTTGGAGCAAGCTGAATGATGTGTAGCATAGCAAAAAAAAAGTAAATAAAGTTTGTAATTACTAGTTATTTGTTTTTTGAGTAAAGGAGTAGAGAACTATTTACAGTTTCTTACAGGCAGCATAAAGAAATTAATTCCATAAGAAAACTGTACAGGCATATATTGTTATGCATTGTGGTCGGGTCCTATGACTTGGAATTTATTGGATCCATCTGTTGAGTCTTTCATGCTGCTCCTGGTGCATCAGCTTAGGTAGGGTTCGTGTGTCCTTCACTGCCAAGAGGAAAGGGATAGCCTTGGTGGCACATATGACCAGTGCCTTGGTGTGGCCCCTTCTGTCCCTCCTTGAACACTTTCTTCCACGCCCATGACTTTGAACATCATCTGTATGAATGTGAGTGTCCAAAGGTGGTGATTGTTGGGGTTGCACGGCTTTGTTTCAGGCTCTGGATCACCAGCTGTCTTGTCCATGTGCTGAGGAGTTAGGGGACACTGAGAGCCAAAGGAGGGCCAGCACATCTGTGTCTTGTGACGATGATCTACCCCAAGATTTTTATTAAAACCCGACTGAATTATGGTTTTTTGTTGCTGAAAAGGTGGGCTGAACCTGATCGAAATCCTGCTGTGTTTAATTTTCTTTAATGTTCCCCTTTTATCTACAGCAGGTGAAAGCAAATGGATTATTGCTAATCTTAAATGAGCTATTTGTCTGACAGTGGCAGAGCTGGTGACCTTTTGCTTTTGGTTAGATGACTGTGAGTTAACATTAGGACATTGAAAGAAGCAGCAAATTGTCTACATTATCTGTTTCTGATATGCATCAAAATGCATTGTTCATTCTAATGTTACTCAGTGCAACTATGTCCTGAGATACTTCTGCAGCAGCCATTCATGCCTTTTGGAACTGGGATTTTGAAACTGAATGTTACATGCAGATAGGTGTTTCTATTTAATGATTTGGAATTTATTTAGTGAAGGAAGAGTGAACAGAAAAAGGAAGATATTCTTTACTGCACATTAAGTGGCATCAGAGCTCATCTGACTGAACTCCACAGTAGCCTCTGCAAAAATGTTTTAAATAATAGAATGATTTCTGTGTTAAATTGTATATATTGGCCTTTTCTCTACTATTTTCCATAATTGGCTGTATTATCAAGAGAATTCTGAAGAAAACTCCATGATGTCTCTTAATGACTTTTTCAAAAGGCTTTTAATATTCAAGGGCTGTATATATTTCATTCAATTTTTTTACTATACCTATCTTTGCAGTTTCAGAGACTATGAATGGTCTTGCAGCACCTAATTTCTATGTGGATTGGCAGAGTAAGATAGAGTAAGTAGGTACCTGCTGAATGTGACTGACATCAATTGTTCTTTTCACCTGAGGATCGAGAAGAGACAGTTAGACCTTGTACTACTTATTGCTGTAGAGCAGAAGTGTGGATCTCTCACACATTGACGTGTTTAACATTTCAACAGTTCAGATCTTCTCCCAGGAATTCTAATTCTGATTCAGCAGGCTAGTTCTGACATGGTTTCATGAAATGTGAAAGGAGAGGCAGTTGAGAGAAAAAGGAGTATTAGTCAATGCTTTAATTTAATGGCCTCCTGAATTTTAATCTCAAAGTAGGACACATTTCTGAGATCCTTTGTTCTATGTTTTAGAGCAGCGTCTCTGAATGAAACTACCTGGGGGATTGCAGAACACGGACGATAGTTGGGTTGACTTACAATGCATGAGAGCAATTTCTGAAATCTGTTGCATTGTTTAAATCACAGTCAGCTTTCTGCATGATTTGTCAGAGTAAGAGGTCAGCTGCTGAGAATTACCTGCGTTCTTTAAAAAAAATTGTAGAAAATGAAGAATTTGGAGAGCTACCTAAATTCAAATAGCACTAATTAATTTAAGAAATTACATCATGTTAAAAAAAATCTATGAGCAATAGGTCTCATCCTGGACGCAACTCATCCATCAAATGAGCTGCATATTGAGCAACATGTTCTTTTCCATGATACAAAGCAGACTACGATGTATCACTTAAACTTTTGTGTATTTTCCTCCCTTTCTGTAGCAAAACTTTTCAGTATTTTACAGGGAAGTTTTCAAAATTCTTCCCACTTATATTTAGTCCTAGTTAGCTTGTATCACTCTAAGTACATAAATTAAATGTAGTCTTTTCTTTCTTTAGGATTTGGGAAAGAGATTCTGCAGTATTATTCCAGTGTCATTTGATTTTCAGGTTTTGAACTACTGTTTGTTGGAAAATGATTATTTTATTTGGACTATTAAGAGGAAGAAAAAATATTCAGTCAGGTCTTTGGGAATACTAGATTACATGACCTTCAGTTTTCCAAAAAATGATCAATGTGATACCCCATCTTTAGAATTTAGAAAGGAGAAAGCTATGAGACTTGAAGCTAGAATCTTACAGCAAATTCTTTCAGTCAAAGTTTCTGAACATTTGTGTACATACACTAGGACATTTCTAATACTGTAATCTAAGAATGGATGCTGTTGACCCTTACCAAGTATGCCACATTCAGATTTCTTATATAACTTTCAGATATAAATGGAATGAAATTCAGTTTGAGAGGAACTCCAGCAGAAATTAAAACCAAGGCCTAATATGATTTGTGAAAAAGATAATGAGTGAAACATAAAAATTTAAAAATACTAATAAGGATAATAATGGGGTTGTGAAGATGGTAGGATGTCACAAGCAAAAGATTAAAAGTGAAAGTGATAAATGAGTGCAGATATTTTATGTATTCATTATTAATTATCAACTTCTTGGTATTCTTAGCTCTATGCAATTCAGTGCCATTCATGATTGCTTCTTCCAGGGACTTAAAAGTCAAACATCGTATGGAAAATGGAGTTCATTTTCACTTATCATACAGGTTCATTCCAGCTTCAGCATGGTCCACATATATTGTGTGAAAAAATAATTCAAGTAGTATGTTCAGTTTTTGTTCTTGTGTAGGTGGTTTTTTTTGGGGTTTTTTTTAATGGCTTCTGCTGAAAATGGAAGCTAAGCAAAGGAGATCACAAGGGAGATGCCACATGAAAAACTTAATTGAAGTCCAAAGGAATTACAGTTTGAAGCATCTGGTCTTTTACAAAAGAATGAAAATTCCTGCAGTCGCTACAAATAATCTCACCCCAGCAGCAGAGGCTAGTAAAGTATCTCTGACCTGGAATTCACCTTTTGATTTTTTTTTTTTTTTTCTGTCATCTATATTTCTTAAAATAAAAGATAAAAGAAGACTACAAAACAGCAACAGAAGAAAGTATAAGAAGTAGTCTCTCGATAACCAATTTAAGTGAAATTTTAGATTTCAAAATACGATTTTATTTAATCAGTGTGGTTCAAGACCAACTGAGTTATACTATGCAGACTTGTAAATATGAAAGCTTCCTCCCTGACACTTCTCAGTAAAGGTTGTAATAGTGTATGTCAGGAGTTTTATTAGATGTTGTTTATGTGGACTATTTCAGATAACAAAAACTCTTGAAATTTAAGTTATTCTACAAAGATACCAACTGATATCTTTATATTACACATTGATAACATTTTTTTTTTACTATATGTTCAAAAATGCAAATCAACTATTATCATTAGTTTAAGAAGCCTTACTGAACCTGTTACTTCTGGAAGTTAGATAATCACACAAAAATTTTAGTATCATAATTCATTTTTTTATGCATAGCAAGAACAAAATTCAGCTTCAGTCTTAATAGATGTGAATACTTAGTTCTGCAAGATAGAAATTTGTTCCAAACTTTGAAAATGAGAATTTCTAAGTGATAGCTTCACAAAGCTAGAAGGAAGGAAGGATTCCAGGAAGGGAGGATAAGACCTTTGTGAAATTCTTGTCTTAAAAGCACCAGGAGTTTATTTTACATTTAAAAAGCTCTCTGAATAGAACTTATTTCTTTTCATCCTATGTTTTTGTTCAACCAAAACCTTCCTGAATTATTGTTGTGCAGAAGTGGTGTTGGGTGAACACATCTGCTTCCCCAGGAAATGGGAAAAGATGTTCCAAAGCCATATCAGAGCAGGCTTCCAGATGGAGTGGTGGGAGACACACACAGGCAATGAAGGTGATCTGAAAAGCTGGACGGTATAATGTGTTTTTGCGGTGACTACTGCAGTGTTGGTGTCTTGAAGTCTTACAGGTGACTAGTTCGGGGCAAAGGAATTCCTAAAGCTGCTGAATGTTATCAAATATACTGAAAGCGACTAAAAAAATCCCACAATGCTGGCAAGGAAAAAAAGCTTGGGTACTTAGCTGTTTCAGACTTTGTGAAGACCATTGTCCCCATCCCTGCAGGGGTGGGCATGACCAAGTTCATGACCCAATCCCATTTTCCCAATAAACTACACTTGTCTGTAACTCAGGTGATCATTTTCCCCTCCAAGACTTGATTTTTGTGCTGCTTCAACATCATCACTTGAGTAAAAAATAAAAGTAATAAAAAACTAAATAAATAAATCAAACTAGACTAGATGGGAAGGGAAGTCAGGGATTTGTTTTTGAAAGTGGAGGAAACACTTTTTTTCAGTAAATGTATGTACACCTTTGAGCCCATACTGTGTTCTCAAACATTGACACCATTGTGGCAGCAGATTGTTTATCAGTCGGTTTTCCCCTAAGAGAGTCTCTTTTAAAAGTCAGAGAAGCAAGTAGAAGACTGTGAAACTGCATATATTAAAGACAATTTTTTTCTTCTTTTGAACTATTAAAAACTAATCACGAAAGTTTTTTTTCTCACGTTTTTAACTGATGTGCCCTCATTTTTCAGTGTCTTCCACCACATTGTAAGTATCCAAAATAACTGCGAGCCTTGATAGATATTTACTGCTTGTCAGTCCTTACAATCTTTCCCAAATCGTGCTCATGTTCAAGTGGTGAGATACAAATTCTCACAGCAGTACTTTCAGGCTCTCATATTTTTTAGGTTGACTTTTAATGATTGTTAAAACTGCTGCTTGAAAACTGCTAATATTTTTACAGAAAGCATTTAATATTCAGAAGAAGAATAAAAAAAAGATAACTTGACTAGTTGAAACTGCATGAAGATTAAATATTTCTCATGGACAGAGCCATTGTTTCAAGCAGGATTTGATGGCTTTTAAACCATGATGAAATGCAACAACCTGGAAGTTGTGCTGTTGCTAGGAGAGGTAATATTAGTAACACAAAAAAAAAATCTTAATTTTCAAAAGAGAAACATTTTGCAAAGACTTAAACACTATCTACTTTAGCATTCTAGATTTCATCTGCTTTTAAATCAGGCTCAGTCAGCTATGCTTTATGAAGAATTATTTTAAAATATGATCTAGTATCACAGGCAAGCATTAGAAAACACTTTTGAGGCTAGAACCATCAGAAAAGATTCCATCTCAATGTCAGTATATTATACTTTATGATTTTTATTTTCCTGATAAAATTTCAAGCTCAGCTAAAGCTGCATGATACCAGGATTTCTTAGACCAATCTTTATTTGGATGTGTTTATTAAGTGGCAAAAGAATACACATTTTTGTTCTCTGAGTAGCAGAGTCCTTGAAATTAAGTTTACAGAACTTCTGCTAAACCATCATTTCTCATTGTCATGTGTATGTCTCAGATTTAACTTGTCTGCCGTTTACTCTGTGTGTCCTTGTAGTTTACCCTGATGGCATTGCTGTCACTTACCCTGAAAGCAAGGAGCTAGTCTTTTCCCTGGGCTGTGTGGTCGTCAACAGATTCTAAAAATAATATTTTGTTCTGCTGCATGATCTTAATTTAGCTGAGCTTCCTGCCTTAATCATTCCTTTGTGACAGGTTTGCCAAATCTCAGATCCTCAAATGTGCAGTACAGCCCCACAATACCCACATTCATTTCCTGCATCAGTGTTTTGTGGTAACATTGACTTAATTTGCCTTAATTCAGTATGTCACTGGAATTCTGTATGGAGCTTGTTCTCTTTAAATATCTTTCACTTTAACTCTTCTAAAATGATAAAAGATGCTTTTAAGCAGTTGTGATTTAGATGGTACCCAAAACTGCATTGAAGTAATTTGTTTCCAATAGGTATGTCACAAGCAATGAACTTTGATAAATCTTGTCATCTTGGTAATTTCTAAAATAAAGCCCAGTTAAGATAACCATGCAACTAAAAATGCAGGGGAATTATTTCTTAATGCATCTCTGACCTTCTTTCCTCAACATTATTGCTTATAGTCAGCTTATCCCTAAGATTTACATATACTTCTCTTTTTCCAGTTTCTATCTTTTGCTACCCAAGTCTGCTAGGAGGAATGAGAGAGGGACAAAACAAATCTGTATGTAAAGAAGTTAGGTTCTTCCATATGCCTAAAGTACTTTTCCTTCAGCTTACTGGTCATAATTAACATAAGGAATACTGCTGATGAAAAAAAGTACCTAAATTTATCTCAGCAAATAATGTGTAATGGGAGGGAGGAAGTTTTAAAATGTTTCCATTTTCTTCTCCTTCACATTTTTTTTTCTTGGCCTTCTTATTAACTGTCTCTTCCCTCTTCTATCATGTTTTTCTGTTCTTGTTTAATGCTTTTTCCTCTTTTCATCAGTATTGTTGGGCTGGCACTGTTGTGCTACTTTTATAAGCCAAGTCTCACTCTCTCTCAAATTTTGTTCCTACTTCCAGTATTTTGGGGGAAAATGTGTGCTGAAAAAGAACCCTCTAGCTTCTCTCTAGTTCCCTACAGGATGAGGGGATGGAGTCTTTACAACTTTTCCATTCCCTGAAATAGATTTTAAAGTGAATAAAGAAATTGTGACCTGAAGTCTGTCCTCTCCCCTAGTTTCTTGCCTGAAAGACTTGGAAAGTAAAAAGGAAGAGCAAAACTCCTGCTTTGCTTCAGTGACTGTATCGGAAGTAGAGAAGTCCTTTGGTACTGTTTAGTGCACTAATATAGATATTCATCTGCTATTCCAGTGAATTTTGGTGATATAATTGGAATTTTTGAAATTTGACTCCTGTTTGACTTCAAGACTTATGTTTAGAGTGTTTCAGATAGGTTAAATGTTGAAAAATACTTGAATTAAATCTATACAGATTTAAGTCATCACTGTGTATTCAGTATGAGTGTTTCAGGTTGCACATTCACAATCTAAATTTTCCACTGGAACTCACTTTTTTAAAAGTTCACATAAAAAGTAACCTATAATGAGAACTCTTCTGGTACTCTCAGGGGTAGACACTAAAGAGCTGTCATTTGAACTAGTGTATTGGCTGTTCTGCCACTCCTTGTGAATTTCCAAAATATGAAGTTCCTAGGTCATGTTTATCATTAGCAATGGAACTGGCTTCTGGCATTGAGGTAATTGCATACAACAGCCTACATCCATGGTTTTTAACTGCCTTTTCCTATGCAGTAGGGTGGCTATGAGAAAATCGTCTGTCAAAAGCCACCCTTTTACTAATTCCTGAGTCATGTAGCCTGTTGTTTTGGAGAGTATTACTTGTCATTGACTAAATCCATATGAGAGTCTGTACTAGCAGCTTACAAAAAGAGTGAATTTGCTGGCATTGCTTAATTTTTGTATTCTGTACAGAAAAACTCTTGTAACATTACCATGCCTGTGGAATGTTGGTCTGATTTTGGGTGCATTTTCCTAGAATCATGTTTTCACGTTTGGTGGCTACAAAGCTTCACATTCTCTGTCTTGAAGGTTATCTTCTTCCTCATCCCTCAACATTCTGAAGGAAGCAAAAGCTTCCTCAGTTTGAGGTACCCTAACTCCTTTCTGCTGACCTACAAAGTTCTAGATTCCCTTCCCCATTCTTTTCACTTTACTCCTGGTAAAACTTTTTCATCATGACTTTGGCGTCTTCCAGTCTGCTTTACTGTATAGTTCACATTCTCGTTATCTTTTTTCATCTACGTTTAGTGGCGTGTGAAAGACAATCGTAGAATAAATTAGTGATATTAGTCCCACCTTTATTACAATTATCTTGCATCATGAATGTGTCCAGGATTTTATGAAGAGAAATTCTTATGACTTTCAATGATTGTTAGCTTGGCTTTCAGTGAGATCAAGAATGCATTATGTAAAATTTAATCTGAATAGTAGTTAATTATAAATAGAAAATGTGATAAACAAAATTAGTAATTCCCACAATGTGACTGATTAAATAGGGATGCTACTTTCAGCTATCCACCCATGTGTGCCCTGCACAGATTTCATTGTGTGGCAGCTCTGTTCCTGGATCAGCACAGTTTACCACTAGCCAGTGTTTGCCTGAATCAACCTCTGTTTCTAAAAGTGGAGCACACTGTTGGTGTTTTTATCTGACTTACTGTGACAGCCTTATAGCAGGATTAACACCCTGCAGGATAGGGATGTGTGAACAGCTGGGATGACCATTTCACAATTCCATTTCAATCCACTTCCATAAAAAAGGATTTTCTGTGAGGGGTGCTGCTCTCATAGGGATATTTTCTAATTAGCTGTAAAGTATTTCTCGATGGCTACTTAAATTTGTTTGTTTTAATTATACAGTGCTTTAAGTGTTGTGTTTTCCTATGTGGCATACTTTGCATATTTCAAATTCCCTTTTTATACATTTTGACAATGTACTACTGCAGGAATAGTTTGACAGTAAATAAACTTGACTTGATGATATTACAACAGCATTGCTACAAACCCCTGCTTTCTGGATTCCAGAGTAGTTAAAGAGGCTTTTGCTGCAATCATATAAAAACTCAAGTGGAAGATCTAATTATGTTGATTAATTTTGAGCCAAGTTGTTGGTGTTTATTTTCTAAAAGTACTGAATTCTTCTATATAGAAGCATCTGCTCTATTAAAAAAAAAAGGAAATGTGGTGAAGACTATACGAACAATATCATGGTATCCCTATTGGCTAAAATTTCTTAGTTCGTGCACTTTATTATTCCTGCTTCCTTGGCTAGCACCTCTTTGAAATAGGTTACTGTTTGGGATTTTGGGTTTTGGTTTAGTTTGTTGTTGTGGGTTTTTTGGTCTACTTGGGTTTTTTACCTTAACCTCAGAAAGTGTTTTGTTTACTGGTAGCCTTTATAAGTGACTTTTCAGATAAGGCAAAACTGTAGCAGCAACTGCAATAAACCTTGGTCTTTCTCTCTATTGTTGCTATGCTGTCTCAGATGACAAAACAAATGCATAGTTTTTATAGTTTACATAGTTTACCACTGGAATGGTATACATGCTTGTTGTAATAGGAATTCTCAGACAGGAACACTGTGGTTGATTACAGGGCCTGGTACTGGAAGTTAAGTTGCAGTTCAGATTTGATTCCAAATCCATCAAATAGTCAGTTAAACACATGGATTTAAATATTTATATGAATCGATTTTTTTGTTATGGAATTGATTATTTATGGCTGGTCTGTAAGTTCATATTTTATAGAAGAAAGGAAGGAAAAAGCAGTCAAGAAAATCAGTGGCATTCAAGGATCAATGACCTGATACAGCTAACAACAGTTTGTCTAAGCAGTAGTGCAACACAGAGGTGCCTTACTCCACTTAAAATAGGAAATCTGTGGTCTTGCTCTTATAATATCCAGGGGGTTTTTTGTTCTCTGGTATTTTATCTAGGTGATTCTGATACCAGAGTGTTGTAATTTGAATTCAATGTCTCTGCAAAGAGTGTTGTTTACCAGAAGTACCTGGTTTCTTCTGCTTTTCCAGCTTGCACTGACTCAGTTTTCTTTGATAGGTTCTCAAACTGCCTCCCTTTGCAAGCTTCCAGTCATATTCCCCAAACCTTTTTACCTCTGATAGCCCAATTCTATTTTAGCAAAGAAACTGACTGCAGTAGCAAAACTGGTGGTGGTGGCAAACTCCAAATAACAATATGAAAATATGCACTGAAAGATAAATTATGCCTGTTGTTT
The DNA here is from genome assembly GCA_037013685.1 of Acridotheres tristis. Lineage (NCBI taxonomy): Eukaryota > Metazoa > Chordata > Aves > Passeriformes > Sturnidae > Acridotheres > Acridotheres tristis. The sequence continues at coordinate 109,475,695 of CM072886.1, forward strand.
TAGTGGGCTGCTGTGCTTTCTGTTGTAATCTCAATGGGAAGGACTGATAAGGTCTAGTGCCATTATAAATGTGTTGCATTACCAACTTAAGTATCACAGTGTAAAATAGACAGGTTTTATATTTTGTGAATATGAAATACAAATATTCTTTTCAATTGTAGGAATAATTTCGTAAAACCTAATGATAAAACAGTCTACTAATTAGTCTACTAATTGGAATCCCATTAAAATAAGGAAAAATCATAATCAAATAGTGGTTTAGTTATGGGATTTCAAATGTTTTTTTTTTTTTCTTTGTGTCCTGGGTCAATTAAAAAGGACTTATTCCTATTGTTTTCACTGAAAGTAATGAAACTCTGAATTTCTCTGAGAACGGATTTTGTCATTTCTTTGTTATTCTTACCTTGTTAGTTCAAGCTCTATCAAGAAGTACTGACACTTGTGATTCAAACTGTATTAAATGAGCAGAAATTATATCTATTGGAAAATCCTGGCTTGCATCTTCCATGGTAGATGGTAAAAATTTTAGTCAATTGAAAAGAATGGAAGTATGGGCTTCTTTATACTCATGTTAACTGGGCATAAGACACATTCATATTTTAATTCCATAATCTGTAATAAGTCTGAAATCATGTCCTTTCTTCATTTAATCTGGTTTCAATTTTCATTATTCATTGCATATTATTATTTTGATTTTTCCTAAGCAGGATATATAAACTTTTAAAATCTCACTGTGAGTATTTTTTCATTAAGAACTGCAATTAACTCTGGGTATGACATATGTTTATATGTGCAGGTATTAATAAATTTGTTAGATGTTTATAACAGATCTAAAAATCTCAAATAAATACTTCTCAAGTGTTTACAACTATTAATTTATTTTCTAACCTCCTTTAGGACACTGATACAATGCTTTTGGCTTGTTTCTCTTAACTGAAATGAAAAGATGCAGTATAATGTGGAAAGTCTCACTGAACTTTTGGCATTAGGCATAATGGCAGGGGCATGAAATTTACATTTGAGTGTGAAACAATTTCCTTGGCAGAGGAGTGCCAGTATGTCTTCCATGTGAAAATTTTGTGTCAAGAGATAATGGAAGGAAAATCCAGACTGCAGTGCCAAATATTGAGAGAAGAACTTCTCTTTATCTCTAACAAAGGGCACTGTTATTTGGGCAAAACTGAGAAATTATCTAAATCATGTCATGGTTCATGCGGCCTCCAGAGCAGTGAAGAATAAGGAGACATTTAGTACAAGCTTGGGCTCTGACGTGTGCACTATCCCCTTTGAAATGATGTACATAATTACATTTAGACACATCTACTGAATCACCAAAGGGTAGCATTAGAAAAGCGAGAAACCAGACAAAAGATTTATTTTTTTTTTCCTAACAGCATTCCAGACTTTGACCCAGAGCCAAACTTTCATGCTCCAGTTTGCCATAGTGAGTTTCACATAAAGACAGTGACAGCCCATTGCCATTTAATATCACTGTCTTCAGATTACTCTTCTCTAATACTGCTTTTCTTTATGAAAGATTGTGTGCTGTGTTGTTCTGTTTCTTTTTTGTTGTTTTGTTTTGTTTTTTCTTTCTTTTGCCATTTGCAATAGTTTACTTTTGCCAAGCCAGAACAGACTGGGTGACTCGTTAGGTGATTTTGTGGGTGTTTTTCTGGGGGCCACTGGGTAATTGTTAATGCAAACAACACTGAATAAACAAACAGAAGCCCAAGATGCATTCATTCAGTTAATACTTCCTTCTGGATAACTGCCTGTGGAAAATTTGTTTTTTATAGAGTGAATCATTAATTTGGCTTGTGTATTGAATAGGCTTGCCACTAAAATAATAAATCATGACTGGCAGATAAATACCATACTTGTTTTAACCAAGGTAAAATGAACAAAACATTACGAACCATATTAGCTACTAATTGCCAACTCCAATTCTTTTGAAGCATGAGCTATGAGCTGGACACTTTTTAAGAAGCTTTGTCAGGTAATTATTTTCCTTCCTGCCAAAGAGCTGCACAGGTTTGCTGATTCCAAAGTTCATCTCAGTCCTTGCACTATCAGGCAGATTGAGGTACATACTGCTTAGGGTCCTTCGGGTTCATAAGCATCCTTCTTCTTACATCAATTTATTAAAACTGTAATTCTGTGCAGAATATATACAGACCTCCCTTCACATATTGAACTTTGTGAGGAGGTATGAGGAAGTGCCTGAATCTGGATACTGTCTGCTGCCAATTCGCTGAGAAATTTTTCAGTGAGTCCAGTATGTAAATTACTAAAAATCATTATGTTAACTGAACGTAAGTAACTCAGTGGTCAAACAAAATATAATTCAAGTGTGCTGGAAAGCAATAACTGAATGAGGGTGTATTAATCTGCAGTTAATCAACTGTTCCTTTTATTTACTCTGGTGCCTGCATGCCTCTGACCATTCTTCCAGTACCAAACACCTTGTGGATGGAATGACTATGTGTTCATAGAATTTGGATTTGAAGTAATGTTTCTCTTTTTCCAGAAATATGTTTCCTGTAAAGCAGAAATGACTAGCTATGCTATATGTAAGGATAATTTCTAAATCTAATTTCCCTATTTATAATAGAGAGAACTTGGAGTTTATTTTTAATTATTGCTAAAAAAAAGGCCTTGCAGAGTTACAAATGTATATGTGTTTAATTTCCTAACACACAAAAATGAGAGATGATTTTCTTCAGACACTTTTATAATGTAGGGTCCAAAATATTTTGGCAAGAATGGAGGCAAAAGAACTTCAAAAGGAAAACATCAGTAGTAAACTATTATCATAAGTAGTTGCTGATCTGTGATTTGTGCCTTTGAAATATGGTTTTAGTCTCTTGCTCCATTAGCAGTTCAGACATTTCTCAGACAATAAGAATTTCTTGTGATTTTTCTCCATCAAGTGAGACATATACAAGTGGTGATATATGCTAAATGAATTTGCATTTGATAATGCATAATTTCTCCATGCATTTGTTGTTTGTGCATACAGTATTGTAGTCTTACTTTGCAGCAGTAACCTTAAGAATGAAGTGTTCCTACTATCAGTAGTATTTTATTTGGCTTGTGGTATTTCTTACACTTCACAAAGTATCTCTTCTTGATGTTGAGCATGCAAGAAATTTTCTTTTTCTTTGCTATCTTATTTCATTATTGTGTACTGGAGTATTCAGTCATGGAAGTACTTTGTGAAATTACATCTATTACACCACTGGAATATGACCTGATGTATTATAAGAAGATCAGAGCATAGCTCAAGTGCTCAGTGCATTATCCTAAATGCAGCTTTGTATCTGAGGGCTTCCATAGCCTTCATTTTTGCCATTATGTTTTAGCCAATGATTTCCCTTTAGAACACAAATGCCATAAAAATGCTGCTTGGTAAATGTTTTGTCAGTATTGAATAACTGCTGCTTCTGCCAAGGAGGTGTCAAAGCCTCTTCCCGACCTGTCTGTCACACGCTGTTCCTTTTGCATGCATCAGCAGAGGTGAGCTCAATAGGTCTGATAACTCAGTTTTGGAGGAGATGCAGATTTGCAAGTCAAGTTGAAAGCATGGCAAGTAACTTTTCAAAGCTTGCTTGCTTACATATCTTTGATTGCAGTGGTTCCCAGCCCCTTTAGAGAAAGGCACACTGCTTTTAGAGCCTTTACTTCTCTTTCAGTGATACATGCTGTTCATGCCTCTCTCTGTGCCTGCAAACCAAAACCAGGCTCTGTCCTGGAGCTGTTTCCTCTGTACCTGCTCAATTCAAAGCCACAGGCAGCTCCTTTCTCACATTCTGAAGCACAGTTTGTCCCAGAGCAACCTAATGGTGGGGAGGGGCAAAAAAAAAAAAAAAAAAAAAATCAAATATTCAGGCCAGAGGAAGCTCCTATGAGAGCTGAAAGTGGCTTTGATTTGGAGATGGGGTTGCAGAGATTAGCCAGAAGCTTATCAAGGTATCTGTAAGCAATGAGTTTTGCCATTTATCATTTTACAAATGTTTTATTTTTTGCAATTACTTAGGTTTATATTTTCTGCCTTTTTTCATGTATTACAGGAAGAGACAATTAGTAATCATTGGGGCTTTTACCAGCATAAGATATAACATTTCTGCATGATGCATGATAGGTATTCCTGTAATTTAATTATCTGGAGTGTTTATTTGGGGTATAAATGCTGGAAACAATGACATTTCTGAGATGATTTATGAGGTACTGCACTTTGTAATCAAACCTTCTGTGTGCTGTTTGTAAAATATCAAGTGTTATAAAATTGCTGATAGTCGGAAAAAAACATTGGTAATAGGCTTACATTCTCTGTGAAGCTACAGATGAGAATCAGTAGGAAATAGAGGGAAGCAGAAGCAGTGGCAGCTGGATTGCAAAGATTAGTAACTGAGTTGTTGCCTGCCTCAGAAGCACATAAACTCTCTGCAAGGAATTTTCTTTTGTGTTGAGAATTATGTAGCTCCAGTTTTACATTTTAGACAGTATTTTACTAGTAACAATTCCTTTTTTCTCTGTGATAATACAAATGTATCTGAAATAATAAATAAATGCATTACACCTAAAGGCCAAGAATAAAAAAGGAGTCATACTGAGTTACAGAAATGAACAGGGTTAGACAAGATTTAGATCAAAGGGTAACTAAAAGAGAATGAAAGTGGAATTGTTGTTGCAAAACTTTTATTAATAAAAGGCAGAACATAACACAAAATAACTTTGGACTGCAGTAGAAATATGTGACCTGCCATATGCAGGGCCCAAGAAAGGAGAGCACTGTGCATTAGTTCAGTTTATTTTTTGAAGATGCATGTTCTTGTAGTTCCAGAAGGCTAAGTCCTCAGAATATTTGGCTAAAGCAAGTAAAGGCAATTTTCAACTTAAATTTACTCAGCTGAAAAAAGAGTTCATTAAAGACTACAAGGAAACATACTTTGCAAAACAATGGCTGACATGCCAGAGAGAAAAATCTTTGAAGCAGTAATAGTGACCTTGATTTTTAAGAGCATTTTTGATAGCAGAATTGCAGATACAGTTTGTTATTGAATCTTGGTGTTTGTGTAAAGCTGATAATGAAGGAGTGATGATGGGTGCCTTTTAAATTTCTGAAGTGTAACCTGGCCAACCTAGGCTACGTCTACTAGAAATTAGTCTAGAGCACAGGCTGTGAACCAGGCAGAGTGTGTGCTGTTCAATCAAACTGCATTCAGGGCAGCAGAATAAATCAAGAGACTTAACAAAAAGATTGTATTATTTTTAAGAGGTTTAATTTTAAGTATTGTAAGTAAATTTTTGTGCTATGTGAGGAATTTGAAATTTTATTTTAAACTTAGGCTAATGGTGCAAATCTTATGTTGGAACTTTGAGTACTATACTTATAGAAATAATGGCAAGTACTTTATTAATACAAAATAGCAATAAAATACTTGGAGAGAATTTTGTTGCAGAATTGTATTTTCCAGCTGTTGAATGAAGCTGCTGTTTTGCCCAGGACTGTTTTGTGTTTTTTGGAAATGCTTCTGACTGATGCATGGGTATTGCAGACCAGCAGCAGGACACTGTTAGTAGCCTCTGCTAACATCCTGTTCCAGTGGCTTTCCTGTAAATAAATGAATGCATAAGTGTGTGTGGCGATGACTATGCTTTAGGTAAAGGCCAGGCAAAGTAATAATGGCAGGATTTGGTGTGACATTTTGCCAGCACTCACGCATATTCCTGGCTTTTCTAACATTTGTTTTTCAACTCATAAATATTTCTGCAAAGTAAGCACACTGTTAAATGACAGCAGCTTCTGTGGAGAGATTAGGTACATTAATAAAACGTGAGACAAAAGGTACTGGTAAGCAATGGTTTTTAATTAGAGGAGAAAAGAAAAAAGGTTTTTAAAAGCGAGGGAGTGTTCTGAAAGGCAACATTTGATTGTCTCTATTGTTGTGACTTTTGAGTATACTGTTACTTATGAAACAGAAATTGAAAAACACAAAAAGACAGAAATTTATGCCTGCAATAAGAAAACTGTGTGTGAACCTCCTGTGAAAGGGAGGAGGTGGTGGAAGCAGAAGCATTCCTTTGATTATAGTCAAGGAAACCAGGTTGTGTACTTTATAAGAACAGGAGCAACTTTTAACATCTTAATCCTGTTGCAACTTTGATAGTTTCTCCTTTTAAGCAATGGATATAACTGGACCTAGCAAAGAGAACTGCAATTGCTTATCTCAGATAACTTCTATGTTTTGCTATATCTTTTTCATTCTAATGAAGTCTTTTCTCTCCATTTTAGACAAATATCACTTGCTGTGTCATAGCACATGGATTTCAGGACTGCCTGTGAAGAGGTAGGATCAGATTTTTTTTTTCAAATAGTAGAATGAAAATCAATGAATTTTTAATCCTTTCTTTATCCAAGATGCTTTTTTCCCCGCTCTTTTCCCCTTTCTTTTTACTTTCTCTGAAGTTTTAGGAATTATGTAGTCAAATATAAGTTTTTCAGCTGATCAGTGCATGGTGGCTGATGGCCTTTGTGGTAGAAGATGAAAGAATTTACACAAGTGTATCCATCATTAGATCTCATCTGTTTCCATTTACCTCTTTAGGCACAATGTGGGTGCAGTCAGCTACATGAGCTTTCTTCTTCCTGAATTGTTTGTATCTGAAAGCCTGTAAATGAAGAAAAATGCCAATGGAGTCAGGAATCTGTCTGGTGCTGCTCAGCAGAATCAAGGGGAAAGTGTAGAAGTATAGGAGAAAGGTGGGTGGGGGGAAGGGAAGCTGTGAAGATGACCAAAATAAAAAGCAATTTCGTTCAGATTTACTGAGGTAAGAGTAATTTTTGCCTAGAATTAGTTTCATGATATCAATGCAAAGTCCCCCTCCACTAGAGATGAGGGGAGTGCTTTCTGTGTTTATACTAATTTGCCTTAAAGAAAGCAAATAAAATGTATTTGTAGGCATTAGCAAGGGCATCTTATTTACTCAGTGATTGTCTATGAACAATTGTTTTAATGTGATTTTAATGACTTCGGCAATTGAGACATACTGAGAACCATTTACAGCAAATTATGTAATGATGTTAATGCATTATTATAATTTAAAAATCATGACAATTACCTGTACACTGAAAACCACAAACAGCATTTAGGAAGGTAGGACTGGAAACAGGCAAACTGGCTAGAACTTTTAAGTTGTGACCATGATCCCATGAAAAAATAGAAGTGAAGGGATTGGAACAGCACTAAAATCAAGAACTAACTGCAGCTAAAACCAATTGTTACTTGAGAATCAGTTAGAATAAATTAGAGGAGAAGAGAAAATAAGCAGAATAAAGAGCATTAAATCCTGACAGCATTCTGAAAGTAGTAGTAAGGTCCAAAAGTAATGTTAAAATGAACCTTGCCTTTGGGAAAGAATACTGTGATGTTTTTCCAGTATGGTATATATCAGGCTTTAATACCTCAGAAGATGCATGCATGGTGTAATAAATTCTGTAGAGTATATCCCAGATTATTTGCATGGAAGGAAGCATTCTTATTAATTTTGAGGTTTGTCTTTTCAAATGGAATATTTTCAGTTGGAAAGAGCCTGCAATGATCATGTAGTCCCACTTCCTAAGAGCTTCATGGCTGACCAAGAGTTAAAGCATGTTATTAAGGTGTTTTTGTTTTACTATTGTTTCTTTTTGAATACACTTATTCAGGTAAAGAGGATAAGTATTATTTTCATGTTTTTATTTTCATGCTTTTTGTGGTGTTGTTTTTTAAACTCTATAGACTATTTAGTGGCAATTAACTTCACTCTGTCCAGCAGATGTAATGACAAGAGCAGACACAGAAGGACAACTTGACATATGAGTCTTATCTTAGCCTTTACAGTGCAACTACACTGATAGATCTGCTTCATTCTGTGTCTAGTTTCTAATGGGGGCACTGATTTCATATTTAGCTCTTTAAAAATCAGCTGATTTGTGGAGCTTCCATGGTAGACAAGGGACGGAGAGGATGATTCCACCCATCCTAAAAAAAATCTCCATAATCTGGAGACTGAAAAGCAGCTCCTTTAACTAGCATTTAATTAAAATTAAATGAGGTGGATTCAACCTCAGTTTATATCTTTTGTGTAAAATGGGGTTTGTGCCACAGAATCAGTGGTGTCGCTTCTGAGACTCTTTCCTCCCAAAAAGAAGTTAATAAAACACAGATTTTCAGCCTACTTTCATCAAATGCATATGTCTAAATAAATAATCAGCAGACTTATGCTTGCACATAGTGTAATTTTTAACTAAAACCTTAGAACTATCACTGTAATGCATCATCTCCTTTGATTTTTGTTTGAGGGAATGTACAGTGAACTAATCTGAAAGCCCAAGAAAGGGGAGGATGCTGCAGCTCCGTATCCCCAAGTCCAGAAGAGTCATGATGGTGAAGATGTATCCCCTGTAGGCATGTGGAGGCAGAACACACATATACACCACATGTATCCATATATATATATATATATTATGTACATAATGGGCCACATAGATCCAATAACACACAGAGCACTCACAGACAGCACCAACACCCTCATCCTGTTCCCCTCTCTGGCTGAGCAGGATTGAGATCCACTTATTGGAGTATATGTGTATATATCTCTGTTGTGGGTGCCTCTAGTAGTGGGGCTTAGATGGTTTGCCCAGTGTGTGCCCAGCAGCTATCCCTGAATCCTAGTCTCCAATCTCCCAATCTAGGTTGGGGTCAGCTCATGGCCAGACAAACACACTTAATAGAAAACTGCATGTGACTGGTCCCCTTTCTTCCACCTTAACTCTCTATTGTCAGGTACTCATTACCCCCCACAAAACACTGAATCCCTTCCCTTGTCTTTGGTTCCTCCCCTGAGCATCCCATAACAGATCCTGTGCAATCCAAAACTGCATTCCATTGTGGAATTGTTCTGTGCTCCCAGGCACTGATCTCCGCTCACTCCAAGAGGTGCTATGGCATTTTCTTACCATAATGGGCTTCACACACACACACTGGAGCTGAAGCTCCTCTAGGACAGCCCTGTCAGGGGACCCAAACTGAGTGTCCCTTTCTGAGTCCCTAATTTGGGTTCTCACCTGCCCTTGTGGTCCTTTGAGCTTGTGGTACTGGACTTTCAATAGGCTGATGGAACTGGGCAGGATGATATTTGGACTTTAAATCTCATCTATCCAAGTATTAATTAATTGCTTAATGAAATGTTTCACTTGAGGTTAGTATAAGGTGTAATCATCCATTCTGTCAGGTATTTCAAGTCCCAATATATACCTTTCAGCTATTAATGTCAATAAAATTTTCTTTGTACATTAAAATTTGCCAGATTTGTCACCAGAAGTTCATCTGGTACTTGAGCTTCTTACGAAAGTCATGGTAACAGCTGAGGAAAAGACCACTGTGGCACTACACCCTTAATTAGCTTGTGGTTCTATTCCATTTTGGCACCTCTTTGGCACTAGTTTAGTCACTTCAAGCCATAAACATTTTGCTGATATTTTATTTATTTCAACTACTGACACAAAAGGTAAAGTAGCTGCAGGCTTTGCTCCAGGTTTTTTTGTTTAATTAGTTCTTTAGTCAGTGCATTTAAAACTTTCAGGATTCTATCCCCTCCATCCTCTATTGTATGAAATTCTCAATCATACTATATATGTGGGGAAAAATATCTCTGGCATCTTCTATGCCAGAATAGTTATTAAGAAGTTTTCCTTAATGGCAAAAAAAGCTTTTGTAAAGCATCTTGACTATTTGATCTTCCTCTTCCCCTTTTTCTTTCTTTTCATCTGTATATCCTCGTGCTGTAGACACTATGCTGCAGAAGAACTGAGATAGCTCTCCTAAACTGGTGAATGTAGCTCAGATTTTTGTTGGTACTTCCATCCTTAGTAATGGCAGTAAATGGCTTGAGCTGAGTTTCAATTAGCATAAAACCAAAATTTTCCACATAGATGCACTGAGGATAAAGTGTATTTTTCATGGTGTCCATGACAAACTAATTTTTTTTTCCTCAAATGACTTTTTATTCTAATTAACTGCTGCTCTAGTGCACTGGAGGTCTCTGAGGGAACCTTAGTTCTTTCATAGTACTGATGCTTTCATGCATCCCTAATTTCTTCTAGTGTCTACTAATGAGATTTGGTTTGAGATTTCGACACTGAGATGGTATTGTCTCCTTTTAGGTACCTGCATGTGGACTTTATGCTTAAGTTCCTACAGCAGATCTGATTGGAGCAGTCAGGGTTATTATCAGAGGTTAAACACAGACATGTAGACAGGTAGAGTTTGTTTTCAATCTCAAGTAACTTCTAGGATTCTAATGATTTTCCCCCACAAGCATCTAGTCTTCAGGCTGTGCTGCTTCTCAAGGCATCTTAAAGTAATTTTATTACTCAAATGGTACTACAACAAGAGATCTTATACACATACACACATTTATTAAGGGAAACTACGTGATATCTGAAGAGGTTATTTTAATTTTTTTTTTGTGTATGTGCTTCTCTGCTTGCTATTTCTGGGAGTTTTTTTACTGTTTCATATTTCATTAGTCTGTATTCCATGCTCTTTTCCCTCACTGATCAGCAAATATATCCATTTTGTTGGTTCTTCTATTTAACAATTTCTAAACCATAAGACTATCCAGCTCCTCTTTTACCCTTTATCCCAAGCTCTTTGAACTTTACAAGAGCATAAATCAGAGTCATTGGGTTCTTAAAATGCTCTTCTGTACTCACTTGACCTTATTCTATATTCTGAAAACTATCTCTTGGAAGATAACCTCAGTCTCTGACATAATACTGTCCTCTGCAGTGAAAGTATCCTTCTCTTGAAATTGAAGACTTGGGATGATTATAATGCATTAGAATATTTTCCCCATCTTTCTTTTTTTTTTTTTTAAGTTCCTATTTTCCATGTACTTTATGAGCAATCTGCATAAGCAGCTTTCTTACTTTTTGAAATCTTATTCTTTACTTCTAATAGATTGGCTTCCCACCCTCCCCCCAATATAGCATCAAACTTATTAAAATCAATACATATCCCATTCATTTTCCTTCTTGCAGTCTATTCATTTGTTTTCACAGTAGTATTCATTGTTTCTTTGAAGGATTAATTTGAATTGGTAAACTGTTTGTTCTCTTCTTTATGAATTCTACAAGTATTCTTGTAGACTTCACAAGCTTTATAATTTGATATGTGCTGTTATTCAAAGGTGTAATGACCTCTATTTCAACATTAATCTAGTTGTTGGGGGGCTTTCCTGCAACAAAATGTGTTTTAAGTTCCAAGACATATTTAACTTTCATTAATTTCTTCCTTAAATATTGTAATGTACCATTATGGTCTGTTTCTAGTCACCTTTATGCCATTTTCTGATTTACACATTTAACACTAAGATGTTGATTTCCTTTGTTTATGAATCGTGTTATTCTAATACTGTGGGTTTCTGAGATTTTTCTTAAATGAAGCTTCAGCTTATGATTTAATCTCAAAGTCACATAATGGAAAATGATGGGTAATTTACAGCATCTATTTGAATGTCAGGTAATAGGTGAAGTAAATTTGAAGAAATACACAATCTCTCACAATAGCCTTCAATTTTATATTACCTTACCTCTTGGGTTCAACTCCATAGTCACAGTAAGCTCATTGGCAATTCAGGCATCAAAGTGGCATCCTTACAGTGTCAGAAAAATAATTTTTTCTCTGAAAGACTACCTTAGCTTAGTAAGAAGCTCATATATATATTTACGTAAATATACATATATTTTCCAAATGTTTAATTTGCATTTTGTATTGCAGACTGAAACAAGGACTTTCTCTAAAAGAATTCATTCTTTTAGTAAAATCATTTAGAATACCACAGCCAATACTTATCTGGCAAATATCTGACAAATCAGATTAAAATAAGTTTAAGTCCAAATTCAGAATTTTTCTGCAGTTCTTTCAGACTAGAGTGTACAATTGATATGCAGGAATGAACTTGCTTTCCCTTGGATTGGAAAATGTTGGAATCTGATTGAAGAGTCTCTTGAATGACAAGCTGAACACATCCCTGTGTGTCTGGGCTGCATTCCAGTTTTTGACAATATAAGTGCATTTCACTTAAGCTTGCAATACCTCCACAGAATGTGTAGCTGGACTGTTTAAAAAACCATCCCGTATATGGTTCTGACACATATTCCTGCCTCTTGAATCCATTGCTATTACCTCCTTACATCCAATGCCATTACCTCCTTAAACCTCTGATTCAATTTCCTTTTTTATTATTATACTTACGATTATGAAGCAGTGACAGGCATATCTTCAGATACCCAGAGGTCAGCCTCAGTTCGAATAAGCATCCAAAAGGGTAGATATTAATCTGAAAGACCTAGGTACACATTTAAGGCAGTTTTGTAACCCATTCTCCTTACTGCTATCATGTTCCTGATAGTAGAAATAAATTTCAGGGCTTAAAACCAAATTGCAGAGGCTTACTTTATTTTAGGATATAACAGTTTAAGTAGAAACTAAAAATCCAGGTCACCTTGCATAGAAAATGTGCTGAGATTCCTCCCCCCCACACTTTTCTTTCTTCCACTTGTTCATGGACTGAACTATTATGGGATATTTGTTGAAGTCTTCCTGCTGATATGAAATTATGAGGAGTAAAGCTAAATAAATTGTTTTATTTCTGTAGGGACAAAGACATAGATTAAGTAGCATAAAGCAGAAGATATAGCTATGACTTTAAAACTAATTATGAGTATTTTAAATTGCCTGAATGACTGAGAAACTCTTCGGTAACAAATCATAGGAAATGTTTTAATTTTTTTTTTTCCCTTGTCATAAATGACAAGAAAAAACCCCAAAGACATCAAATAAAAAAAAAAAACAAAAAAAAACAACAACAAAAAAAACTACAGGAAATTTGCCAGCAGACTTGTATAGGTCAGACAAATTTAAAAAATATTTGTTATGGAATTTCTGCTGGAAATTGACTTCTTAATCAACAGATAACTTTAATGATGTTTCTCCTGCAGTATTTATTTTGGTATGTGTTTTGCCGGTACTCTGCTGCTAATACAAATGTAGACATTGTAGTTTTCATGTGTATTTTCTCTAAAATTAATTTTTAAATATTTTTGAAAGCCAATTAACAAATGGGGAATGTTTGTTTTGGTATGTAAGAATTTCTAAATTCTTTTTAGGGAAGGAATCTTTAGGCCAAATCTTTTACATACAGCCCCTATGGGCAATGTCAGGGTATAATTTTTAAGTGACCTTTTTTCATTGCCTTCTTGCTAATAATGATCAGAATGTGACCTTATTCTTTAGAAGAACAGCCTGCCTTAAGGGCTCTACCCACCTAAACTGTTCTCTGATAGTGACCAGAAGCAGAAAGTTGACCACAGAATGGTATGATGAAGCACAGGGAGATCAGTTTTCATCCCCTCTTGTAATTATATTAGTTCAGGAACTGTAAGCAGTTTCCAGGACATCAGCTCTTGCCACATCAGTGTTCTCACCTAACTCTGCTTAAAACTTTGTCGATTGACATAACAGAGGCAGCCTTGTGTGGGTGCAAAATTCACTGCATCTGTTACTTAGGTACCACTACCTTCCTTCATCACCGCTTTTGCTTGAATCCACAGGCTCTTCTCTCATATGGGAACTCTTTTTCACCTCTTTACAATGCTTCCATATGCATTCCTTTACACACCTCCTCCACTTCATAAAAATGTGCAACTTCAATCACTCAGTTTTCTTTCCATCTTTGCAGCACAGGAGCCCAACTCTATAAATAAGGTGATGTTCTTGGTGATTTGGGCTCAGTCAAGGTTTATTGGCTTAACAAAGTGTTATCAGCTGAACTCTGCTTCTCTCTGCATGTTTGCTGTGAGGTGGTGCAGTGTATCACATGTTTGAGCACAAGGCAATGCCTCTAATGGCCCACAAGTTCAGCCCATGTGCTGTCTGTGTCTTATTGCTGTAAGACAGGAGTAGGGGTCACCCCTCTGCCAGTGACATGGGTAAGGTTTGAAGGGAAAAGTTTTATCACGGCCTCACATGGAATCTCTTAAAAATTGCTATCTGGAGCAAAAGCCAATGTCAGCCATAGCTCTGCACTCCTACACCTCACACAAACATGCACATGGTCTAAATCTTCAAATATAAGAGAGGGCAGGGCTTTAGGCTAGACAGCTGGTCAGAATAAACCATGTGGGGCCACATGAATAAAAGTGTTGATGTGCACAGCACTTTTCACAAAAGTATATTCCCTAATTTTCAGCTCTGGAAAAGGAGCTCATATCTTTATTTTACTCAGTTTCTGGAATACTTTGAAGGGGGTGGTTAGAGCAGCAAGAAAGAGGTTTCAACAGACAAAAATGAAACAATTAAATTTCAGTCTTTGTTCTCAAGGTCTTCTTTTGAAGTTACCTAATGAAACTCAACTACATTCTTCTCCTTAACATGGTTGTTAATGCAGCTGTCAGGTAGGAGAGGGAAGGAGGTAGTATAATTGAAGACTTAATTTTGAACTGTATTGTAAACTAGCTTTCATAAAACCCAACAACAGTAAAGTGGTTCATTACATTTTAGACTGTCTGATGTAAATAAGGTCTCTGAGAGTGTGTGATCAATCTTTCCAAGGGCCAAAATATTTTGCTGTTCCCAAGCTTGATTTGCTTGTTCAGGTTGAATAAGCTCTGCTCATGCATTTTGAAACTGACTTGAATTTTAATTTTATTCTAATGTCTAATTGCACCTGCTGTGGTTGCCTCTAATTCCTACAAAGTAGACCCTCAGCTTTTGCAGAAAGACTCTGGAGATTTTATAAGGTATTGACCAAATCAGAAATGTGCAATCAAGTAAGGCAGCATTATCTATACTCAGTGTATGAGAGGCAGAATTTATTCTATTGCCAGTTATGAAGGGAGGGGGAAAGGCATGGTGCAAACTTTGCTGCAGAAGAAAGGCATTTTCTAAGTGTTAGTCCTTTTGTTCGACCATAATTATTTACAATCAACATTGTTCAATTTCCATTGTCACTTACTGCTTCCTTCACAACTCCAAGGCCAGAGGAGTTGTGACACACATCTAAGTGTGTAAAGACATTCCAAGGACAAAACCACTCTGTATTTTAATAATGTAGCATTTTATGTATGATATGAGAGAACTTGTCAGTGGTACTGAAAACCTAACTCCTTATGTGATTCATTTATTTTGTGCATGTTAATCAGCTTCTTTCTTATCCTGTTTGCAAACAAAGTAAAAAAGGCACCTTAATATTAGAAAAATGGTGTAGGATGGCTGTTGACCAGAAGTTCAACTGACCTCAGTGTGAGTTCAATGCATGAAACTCTTCATTTTTTTCTTCTTCTTACCTAGATTAAAAAGATTAAAAGCAATGTCAGAGCCACTTTCAAAGTCATGGCTGAGTTATACATTTGCTCCTGGCCTACAAGAAAAAGCAATTTTCAAAGTTTGAATGTTGAGTATGGAGAGAAGTGACAGAACAGTTTGTCAGTGGAGAATATTATATAGTGCTATTTAAAGGTTGTCCTCGACCTCTCCACCTCTTTTAAAGCCTTGTGAGAGAGATTTAAACTTCTTTTTTGCCAGTGGCCTACTGTCAGTTCCATATTTGTGTTTGTTCTCTCCATGCTATGGATGTAAGAGCACATTATGGGAGATCTTCTAAATCCTCTTTTAAACTCTTGTCTGAGAGAGCCCTCAGATTCAGCCAGGTCAGCCTTGGCACTTAAAGTTCATAGAAATACTTTCCTTTCCTTGATCTTGTCTTAAGCCAGGTTTTTACAGTTGGTGGATTGAAATCTGACTTCTGTGAAGATAGTGAAGGTTTTTTTATTGTCACTGATGAGTTGAAGGTTTTCAGTACTTATATGTGAATTTTCTTCTGAGATACATATATGTATATATCTATATTCAAACACATATGCTGCTAAATTACTTGTAAGGCTAAGCTTTTAGCTTATTTGTAAGCAGATTTCTCATATTAAAAGGAAAAAAGAAAAGTGCTACCAGTAGGTATTTTGTCTATTTACAAAGTGTGACAAAGTGCTATTGTCAATGTAACATTTATAGAAAATTAAATACTGATGGTACTTTCACGTATTCAGCTTTTTCAGTGCTCACCCTCTCATCTATCCTGAAAGATAGTCCAAATAGGTACTACTGCAATAGTGCTGTAAATTGCTGAAAAATAATTTATTAAATATTGATGAATTCTACAGAATTCCTGATCTTTAGCCATAAATGTAAAATACAGAAATGAAGCAAGAACTGAGTTACTAGAGGGATTAGTCTTTGATTTACTTTCTCTTATTCTCAGCTCAGCATCCTCATTTGAAAAGGAACAAAGTTAAATCAGTGTTGTATTCACAGACAAAGAATAAATAGCCCACAACTGGGTTTATATAGCTGTAGGTACTCACATCTGGCTAGTTTGGAGGTGTCATGCATGTTTGTGTCAAAAATGATGTAGTATGTGGAGCTTTTATGTCCAAGTGAGGTATCATCATTTAATGAAAAGAGGGAAAATAAGAGCACAGCTGATTTGAAGCAATTTGGAAAGAGTTTCAAAAAATCAGCACTGGTGAAATAGCACCTTATTATTGCAAAATATGCCTTTACTGTTTACTACTTTAACATTGTTCTCTTTTAGTCTAAATACAGTGATCACTGAAAATAGTTTTGGGTATTTGTTAGCATATTTATGATGATTGCACCTGCTTATCAAATATTCTTATTCAAAATGTCACTTCTAACAATTCTAGATGCTAACTGAAAATACCTTTTTTTTTTCTTTATTTCTTGCTTTGAAGACAAAGACAGGGGTTTGTTTGCTGCAGGATGGTAACCAGGAGCCTTTCAAAGTGCGACTGCACTTAGCCAAAGATATTCTGATGATCCAGGAGCAGGATGTGATCTGTGTGTCTGGTGAGCCTTTCTATTCTGGTGTAAGTAGTTTTTATTTCTTTTTTAAGATGTTCTTTACAAAGAAAAAGTGCTGTGTATGTGTGTGTGGGTGCATACACACATCTGTATGCATTTGCTCCCGTGGATTGGTATTTCATTTTATACTGTTAACACTGAGTGTATTTTGTTTCTTTTGTGAGTAAATATTAGCAATACTCATCTAAGAAGCAGTGATAAGGTAAGTTATTTGCATGACTGCAGCACTGTTACTGTTTGCTCACCCTGGGGTGTTGGAGCTGTTGAATGTGGGAGGAATGACATGAGAAGTGTTTTTTGCAGAGAGTACAGATACTTCCATGTACTTATCTGAGTATTGTCTTTGGAGTTAGTAAGATACTTATGGCAGGGCTTTGCTGGTAGAGAAGTTGCCTTTTATCCTCTGTTGCTCAGGTTCTTTCCTGTGGTAGTCCAGAACTAGACTTCAGGAATTCTGGGAGGGTTACTAGCTTTAACAGCATATCAAGTTAACAGAGATGGAACAGAGGGATAATAGGCTTTATGTATTACTGTTTTTACATGATGTGTCAGATTTCTTATTTAAGTATAATACTGAATTTTGTGCGTGAGGAACAACAATTATTTGGAAGATCTATAAAATTCTATTTAGAATAATACTGCAGGGTTTAGAGCTATTGTAAGGCAAAGTTTTTATTAGTGTTAGGTGATAGGTACAAAGATAATAGAAAACATTTATTATTAATTTCTACAGACATTTTTATAGCTACTGTAATTATATTTTGTAGAGATATTTTTAAGATTTATATGAAACTATCATAAACATTCTGGTCTCCCTTTGAGCTAAAAAAATAATCATAGAATTTCAAGTTAAATCTTGTGAGGCATGGTAGTGTGATATCTGTTTATACAAATGTTTTGTTAATGCTGTTATGTCTGTTTTATTATTTAATTGCTGCTGTTGCCACATACTCGCATCTCTAAATGCAAGTACAATAAAAAGATACAAAGCACAAATGAAAAATAAATTGGGAGAATGTTAGCAGTGCAAAGAGTGTGAAAGATTAATGAAAGAATGTATCAAATTATCCTTCTCATGATTATGAATATCTCAAGGTGAATCCTTCAGAGCTTTTATCTGAAACAAGAGGAGTACATTGCCTACAGTCTGCATAGTCTGGGTTTATTTACATGACACATCTGACATTGGCTTCTGACTGTTTCATACTGAACAAATGCAGTTTGCTAATACAAGTCTGTATCCTTTATGTGGAATATAAATGTTCCTTTTACCAGGCACCCCTGTTCCTCAATAGACAGGACATCCATCAGCCAGGATAGAAAGAAGTTACGAGTTTAAGCTTAAGCTGTAGTTGTTCAATGTTCAATTAGCTGCATAGGCTGTGGTGCCATTATTCCACCAACACCATTCTGACATTATTTATTAAAAGATTTTATCACTCAGAAATACGACTTTCATTATTCTGCTGTAATATTTGTAATATCCTGCTGAACTTGTTATTTAAATGTCTTCATGAAATGCATATTAATATTTTTTTTTTTCCCTTTTCACAGCAAGGCTTTTATTTACAGGTTTTTTTTCTCCTTAAGTTTGCAAAGGCTCTGTAGAAAACAATGGTTTATTTACTTCCCCAGTTAAACGCCTCCATGTTTTTGCATATTCGATGCATAACTCATTAACTGATTAATAATAGTGTGTTGATGTGGAGCTTCTGTTTCCTGGAAGTGCTATTGTTAGAGAAGTGACTTTTGAGCACTTTATCCTGATTACCTTTGGGATTAAGACTAGGTTTTTTTAGCAGTAGGTGTGTTCCAACTAAGGATGATTGGTGTTTCACAGACATTTAACTGTCCTTTTATCACAGGTAATTTGAATAATCTGGAATCTCATGCCTTGATTGTATACTATAATCACAAATCCCACAGGCTTCCTTCCCCCCCCCCCATTTTTCCTCAGTTTCATTCTTGATTTATTAGCTTTAATTTGTTTGTTTGTTTTTCTTATGTTTTACTTTGGTTAATTTTTTTTTCTGTCATTCTGTATAACTGACTGCATTTATCTTTCTTTTACCTGAATTCTACTAAGCAAGGGTTTTCATTAGCAGCTGACACTGAATGCCTCAGAGAATAAACTCTTTAAGCATAAAAATAAAATTTGTAATTGAGGGACAATAGTATTGT
Source organism: Acridotheres tristis (assembly GCA_037013685.1). NCBI lineage: Eukaryota > Metazoa > Chordata > Aves > Passeriformes > Sturnidae > Acridotheres > Acridotheres tristis. Next base: position 109,494,861 of record CM072886.1, read on the forward strand.
TAAATTATACAGACAAGTAGATCCAATAAAAATAATTTTTAATCTGTTTAAATAAATAATCTTTAAATAATTTAATAAGGTTTTGCTTTATCACTGCTGCAGTGGTACGGAACGAAAGGCTATTACTGTGTTTCTAGTTCAGAACAGTATCTCTTCTGTTTGTTGAGTCTGAATCAATTTGCATACTCCTCTGTGCAGGACAGACTTTAAACAGGCACTTAAAGTTCCAGCAGCATCCAGATCTGCATCCTGCAGAATAATCTAAATAAAATCAATGGCTCCTTAGGAATGAAGTGCTGTTTAATGTAAGTGTATGGGATAAGGACCTAGTTCTGAATTCGAAACACTTCCTTTTGGTGTTAAACAGTTCTAGTTTTCAAAAACTAAAGATGTGCAAAGAAACACAGTCTCTTTTTTCATTGTATACAATTTGAAGTAATAAAATAAAATACATTAAAGGTTGTACACTAAAAAAGAGAAAGCATCTGTTTCTTTAGTGGACTGAAAATAATAAGAGTTAGTGAGGGTCCTGCAGCAATTGTACCTATAGCAATTCCATACAGTATCAACCATCATTCAAATGATCATGGAGTACATCTAAATTTGAACATCACTTGCATCAATAAGTATTAAATATATCTTTTTGTGTGCAATAAGAAAGTCTTGCTTTCCAAGGGAAAGGAATGTAATGGGTTCAGAATTATGCTGCTACCAGATATCCAGCAGATGAGCTCCACTGCAAATGACCAAAAGTGGGATGAGGACATATTGTGAAACTCAAAGTGTAGAAGACAGTGTTTTTACTAATCCAAATTAAATCCTTGCCTATAGAGAGGCTCTATATTATGGGAAGTGTATGCCTCAGTTGGTGTAGCTTGTGTTGGAAGAGAAGGTAAGGTATACCTTTTTCTCCCAGAGCAGTTACAAAATGTCCCAAAAAGAGCTGAATTAAACCATGTAGAAACCTCATCACTATAGATGGCAGAATTATAGATCATGTTTATATATTCTTTTAAGCATATTTATTTAATTACTTGAAATTATGTTCACACAAGTTTGCTGTATGGTGTTCCATATAACAATATGCAGTGAGGCAACTCCCACTCTTATTAGACATACATGCAAATAGCCTGGACTAACCAGGATGGACTAATTAGCCTTAAAATTGGTGAAAATTATGAGGGGAGAGGAGATAGACTAAGGTATGGCGTATCTTAAGTAGATTTGTTCCTAGGAAAGGTTTTAATATTTGCTATTCCAGAATAAATTTTTTTTTGTTTTGGAGTTAATCCTCACAGTTTCTATTACCTTTTGTGAACATCTGAAATTCAAGGAAAAGGATTATTGTGCTATATCAAAACAAGTAGTTTATCTCAGGAAGCTGAGGATTTTTTTCTTCTTTAATAAATTTTGTTTATTAATTGTACTCAATTTTTTCTACATATAGAATCTATGTGCATGTGATAGCCATAAATTAAGGGTATGACAATGTACTATTGACAGGATGGATGGTTTCAATCAGCTACTCCTTTTTCTAAAAGAATCAAAATAAGATGCAAGCAGCTTGCAAATTGTTAGCTACCAGAATAGTTTGCATTTTTGCAAAATTGTCTTAAATGTTCTTATAAAGGGTCTATTGTAAGACCTATTGTAAAATCTACAGTCTAAAGGGTGTATTTGCCATCTATTGTAAAATAGATTTTTACAAAATATTGCTAACTCACCTGATAACATACAGATGAGTCACTTCTCTTTCAAGTAATTTCAAGTTTCTATGCTGCTGTGTAGTAAATGCATTAATTAATTAAACATTAATAAGTTCTTTAAGTGGTTTGATTTTTTTTTTTTAAAAATTAAGGATTTTTTAAATTAAGGATCTTTGAGGGAAATTAGTGTGGAGGTCAGTCATAACTCAATACTGCTAAAAAGTGAATGAGTGGGGGTTTTTGTGAATTTATAGTAGAGCAGCTCTCAGAATAGCATGGCATTTGTCCAAGCATTTAACTGGGGTTGATACAATCGTATCTAAATGTAGCCTATGGACTGTAATTGGTTTGCGATAAGGCCAGGATGTAACACTGTCTCAAATTGTTGCAGCCAGATCTGTCTGCCAATGTTGTTAACCTCACCGGTTGTTTTGGTGGGTTTTTTTGGGTTTTTGTTTTTTTGTTTTTTTTTTGTTTTTTTTTTTGTTTGTTTTTTTTGTCGTTGTTTTTTGTTTTTGGTGTTTGTTTATATTTGCTTGTTTTTGTTTTAATTCTAAGCATAAAAATTTTGATATTTCACTTTTAGAGTTGTCCTTATACTACTGTGAAATAAAGTCCTGAAAGATTCATAAATATATACAAAGCCCATAAAGTATTAAAAAAATTAGCTGTTAGAGATTTTCTATTTTTTTTAGTTTTGTATAAAAAAGACTTTTAATTTAACAACTTTACACAATAGTGTTTTTCTTGATCTTTTAAAATTTTTATTTATGAATTTTGAAGAATAAATTTAAACTCAGAACACATCACTTAATGATAACATTCCTAGAAAGTCACATGAAGTTATTAGATTTTCTTTGTTTGAATATTTAATTTTTTGAGGCTTCCTGAGAGTTAATTTTATATCTGTGACATTGGATCATTCTCTTTTGAAAATTATGAATTTTCTTGTCATATATTTTAGTGTTGATAAAACAAATTTAATTACCATTAGCAATTTTAATGAATAGAAATAGAAGAAAAAAAAGTTTAAAATGTTAAATAATAGTTTTAACTTATTTTGTCTTCTGTCTTTGTTTACAATTTTTATTCTGATGTGGTTGAATATTACAAACAATGCCAAAATGCAACTCCCTGTCTTGAAGAGAATTGCAAATATGTGCACAGATAGGTCACCTTTCAAGCACTTTCCTTTCTTGTTACCTTTATAAAACTACCACTAAGAATCTTTGGAGTTTTTTTTTATCTTATTGGTATCTGTCAGATATTCAGTGGAGTGAATCCATTTTTTCACGGAAGTCGTCAAGTATCTATCAGATGGGGGTAACATTTTTTCCCTCTGCCAATCCGGACAGCTTTAAAGTGACAACCTGACAGATGTAAATGTGATTATTTAGGGAAAGCCTAAGGCAGCTTATTTTTCTGCTGCTACTTAAAAGTAAAAAGCATAGCAATCAGCTGAGGTTAAAAATGTCATTTATACTGCCAGATTTGAAAGAAAACTACTTCTCTTCAATGGGAGAAGGCTTTGCCTCCACAAGAAAGAAAAGTATTGCAACTCAGAATAAAACTCAGAGAACCCACAACACTGATCAGTGGCAGTGTATGATGTAAGGCAGTAGCTGGAAACTACAGAGAATGTTCATTACAATACCTAGTGGGAGTTCAGATCTTGACCATGGGTTTATAGGTTTATTTCTTTTTTATTTCTATATCAAAAAATGCAGTACTTCTGAAATGACTCAATCGTGTGAGCAGAAATTTTATAAGTAGGTATTTAGGTGAATGTTTCAGCTTTCAAGCATGGGCTGCAGGACTGGGAACATTTGAAGTAAGAAGAAATGAAGGGTTGAGAGTTTTGTTTTTTGTTGTTGTTGTGTTTTTGTTGTTTTTTTTTTTTTTTTTTTAATCTAGTCACTGTTAATAGCCTACATGACCTCATAGCTGCAGAGGAAGGAGGATTTCCAGTTGACCAGGAATGTTGCAGCCCTCCCTTACTGCCAACCTTCTCCAGTTGCATGAAGAACTGAAATAATGAGACAAGCTTCAAATGCCACATGATGGAAGTTGTTAGCAGATGAGCAAGTCTGCTGGCAAACCTTGTTAACAGTTAATGCAAATTGGAAATGTGACTGACCTATGTCCTTTACACTCAGTATAAAGCTTGCCCATGTAGATTAATCCAAAGAAATTCAACTAAGAAAGAGCAAAGTGTTACAAAAAAAGAGTGTTTAAAACCTTGAAAATGTATGCAATAATTAAATAAATTTTTAAAAATTCTCATTATATTTTCTTATTTTAAAATGTAGTAGGATTACTAATAGCTGGTGAACTATCTGAGAGTGTGGCCTTGAATATATTATGGTATCAAATGTTAACAGGTCGGTCTGTGAAGTTGCTGCCAATGTATTGATTTTATCTTTATACTATTACATTTTAAAGTTTGTTCCAATATTTTCTGCCTTTTTTTCTTCCTATATATTTCCATGTCACTGTGCTATTGTGGACTCCTCCATGTGTATTCCTTTTTCCCCACCTACTGTTTTGTGCTGCTAACCTTTCAGCTTTTTATCATGTTCTTCCATATGCAAAATAGTTTGGTTTCTGTTCTATCTTATGAAAAGAGAGGTCTTGTTCTCTCTGTACCTGGACAAACTAATTCTTCATGCCTTTGCTTTTCTAAGATGAATATCCAGACTTACCAGATGAATAACCACATACTGGGAAAAAGGTTGAGAAATTGTATATTTGATTTTCACATGCTGTTAATTCAGTTTTGTGAAGACTTTTGTAGTTTCTTCATCCTTTTGTTCAACATGTATTTGACTTCTTTCATAGAGACATATTATTAGATTATTAGATCTCATTAGATGACTGCTTTGTATTATACAAGATAGTTTTAAAAGATTGCTAAATATTATTTTTAAGAGTCAGTTGAGCAACTATAAACTTTTGCATCACATACCAGTCTATATGAAATACTTTAATTTTTACTGTCCTCCAAGATGTAACTTAAAAATGACATTAAAACTTGACTAAATATAAATAGCTAATGATTATCTAGGATTCTGTGTGTTCCTTTCCTCAATATTTACTGTTGCTTCGTGCTCACATGGTCATTCTTCACTTCTGATCTCGCTTATGTTGACATTTATGTTCCCCAGGAGATCATATGGATTTTTAAGGAGAAATTTTAGTAGCTCTTTAATGGAAGCCTCAAAAACATTGTTTCTGTTTCACTGCATAGCTCTGAGGAAGATACTTTTATTTTATTTTTTTTCTTTTTGGCAAAACTCCTTGCTGTCTTTTCCAGTCAATTTTCTGACAGGCATGGAAAATGATGACAGCATGGCAGCAGCTTGGTGTTTTTCAATAAAATGATAACTACTTTTGTTCTGTTCCAGGAAACAGCAAGAACACTACTCTGAATCTTGCTTTTGAGTCCTAGAAGCTCTAACCTTACCTCTGGTATAATGTGGATAACAAATATGAAAATAGAAATACAAGCTCAGATAACACTTTATGTAGTCTTGATAGTGAACTAAGTGTCTTTTTATCAGAATCAAGTTTATTTTGTAAACTTGGAGAAGAAGTTACTTTTGGAATTTACAAAACCACCACAAATTCAATCATAAAATATCATGTGGTGCAAAAAGAGGGGAAAGCATAAAAATATTAATACAGAATCAATGGAACCATCAGTATTTTTAACCTAAACAACACAAATAGTCAATCAGGGTACTTAGAGCACTTCTTCACTTGTACAAAAGTTCTTGCCTTCCAGAGTTCTTGCTCTGCTTTATTAATAAATACTTGAAAATCGATTTAAGAACTTACAGCTATTAGACCACAGAAAAGCATTTTGTTATTGTTAATTTGAAATGCTAATTAAAGGCATCAGAACAAAATATTTTGCTTCAGATTACTTCTTAAACTGCTTTTGTATATTAATCATTATAATTAAAATACTTTAAATTACAATATAGTGTTCTGCAGACCAGGTATATTCTATAAACCTGGGTTGAAAATGACACTGAAAATTGAGCTTGGTTTGGGGTTTTTGAGGGTTACATAAAATAAGTCGTGTGCAATTTAAAAAGTAAAACTTACTCGGACAAAGAAGTTTTCTGCCAAAACATTTCAAAGCAATTATTTACCATCAAAAGACTTATTCAAGTTACTATGCAGGTTGAAAGGTAGAGATTCATCTTTCTCAAGTTAAATTTGACATCCTGCCTCTATACTCGATGAAGTTGATTAACACCTAATTTGGACACCTGCTTTGGCCCACCAGGATTGAATGTATTTATTTTTCTTTATTGATTACAAAAATAAACTTGCCTTGACCAATGGCTGGTTAGAGCTGGGGCTTGATCCCAATCCAAAATTCAGGTGTATGGAATGTTTGATGCTTGTAACTGTTATGGAAAAACTATATAAGGTTTATGTTGGGTTTTAAATTGCAGACCAGGGGATTATTGATGGTTTACTAAAGTAATATACAATATGTATGTAATTCTGATTTGTACTTTTGAAGGTTGTTTGCATGTTTGCTCTTGTTAGCTAACTTGATGTAAAGAAAATGTAACTCTGAGAGGCGTGTTGAATTAGCCTAGATTGAATAAAATGCAATGCTTTGACTGCACATAACACATCACTCAAGTCAATCTAGTTTGCAGTATGTTTTTGAAGTGAAATTCAGTTCACTGACTGTCTGGTCCCAAAGTATTTAATATCAATGTAAATGGAGGTAGAAAAGAAACTAGAAAAAATACTAGACAAAACCCTCTGATAAATTATGTTGTGCTGGGAAAGTGTCTTGAAGTTTTTCTGGTTTCCTTCCTTATTTCTATGCAGGTTTGCCTATTTACAAATCTTCTATGCTAGCATGCTGATTTTTTCACATAAAAAAGTAATGCTGAACTCCAATATGAAATGTTTCTTGTGTTCTGTCAGACAGCACTGACAAACTCACAGAAGACCCTGGTTCAGGTGTTTTCAGGACTATCTTGAGTCTGTCTTTGCTTGAGTGATAACCAAAAAGACTATTTTGACTATTTTTTTATGGGTACTTTTTTATGGGTACTTATGTCTGTTGGGCTAAGAAGGACAAGGACAGAAATATTCTGCAGTATAGTTTTCTATTAGGTTTTCTAAAAATTTAGCTTCAACTTAAAATGTGCTCAGATGACAGTATTTACAGGGACTACTGACATATCATGAACTACAAATTTTATGAAGTTAGATGTTTTTCACTGAGAATATTACTGTTTGAAATTTAATCTGTGTGTTGTCCTTTATTCCTTTCATGGTTGATGTAACACTAGCCAGTTTAAGGAAGACAGTTTAAAGTAGTGAAAAGTTGCTGTTTTTCAATGTCATCCTAGTCCAAGTGTGTTCTATATGATTTGAGCATGTGTAACAAAAATACCAGATTGAATTGACTAGAGTGTACAAGTCAGGTTCCTGTTCTTAACTCCATGTTCAATTCAGTCTGGAGGTGGAAGCAAGATGAAGTTATCAGGAAAACTATATCTCCCAGTGGAGCCCTAGCTGAGTGTTTTATGTTCATTTATGTAAACTCAGCTTAGACCACACATCAGACTGTGGCCTATATTGGTTTATCCTGAATATATTGTGAGCACTCTTACCTGCATCTGATACTATGACAGACAAAAGGTTTTCTAAGTACAATTTTTGCCCTGAATCCAATCTGTAGGAGCTGCAATTGTGCAAGTTCCTTTTAAACGTTTATGTTAAAAATAAAAATTGAAACGTGTGGCCATTTAACAGCAAAATGTATACATTTTTCTTAGAATAAATATTTGCAAGCATTTTACATTTTGCAAGCATTAGCCTAAATGAGCACATGGTAGTCTCATTTTAGGCAATCCATTTTGTCTTTCACTCCAAAACATTGGATAAGTTGATGCTTGCTCGTTACACAGTTCTTAATTGTCACAAACATAAAAAAACAAAAAAGGTGGCTCTATTTTCACCAATATCATGCTGTAACAGTTTTCCAAAACTTTTATGTTAGCTCCTTTCTTTTCCTTTCTGTACATGAAGTAAGGAAGAAAAAAAAGACATCTGTGTATGTTTCATGCTGTTTGTCACTGCTACATTCCAGATGATCTATTCAAATCTGACTGACACTGGTTATATATGCTGAAATAATAATAATTTGAAAACGAAATAATAATTGTGCTGAAATAAATACAGGTAAATGTAACATACATGCAGACTTATGCCATGCAACAGATATATAGGTAATTAAATGAGAATAAAATCTAGACCACATGTAGACATTCAAAAATCTATAAATTTGATATATTTGAATCTGGATATATTGTATATCTGTTAATAGGTTATTTTACCACTACCTAAATGTGCTAATTCTGAATGATCTGTGGTAATCAAGTCAATAGGCAGACTAAGAAAAAAACAAAAAAAAACGAAAAAGGCTTTTTTATAAATATTCATATCTGAGACAGATAGTAGCCTGTAGTTTGTAAGGCAAAAAGTTTTAGACAGCAGTGAAAGGAAAAAGATAGACTGCTTTTAATAATTGTTGGTTATGGGTTGCAATTTTTAAACCATTGCTCTGAGATCAACAGTGGTTGTTTTTGTATTAGCTTCTAATGGTTTTGGGTTTTGTTTGTGTTTGTTTGTGTTTTTTTTTTTTTTTTTTAATTTGTATCATTACTGTGTTTAAAATGAGTTCATGCAATGTGTGCACTTGTTAGGCTTTGGTTAACATCAGTGAGTGGTCTTGGCATGCACAAGTTTTCCTTTCAGATGAAACTGAATTGGGAAATGCACTGCAGGGGTGTAGTGTATGTACTTCAACATGTAGTGATCAACCTGCATGTGGGAACCAATTTAGGACTATTCAAGGTCTTAACCTTTGCAATGTATGTATTGTGCCATAATTGTCCAACTCCAAAGTTCTGATTTTTATGCACTGCAGTACTTGCTAGGATAGTGTGAATTGAAAAAATGATTTTTGGGTGTTTTGTTTTTTGATTTTTTTTTTTTTTTTTTTTGTTTGTTTGAGACAGAATCTCTTCTTCCAAATTGTCTTTTTCTTGTGGAGCATAGGTTTCATGGGATTTTCAGTTCAGGAACTCAGAACTTCATTAAAGCAATAAAAATTAACGTTGAAAAAACTTAATGAAGAATGAATGTAGTAGTTCTGACCAAAGACATTGAATCTAGCAAAACTTGATTTATTTTTTTCCAGGAAAGAACAGTAACAATAAGAAGACAGACTGTAGGAGGATTTGGATTAAGTATAAAGGTAAGATGATTGTTTTGGTCTATTTATTGCATATCACGCAGAGTGTGTCTTTGTATATAATCAGTGTTGCTGTTAATGAGTGCAAACTATTTTAGAGGACTGGAGACAAGACAGGAAACATATTCTTGTATGTTAAATACTGTCACAGCAGGCAACCACAGAACTATGGGCCCTATGGAATGGAAGACAATCATTCCCTGAAAATTCAAGCTGACCAACTCAGTAATAAGGTCTGGTATAAGAGTTGAGAAGTGTTTTCAACTGTATGGACTGTACCTGTGTTCAGCTTCTCTCTAATTTAAGTAGTTATTAATGAATGCTAAATTACATGGAACAGCCAATAAGTTAATCATGAATTCTGCTGCAAAGAATATCACATTAGTACACTGCAATTCATTAGTGGGCCAGAAAGAGTTATTGCATGCTGATATTGTTTATTTTTCTGTAGATCAAGCCCAGACAGAAATGAACCATGTTACCATGTTTTTGCTTTTGTCAGTAAGATTTAAGAACATATACAAGTGTAGGTGATCCTTTTTAGGGAGAAAGGGTTAATAGTTTTTGTCATTGTAATCTATGATTTTGAAACCTTACCTTAGCTTTGAATCTGAGTGTAGACAACACAAGATTAATTTTATCTTCTAAACACAGCAGTTCTCAGTCTCAAGATAGCAATGGAAAAAATGAAGTGTACTTCACATGAATGCAAAGAGGCCTAAATATTAATATAAAGTGAAAATATAGATTTTTCTGTGAACATCTGCTAGTGCTGACCTTATAAGTGACTCATAAGAAGGATTAATGTGCATTTGTGTTGTCATTGATAAGAATATGACTATTAATATTAAAAAATATTAATTTTTAAAAATGTCTTAATGTGCTTGTTGTTATCTTGTTGACCCATGAAGACCTCTGTTCAAGAAAAACTAATTGGTATTTTGTCACCAAACTTTCTCATCAGTTTGATTAACAACACTCAAGTATTTTTTTCTCTGGTATCATTGTAGGTTATAGTACACTGAATAATGATGAAGTAATGAATGTCAGTGAAATCAAGTATATGGGTAAATGAGGTTTTATTTAGATGCTACTAAAAATAACTGGTTCCAATAAAGACTTTAGATGATAGGAGAACAAATATCAAGAGTCAATAAACTTGATTTTTATATATACTTTACAATGAGCTGTCATTTAGAACTAACACTGCTTACAGTCTCAAGATTGCATTTTAAAATTATTATGTAAATTGCATAAAATAAAATATAATTTAGAAATATAAATTAAATTGAGAGTGTGCAATGGTCTTTCTTAAATTAGTAGAATTAAGTAATTCTTAACTTTTTAGAGTAACATACTTATTTTCTAGGATTATTTTATATCATTGGTATTTTGATCAGTATTGGCCAAAGTACTAGAAAGATGAAGATACATAAAGTCAGGTGTGAATAGACAATTTTGAATTTTTTGAAATAACTAGCATTCAGGGGATGAAATTCCTTCTAATTAAAGAGCAGAGTTCTCTTTAAGAAAAGGAAACTCAATCTTGCTTGGATGGCATAAGTTACATAATGAAAATAGCAAGTTGAATTCTGTGATCCAGGATGTGTTTCAGGTAGTGTGATTTATTACTTTAAAATCATTTTTTTTTTTTAATCAATGTATATGGGACCTCCTTTGCTAGGTTCGTTTATTAGTAGTTCTACATTCTCAAAAGGTGAACAAGCAGTTGGATAGCCAACACAACCTAAAAAGTATATATAATCTATTATTATAATTTTAAAGTAGTGTAAGAAACAACTTAGAATGGGAACTTAGAGTAATTTTTCTTTTTTAGTTTAGTAGCCAAATTTTGTGAAGAGTCACTGAAATGGACTTTTTATTTATGTCATGAGCTAAAGTGTCAGTTCCAAATACTCTGAAAAGTGCCAGCTTTCTGTTTAAAATGTATCATTCAATCATGGTTTGCAGATCATCTTGCAGATGAAGAAAAGTTTTCTGCTTTATTTTTGTTTTGTAAGATTCCTGAACTTTAATAAAGAATTTTTACTTAGTATTAATTTTAAATAGAAATGTAGTTGTTTTAAAATTGTACCAGAAATAGAGGTCTACAAGTCACCCTGAAGGAGTGAGAAGGACTGAGGCCTCTCTTCCTTGTGTCAGTAATTCCCATAGCCCCTCGACTGCAGTAGTTTCTGCTGTCTTACTACTCCCAGACTAATTAAAGGTAGGAGTTATTTGAGGACTTGCTTTCTGGCTGTGGTGTTAGTCAGAGGATGCTGTTTATCTGAGGTGTTAATTACAGCAGTACAGTGGTTAATGACACTCACTTTAGAATACTTCCGTATGAATTTGCCTAGTTTTGGCAATCGGGTCTGAGGTCTTATGTCTTTTTTTTTTTTTCTGCTAACTTAAAACATCCATCTAATGTCAGAAATCTCACATGAAAAAGTAACCTTTCAGCTTTCTTTAAATAAATTTTGAAAATGTCTTATCCCACTGCAAGTATTTTGAACTCTTGGAGTTATACTTTTTCTGAAGAGCGGAGGATAAATTGCTAATAATTCCAAAATTAAACTAATTATTTTTCTTTACTCTCCATGAGGGAAGCTCTTCTTTTTTTTTTTTTTTTTTAATAACCTGTGTATTTGAACTATATTTGCAAAAATCAGAAATTCAGCTAACTGCTTAAAAAAAACCACCCTGATTGTAAGATTGACTTTTGTCCAAGACCTAAACTTCAGCCATTAAAAAAATAGATTATAATCCACTCTTTTAGGGTTTGAAAACCTGGTGTTTGTCTATACGTCTTATCTGAAGTTAGTCGTGAAACTGTAATTGAATTTGAAGCAGACCTGCTCTGGTTTAGACTCTTCTGAAGGAATGATTTTCTCTTTTCTGAAGCCTCCTGTTAAATGTTTGTGTGTGAAGGAATAGCCATGGACATAGGTGTAGAATTTGGGAAGTGTAGTGTATCAGTCATTTATCACATCTCTGACAAGTCTGAGATGCAGAATCTTGACAAGAGATGCTGCTCAGTGTATGATTTCTGAAAGAACATCCTGTTTGCCAATAATTGGAGTGTAGTGTTCCTGAAAAATAGTCAACAAAATTGATATTTCATTAAACAAATTGAGGTTTTTGGTTACAGTCTGCCATCTGGCTACCAGGACTCAGTACACTGCCATTATCCTGCCTCTCTTTTGATCATTCTTTAAAAATAGTGAACAGCATCACAAGTCTTCTGAGATTCAGTTTGACTTACCAGTTTAACTCAATCAAAAAATTCAGTGTCCATAGACCTTAAAGGCATTTATGCTTCCTTTTAGTATAGTCCTCTATATTATCTAACTCTGATGATAGTAAAGTCCAACAATTGGTTTGTTGTTTTTTTTTTTATTTAAACTGTTTTTTTAGAAAATAAAAAAATAATTCTTGTTATACTTAGAACCAAAAACCCTCATTCTTTATCAATAAAAGTTACTGCTTTCAATTGCCCTATTTTTCATATGTCAAAAACTTCTGAAAAAAAACTCTTGCACATAAAAACTGGGATAAGAAAAAAATTTTAGGAATGTATCGTGTGACACTTTAAAAGGTGGTGTGGGTGACCTCTCAGCAGTAGTGGCCAACATCCAGGACAGTGACCTTCAAACAGCTGCCAGTGATTAGAGCTTCCTCTGCCTCTTCTAGCAGGACCACCTCAGCAGGTGGGCAGCTGCTGTTATTCCAGGCTTATCACTGCTTAAGGAAAACTGACAAAGAAAATTTGCTTGACAAAGATCATTGTTAGAGTCTGGTAGAGGTCTGAGCCATTAAGTCTTCAACACCACTATTTGATGTATTTCTGTCCATCCTCTGGTCTGAGGTTATACCTACACATCCATATTAGAGGAAAAGAAAATTTAAAGCAGTTGGAAAAGTTACCTCTGATCCCAGAGGTTTCTTCAAAGAGTATCCTCTGAGACTGTAAAACCAGAATTTAGACATGTATACACTTTTCCCTCTACAGGACAGAGAATCAAGTATGGAGAATGCAGGATGAAAAGCTGCAGTGTCAACCTGAAATGGTACTCGACAAGATGTGTGCAGAATATGTACAGTTTGCTACAAATTACTAGCAGTGACTGGGTATAGATAGCTGGTCAACTATTTGCTGGTCCAGTTTTTGATATTTTGTTTCTTAGAATAGTAGGCAATACATCCTTACACTAATTTAAAAAGAAGTCTTCATACTGGTCAGACTCAGATGCAATGGGAGGAGATAATTCTCTTCAGTAGGACACTACTGAAAGCTTCCTCAGATCTGTAGTGTAAATGGATTTAAGTAGATTCAATGTAATGAGAGAGGAATAATCATGTGGTGTGCATTGCAGGCTGGCTTAGTAGTAAAAGTAATTTCCTATTTTAATGGAGCCTCAGGTCTAAGGAGGCAGGGAGGCTGTTTTAAACCTTAAACTTCTTTGCTGGGCTTTAAATGTTCTGGATAGTGCAACATGTGTGTAGCATTGGAAGCTTAGGAAGAAAGTGACTCAGTTATTTTTTTCTATTTGTTTGAAAAAGTTTGAAGAAATTAAATTTGCATGTGACCAGAAAAGTTGGAGAATATAGGTTAAAAATATATAAATTTAGTGAGCTTGAACTCATGATCTGCAGTGAAGCCTCCTTTTACTGTTGCTGTTCTTCTGGTGAAAACTACTGAACAATATTCAACAAGCTATAATGCTATAATTCAATTAGTCTGAATACATCTGTCAGCCTAACTGAAATGATGGTAGCCTCTGGTTTCTGTAGAGTCAATACTCAGTCTGTGCTAGAAATATTGATACGTTCTATGCTTGTCACACTCATCTCATGCAATGCCAGTAAAACTGTACCTGTAGATATATAATTGTTGTAATATTACTGAGATCCTTATTAACTCAGTGTTTTTAGGGTCATTTGTATTGATAGCCACTAACAGAAGGAACATCTATCCGATTTAACATTCTGTGGTTTCACAGGAAATTAATCTTTATTCCATGACAGAAAGAGGTGTTGAATTTAGGAGTCTGTTCAGTTTCAAAGACTTTGATTTTGCTTGAAGAAGGGATGTGTGCTGTTCCTTAGAGATTGAAATACTTATGTCAGTCCTTTTCACAACTTGACCCTAAGTGCCTGGACCTAAAAACCCCATCATTTCCAAAGTAAAATCTGTCTGCTGAAAAGAAGATTAAGCAAACCCTTAACCGGGATTCCTAGGCAAAACAGTATGACCTGAATTTGTACAGATTGCATTTGAGTGTACACTTTGCTCTTGGAAGAGGAAAACGTATTTGTTTCTCTCTGTAAATTTGCTTTTACCTTCCTTTGAATTTCCTTTTCATTTAAGATTTATTTTCATTACTTTGTTTTTAAGCACCCTAAATGTTTCCAGTCCCAACAGGATACATTGAATGAAGCAACAGCACTGAATTGTTGTTGAGCTGTTGAAACTATCATCAGGTTTTCCTTTATTTCTCCCCATTTATTGAACACCTACTGTTCCATCTCTTAATGTTTCTTTTTTCTGTTCCTTGTTATTTATGCCACTGCTTTCCTCACTCTGTGCCTGTGTGACAGACAGAAACAAATAAAGGCTGCTTTTGAGATGAAAAGTCCAAACCTCCTTTCTTGTGCTGTTGTTTACCTCCTTCATGCTAGCGTGAAAACTAAATGGTCGCAGTGTGTTTGCCATTGTAGTTGGATGTCCATTCTGCTTCTGCAGGACACATTTCATACATTCACAGGAACTGATGTCCTTTTTCTTCAAGTCTAGTAGAGTTCTGAATTCACTTTCTGAGCTAATGATGGCAACTGAGAACTTCTTTATGTGAGACAATAAGAAATTAATCACAATCAAATTTTCATTCAAAGAAGAGGAAGTGCAGGATCAGGGTTATTTGCTCAGTCTCTCTAAAAACTGCATTTAGAGAAAGGGTAAAATATAACTTTAAACAAAGAGATACTTTTAGTGACTGACAAAGATTGCTATTTATTCTGTTTTCAGGGTGGAGCAGAACATAATATTCCAGTGGTAATTTCTAAGATTTCCAAAGAACAAAGAGGTGGGTATCAGGTATTAGCTTATTACACTGTACTTTAATGTTCCCTTTAAAGAAACGTGTTTTAAATCTTGAGATTCTTCAGTCACTGTTAAATAAGTACTGTTGTTGAACCCTTTCTCTCTCATGTCTTTATGATCTCTTTCCCTCAGAAACTTTTTCTGAAAAAGTACAAAATTTATATTTGGAATAGTTTTTAAAGTCTTCAGCTTTTTTTAAAATTATTTTTTTAAAATATTATTGTTAAGCATTATTTGTAAGATGAGAAATAGGAAGGTATTGGTAGAATGAAAATATTTAACAAAAGGCAATGATTTAGGCTTTGACTTCCCAGTAGTTATTTTCTGGAAGCTGTAGCAGATGAGATGTTTGGCTTTTAAATCGTGGCAACACAGTAGGAGAATACATGGGTTTTTAATCTGATTACTTAGGTAGTATTGAGACAGGGTACATAAAGACTTGACCATACTTACTTTTAATAATAACACAGCTGGTTCTGAATTTCTGTATTGTTTCAAACTGTAGACATTTTGAAATTATTGGAATGATGCATGGATAATAAACAGCTCAAGTTTTGCACAATTATTAGGGAGGAAGGTTGTGAATCAGTACTAGTATGGTGTACTTAATATCTTTGTTATGTTTGTATGTAGTTGTGTAAGGTCAGAAATGCAAACTTGGAAACATTTCCCTCCATTTGTAATGCAATAATTCTAGAGCTCAGCTTCTCCTCAGCTAAAATGTACAAGCATAAAAAAAAAAGTCTCATATTCACCCACTCAGCTAAAGAGAGGTATGGAAGAATACTGAGAGCCAAAAGCCAACCCCAAAACAAAAGTGATATGGAAGTTGGAGTTTGGGAGAATAAGGAGTAGCATGGAATGAGTCCCTAAGGAAGGCAATAAGGTTAACCTTAAGAAGTTATACTTGTGACTACATTCTTTTCAGTTTACATGTAACTAACACATAAATATGTGGCCTATATTAGTAATTATTAAACTGCTATTAAGAACTGCAGGAAAAATAAGAAAGATATACTTAAGTTTAATTGAGCACAATGAAGTGCAAATTTCTGGGTTTTTTTTGTTGTTTTTTTTTTTTTTTTTTCTGCAGTAGTTGTTGCATTGTTTCTGGCCCCAGTACTTGGCTGTGATATAATCTTCGTTACTGCTTTGAATAAAAATACTGCTGATTTTTAGAGAGATAATTTTGAGGGACATATCTTTTGTAGGAGAGTGCTGTCTTGAGACGTAGAAAGTGTCATGCTGTGTTCCTGGACTAGAGAACTTTGATACAGAAAATGCTGTTTGACCCAAAGCCTATGCCTCAAAATAAATCAGAATGTCTGTCTTGGAATAATTTAACCATCTATTGTTAAATATAGCCAATAGGACCATTTCTTCAAACAAAGACTTGAGAATCATAATTCATGTCAATATTAATTCCAGTTTTACAGCTCATGTAAATAAGTAAAGTTTTTGGATCAAGTCCAATACTAGCTTTTTCCAGACAGTATCTTCTGTGATGATATGGAATACTATAGGTAATAATTGCATGTAATCTGTTAGTTTCCCTTAGTTCTCATGTTGGGGCTCATTAATGCCTTTAAAGACACTTAAATAATTTTTGTTATATTTCTGGTATGCTTATAAGGTGTATTTAAATGAGATAGGTCTGAAATGGAACACCGTTTAAAAATTTGAAGTGTAGAATTAGATTTTGTAAATGTCTTTGTGATGCAGCTTTGTTTTAGAAATCACATTCAGTTTGGCTAGTGATTTTTTTACAATATATTGATTTTCTAGCTCTTCAGAGTATGTAAGTGTTATCCAGAATTAATAGTCCTTGTTATTTATCAGAGTTTATCAAAGATGCAGGATCTAAAGGGTCCTTTATCTTTGGCAAAACTTAAAAATTAAAGTTGTTATTCTTCAGTATCTCTGGAGTCTCCATGTTGCTTTATTCTCTTTGTAAGAAATGATCTCTCACAGGCAAATACTACCTGGTCCTGCAGTCATTTTCTATTCAGAAAAATATGCCACACCTTACCAGAATGCCCTGAAAGGTGCTAGTGACTGATGGATGAAGTTTCATAGTTGTGTGCTTGGGCTGAATAACCTCTTTTATTGTAACAGTGATACATCTGTATTTTGGATTTAAAAAAGAAAATACAAGTAGTTTATTTGGAAGTTTATGTTGGAGTTTTTATCATGTTTGTTTGAAATTTTAAAAGACTATGTGAAAGCATTAAATTAAAATAGGAATTCATATACACAGAATGTTGGGTGCTTTGTACAAAGTGAGTGAAAAATATGCTTTCTGTTTTCAGCTGAACTTTCAGGTTTGCTCTTTATAGGAGATGCAATTCTACAGGTGAGTAAAACTGCAAATTATTTTTTCTGTATTTTTCTAGAAAAGTGAAATGAAATCTGTGCTTATGAAATGTAGAGTAAGTCTTTTCTTTATCTTTTTAATAACAGATTAATGGAATTAATGTGAGAAAATGCAGGCATGAAGAAGTGGTGAGCTTTTCTGCTTTTTAGTCTACTTTTTGTCTTTTGTAGTTGCTGAAATGATAGTGTATGCTGACAGCAATGCAGTGGCATCAGATGTTTTATTGTTATTCCTAAGCAAATATGACTGTACCTTCTAATATGACAAGCAACAAAGTGCAATCTTTTCTTCCTGTAATTGCTCTTCTCAGATAGGCTTTTCTGTATTAAAGGTGATTGTTTTATTATGAAGATTTGATCTGTACATATTTCAGCATTTATTCTTCTGGCTAATAGCTGTCAAATTTCAGCAGTGCTACACCTTTCTGACTGTGTGGGGTCATTTTAATTTCAACAGCTGTAATTTGCACTATGTTGGAGATTTGTTGTTTGGTTAGTTTAAATCTTATTTTTAAAAAGAGAGAAAACTGTTCATCTGCCACTCATCCTCTGGCTGTTCCTTATGAGACTGCTCTTCTCCTTTAGTTAAGATGCTATCATTTTGGATGTAAAATAAAATTTTATCAAGGAGATTTCTTCTAGAGAGGAAATTTTTGAGACATCTTTAGTAGGCTGGTTCCACTGGTGAATCAGCTTTGCTAAATGTATCATGTACTTTCCTCATTTGACTTTTTGACTCTTCTTAAGTACTTTCAGAAGCAGAAAACAATGACAGAAATTAGAAGATTACCAAAGAAATTACCTTTAAATCCTGTTTAGCTCCATAGCTTTTGTTCTTAAAGTAATGTAGTACTGATATATTTGAAAGCTTATCTTTCTGACTCTTTGCCAATTCAATCATGCTCATTGTGTTTTATGCAGCATTCTGCTATATGACAGATCATCAAATATGTGCTTTTCAGGTAAAGAAAGCAGGACTTAACAAAGATGAAGTTCTGATGAGCAAGTTTAGGGCAGGCTGAAAGATTAGATCAGTGCACTATTCTTCAGAGTGCTTTTACACACTTGTTTCCTTTTGGAAATCTGTATTACAAATCCTGCTTCATTCTTCTGAGTTTCCATCATACCCCCTTCTGTATATACTCCCTAATAGTCGTATTTATATTGCTTTTAAGTTTTGTCTGTGCAACAGTGATCAGATTGTAAATATTTTATAAGTTTACTGCAGTTTATTTGTTTAATATGCATTAATATGGCAAATCTCTCTGTGGGATTTAAATATTGGAATTACAAAATGTGAGAGATATTACTAAAAGTGTAGCCTTTTACACTTGAATGCATCTTGAAAACCAGTAAGGACATCAGGATTTTATTTTCTGTTTTCTGAGACATTCTCTAAACCCTCAAAATGATACATAAATCTGGTAATCATGATAAGGTTATGATTGAGTGTTTATGATAAGGTTGAAACCCATTCACAAGAAGAAAAGAGATTTTGGAAAAGCTGAAAGGGGGATAGACATAGAGCAGCAACTGTTATCTTGTTAAATTTTGATTTATACATTGTTTATCTAATGTAATCTGCTATGAATAAAAAATGGTATCTTACCAGGTTTGAATGTGCATTTATGTATTTGCAAATGGTTTAGGAATTTAGGGAGCAAATAAATTTTAAATTAAATCCTTATTTAATTAAGAATATATTTAATATTTAATAGCAGATATTGACTAATATTTAATAGCAGGTATTGACTAATATTTAAATAGAATTAAATGTCCATATGACATTTTATAAACTAAAATATGCATAGGAGTTATAAATATGTAATATAAATAAAGAAGCCAAAGTAAATGAACTCTGATCCATTTTTTTCAGAAACATTCATCGTTATATGTTACATGATTATGGAGTAAATTTGTTATAAAGTTGCTATAGTGGTAATATGTGTGGTTGTGCATTGTGTGGTAGTCTTTGGGTTTAGTCTTAGCCTTCAGTAAAGAGTAAGTACATCAACTGGTGTGCCAGCAGGAGTCACAGGTAGGGATTTGTCTGCAGCACATCCTTTGCAGCTTGAGTTGTTCTAGGACTTCTGTCCTGTAGAGTCTTTATCAAATCCAGGATCTGTCGCTCTAATCTCAAGGTAATATAGAGAAAATAGAAGTGTGTGGAGCCTAGTTGCTTGCAGCAGGGAGTTGAACAGGAGTTGAAACTTAATTTTCAATCTTATTGCATCTAGGCACTTTTGCAATGGCTCGGCAGGACACCTGAACTCAGAGCTTTGTTTTGTCCTGATTTTTTCTGTACCTAATTAAGGTTTAGCAGGTACAATGTTCTGTAAGGATATATTAGTGTTTCGGTTGTCTTAATGTCTTAGAAAATATTAAGTGTAAACCAGCGTGTAATTTTTTTCAGTGGGAAATGCTGAAGCTACCTGTAGAAAATTCAGACTTGTAGCTACAGTGTGACTCTGGGCATTCGTTCTTTTCCTGAACACAAAGCATGTTTTTGCTTGTGGAAACTTTTTAAGCATATGTCATATCTTCTTAGCTCTGCAGTGAAAAAATCTGTGGCATAATCACTGCAGTCTATTGTATGAAACTGATGATTATTCAACCCTGGTATTTCATCTTGCTCTACTGATAAGCATACTATGTATATAAAAGGTAGGTTTAATCAAACTCATGGCATCTTTCACAGCAGGGAGAATCTTCCCCCAATGTACAGTGATCTTAGTTAACATTGTGGACACTCTCTTGTCTTTATTGTCTTTCATTACTTTGGATGCACATAGTAGATAGATTAGATAGAAAGAAGGAGAGATAGATGGACTAATCTCATAAGCCTATATAGGTAGGTTTAGTCAATTCTTAGTGTACCTTACTGGAAGCCTTTACATGATTCCTTTATGATTATTTTTTTAGCTTTAGGTGAATCACATAATTTTGAGCTTAGTTTTCTCTTTGTAGAAGGTAAAAATATTGTTCATAACATCAAAGCATATGATGAGTTTCTAGACTGACTGTCAGCTTGTTGTTTCTCTTGGGTTGTAAAGAGCCCCAGTTGATTACAGCATAACATGGCTTCAGTCCTAGTAATGGTAAGGTGAAGTGGTAAGGCTTTCATGTGATAAGATAAAGACATGCTATCTCTGAAGTGTCAGTACAGGAGCAGACTTCTGGAAAAAAACAAAACACAAACTAGCAATTACCTTAAAATATATCTCTCAGCATCTCAAACTGGCAGTTTCAGCCCAAAAAATGCAATATGAAGTTGTGTGTAGAAGAAGAGTCCATTATATCTGTTTAAATGCATGACTTTGTGCTCTTTTTACTCAGGATGGTTTAATTATTCCTTTTTCAGTAGACTCTCTTTTAAATTTCGCAACAAGAATTTTGAAAGGCTGAAATTAGGAATATTCACAGACAGACCTATGAGTTTCAGCTTTTGTCTAATTAATAAGGTCTAACAATGCATAGCTTGTCAATTCACACTAGTGGATATGGTTATCCACTGTAATAGATATGATTATTCTTAAGGCTGGAAATTAATGTGTTTCTAGCTTTTACCTCCATTTATTGTCCAAACACAAAGATAGATAGAAAAGCACCAACATAATATTGTTGTATGGATGTTTTTTGTGGTTCTGGGTCTAGCGACTATGTCACTAAAAATGGACAAGATTTTGGGAGAGAGGCCCTTGAGCCACTTCTGAGAGGCTGTCAGTTAGATACTACCAAAAACCTTGTATTGCATCTACTGTTCAGAGTTGTAGTGCACCAAATTGCCTAGAGCCAAGGTAGAATTCCAGTTGAATGAAGGGTGATCTGTTTAAGATTGTCTCTGTTCTTAATGTTGGGAATAAAACATCTCAGGTAGTATCAATAACTGTGGTTACATACCTCTTTGGATCATAGCATCTGCTTTTTTCTTTAGGAAATAGAAGAAATTAAATGACTATGGATATGAAGTAATTTCTTCTTTCTTCTATTTGGGGAACATTCAGGGAATGTTTCAAATTAAAAATGGTAGCTCGCTTGTGTCAGTTAATGTGGCATTTGGGCATTCCTTGAAAAGTAACAGGAAAAGATCCTGTAGTGGCAGGTAACTATAAAGACAGAATAGAATAGTTCAGGCTTTGGTGGATTTTATGTAAAGGTAATGCAATATGTAGCACCATGGTTCAATTCAGCCACTGCTTGCATTTTGCACAATACAATATTTTTTCCAGCAGAATGACCTGATGTGAGATGTCCTCGTGCACTGAATCTTTTGCTTCCCCCTTTTCTCAACATTCACAGCCGAGCTGTAACTCTGCTGACTCTCCATGAGTCATTTATGTTATTTGAAAATGGTAATGGAGGGATAGTTGTTGCTTAACTGCAATCATCTGCAGCTAATGAAACTCTTACTCTGGCCTTTCTCATTCACTACGGTCTCATTCAAACTGATTTTAAAAACTCATTATGAAGAGTTTTGGCAATGTTTTTTATAAATATTTTTAAGCAGAAGAATGAGCATACTGCATTTTTAAGACAGGACTGGAAACTAAATGATCTGAAATCTCACTTCATCTTGACTTTGCAGATGTGTCTTTTTGTAAATTATGTTTTTATCTTATCTTTTTTTCCTTAACTATGATACAGAAACCTAGACAATAATCAGATTTAGCTCTCTGAGTTCTATGAAGTACTTGTGAATCTGTTATAGAAAAGTACCTCTGCATTAATATTTGGCAGTTTCATGAAGTGATAACAGCAGCCTGCAAACACAGATTACCACTTCCTCATGTTGCAGAGATCCTTTGCTTTATAACTCACAGTACAGCCATTTAACCCTTTCCCCTCTAGACAGAATAGCAACCTTAAATGTGGAAGCTGCACAGTCAGTGCTTCTAAGACTGCAGTTTTTAACTTCTGGATTTAAACGGCGGATGTAAACTTTCTGGAAATCCAGTACTTTCACTCTTTCCATACAGCTGCTGTTTTCTGTCTAAGACTTGAGTAATAATAATAAAATTATGTCACCTTAGCTACCCTGGCATAATTAATGAAAATACCTGTTATTGAATATCCTAATGTTCATGACGCTTTAGCTAGTAATAATCTGTCAATATTTCAGCACTGATTTGAAATAAGTGTCCATCAAGTGGAAAAGAACCTATCAACTTTAAATAGTCTACTGTTTTCAGCTGTGTGATGGAAACTTTTGGAATCTGGATATATCCTATATCCTGGAACAGTATTCTTAATATGTATTCATCTGCTTTTCTGATCTGGTTTTAGCTATGTTTTTTAGTGTTTAAATATTTTTTAAAATTGTGCCAAACTCGGTAAAAACTTGAATTTATTATGGTATTATGATGTTAGACTTTTAAAATATATCAATATGTTGCTAGTCTTCCTAATTTATGTTTTGATTTCTTTTTCTCAAGATACCTGTAGATCTATTAGCCATTTTATTAAGATTTCATCTTTTAAAACTACTCATTATTACTGCTGAGTTTTAATAGAAGGGAGTAGAACATGCCGTCATGACTAATACCGAGCCTACATGATTAATATTGTTATTTCCTTATTACATAGCTACAGTCCTCAAAGCAAAAATCCATTAGGGTTTAGTGGGATAGAGTGAAAGATTGAATCACCAGTTACGGCACAACATTCTTCAAATAGCTGCCCTTGGTTCCTCCTTTGTCACACAGGTCTATTAATTCTGAAAGCCTGAGCAGCAAAGAAAAGAAAAGAGGAGTGGATTTAAAGTGTGTACCATAAATATGCTTTGTTTGTGACCTTGTATACATTGATATTTTTACTGTAAAGGCTCAGATTTCTCTGCTTCCTTAGGAAGCAAATATAAATATTTTCACGTTTATTTGTACATGTGTGCACTTTACCCTTCAAAAGACTTTTTGAAATATTTCATTCTGCACAGCATCTCCCAGTTATGGAGCTACACCTCAATTAGACTTTAGTTCAGGGATCTAGTGTTTTCCTTTCTGGGCATAGCCTCCAAAAGGCAGAAGAAGTAAACAGACACAAAACACTCCAACGTAATGTAGGAAAAATGAAAACTTCTACAGGCATGGAAATTATCTTCTCTGGTAACTATTAAGAGGATTTAATTTACTCATAAATACTAGAAAATACTGTCCAGTTGGCATCGGTTCTATTTTCTTTAAACAAGTAACAAACATGTGATAGAGTCTGAAACAAATGTTAACCTCTAAAAAGGAACTTCTGTATTTCTAATGTCTTGATGTGGACCTGAGAGAGCAGTGGGAAGAATAGAGCAGGTGTACTCATTTAACTAGCCAGGAGGAGTCACACACAGGAGGTGTGCTCAAAGAAGGGCAAATGTGCCAACACAGTCTTCTGGCGACTTTCCAGCAGTTAAAATACCTGATTTAACTCTTCAGAAATGTCATTGTTCTGGCTGTAGTAAAATCAAATGGGTACCAGGAAAGAACTTTTAATCCAGAGGTTATCTAATACCTGTACATATTTTTAGGTATTTTTTTCTCTACATTGGGTCTTTGTCTTTTGACAGTTTGTTCGGTGGAGGAGGAAGAGGAAAGGAGAATGGACTATATAATTTTTCAATAGTATCCAGTGTTGGCCTGTTCCAGCCAGATACATGGAGGTTTCCAGATGGCCCACCCCATACTTCTCAACCACTAGTATGGTACAGTATGGTACTGGTGTTTTGGTATCTGTTTGTCAGCACTGGGCCTATTTCTGGATTTTTTTTTTTCTTTTTCTTTTGCCCTGATAGTACTGATGTTGTTATACAATTTCAGTTTGGTACTACCTGTTACTTTTTAGCTGTTTTGGAAGACTCTGGCCAGTAAAACAGCTTGCGATAGTAAGAGTTTCACAGGTCACAAGAAAAACTTCTGTGCAGGTTTGGTTACTGAGGGAAGAAGCTCTTCAGTAAAAATTACAAGTTACACGTTCTCTAGATTTTTGTGCAGAGACCTGCACGAGTTACCTCCCTGTGCAGTTAATACTTTTCTGAGCAAAATGGGAAATAGTCACTGCTCAGGCAGATCATTATCAGGACAATGACATATATCTTTAAATGTATCTAGAAAATGTTCATAGCTCTATTCCACTTCACTTGCCCTTGTCAAGCCAGCAGTGATTGAGAGCATTTAAGATATTCTAATTGTGCTGACCTAATAAAAAGAACAGTTCAGGGAACTGTTCTACATCAAAAAACTCACATATTTAAGCATTGGCTTGCAGTAGGAAATAATGAGGATGTTTCTAGATTTTCTGAAATTCCTACTCTTATAATATCCTGAGCGTGATGTACTTACGTAGTAAATGAATAGGCAGGCATATTTCACAGAATCTCCACCATTTCTCAGGTATCTTGAGGTTATTTTGACATCTTTTGTTATTTTGACATCTTTAGTTCAGTCATGTTTACATGGGAAATCAAATACAAAACATTCAAAATCCCCTGTGCATTTCAGGTCATGTGTGATTTCTGAATCAATGATTGCAGAGAAATGATGATGAAAGCTAAAGTTTACCACAATGAATGCTAAAAGAGAAAATATTTTATTTAAATATCCATCACCATGAAAGGTTACAAGTTTCCACAGACTGTATAAAGCATCTTTCCATCAATCACTAAGTGAGGTTTTAGGGTAAATTGAATCATTTTCACGGCAATGGCAAAAACAAATCTGTGAAACAAAGTTTTTTTTTTTTTCCCCCCCCAGTTAAACCACTGGGAGCTTTGGAAATTGAAAACACTAAAACATTTAATTTTACTTTTACAACTGTAATGTTTAGTATTCCAGGATCTTTACATCTCAACAGGAAAGCAATATCTAAATGGGGGCATGCTTTGTTGAGTCAAAGCATCTGTATATAATGTTCATTAGATATCATGGAGTCATGCAGCATCAGCAGTGTTTTCTTGTTTTCTGAATTTTTATAAAAAATGAGAGCACAGAGAAAATTGTAAAATTGGAATTATTATTGACAGGCTTGGACTTTTAAAAAGTGATGCCTGTGGATTGTGCATTCATTTGTAATATTCTGGCATAATAGCCTAGCAGCAATGTAATAGAATTATACAAATCATTCTGGTTTACTTTTATTGTTGATGTTGCAAATTTTGTTTCAGAAAACACATTCACTCTATACAATAGTCTATAAATTATTGTTTTTATAAGATTTTATAGTCTCAAATGGTAATTAACTGCTGGCAATAATGGATTTCTGTGGTGTTATTGCTTAATTAAGTAAATAAGAAAAGGTAAAATAAGGGTTGCAATTGGATAAGTAGCCTAATCAGTTTTGATTCATATGTTGGATTTATGCTTAATTTTGAAAGTTACAAAGACCTCATGCTATAAACTGATTAAAACTGTAATTCAGCACTTTTTTGTCATTGTGCTGAAATAAAAATTATCTTTTTTTATTTCTTTGGAATTATATGCTAATCTTTTTTAGTTCAAAAATATCTATAAATATTCTCCAGTTAATTAAAATACAGCATAAGTACCTCCAAATCCAGTTTTGCCAAGACCATTAAAATTGAGGCACAGATGAAAATGATCTTAAAAATGTTAAGGTAATATGATTTCTGAAATTTTCAAATTATAATTATGTTGGATCCCAGTTCAGCAGAATACATATGTATTTGCCTAAAATTATGAATTTGCATATTTTATTAAGTCAGGGACTTTCTTTTTGCAAATATTTTTTGATGAACAAAGTAATTTTCTCAGCTTCAACCAGATGCATTCCAATTCATCTGGAACAGAAAAACTGCCCCTGCATTAAATGGCATGAAAGTCTGTTACAGAATCACAAAATTCTTGTGTTTTCTCATATGAGAACTTTTCCCACTGGGCACTTCCCTTAAGTACTAAAATCTTTCTTTCTCAGAGATTAGATCTTAAGCAGCCAAAAAGCTTAGAAGAATTAACTGCTTATATTGAGCCAAAATATTACTTCCAATACAAATTTGTCCAATAATTATTCTTTTGTCATATTGAAGTTGATAACATTTAAAACTGAACAAATAGGAATAGGTCTGTGCAGTAATATTTACTCAAATATAGAATTAGAATTTGATTTCAAACTCTTTAGGACCATTTTGTATTCATTTTTCATGAGCATTTATATTCTGGTGCTTGATTAGTGTGACTATTCATGAAAACTAAGTGTTAAGGTCATATTTGCCAGCAGCAAATTTTATATAGAATATGTAAATGTGAAATTTGCCACTAGCTGTGTGTTTGACCCCAGCCTTGCAATGGAATTAGTGTGAGCAAACTCTTGTTCTGGGAATGATCTTTCCTTTTTTCCCCCAGACCTGGACTCAGCATAGTCAGGCAAAATGTTCAAGCCATGCAACACTTGTATTGTTTTCAGCAATCATAGACATATGTCTGCTCATGAAATGTCTTAAAACTCAAGATTGTACTTCAAAATGCTGTTTCAACTGGATGTTTTTCACTTGTCAAGCATTAGGAACAGAAACAATTGCTGGCATGTAATATAGTCTGGTAATGTGTATGCATTTTGGATACTACTAATGAGCCTTTCAAAACTTGCCAACATAAAACATTGTACTCGTTTAGTAGCTGTCTTAGAAATTTCATATAGAATTCAACCAGGAGAGCACTTTTTTCATGGTAAATTTGAATTGTTGGAACAATTTGAGTAAAGGAGCATCAGACTATTATATATTTAATAGATTATTAAACAGCTTCATTGTTTTGTTAATAATCAAGGTTAAAAAACTCAAACCAGTCAAGCTCATTACTATAGTAATAATAATAGTAAAATGTATTGTGATCAACTATGAAAAGAAAGAACTCCAAAGTCTTTAAATAAATAATTTGATTAGAATTATTTCTTCCTGTTGAGGAGAACACATTACCTGAAAAATCTGGAGACCACAGTTCCAAGTTATTGTCTGGTTTCTGTCCCAGTTTACTAGAAAAAAACATTTCTGCTTTGATTTTTACTCTTACTTAAAAAAAAGAAAAATTGTTGAAAAAGCAAAACTTGTGTATGAAGCTTTTTTTTTTTAGTATGTCTTCCAGCAAGAGAAAAATACGTATCTATTCATAAGAGGGTTTCTATGATCTTTATTCCAGTTGTAACTGGGTAAATCTAGTAATCGCAGATAAATGGAAAATTGTGCTTTATTCTGGAAATATTGCTGATTATTTTTCTTTACATAACATGGATACTGTCTTTAGCCTTTTGCTGTATTTTGTATTTTATGTGACTTTTGTGTAGGGAGTGGAGAATTTTAAGTGCTAGGTCATTCATCTAAAGGTTGGGGGTTTTTTGAGAGATGATAAACAATGTTTTTCTTCAGTTCAGCTTATGATTATGTGCTGGATTATGTTGTGTTCTCTTAAACTGTTGGATAGATCATGCATTATACACTCTTTTCTAGAATAGTCATTGCATTATCATGCATTGTATGCTATAACACTTGCAGGCCACAAGCAAAATGTTAATATTCGACATAACGGATACTAATATTATTACTTGTTGTGCTGGTTTTCACATTTCATTTATTAGTAATTTAATGACTTAAGCTCTGGCCTGTGTACAGCAGAGTTTGTTTGGGGCAGCTCTTATCACCGGAAAGTATTATTCCCATATAGTCTGCCTTTTTTTTTTTTTGCAGGTTGATGGATGGTAACCAAAATCTGGCTTAAATAGATGTTGGAGAAATCTGTGATGGGATGTTTAGTTGGTGTATATGATATATATATCTTAAATAATCTTTTTTTTTTTTCTTTTTTTAGTCCAAGAGACTGTGTCTTATTAAATTTCTCAGCTTTCGTTTAAAGATGTTTTTACTGATTATCTCTTACTATCTGAAACTCTTATTAGACAATAGCACCACCAAGTATTGGTTGGTAGCCTACAAATAATTAGCAAATTACAGTTCTAGCTTATTCTCAATTGTTATATTGGACTAAAAATCCACTAAAATTATATTATTTGTATGAGTAATAAAGCTTGATTCCACAAGGGTTTTATGCAAAAATTATGAGTAGAAAGAATTTCTGCATATTATCTATATATTAAAATATGGCCTGCTTAAAAGAAAAGGAAAAAATCTTTGAATTTTTATGTCATACATTTTTGAAGGTAAATGTGCATAGCCTCTGGAGCCTGCTTAAAACATGGTGCAGGTGCTGCAGATGTTGACAGCTTTTTCTGAATATTCTCCATAAGTAATTGAAAGAAAAAAACAAAACAACCCAAACAATATTGTTAGCATAGGCTACCATCACGGTGGCTTTCCAATTATTATGAAGTCCAAAAACCTTGCATATTAAAAAAAGCAATCTTCTATAGATTGATGGGAAAGCCTATCATTCATCTGGCTGTACCCACCACTGCACCACGCTGCTGTGCAAGCCTGTGGAAAGCTGTGTGGAAGTCAGTAGATGCTGTTACAACGCTGGTGTAAAATCTTCTCCCATTTTTGCACGAGCTTTGTTTGCTTAAGGGGTTCACACATTTTCCCCAAAGCAGCTTTGCACAACATCTGTTTTTGATAATGTCGATTAAATTGATCCCGAACAAAATCTGGCTCCTATGGAAATTTCTGAGCTATGCTGATGGGAAGATTACTGACATATACACGATTGTAATGAAAATGTGTTGTATGTGAAGATTAAATATACATGTAAATCAAATGAATTGAAATCAGAATTTGGCCTTTGGATTTATAATATTTGACATAAAACAAATTGGTGGGGTTGAGTAGGTTGCCTAAATGCAAGTGGAGATTTTATAAGTCTCATAGTGTTGTAATATACAGTTAGAAAACTAGCTTAAAGTTGTTATTGTCCAAAAGTATTAAAGTTCCTTATTTCTTATGGAAAAAATTGTAAATTACATGCTATTTAATTTCAACCACACTGGGAAAAATTCGATTGGTATTTCTGTCATTTTCATTATTTTTACGAGATTTGTCTTGTTCCTCTTAGCCAGTTGCTTTAAAAGCCATTATATATTTAATTCAAAAATATGTGTTCATGAATTAACTTCGACGAGAGAAGGTGCCCAGCAGCTGAATACATAATCACATTGAAAAAGTGGAACATCTGTGTGTGTTTAAAGTGGGCAACTCTGTAAAACTATGGAACTGCAAAGTTCATTTACTGTAGCTGAATAATCCTGGAGGAGTAGAGCCATTCATTGAGTAGATAATGTGAAAACGAAGATAGACAGTTCTGAACTCTGGCCTGTACTCACTACAAATAGATGTTCCGAAAAAGCTTATAAAACTTGGAAAGAATTTGAGTTGAAATCATCTAGTTCTTTGGGGGTTTTTGGGGTGTTTCCATAGGTATTTTCTTGTCCTGAATAGCTGTCTATCACATAGAGTTGAATGGCTATTAAATGCATCTTCGTGTATTTTTTTCTATGGACCACAATCCCACACCAATAGTAGTCCATAGGTTGTGAATCATTAACAGGACTCATTGTTTAATATTAAAATGAACATTTGCATTAGAATCAACTGCCAGCTGGGATAATTCAAAGAATATACTGGTAGATCATGGTAAATAATGTATTATAGTTGGAATCTATTTAGGAGTTGTTAATTTTTATATTTCAGAATCTCTTATGAAATGTTTCAGTTCAAGGACCCGTGATGTCTCATAAGACCTGTTAGTCATGGCATCCAGGGTGTGTTCTCAGTTTTGGAAGACATAGCATTTTTTAAAGTTCTAATTCCTTTTTTTTCATAGCTTCTGTATTGGAGTAATGGCCTTCTAATTATTTAATATCAACTTTGATGACCAGTACATGTTTAGTGATGACCAGTATGTTTAGTGAAACATAATTCAAAATTACAGTACATGACTTAAGAATGCAAATTACGCACTTATAGCCATGTTTTTATGTGTGACATTATTGATACTAAGATTAATGAAAGAAAAACAGGATAATGCTGCAGACTTACTGGTTTTTTTGTTTGCATTGGTATCTTTTGCTAAGGCACCGCTACATTACTTTTCAAAGCATGCAACTAAGCAATAATTAGTTGCAGCGTACTACTATTCTGACTGAAAGAGTAATAAACATTTTTGTCTTGATAGTGGAGTATAACAAAATTTAAAGATTTCCAGAAAGCTGCTGTCAGGTCTTTTAGACAAACTTAGAAATGCTCCATTACACAAGTGTTAGACTTTAAAGTTCGAAAGCATATTCTTTTTTTCCCAACTTAATTTTTAATAGATCACTGAAGAAGCAGTAGTATCTTTTTTATCTTGGAGGTGCATTGAAGAAAGAAATGAAAGAAGTCTGTGTCCTCTGTGTGTTCTATATTTGATCTCCTATTGTCTGGTGGATGTTTTTTATTTTGTAGGTTAATTATATTTTCAATATTTTTTTTATTAAATTAATCTCCTTCTTCTACCTCCTCATTGCACTTAGCATATTGCTTGCATCTTATTATTTTTGTCATTCCTGTGAAGGAAATTCTATACATGTCTTTCAGTGTTAGCTAATATAAGTGGCCTACTTGAAGATGATGAAATCTATTTTTAAAGGAGGATCACTTAGTTTTCTACTAATGCTTTATACAGCAGTCTTGAGGTTGCTTGTTCTGGTACTTCTGTAACTAAAGCCCATGAGCCTGTGAAAACAGGTAGAGCAAGGATCTATGAAGAAAGCCTGAATATACCTATAAGATGACTAGTATGATACTGTACCTCTGAGAAACCACCTAATGGTCTAGCTTATACACATGCTGTCACCTGGGATCAAGAGTAGTTTTCCTTCTAAGTGGCCAGTCTGATGGGACTTGTCAAAAAACAAACCCTGAATCTCTGGTGTGTTACTCGGAAATGATCTTGTGTGTAGTGCCTTGGTAGCTGGAGTATTCACTAAGCAAGCACTGCTTCGATTCCATTGCTGTGTCATCTTGCAGGTCCATAAACCTCTATCTGCACTTTTCAGAATAATTCCTCAGTGGTGAGCCCTGGAGGGTGTCTTTGCTGGAAGTTCTTCTGTTACTGTATCCCCCCACGTTTTCAAAACAGTGCTGATAGCAGGATACAAGCAGAGGAGAGCTCAGAATGGAAGGGCAAGTCTTCCTGCATTCTTGGGAAGTGCATCATTCTGCCCTGCAGTTCCTGCCCCTTGACTGAGAAAGCCCAGTGTTCTAGTGTGCAGCTCTTTGGGTTTGTGTCTAAATATCTAACATGGGTTTTGGAGCCAGACAGCAAAAAATTAAAATGTACAATTCTGATAGTGTCAAACTGTATTCTGATGTATACTTTTAGTTGTGCAGCCTGTGTAGGAATTTCTGTCATAAAATGGTGTTCTAGTTCTCTCTGTGTGTTGGAAAGAGAAATTTTCTGAAGGAACAAAGCTTTGATATCTCTTGATGTTATATTTCTTGAATAATTTCAATTATTGGCAAATACCGTGATAAATATTAGATCATAGGAATGAAAAACTCACTATGCACTGATGTGTTCCTAATAATTCTGTATTAACTGTATGGCTTTTACAAAATAAAGCAGTTGATTTTTGAAACAAAGACAAATGCAAGACAGTTGTGTGCATAAAGCCTTGTAGCTTTTGACCTCTCTGTGGTTGTGTTAAAATGTGTGTTATCTGCTGATGGACTTAACTCTTGTGCATTGTGTTACTGTAGAGTGGCTAGAATGGTGCCTTCTACCTTTTCTCTTTTTTTCTGTTTTCCCAGTGTTTATAGTTCAAGGTATTTACCAATAAATTGAATTTTTCTTTAAAAACTGAAGAGTGAAATTTGCTCCAGTTCAAGAGAACATAGATCTTGAGATCTAAAGAAGTGTTCTGTTTTAAATCCTTATTACTTTATTGGTAGGTAAATTTCACTGGTAATTTGAGAGGGGATTTACAGTCTTATTCAGGAAAGAATACTTGCTGAAGTCAGAGGGACTTCATGCTTCATTGCTTTTCTGAATATATTGAGAGAGACTTCAGCATATGCTCATATGTTTTCTTGAACTGGGAATTTAAAAGAGTTTATAAAATTAAAAGGCAATATCATTGCAGACATTATTAAAAATTCAGATTAGTGTTGTTACTATGTAGATATTTTCTTCAGCAATATCACACATCACCATAAAATTTATTTTTTCAAATAGTCCCCTTACAGTCATTACAGTAATTGCATAGAAATATAGTCACTGTCACTCCAGAAACTAACTCTCTTAATGTCACTGTTTCACACAGCTACTGGCTCAGATATGCACAACTGGGTTTTTTGCCTATCTCACTTCATTCATGAACATCCTAACTTTATATAGGGCTATTTGTGGTAGAAGTAAATTAATTCTTGGTCCCACTGGTAGTAAGGTTATACTTCGTATAAGAAAGTGTATTGACAATATTTAATGTTTCTGTTTGTGTAGTTCTTTCCACATGAACTCATTCTGAATCATATAAATATATATATATATATATATGATTTTTAAAATAGCAGTAGGAATTTAATATACATATAGCCATAATGTTGATGTGGAGATGTTAAGATTTTTCGGTGTCATGGCTTCTTCCTCTTACAGGGAGGACTTTGTTAGACGCTGTGCACCAACAAATAACTGGCTTGTATTACTCGCTAGCTGAAATTTAAAAATAAAGCTAAATAAAGTAGTAGCAGTGGTACTAAATAGCTTTTCATTGTTTAATCCATAATCCATACAACTTCTATATCAACATATTGAGTGTTGCTATTATTAATTTTTAACTAGATAAATTAAAACTTGACATAGGTCAATTCATGTGCCTAAAATCTAATGCTTCATAGAATATCTCAAAAATATTAACCAAAAAAACCCAAAACAACATGCATCTTGAATAATCTAATGTAGCCTCTGGAAATAAAACAGATCATTACCTTTCAATGACATAAACAATAAGCAAATCTTTTTAACGATGTCTGGTCATGCATTTTCTGCAATTTAGAATGCATTGCTTTAGAAATTGCCACATGTCTTCTGAAGGGAGTTTCTCCATAGCATAGAATGAGAATATATAACCTAGTTAGAAATTGGAAATGTTATGTCTACTACTGAGTTTTTGTCGTACAAATACTCCCTGGATTAACACGGGGAGTTCCTCACCTTTGTCAAATGCGTCATATATGATAAAAATCATCTTAGGAAGTTGCTTCATTGTTGTTTTGAAATTTTTGAAAATATATTTTTATATTTAATCAAAATTAATATTCCCTCAAAAATAAGTTTCTTGTTCACTCTGAACAAGTTGGGTTCACTTATGATTTTCCCTAATATGTGAAAAGATATAGGATCATAGAATATGCTGAGTTGGAAGGGACCCATCAGGAGCATCAAGTCCAACTCCTGTGCACAGCACCCCACGAATCACACTATGTGCCTCAAGGCATTGTCCAAGCACTTCTTGAACTCTGTCAGGCTTGGTGCTTTGACCACTTGGAACCTGTTCCAGTGTTCAACCACTGTCTGAGTGTAGAAACTTTTCCTGATATCCAAACTAAACCTCCCCGACTCAGTTTCATGCTGTTTCTTCGAGTCTTGTCATTGGTCCTGGGAATTAAGAGATTGGTACCTGCCCCTCCTCTTCCTGACTGAGGGTGTTGAAGACCTCAGTGAGGTCTCCCCTCAGTCTCCTCACCCTCAGGCTGCACATACCAAGTGACCTTGTAAGGTTTCATTTCCAAGCCCTTCACCGTCATCAAGGCTGTCATTGAGACACTCTAACAGCTTCATGTCCTTTTTGCTATTGTGGTGCCCTATGCTGCCCCAGAGCAGAGCAGGACAATCCCCTTCCTTGCCCAGCTGGTGATGCTGATGCCTTCCAGGACAGGGTTGGCCCTCCTGGCTGCCAGGGCACTGCTGACTCACATTCTACTTGCCATCAACCAGGATTGCAAAATGTTTTAAATATTTTTCTTTTATGCAAATTTAGAGATGGCTTATCTATTAGCAGTAATGAACTGAAAATCTCTTTATTTATATAGATATGTTTCAGTAATATTGAATTTTGTTAACCATTTATACACAGTGGGAATGAGGCCCTAATTTAAATTCAGTACTGATACAGACTATTATTTATGGCTAGAATTATCTTTAGTAATTTGATTGTTCATTTCTTATGCAAAGTAAAGAAAAAGAATGTAAAATAACAGTAAAGCTTTCAACTGAAAGATACAAAAAGACAATAAAGTAATTAAAATTCTCATTTTCTTCACTGAACTTTATTTCCCAGAATGGCTTTGTTAATGACTAGAAAGTAAGCAAAATGGGATCGATAACTCATCTGCTCTTTGTTGTAATCATTACCTAGAGTTTTCTCTTTTAATCTTTTTTCTCTCTTTAGTCTTTATTCCGCATGTCAAAATCTAGTCACTTTCTGGATTATGTGCTTCATACACTGCAAAATACAATTCACTGATATAAGTATTGCTGATTTCAACTGAAATGTGTTCCAGCTTAAAGTTTTCATCCTATGAGATAAAGAGGTTTGAGGGAGAGGGAGGTTAGGAAAAAAGGTCACAGTAGACTACTTATGGCCTCTTACAGGCTTTACAAAGCAATATATTGTCAAGTGAAATCATGCAGACACTTGGAAGAACGATTTAGGGCAGTTACTGTCTCAGCCTCTTTCACAGATGATATCCACTTATTCTTTTCTTAAAAGGTGACTTTATAAGTTAAAGCTAGTAGCTCTGTAACTTCACTTATTTATTCTCTGTTCCTGAGTAAAAAGAAATACTTCCTTTTAACAGCAGAGAGTAGCTGTATTATCCTGCTCTTTGTCTATGCACATCTGTCAAAATAGTAGAGTACACACCTGTAAGTTTCTACTTTGGCTCTGACTACTCTGAACTGTATGACTGCTACATAAAAGAGTAAAAGAATGGATTTTCTATGGAGGCTGAAGCTATAGGATGGTTTCTCTGGTTGAATTCAGGACTTCAGAGTCTTGGTCTACTTTTCTGCACATTACAAGTCATCTTTCTATGAAATAATTGCTGCTTACAAATTTTGAGATAGAAAATGCATCAGAACTGGGAACTGCTCATCAAAGAGATTCATGGTTCAACCTAAATGATTCTATGATTCTGTGTTGCAGATTAAGTTTTTGGCATGCAGTATAAGTTATTAAATCTGTTGTTATGTTTCTGTGTTTATTTGCCCACATACAGATAAATACATACTAAACTGCAAAATGTGCATTGGCAACCACTGTGCTATTTTAAACAATAAAGACCCTAAAATTTAAGTTACTGAATCAAATAATCTGTCATCATATTGTTAGTCCTCTGTGGCAACCAGCATGGAGTAGGAAATACTGCATTTCGAGGCAAAGTTGACATTTTTTCCTGAAGAATTGCTTTAAGTTAATGGCATAATGATACAGTGATTTCATGTGAAACCATCCCAGTGTATAATTATACACATGCATGTAAATAAATCTGTTGAGTAGGTTATTGACAGGCATAATTAAATACTAGCAATGTTTCATAAATTATTTACAAGGCTTTCTCACAAGCAGCAGTATGACAGAAGGGTTACCTGCGTGTTATTCAGCTACACAGGAGAAAGGGAGCAGATTTGTGCTAGTTTAAAATGTTTGCCTAATGTCTCACTGTGTTACAAGTCTCTGAATGTGGCTGCCTGTGAGCTGGCTCTCTGCACAGTATGAACACAGTCACTCAAAGAGAGGCAAGGCACAATCTTCTGTCACTGTAAGCCCAAATTAAATCAGCCCTTGAAGAGTTTTGAAGTTATAGAGCTAGAACAGGAAACGGTTGTTCTCTGAAACAGATCTGATTCTTCTTGGCTCTCATAAGCCAATTCAAACATTCTTCCTCAGCTATTTAATACAGCATTTTGCTTAGATTATTTTGTGCCTCCTTACTGCTGCTCTTGGGAGATGCCTGGAGTTCCTCACCCTGCTGTATGCTTGGGGTGTCTACAGCTGTACCCCACAAAAGCCAAAGAATGAACAAAAGCCAGAGGGGTAACTATGGGAGATTACAGGAAGGCAGAAAGTATTCACAGCTGGATAGGTGCTTTGCACATTCAATGTCCAAAATGCAAGCTGCCCTTTGGCAAAACCTAAGCTCATGCTTGTCTAAGATTTAAGGCTGAAGATAGTTCTTTTCCTCTGTGTCTGTGATGAAGATTAGGTCTCTCATCCATGCTGGAGCGCTTCAGCTAAATTTAACTCTGAGTGTTGGAAAGACTTGCTCATAGGATTATGGCACAGCTGTGGAAACTGCTGCTGTTATTTTGGTTGAGGATTTATATGACAAGAGAAAATATATATGCGTAGAGAAAAATGAGTAGAGAAAATACATATTTATTTTTTTAAAGTAAATATGTGCTAAGGGAGATGATTCCAGGCCTGAAAGGAGGAGTTACATAGCTGAATAGTTTCAAGGAGCAAGTTCTGCAGCAGCACAGGTCAAAGCCAGTACTAATATAGGAAGCTAATGCCCCCCTCGCCCCATTAACTGTATGTGTGGCTAGAAACACAATAGACAAGCACATAGCAAGCTTTATGTCTTGCTTTCTTCTCAAACAAATGTAATTGCAATAAACTTCCAAGAAGTTATATGGTATGGAAAGCTGTGTGGTCTTGCTTACGTTTGCTAATGCATTTGGGTCATAAATTTATTTCAAGGTTGTCTGCCTATATTTCTTTTCCAGGTGCAGGTCCTTCGCAACGCAGGGGAAGAAGTGACCCTAACTGTGTCCTTTCTGAAAAGAGCACCTGCTTTTCTTAAACTGCCACTGAATGAAGATTGTGCATGTAAGCCTTTATTACTTGGCCAAAAGAACCCTCAATTCAATACCCATGAACACTTGCAGCTTCTGAAGCTACTGTGCATTGAGGGTGATTGACAGCAGCTTTTACAAGCAGCATTACTGCCTAAATATGAGTTGCTCCGATTGCCAGGGCTTGTGTTAACACTGACCTCAAGAGAAAAATTGCTATCTATGGTTGAAAAACAGATAACTGGGCATTTGGCTGGTGTGAATCAGTAAAGTTGCAGGTAAAAGTGTAGAATTACATTAGTTTGCAATAGCTCACATCCTGGTGCAGAGTATTTAAAATCAGGTTTTCGGGCAGCATTTTAGTCCCAAGGAGTTTTTTCTTGTAAATGTGAAAATGAGATTGTGTGTGTATATTTAGAGGACTTAACTCTTAACTTTGCTGTTTAAAATTCAGAGGCTTTGGTGGAAATGTCTGTTTACCTAAGAATAAATTACTCTAGAATGATAAGTATTTTGTTTTAGTCCAAACTGAGTTTTAGTGAACTTAGCCCCATGAGAGCCATACAGAGACAGCTGCCTTCCTTTAATTATATTAAATTGTAAGTGTGGATGCATAATTATAGACAATTACAGCATATCTAAGTATATTAATATATCAGCTTGTGCCTTTTGCCACCTTCTGCTTTCCTTCTTCTTTTTGCTGCCTAAGAGAGTAAGCCAAATTGCTCAAGTTTTAAGCAACAATGCAATAAATACTTAATTTCAATACTTCTAGAATTTGATTTTAAGTTAGCAGGAATTAAATAATCTAAATCATTAAATAGCATTTTATACAAACATTTGATGGAATATTGTCTTTTTCTTTTGCCTATGTATTAAATTCAAACGAAACAAGAAAAAAATAGGAACACTGTATTCTTAAATAAAAGTGTG